>JANCRC010000011.1:21592500-22798500 GCA_024362995.1 Heteromeles arbutifolia | reverse complement strand
TTGAGGCAGTGATTCAAGGGCAGCAACCATCTCGGCCTCTTCTTCACTTCTAGGCATGGTAACATTGGGTTTTTGCCCAATTCCTTATGCAATTGTTGTTTCAAGGGGATCCCTCTCCAAGGAATCAAGATAATCCTGCGCCAAATCATCAATATATCAATAGAAAAACAAGAATGATCTTCTTTAGGAAATTTGATAGTTTCAGAAAGATTGAAATCAATAACTTCCCCATCAAATTCCATTGTTAAAGTCCCTTTGAACACATCGATCTTGGTGCGGGCTGTTTTCATGAAAGGTCTCCCAAGGAGGATCGGCAATGGGGTAGAATGGGGTGAATCCTCCATGTCAAGCACGTAAAAGTCCGCTGGAAAGATCAAATTGCCAACCTGCACCAAAACATCTTCCAAAACTCCTTTTGGATATGCATTAGAACGATCGGCTAATTGAATTATAACACCATCGTTTTTAAGCTCGCCTAAGTTCATAGACGCATAAATAGAGTATGGCATGACATTAATTGAAGCTCCTAAGTCTAACATAGCATGTTCAAACTTAGTATTTCCAATAACGTAAGAAATTGTAAAACTACCCGGATCTTTGCATTTAGGGGGTAATTTCCTTTGTAACACCGCAAAAACAATCTCACTTACTTGAACCACTTCTTTGTTCAAAATACTTCTCCTTGTTGTACAAAGCTCTTTCAAAAACTTAGCATACCTTGGGACTTGCTTTATTGCATCAAGGAGTGGGATATTGACTTGAACTTTCCGGAATGTCTTTAGAATGTCCTTCTTAGCATCTTCTTTCTTTGATTGCCTAAACCTGCCAGGAAAGGGCACAATTAGTGGAATAGAAGTATAAGAATTCGAATTTGGACTTACCTTGATGGTTGGAGACGGTTTAAAAGTGGGAAGTGGCTGCGGCAAGGGTTGTGCATCCCTTGCCTTGAGTTTGGCTTGTTCTTCCTCCTCAATTTGCAGCTTCTTGTCCTCCTCTTGACTTGATTTGGATGGTTTTGGATTAGTTCCAACCTGCTTACCACTTCTCAACATGATTGCTTTGGCGGTTTCAAATTGTCCTTTAGGATTAACAACGGTTGAACTAGGCAATCTGCCTTGTTCTCTGAATTGGCCCATGAATTCCGCCATTTGCCCCATTTGTTTCTTCAATTCGTCCACCTCTTTAGCTTGATTTTTTATGCTTTGCACTTCCTGCGTCAAAGAGGTTAGTACTTGAAGAATTTTATCATTATCTAACGATGAACCTGAATTGGTTTGGGCCGAAAGTGGTTGAGGTTGTGTGGGTGCATATGGCCTTGGAAACATCCCAGGGGGTTGTCTAAATCCGCCTTGTTGCTGTGCTTGTTGAGAGTCCCTCCACTTGAAGTTTGGATGATCTCTATATCTCGGATTGTATGTATTTGAGTATGGGTCATTCCTTTGCTGGTTTTGGCCTTGAGATCCCACAACATGGGCAATTTCCCACCCTCCATTCTCAATCAACTGAGGGCATTGATCGTTGAGATGTCCTTGCATAAAACACACTCCATAAACTGCTGCACCTTGCACTTTGGTTCCATCAACAACCTGTGACAAAAGAAGAGTGAGATTAGCTATTTGAGATTGCAATTTTGAAATTGCACTTACCTCATTCATATGTTGTTGCCGTGGCCCTTCTCTCTGTCCAACTGCTTTATATTGTTGCGCATTCAAGGCTCGATTTGCAATTAGAGTCTTGGCAGCCATTGGAGTTTTGTCAACCAAAGTTCCTCCCACTGAAGCATCGAGCATTTGTCTCTCAATTGGAAGAAGTCATTCATAGAAATATTGAAGGAGAAGCTCTTCTTTCATTTGGTGTTGTGGACAAGATGCAACTAGCACCTTGAAATGTTCATAATATGCTGAAAAAGATTCTCCTTGGTTTTTTTGAATGCCACTAATCCTTTTCCTCAAGAGAATGACTCTTGAAGTTGGGAAAAACTTCTCTAAGAATGCGCGCTTCATGCTTTCCCAAGAAGTAACGGTTCGAGGTGCTAGTTCATAGAGCTAATCCTTAGCCTTTTCCAAAAGAGAGAATGGAAAGGCTTTCATCTTCAATATGCTTCCATCGACATTGACAGGGGTCATGCTTGAACAAACCACTTCAAATTCCTTCAAGTTCTTGTTTGGATCTTCCATGGACAGCCCATGGAATTTGGGAATGTGGTGCAACAAGCTAGATGTCAATTCGAATTCAGCAGTCTTGCCCTCGGTTGCCCTAGGATATTGAATGCATAAAGGGGTTGCATTATCCAATCCTGAGGCTGAAAGTTCTTTGATCGTTCGACTATCTGCAGCCATGTCTTGCTCCTCTTCCAAATCCTCTTCAATTTTAACTTCAGATTCGGAATTCGAACTAGAACTAAGTAGATCAGGTTCTGGGTGCTTCCTCTTCCTTCTCAAATCTCGTTGAAAATCGTCGTTAAAGTCCAAGATATGTGCGTGAACGGGTTGAGAACTTCGAGTCATACACTAGTACCTAAAACAAAGAAAACAAAACAAACTCAGAAAACAAAGCAAAACAAAAACAAAAGCAAACTAAAACACACGGCAGAAACTAGGGATATTAGCAAGTTTGCTAATCCCCAGCAACGGCGCCAAAATTTGATGTGAAAATTAACTTGACACTCAAATTAAACCCTATTGACGACAATTGTAGTAGAGATGCAAGTAGGGATAGTTCTAGACCGGGGATTAACTAGGATGCTAATCAACACAAATAAGACTCAAAAACACTAAACTAGACTCTATAGACTCAAAACTGATTTAAAACAATAAAAACAGCAAGAAACAATAAAAAAGACTCAAATCTAGACCTAACAATTGGTTTTGACGAAAATAGAACTTAAAAGACTCAAACAACTAAAAGAAAACAGGTTTTGACTCTAAAAACAAGACTAAAGAAAAAAGGATTTTGTTTTGATGAAATTTAAACTTTAAAACAGAAACTTATAAAGTAGACTTAAGTATGCACGAAATTGGGTGAATTAAGATGATGAAAGGCTAGTTAGAGGGTTCATTCTACACACATGAAACATATGCATACGAATCGATTCCCAGTTATTCTTTCGACAAACCATGAATGACAATGCCCCGAATTAATTGTACTACACTAATCAATTCTCAAATTTCCCTAAGTTCATTGAATTGAATGGATAACGCATCACAACCAAATTATTTTATCAAGTTCCCTAACCATGGAATGCGCATAATAAAGACACATATCAAAGATCATTAAGTTCCATGGAAATCATAAACATTGACAAGGCATTCATAACTATGAACTGCATGATAATTCTGCCTTGGATTTACTTAACACAATCGCAACTAACGACTTTTACTACTTACGAATATAAGTTCATAACGATTAGGTGAAAATCCCTTATATCCTAGCATCAAATCCTTGCATGCAAACTAAGTATGCATCCTTAATCAACACACAAGAACAAGTTCTTAATAAAATAGATAAGTAAACCACATCCACGATTCATGAAACAATAACTGGAGGAAATCAATTCATATAAAACATAAGTCCAGGGCTTCGAATTCGCCTCTAACTAAAAAGAAATTAGTTCCACATGTCTAACATAATTGAAAAGCAATCTAAATTAAACATTGAACTAAAACTAAGGATAGAAAGAACCCAGAAATGCTCCAGCCCTTCAATGGCCTTGGATGGCATGTCACGGCACAAGACTCATTCCTCTCTAAACGATGCAGCAAGGGTGATTTGGTGTATGGATGATGGTAGTACGAAATTGGATGAATATATGGGGTGTCTCATGGTTCAATTTATGCGGCAATATGATGTATTTATAGGGCTGTGAAGAGGCACGACCCCAAGTTGTTTTGGAGAAGAATTTAGGACTCCAAATCCTCAAGGAACAAGGCTAATTACAAGTCACAAACCAGGGAGGACAAGGAAACCTTTGTGCAACAGAAAACCTAACTTCCAGATGCCAAAATCCAAAGAGAAAAAGGATAAAGAGGTGCGGCATCTAGAAGGACATCCTATAGGGACCAGGTTTAGGGGTTCTAAAAGGTCTAAAGTCAGATTTCTAGAACAAAATGCCTAAAACATGCGGCACCTTTGTAGGAAAGGATAAGGTGTTCTAGAACTCAGGTTTTAAGTCTCCTAAACTGAAATTAAATCCCTTTTGTAGCTGGAAACAAAGTAGGATAAGATTAGGATAGGATAAGATAAGGTTTGGATAAGATAAGGTAGTTTGGATAATGTTTTGGATAATTCTCCATCTTTGTAGCTGATTCCTTATCTTCTTTGACTTGAATTTATTTCTCCAACTCTTTTGCACATTCCTAGCCTCTCTTGAACTTCAATTTCGTCCATCCATTTTGATCCATGCATGTGACATCCATTGTTGGCCCAAAACTGCTCTAAAATGCTCCAAATTGCCTTTTTTTGCATACCTTGTCAATTGGACCTACAAACACACGAAAATAGCTTAAATTACTATAATAAACAATAGCTAACTAAGTTGCATACATATGCTCCTATCAGAACTTGCAAAGGTGTAAGAAAATTCAATAGTTTGGATGGCATGCGGTTGATAAGGTAATACCTTCTTAAGCATAAAAGTGATGTGTTTCTGGCATTTAAGACATTCCACACGATGGTCCAAACCTGCTTGTCATGTAGTGTCTCCCCCTGAAGAGGAGGGTTGGAAGAAACTGAAGAGTGATACATCTCAGACTCGAAAAAAGTAACATCCATGGTAGTATACATCCGACGTGAATGAGGGTTACCGTTGCTACCACCCTCCTTCACGTCGGATGTATACTACCATGGATGTTACTTTTTTTGAGTCTGAGATGTATTACTCTTCGGCTTCTTCCAAACCTCATCTTCAAGGGGAGACACTACATGACGAGTAGGTTTGGACCATGGTGTGGTTTGTCTTAAATGCCAGAAACACATCACTTTTATGCTTAAGAAGGTATAACCATGTCATCCGTGTGCAATCATCTATGAACGTTACAAACCACCTAATAACAGATGAAGTAGTAATCGGAGATGGTCCCCAAACATCCGAATGAACAAGACCGAAAGAAATAACACTTTTATTAGAATTCAACGGATAAGAAGCACACTGACTCTTGGCAAGTACGCAAGTGTCACATTTAAAGTCTGAAATCGAACAACCAACAAATAAAACCGGAAACATATGCTCTAAATAACTGAAAGACGGATGACCCAAACGGTGATGCCATAACCATATCTGACGCCGTTTATGATCAACGGCTCCTTGGGCGAGATTAACCCGTTCTGTACTCACATCGTCCACAAAATAGAGATCTCCCATTTTAGTACCATGACCAATTATCTCCTTCGTGAGAATATCTTGAATAAGACAAACTTCGGATACAATAGTACACAATAGTTCAATTGCTCAGTAGCTTGGCCAGGAGACATCAATTTATGCTTTAGTGAGGGCACAAGTAGTGTATGCAGCAAAGAGAGGGTACGCGTGAGGCGTACAGTGCCAGCGTCAGTTACCGGTGAGGTGACACCATTAGCATTAATAATATTTCGTCGAAGTGGAACAGTATCACAAGCTAAATCGGTGGGGTCATAGGTCATATGGTGTATGACACTGAAGTCAATGATCCAACCGGACTGAGTATCATGATTATTCATATTAAAAGCATAACCACAGTTACCTGAGGACTTCGGAGGCATGTCAGAAGAACTCGAAACAGAAGGAGGATTCATGGTAGGGTCTGTTAGGGTAGTAGTGTTTAGGGTTGTAGTATTTAGTATAGGGGTATGATCGGTTAGGATGAAATTGTTTCCACCGTGGAGTGGTGGTAGGTTCTCCATGGGAGGGCCGAGTTTGCTTGAGGGAACGGGCAGAGCAGAAATCCTAAGAGCTATTCTCTGATACCATGCTAATTAGGGCATATTTTGGGGTTTAATTTTCTGATATCATTCTTCTCACCAAGGAGGGAAATATATATTGTACAAGATTGATTTACAAGGAAAGAAACAACAAATAATATCTATCCTACTTACATCCTGATTACAAGGACCCAAACAGGTAACTAAGCTAATTACAAAAGTCAACTCTCCAACATTAAGTACTATTTTTAATGGTCATAGTAGCACGTTATATTTGTTTGATTTTGTTTATTTTGAAAACAGTTGAAATGCACAGAAAATAGAAAAACTATGCAATTTTGACATCAAACAAGCATTTAATTTTTTGAGAAATTATTCTCATGGTCCCAGTAGCGCATTATATGTGTTTATTTTGCTCAAGTTCCATTGGGTATCAAATGCACGGTAGCTTGCTTTTAATAATGCGGAAAACTATCCAAATGCATAGAAAATAGAAAAATTGTAGTTTTGACATCAAGCAAGGATTTGATTTTTTTAGAAATTATTCTTGTGGTCCTAGTAGCGCATGTTATGTGTTTATTTTTTGAAGTTCCAATGGGTATCAAATGCACGGTAGCTTTCTTTTATTAATGCAGAACACAGTCCAAATGTACTGAAAATAGAAACACTGTGTAGTTTTGGCATCCAATAAGCTTTTGATCTTTTGAGTACTCATTCTTATTGTCGTAGTAGCTCATTATATGTGTTTAGTTGCTCAAGTTGCAATGGATGCCAAATGCACATTCGTTTGTTAACATGTCGAAAACTTTCTAAATGCACTAAAATTAGAGAAACTATGTAGTTTTGATATCAAACAATCCGTTGATTTTTTGAGAAAGTATCCTTATGGTATTAGTAGAGCATTTTATGTCTAGTTTGCTTTTATTAATGCAGCAAACAGTTCAATTGCACAAAAAAATAAAAAAACTGTGTAGTTTTGACAGCAAGCATGCATTTGATTTGTTGACAAATTATTCTTATGGTTCTAGTAGTGTATTTTATGTGTTTATTTTTTCAAGTTCCAATGGGTATCAAATGCATGGTAGCTTGGTTTTATTAAAGCAGAAAACATGCCAAATGTACTTAAAATACAAAAACTATGTAGTTTTGGCATCTAATAAGCGTTTGATCTTTTGGGTACTCATTCTTATTGTCCTAGTAGCACATTATATGTGTTTATTTGCTCAAGTTGCAATGGGTGCCAAATGCATGTTCGTTTGTTTGTTTTTTTTTTTTTGGGCCGAAAATTGTCCAAATGCACTGAAATTAGAGAAACTGTGTAGTTTTGACTTCAAACAAGCATTTGACTTGTTAAGAAATTATTCTTATGGTCCTAGTAGCGCATTTTATGTGTTTATTTTCTCAGGTTCCAATGGGTGTCAAACACACGGTAGCATGCTTTTATTAATGTAGAAAAAAGTCCAAATGCCCTGAAAATAGAAAAACTGTGTAGTTTTGGCATCCACTAAGCATTTGATGATTTGAGTAATGATTCTTATGGTCCTAGTAGTGCCGTATATGTGTTCATTTGCTCAAGTTCCAAAAAGTGTCAAACGCATGTTCGTTTGTTTTTGTTTATGTCGAAACCAGTCCAAATGCACTGAAATTAGATAAACTGTGTAGTTTTGACAGCCAATAAGCTTTTGATCTTTTGAGTGTTGGAAGTATGCCCACAAAGCCACTCATTTGATGTAATAGCTTTTGGAATACTTATTGTATTAGACTATTATATGTTTAATGAAGGGCAAAGCTTATTGTTAATCACTATTTATTGTATAATGTGCTTAAGCAATAAAGGAATCCAAGGAATATATTTAATCTAAGAGAGAAGTGATCTAAGTAAGTTAGATTAACGAGACCTTTCTCTTATGAACATTCCTAAAACGTTCCTAGCCATAGGATTGCCAATTGGGCATTGACAATCCACTAAGGTTAGTATGTGTTATGTTAACTCAAGCGTGAGTATGACTAGTCTCAAGTCATTTAGTATTGGACACTGAGACAAACACATAGGTGCTCAAAAGGTAATCGAGTACACTGAACAACGATCAAAAAAGAGTTCGAACATACATGTCATGTAAGAACTCGTAAGTTGCAATATGCAAAGTAGTCCTTTGACCTGAGGCATCATAGTTGTCTGATGGGTAGGTCCTTGATCTTTGACTATGTCAAAGGCATTCCATTGAGAGTGTCCACGGCATTGTTGGGGTCAAGCTATCTAGTCATGTAGGCATGTGAATGCACAACAAGGGATCTCTAACCTTCCATGGTGGAAGGTGAATACTCTGAGATATGATTCGAGAGTCTTTGGCCAAAGCATACGAATATGATTTAGGAAGCATGTTCCAAATCATATTCAATTGATTCATATAGAGAAGTATCACATTGGATAGTAGACATGAAACAAACTATCACTCAAACAATGTGATCAAGAGTATTGTATTAGAGAATGACCGTATTACATTGTAATTGTAACTGCATAGGTTCTCCAACCACTTCTACTTAGCTTGGGTAGCCATGACATACTGCTAGGTGACACTCATGGTTTGTGGAAGCCCTGAGGATTAGCAAACACTAATCTTCATCAAAGGGAGAATTGAAATGTAGTTTCAATTCACAATCGATCATTAAGAGTAACAATCGCCCACTGCCTCGCTAATTGGAACCTAATGGATCGTACACCGAGTAAGGATGAAAGTGAAGAAATATAAATGAGATGGATAAGCAATTAAATAGTTTTATTGGGAATGGTCAAGATTAATTAATTAGTTAATTAATCTTACGAAAGGTTCGTATTAGGCTTTTAAGTTCGTTTTGGGTTTCGGGGCCCAAAAGGGTTTTTGGCCCACAAGGCTCATTATGTTTAAGTTGTATGACAACTAAAACAAAATGGGTAATTAGCCCAATAACAAAGACAAGGCCGGCCATAAGGGTGAGTGGAAGCAAACTTGATTTAATTGCAAGTTTGCCACTCACATGTGATGTAGTATAAAGTCAACTTTATAGCTTTCACTCACTTAGGGTTTTCTTGAGACAAAGAAGAGAAATATTTTCTCTCTTTTTCTCCATGGAGGCCGGCCACTTAGGGGAGGGATAGCTAGCAATCTTTCTTCCTCTAAGTCATCCATTTCATCTTCACACCTCATCCTTGGTGTGGAGACTTAGAGACACCAAACCTTTGGTGTTTTTGGAGATCCTTTCCTCACATCCTCAAGGAGCAAATGAGTAACAAAAGGAAGTAAATCACAAGGAAGATCCAAGGAGCTAGGAGGTGACTTGAAGGCCCTCCACTTGGTTGAATCCCTTGTGTAAACAAGGATGAGCTTCAAGGGTAATGAATCCCAAAATCCTTTCTTCTCGTTAATGTTGTTAAAGAGTCTTGTGGTTCACCATTCACTAGGCTTTGTAAGTCATGGGTTTTAGAATTGTTTTTGAATGCATGCCTACTTTAAAGTGTTATTAGTTTGCATATGTGTTCAAATATTCTCACATGTTCTTAGCTAGGACAAAATTTTTCCTTCATTGAGTACTCATTCTTTTGGTCCTATAGCTAATTACATGTGTCTAGTCTATGATATTTTAGGTACCCATACTTATGATCCTAGTAGCGCATAATATGTGTTTATTTTCTTAAGTTCCAATGGTTATCAAACTCACGCTCGTTGGTTTTTATTAATGTCGAAAAGAGTCCGTACTGAAAATAGAAAAACTTGGAAGTTTTGACATTCAATAAACTTTTGATCTTTTGATTACTCATCCTTATAGTCCTAGTAGCGCATTATAGGCTTTTATTTTCTTATCTTTCAATGGTTATCAAACGCATGCTCGTTTCTTTTTATTAATGCTAAAAACAGTCTGAATACATTGAAAATAGAAAAACTATGTTGTTTTAACATCCAATAAGCTTTTGATCTTTTGAGTACTCATTCTTACGATCCGAGTAGTGCATGATATGTGTTCATTTCCTTAAGTTCCAGTGGTTGTCAAGCGCACGCTCGTCTGATTTTATTATTGCTGAAAACTGTCCAAATGCAAAGAAAATAGAAAAACTCTGCAGTTTTCACATCAAACGAGCATTTTATTTTTTGAGAAATTATTCTTGTGGTCCTAGTAGGGCATTGTATGTGTTTATTTGCTTAAGTTTCAATGTTTCCAAACGCACACTCGTTTGTTTTTATTAAAGCAAAAAATAATCCGACTACACTGAAAAAAAAAGAAAAACTATGTACTTTTGACACTCAATAAGCATTTGGTCTTTTGAGTACTCATTATTATGGTCCTAGTAGCTCGTTATATGTGTTTATTTTCTTAAGTTCTAATGGTTGTCAAGCGCACGCTTATTTTTTTTATTAATGCGGAAAACAGTCCAAATGCACTAAAAATAGAAAACTGTGTACTTTTGACATCCAATATGCATTTGGTCTTTTGAGTACTCATTCTTATGGTCCCAATAGTGCCTTATATGTGTTTATTTGCTTAAATTTCAATGGCTGTCAAAAACATGCTTGTTTGTTTTTATTAATACCGAAAATAGTCCGAATGCATCAAAAACAAAAAGAACTGTGTACTTTAAGCACCCAAAAAGATTTTGTTCTTTTGAGTTCTCATTCTTATGGTTCTAGTAGAGAATTATATGTGTTTATTTTGTTAAATTCCAAAGGTTATCAAATGCGCGCTCGTTTGTTTTTATTAATGCAGAAAACAGTCCGAATGTATTGAAAAGAAAAAAACTGTGTAATTTTGACACCCAATAAGCATTTGATCTTTTCCGTACTCATTCTTATGATCGTAGAAGTGCATTATATGTGTTTATTTTCTTAAATTCCAACGGTTTTCAGAGGCACGCTCGTTTGTTTTTATTAATGCCGAAAACAATGTGAATACACTGAAAAAAGAAAACCTGTGTAATTTGACACCAAATAAGCATTTGATCTTTTGAGTATTGGTGTAAACTTGCAAGTGCACAAGATAGTCGTAATATAGTGTTTTCCAAGTCCAAGTATCATTCCAATGAAGATTCTAATTCAATCTCCAATTTAATAAACAAAACTGAATCTAATTATATTAAAAACACTCAAACACGAAAATATAAATGCAAACAACAAACTAGACTCGATGATCTTAATTAAAAATTCAATCAAAGATGTGAACATTTTGTTGTGATGATTTTATAAGTGAACAAAAACAGAACATAAAATTAAAACTAACAATAAAGGGAAGAAAACATTGTGTTTTAAGGCAAGTGATGAAAATCTAGGGATTCGGAATCAACCACAAGCAATCTGATTCAGGTTCAATGTCTTCAATTGAATATTTCCTCTCTTGGAGAACAATTCCCGTCTCTAAGTCCGGTTAAGGCACTATAGACCATAGTTCTCCATAAGTATATGATTCTCTCCGGTTAAGGCAGTGATCGTATATCCTGACATGCAGTCTATCCGGTTAGGGCATAAATGTAATTCACAACCCTTATTCACAAGAAGATAGTTCGAATTATATTGCAGTTATGCCTCAATTCCGTCTTTAAATTACTATATGCAAAGCCCTAAGGTGATTAGTCAAAGAACTTCAACACAAAGCAATCAATTCTTGTAGTGAATAAGAAAAGGGTTTAGTTATTCATAGAGTACAAACACATTTATGCTAGAGCATCATCCTAGCCCTAGAAAAAGGTTTAGTTATTCATAGAGTACAAAAACATAATGAAAAGTCTAGAAAAAGAACATGAAAAACTTATGAACGATATTGAAATATAGAAGAATCGAACGATGGTAGATGGCTGCTGCTTCTTGGTTGAAATGTGCCCTAAAGCCAATCATATGATGATACATTACGGAAATTTCACATGTTAAACTATTCTAGTTTAATATAAAAGGCAAAGATTATTGTTTGAAGCCATCTCATATAAAAGTTATATGCTTAAACGATAAGTCCAAGGAATATGTAATTGGGAGAATGTGATCTAAATAAGTTAGATTCATGAGACCATTCTCCTTCGTATACATATCCTAAACGTTGCTGATCATAGGATTGCCAATTGGGCATTGATAGTCCGTTAAGATCAGTGCGTGCTATGTCTTTTCTTAGAGAGAGTGACTGGTTTCGAGTCATTGGTGTGACTGACACCAAGACAAGCATGTAGGTGCTCAATAGAGAATGAGTCCACTGAACACGATCAATGAGGAGTTCTCATACTCATGTCACATGAGAACTCATGGTTGGGATAATGCAAAGTAGTCATTTGACCAGAGGCATCATAGTTGTCTTACGGTTAGGTCCTTGATCTTTGACTATATCAAAGTCACTCCGTCAGGGGGTGTCCATGACATAGTTGGGGTTAAGCCACTTAGCCATGGAGGCAAGTGAATGCACAACAAGGGATCTCTAACCTTCAAACCATTTGAGGGAGAATACTCTATGATATGAAGAATCTCTGGCCAGAGTATGAATGAGATTTAGGAAGTCATTCCAAATCATGTTCAAGGTAATCATATAAGTAAGAGAATCACATTGGATAGTAGACATGAATAAACTATCAAACCAAACAATGTGGTCAAGAGTATTGTATTAGAGAAAGACCGTATTGCATTGTAATCCCAAACTGAATAGATTCGCCACCTCTTCTGATTAGCTTAGGTAGCCATGACATATTGCTAGGTGTCACTTATGGTTTATGGAAGCCCAAAATGTGTATAATCACTAAAGGGAGAATTGAAAGTATGTTTCAATTCACAATCGATTTGAAGAGTTCTAATCGCCCACTGCCTCGCTAAAAGGAACCTAATGGATCGTACACCCTGTCAGGTAGAGATTGAAGAAACAACGGAGATGAGTAAGGATAATTAAATGGTTTAATTATTTATGGCTTGGATTAATTAATATGTTAATTAATCAAACAAATAAGTTCGTTATAGACCTCGGGTTAGTTTTGGGCCGCAAGGCCCAATGGGATTTGAATGTCAAGTCCAGTAACTCAAGTTGTATGACAACTTGAAACACAAAGGGCCTCAAAGCCCAAAGAACCCAATATGGCCGGCTATATAGAGAGGGGTAATGAACTTGCCATAATTGCAAGTTTGCCACTCCATTGTGAAGTGGTATAAAGGCAACTTTATAGCCATTTCATCCTTAGGGTTTTTCTAAGGGAAGAGAAGAGAACACAAAAGCTCTCTCTTCTCTAATGAAGCCCGGCCACCCTAGGGAGAGATTACTAGCATCTATCTCTTCCTAGGTCACTCATCTCTTCATCAATGCTTTCCTTGGTGTGGAGACTTAGATGTTCTCTATTTTGGGAACTTTTGGAGAAACCTATTCTTCCATCCATATCCAAGAAGACATGGAGCCAAGAAGCAAAGTTCCTCCATCCACATCCACGGAGCCAAGGAGCAAGGTGACAAAGGAAAGAAGGCCCTCACATGGGTGATTAACCTTTGCTAAGCTAAGAGGTGCTTCAAAGGTATAAAGTTTCTCAACTCACTTTGTTTTGAGTTGAGTCTTGGTTCACCACAACTACTAGGCCTTGAATTTCATGGGTAAAGTTTTGTTTTTGAGTGTATACAAGCATGATTCAGCCCTTTAATTGTTAATTGCATGTATAGATGTTGCTCAAATGAACTAGTTTTCCAAAATATTTCCTTCACTTCTCCTCTCCAAAAACACCCCCTGTCTCCCCAAAAACCTTTACTTTATATAATAGACAAATCCTATCATAATTAGGTCTCATGATATCATTTCATCATTTTTATTGCACGACTGATGATGTGGTGAGTAAACTTCCCAATTAATTACTTCAGACCCATTTGAAATTGGATTAAAGTCAGCTCAACATGTTCTATCTTGGGCTTTGGGCTTCAACTGAATGACTTGAAAAACCAAACAGACTTTGCAATTTCCGTGTAGACTTGGCTGACTGATGTCTTGTACAAAAATCTTCATAACATCGTCTGGAAAACTCGAAATCACAATCCGTAAAATTCCTTTGAAAGCTAACATCCACATCTTCCCAATGGTATAGGGCTGAATAGCTAGTTCATTCTACACATGTATAGATTTTTCCATCAAGTTGGCTGATCTGCAAAGACAGTTTCTGCTCCCACAACACATAACTCGTTTCAATTGCAAAATCTATCATTTTTGTTGTGCCTTCGTCATTACTCTTCAAACCTAGGAAAAACACAAAACTAAGTGAAAAAGAACTAAATTCACTCAAAAACATCACACGAATCTAAATAAAAAGGATACTAAAATGTATGCAACAATGATTGTATCAAGTACTCACACTTATGGTCCTAGTAGCTCATTATATGTGTTTATTTTCTTTAAGTTCCAATGGTTGTCAAACACCTACTGCACTGAAAATAGAAAAATTCTGTAATTTTGACACCCAATAAGCATTTGATCTTTTGATTCCTCAATCTTATGGTCCTAGTACCGTATTATATGTGTTTATTTTCTTAAGTTCCAATGGCTGTCAAATGCACGCTGGTTGGTTTTTATTAATGTCGAAAACCGTCCAAATGTAATGAAAAATAAAAAAATTGTGCAGTTTTAATATCCAACAAGTATTTTATCTTTTGAGTACTCAATCTTATGGTCCTAGTAGCGCATTATATGGGTTTATTTGCTCAAGTTCCAACGGGTGTCAAACACACGCTCATTTGTTTTTATTAGTGGCCGAAACCGTCCAAATGCATTGAGAATAGAAAAATTGTGTACTTTTGGCATCCAATAAACTTAATATTTTGAGTACCCATTCTTTTGGTCCTAGTAGAGCATTATATGTGTTTATCTGTCCAACTCAGTCCAAATGCACTGAAAATAGAAAAACTTTGTAGTTTTGGCATCCATTAAGCATTTAATCTTTTGTGTGCACATTCTTATGGTCCTAGTAGTGCATTATATATGTTTATTTGCTCAAGTTCCAACAGGTGCCAAACACACGTTGATTTGTTTTTGTTTATGTCGAAAAAAATCCAAATGCACTGAAAATAGAAAAACTGTGTAGTTTTTGTTGGGAATGTGCCCTAAAACCAATCATATGATGATACTTTACGGACATTTCACATGTTAAACTAATCTAGTTTAATATAAAGGGCAAAGATTATTGTTTTAAGCCGTCTCATATAAATGTTATATGCTTAAACGATAAGTCCAAGGAATATGTAATAGGGAGAATGTGATCTAAAGAAGTTAGATTCATGAGACCATTCTCTTTCGAATACATATCCTAAAAGTTCCTGATCATAGGATTGCCAATTGGGCATTGACAGTCCGTTAAGATCATTATGTCCTATGTCTTCTCTTAGGGAGAGTGACTGGTCTCGAGTCAATGGTGTGACTGACACCAAGACAAGTACGTAGGTGCTCAATAGAGAATGAGTCCACTGAACGCGATCAACGAGGAGTTCTCATACTCATGTCACATGAGAACTCCTGGTTGGGATAATGCAAAGTAGTCATTTGACCTGAGGCATCATAGTTGTCTTGTGGTTAGGTCCTTGATCTTTGGCTATGTCAAAGTCACTCCGTCAGAGGGTGTCCACAGCATAGTTGGGGTTAAGCCACTTAGCCATGGAGGCAAGTGAATGCGCAACAAGGGATCTCTAACCTTCAAATGTTGAAGGAGAATACTCTATGATATGATTAAGAATCTCTGGCCAGAGTATGAATGAGATTTAGGAACTCGTTCCAAATCACATTCAAGGTAATCATATAAGTAAGAGAATCACATTGGATAGTAGACATGAATAAAATATCAAACCAAACAATGTGGTCAAGAGTATTGTATTAGAGAAAGACCGTATTGCATTGTAATCCCAAACTGAATAGGTTCTCCAACCTCTTCTGATTAGCTTGGGTAGCCATGACATACTGCTAGGTGTCACTCATGGCTTGTGGAAGCCCTGAAGATGTATAATCACTAAAGGGAGAATTGAAAGTAAGTTTCAATTCACAATCGATTAGTAAGAGTTCTAATCGCCCACTGCCTCGCTAAAAGGAACCTAATGGATCGCACACCGTGTAAGGTAATGATTGAAGGATACAATGGAGATGAGTAAGGATAATTAAATGGTTTAATTATTTATGGCTAGGATTAATTAATATGTTAATTAATCAAACGAATAAGTTCGTTTTAGACCTCAAGTTAGTTTTGGGCCTCAAGGCCCAATGGGCTTTGAATGTCAAGCCCATTAACATAAGTTGTATGACAACTTATTGACTAAATACCCAAAAAGGGCCCAAACAGCCCATAGCCATAAGGAGGCCGGCCATATAGAGAAGAAAAGGGTTTGTGGTTCTTTTAGTCACTTAATTGAAGGGACTATATAAAGAACTTTATAGCCAAAATTCATTTAGGGTTTCTTTTCGAGAAAATTGGAGAGAACATCTCTCTCCCTTTCTCTCTAGGAGGCCGGCCCCCTTGGAGGGGATTAGCTAGCAATCCTTCCTTCTCCAAGGTCACTCATCTTCTTCCTTCACCATCCTTGGTGTCGAAAATTAGAGGTCTCCTACCTTGGGGACTTTTGGAGAATCAATTCTTCCATCCATATCCATGGAGCCAAGGAGCAAGGAGACAAAGGAAAGAAGGCCCTCACATGGGTGATTAACCTTTGCTAAGCAAAGAGGTGCTTCAAAGGTATAAAAGTTTCTCAACTCCTTTCTTTAAGATTTGAGTTGAGTCATGGTTCACCATAACTACTAGGCTTTGAATTTCATGGGTAATGTTTTGTTTTTGAGTGCATACAAGCATGATTCCGCCTTTAAATGTTAATTGCATGCCATAGATGTTGCTCAAATGAACATGTTTTTCACAAATTTTCCTTCAGTTTTAACATCCAATATGCTTTTAATCTTTTGAGTACTCATTCTTATGGTCCTAGTAGCAGATTATATGTATTTAATTTCTTAAGTTGCAATGGATGTCAAGCGGCGGTCGTTTGTTTCTATTAATGCTGAAAAATTTCCAAATGCACAAAAAATAGAAAAACTGTGTAGCATTATATGAGTACTCATTCTTTTGGTCCTAGTAGCGCATTATATATGTTTATTTGCTCAAGTTCCAATGAGTGTCAAATGCACGCTCGTTTCTTTTTATTAATGCGAAAAACAATCCAAACGCACTGAAAATAGAAAAATTATGTACTTTTTTCATTCAATAAGCATTTGAACTTCATAGTACTCATTCTTATGGTCCAAGTAGCTCATAATATGTGTTTATTTTCTTAAGTTCCAATGGCTCTGAAACGCACGCTCGTTGGTTTTTATTAATGCCGAAAACAGTCCAAATGCATCGAAATTAGAGAAACTGTGTAGTTTTGACATCCAATAAGCATTTGTTCTTTTGAGTACGCATTCTTATGGTCCTAGTAGTGCATAATATATGTTTGTTTTCTTAAGTTCCAATGGCTATCAAACGCACGCTCATTGGTTTTATTAATGCTGAAAACAGTCCAAATGTATTGAAACTGGCAAAAATGTCTAGTTTTAACATCCAATAAGCATTTGAACTTTTGGGTACTCATTCTTTGGGTCCTAGTAGCGCATTATATGTGTTTATTTGCTCAAGCTCCAATGGGTGTCAAACCCATGCTTGTTTGTTTTTATTAATGGCGAAAACAGTCTAGATGGACATCAAATAGAAAAATTGTGTACTTTTGACATCCAATAAGTTGTTGATATTTTGAGCACTCATTCTTGTGGTCCTAGTAGCACATCATATGTGTTTTTTTTCTTAAGTTCCAATGGTTGTCAAGCGCAAGCTTGTTAGTTTTTATTAAAATTAAAAATTGTCCAAATGCATAGAAAATAAAAAAAAACTATGTAGTTTTGACACTAGACACGCATTTGATTTGTCGCTTACTCATTCTTGTGGTACTAGTAGAGCATTATATGTGTTTATTTGCTCAAGTTCCAATGGGTGTCAAACGCATGCTCATTTGTTTTTATTAATGTCAAAAACAGTCCAAATGCACTAAAAATAGGAAAACTGTGTACTTTTGAATAAGCTTTTGATCTTTTGGGTACTCATACTTATAGTTCTAGCAGTGCATTATATGTGTTTATTTTCTTAAACTCCAATGTGTGAGATCCCACATCGCCCAGGGGAGTGGATCCTGTGAGCCTTATATGTATATTCCCATCTCTACCTAGCGCGAGGTCTTTTGGGAGCTCACTGGCTTCGGGTTCCATCAGAACTCCGAAGTTTAGCGAGTAGCTCCAATGTGTGAGATCCCACATCGCCCAAGGGAGTGGATCATGTGAGCCTTATATGTATATTCCCATCTCTATCTAGCGCGAGGCCTTTTGGGAGCTCACTGGCTTCAGAGTTCGTCGGAACTCCGAAGTTAAGCGTGTAGCGCGCGAGAGCACTCCCATGATGGGTGACCTACTGGGAAGTTCTTATGTGAGTTCCCAAAAACAAAACCATAAGGGCGTGGTCGGGGCTCAAAGCGGACAATATCGTGCTATGACGGAGTCGTGCCCAGTATGAGATGGGGGCTCGGGCCGGGATGTGACACAATGGCTGTCAAACGCACGCTCATTGGTTTTTATTAATGATGACAACATTCCAAATGGACCGAAATTAGAGAAACTGTGTAGTTTTGTCATCCAATAAGGATTTGATCTTTTGAACACTCATTCTTATGGTCCTATTTGCGCATTATATGTGTTTATTTTCTTATGTTCCAATGGTTGTCAAACGTGCGCATGTTTGTTTTTATTAATGCCCAAAAATGTCCAAATACACCAAAAATAGAAAACCTGTATAGTTTTGACATCAAATAATCATTTAAATGTTTTGGTACTCAATCTTATGGTCCTAGTAGCGTATTACATGTGTTTGCTCAAGTAGGAATGGGTAACGCACTGCTGTTTGTTTTTATTAATGTTGAAAACAATCCAAATGTAATGAAAATAGGAAAGCTATGTACTTGCCAATGAATAAGCATTTAATATTTTGAGTACTCATTCTTATGGTCGTAATGGCACATTATATGTGTTTATGTGCTCAAGTTCGATTACATGTGAAGCGAACACTCGTTTGTTTTTATTATTGCCGAAAATAGTCCAAATGCACTGAAAATCGAAAGACTTTGTAGTTTTGGCATCCAATAAGCCTTTGATCTTCTGAGTATTCATTCTTGTGTTTTTATTTTCTTAAGTTCCCATGGCTGTCAAACATAGGGTTGTTTGTTTTTATTAATACTGAAAACAGTCTGAACGCACTGAAAACAAAAAAAGTATGTACTTCTAACACCCAAAAAGCTTTTGATCTTTTGAGTTCTCATCCCTATGGTCCTAGTAGCACATTTTATTTGTTTATTTTCTTATGTTACATCGACTATCAAACGAAAGCTTGCTTGTTCTTTTTAAGGCTGGAAATTTTCTAAAATGCGCGGAAAATAAAAAGTACGTAATTTTGACCTTCTTATGGTCCCAGTAGCGCATTATATTTGTTTATTTGCTTAAGTTCCAATGGGTGTCAAACGCATGTTCGTTTATCTTTAATTATGCCGAAAAAAGTCCCAACACACTGAAAATAGAAAAACTACGTAGTTTTGACACCCAAAAAGCTTTTAATCTTTTTGTTGGAAGTATGCCCACAAAGCCACTCATTTGATGTAATAGCTTTTGGAATACTTATTGTGTTAAACTATTATATGTTTAATGAAGGGCAAAGCTTATTGTTAATCACTATTTATTGTATTATGTGTTTAAGCAATAAGGGAATCCAAGGAATGTATTTAATCTAAGAGAGAAGTGATCTAAGTGAGTTAGATTAACGAGACCTTTCTCTTATGTTCATGCCTAAAACGTTCCTAGCCATAGGATTGCCAATTGGGCATTGACAATCTGCTGAGGTTAGTATGTGTTATGTTAACTCAAGCATGAGTATGACTAGTCTCAAGTCATTTAGTGTTGGACACTGTGACAAACACATAGGTGCTCAAAAGGTAATTGAGTACACTGAACTACGATCAAAAGAGAGTTGAAGCATACATGTCATGGAAGAACTCAAAAGTTGCTTGATGCAAAGTAGTCCTTTGACCTGAGGCATCATAGATGTCTAATGGTTAGGTCCTTGATCTTTGATCATGTCAAAGGCATTCCATCGAGAGTGTCCATGACATTGTTAGGGTCAAGTTATCTAGTCATGTAGGCATATGAATGTACAACAAGGGATCTCTAACCTTCCATGGTAGAGGCAGAATACTCTGAGATATGATTCGAGAGTCTTTGGCCAAAGTATACGGATATGACTTAGGAAGTGTGTTCCAAATCATATTCAATTGAATCATATAGAGAAGTATCACATTGGATAGTAGACATGAAACAAAATATCACTCAAACAATGTGATTAAGAGTATTGTATTAGAGAAGGACCGTATTGCATTGTAATTGTAACTAGATAGGTTCTCCAACCACTTCTAGTTAGCTTGGGTGGCCATGACATACTGCTAGGTGTCACTCATGGTTTGTGGAAGCCCTGAAGATTAGCAAACACTAATATTCATCATAGGGAGTATTGAAATGTACTTTCAATTCACAATCGATCGTTAAGAGTAACAATTGCCCACTGTGATGTGAAATTAACTAACACACAAATTAAAACCCTATAATTGTAGTATATGAAAGTAGGGATCGTTTTAGGCCGGGGATTAGAAGGGATGCTAATCAACACAATTTAAATTCGAAAACACTAAACCAGACTCAAAAACAGAAAACTAGACTCTAATGACTCAAAATAAACTAGAATGGCTCAAAACAGCACAAAACAAGCAAACTGACTTAAAACAGACACTAGGGAATTATTTGGACGAATTCTAGACTAGTAAGACTCAAAACACTAAATTGAACAGATTTAAACACATTTCTAACTAATCTAACACAATTAAGTAAAGGGGGGATTGACTTGGATGAAATTAATTAAACTAAACAGATTGCATAAACTAAACATGTTAGACACGAAATTGGGTGATTTCAATGGGTAAAGGGCTAGCTAGAGGGTCATTCTCCACACATGACACATATGCAACATAAATCGATTTCCAGTTATTATTCTTATAAACCATGAATGACAACGCCCCAGATTAACTGTCAGCAGCACTAATTAACCCTCAGATTTTCCTTAAGTCATTGAATTGGATGGACAACACATCGGCAACCAAATTATTCTTCAATAGTTCCCTACATGAACAGCATAATAGAGATACAATCAAAGATCATTAAGCTTTGTGAAAATCATAAGAATTGACAAGGCATTTGTAACTATGAATTGCATGATACTCCTGCTAGGAATTCACTTAACACAATCATGACTAGTGACTTTTACTACTTGTAAATATAAGTTCATAACGATTAGGTGAAACTCCCTTATATTCTAGCATCAAATTCATGCATGCAAACTAAGTAGGCCTCCTTAATCAACACACAAGAATAAGTTATCAATCAAACAGATAAGTGAATCGCATTCATGATGTAAGAAACAATAATTGGATGTAATCAATTCATATAAAGCATATGTCCATGGCTTCGAATTCACCCCTAGCTAAAAAGAAATTAGTTTCACATGTTTGCAAAAATTAACAACAAAATTAACATAATTGTAAAACTAAAACAAGGATAGAAGACACCCCAGAGACGCTCCAGCACTCCCAAAAGCTTGGATGCAGGTCACGGCCCCAACTCCTTCTCTCATTCCTTCCTTGCAAGCACGGCAGACTTCTGAAAAGGCTCCAGAAACCTGCGGCACTCTTTTAATTTTTCTCTCTGAAAATCTCCCTCTGAATGCTCTCCCTAAGCTGCGGCACAATATTATTTATAGGGTAGAGGGCACAATCCATGAAGGAAAAGGACTAGGGTGTTGTGGCAGATTCCTAGAGGGAAAGGGTTAACTTGTGCGACACAAATCTAGGGCAGAGGATAGGGCTTCTAGAACCAGATATTCAGGTGATTTAATGTGAAATTGATTCCCCCTTGCAGCTACAATTAAGGTAGGATAAGATTAGGAGATAAGATAAGATAAGGTAAGGTTTGGATAAGATAAGGATAAGATAAGGCAGTTTGGATAATGTTTCCTTCTTTTGAGCTGATTCCTTATCTTCCAAGTCTTCAATTAATCTTCTTCAACTCTTTAGCACATTCCTAGCCTTTCTTGAACTTCTAATTCGTCCATCCACCTAGTTCCATGCAAGTGACATCCATTACAAGCCCAAAACTGCTCTAAAATGGTCCAAATTGCACTTTCTTGTCAACTTTGTCACTTGGACCTACAAGCACATGAAAATGCTTAAAACACTCTAATAAGTAGAAACTAGCTAAATAAATGCAAAGAAACAAGCTATCTAAGTCGCGTAAATATGCTCTTATCACACAGCCTCACTAATTGGAACCTAATGGATCGTACACCGAGTAAGGATGAAAGTGAGGAAATATAAATGAGATGGATAAGCAATTAAATGGTTTAATTGGGAATGGTTGACATTAATTAATTAGTTAATTAATTATACGAAAGGTTCGTGATGGGCTTTCAAGTTAGTTTCGGGTCTCGGGGCCCAAAATGGTTTTGGTCCACAAGGCCCATTATGTTTAAGTTGTATGACAACTGAAACAAAATGGGCAATTAGCGCAATAACTATAGGATGGCCAGCCATAGGGTAAGTGGTAATGGATTTGGCTTACTTGCAAGTTTGCCACTCACATGTGAGGTGGTACAAAGGCAACTTTATAGATATACTCTCACTAGGGTTTTCTTGAGGCAAGGAAGAGAAACCTTTTCTCTCTTTTTCTCTAAAGAGGTAGGCCACTTAGGGGAAAAATAGCTAGCAATCTTTTCTTCCTCTAAGTCATCTATTTCATCTTCACACCTCTTCCTTGGTGTGGAAACTTAGAGACACTAAACCTTTGGTGTTCTTGGAAATCCTTTCCTCACATCCTCAAGGAGCAAAGGAGTACCAAAAAGAAGAAAATCACAAGGAAGATTTAAGGAGCTAGGAGGTGGCTTGAAGGCCCTCCACTTGGGTGAAGCCCTTGTGTAAACAAGGATGAGCTTCAAGGGTAATGAATCTCAAAATCCTTTCTTTTCTTTAATGTTGTTAAAGAGTCTTGTGGTTCACCATTCACTAGGCTTTGAAAGTCATGGGTTTTAGAATTGTTTTTTAATGCATGCCTACTTTAAAGTGTTATTAATTTGCTAATGTGTTCAAATGTTCTCACATGTTCTTAGCTAGGACAAATTTTTTCCTTCAAGTGGTATCAGAGCGTAGGTCTAGTGTATCGTGAATCCCTTTAGGTTTTGTGTTTTTCATGGTTTGTGATTTAAATGTTGTAAATGTTACAAGCTTTGTTCTTGCTTTTTTAAATATAAATTTTGCTTGAAAATTTAGCATCTCAAATGTTGTAGATGTAGTTCATTTAAGCATGAATATTGGAACTAAAATTTGGTGCCATGTGTGTGGGGAAATTCGGCCAAATCCAAAGGGTGGATTTTTGGGTTCATGTTTGTCTTGTTAAAAGTGTTTTAAAGTGACATTAGGAACCCCCTAAGTACCCTAGGATGTTAACCATCTTTTGTGTAGTGAAAATTTGAGTTTTATTGAGTGAAACCATTCATGGAGCTCTTATGAGTTTTCATGTGTGTTCTTCAATGTTCTTACCAAGAACAAAAAGGTTTGGTGTTTTGATTCAATGTGTTTGTTGTTTTTCAATAAAGTTTTGGTTTGTTATTGATTGGTGATGGATGATTTGTGTCTTTATTGTTTGAAAAACCTATATCTTACAACCCATACCAATCAAACTTTTCAACCATGCCAATCAACTATTCAACCCATACGTTTTACTTTTTCAACACAATTTATGAAATTTTGAATTTTCAACAAAACCAAAACTACCAAAACCGGCCACCCCTTAGTGGGGGTACTTTTGGGGCTTTTATGCAATTACATAAAGTTTTGACACTTTTGTGTATTTGTACTTTGACCCAAAAGTTTACGTTTTTGCGTAAAGGCCCAAAATCATTAACGGACAAATTGTTTTGCTCCTTTAATGAAGTTTTTTTATAATTGTTGAAAATTTTGGGTTCTAGTTGTAATTACATGAAGTTGTGGACTTTTGTGTTTTTACAAAGTGACTCCAAAAGTTTTGTGTTTTGCTTAGTGGCTCAATAGTTGAGGTCATTGCTTTTTCGGCCCAAAATATGATGAGAACAAAATGCTTTTGTCTCTTTAATGAGAATTGGATTTTCATTTCATTTAGTTCCATTTGAATCAATTCTATGAATCCAAAAACCAATTATTTAAGTTGTTTTCTTAGTTTATGTGATTGATTAAGAAAAGGGTGATTATGAACCAAGGGCCTCGATAATTGAGCTATGTGATTGGCCGCTTTACATTATGAATGTTTGGGTTAAGTAGTTTAGATTTGAATGTAATTTGATTAGTTCAAAAGTGTTGTAAAAGGACATAAGTCCTTCAAATGTTTTGTGAAAGGGCATAAGCCCTTCTCTTTATTTCAAGTATTCCTTCTTTGTTTATTTGCATGCAAATTGGAATCGTTGGGTCCATCGCCCAATAGGAAATGGCGGTTTAATTAGATTAAATGCGTAACTAAAATCAACAACTACCTACCTTAGACCCAAGGTCCAACACAAGGCTTGTGTTGGATCAAATCAAACGGTTCATAATCATCCTAAGACCTAAAATGACTATGTAGTCCATATGAGGATGCAATGCATTTGTTAGTAGTTCTATATAGTCTCACTTGTTTCATCGAAATAGTGGGAGTATTATATACTACTAATTCATATAAACTTGGACCAATAGTTGTAATGGGCCCAAGTTCTTTTAATAAGAATACAATGAAATTGATGTAGCCCAACACTACTCCCTCAACAAAACAAATATTAAGTTGATAAGCGAGAGATGCTTTGAACATCTCTTCATAGGCCTTCCACCTTAGTGGGCTCTAATCGTTTGTGACTCGTACACCGGCTTCACCCTACCATAGGGAAGTTCAAAGTATGTGCTTACATTCAGGAGAAATCCATATGTACATATATGATGTGGCGAGGTAGGCAAGGAGGATGGCCAACATCATATCATTGTGAGGCTATTCTTGAACCCCTACACGAACTAGCATGGTGGGAATAACTTAACTAAGTGCAATGGTGCCAACATCATATCATTGTGAGGCATCATTCTCTAGAGGCCAAACTAGATGGGTAATTACAAGAGTTGTAAATGACTAAAGTGTTATTCTCTCATCATTATTGTTACTAACCAACATCATATCATTCTGAGGTGGGTTTCGTAATGATGAGCCTCCCATACCCCGCTAAGAGTTCAACATAACTCCCAGATTCCATTGAGGGATGTGGAATTAGCCAAAAATAGTGGGTGGTACTATTTGATTTAAGGCCCAATCAAGTAGTTTTAAAATCAACAATCTAATACGATTTCTGTTACGTTATGTAGTTAACGACATGCCTAAAATTACACCTACCATTATACTTGACAAACCTTAGGGGCCAATGGTTCCTTGCTTGGTATCATCACATTGAGAATGTCTCAAAGATGAATGACATATCGTATATGCTCAAGCAATCCCCTCCTCATGTACCTCCTCCAAAACTAGCTTCAAAGGAGGAGTGTCAAAATTATGCTAGACACTTTGAAGATGACTTACAAGCCAAATGCTTAATCCTCACTTCACTTAGTGAGGAGCTTAAGAAGCTACAGGAGCACATGAACACTTCTTGTACCACGGTTGATAGTTTTCATAAGATGCATGACATTGAGACAAGTAACGTACGATTCTCAAATGTTTATAGTTTATTGAATGCCAAAATGGCAAAGAGGACATTGGTCCAAAAACATGGACAAAAGATGGAAAGGATCTTTCAAGATCTTGAGAGTTTAGGAACTTCCATCGATGGGAAAATGGCCCAAGATTTTTTCCTTGCATCTCTCTCGGATGATTTCACTAAGTTTATAGTAAACTATAAAGTGAATAGATTCGATCGTACTCTTTCTGAGATGATTGACATGTGATGTAAGTTTGAACTAGGTTTCAAAAAGGACAGTGGGAGTGAGAATGCAATCACAAGGAAAAGGTTGCATAAGAAGAAGGCAAGAAAATCCAAAGGAACATGCTTTCATTGTAGAAAGGTTAAACGTTGGAAGAATAAATACAGGGTGCGCATTGCGAGCCTTATGACACGAACTTTTGAAGGGACTATTTCTGTCATAGAGAGTGCTTTTACAGTAAGCTCCAATTCTTGGATATTTGATTTAGGCGTTAGTCAACATATCTGCAATTCGTTGCAAGGACTAATAGGGAGCAGGACACTGTGCAATAGGGAGATGATTGTGATGGTTGGGAACGGTACTAAGATCTCTGCAAAAGTAGTAGGCACCTACATGCTTAATCTACCTTATGGGGAAGTCTTGGAACTTAAAAATTGTTTATATTTTCCTTTATGTATATAGAATTTGATTTCCATCTCTATGCTTTTACGAGATGGGCACTCAGTATTGCTTGACAAAATGAGTTGCACTTTATACTTGAACGGTCGTATTATCTCTCAGGGTAATATGATAGAAAGACTTTTTCACCTAGAGACAAGTAGTGGGATGCACTATATTGAAAGCGAGAATACCTCAAAACCCAAAAAGACTAGAGAAGAAGTTAACCAAGAAAAGATGTGGCATCTTAAACTTGGACATGTTAACCTTGATAAGATTCGCAAGATGTCAAAAGACGTATATTTTCGCCCATTAGGTAATGACCAAATGGGTACTTGTGAATGTTGCTTGAAAGGGAAGATGAATAAATCTCCATTCATTAGGAAGGGAGAGCAGAGCGTGCCATTGAGATTTTAAGGTTAATGCACACTGACATATGTGGACCTATGTCTACTACGTCGAGATGAGGCTTCTCTTACTATATCACATTCACCAACGATCACTCTCGGTTTGGCTATGTGTATCTTATGAAGTACAAGTCATAATCCTTTGAAAAGTTCAAGAATGAAGTTGAGAAGCAAACTAGGAAACAGACAAAGATCCTAAGATCAGATCGAGGGGGAGAATATCTAAGTAACAAATTCCTAGATTATCTCAAAGAGTGTGGAATAATATCACAGTGGACTCTACCAGGAACTCCACAACTTAATGGAGTTTCTGAAAGCAGAAATCAAACCTTGATGAGCATGGTTCATTCTATGATGTGTTTCGCTGATCTATCAGTAACATTCTGGGGATACGCTCTATATACAACAACTTACTTGCTTAATAGAGTACCTTCTAAGTCAGTTTCACAGACGCCCTATGAGATATGGCATGGGAGAAAACCAAGTCTTAATCATATTAAGATTTGGGGTTATGAAGCATATGTCAAGAAGCTTGAAGCTACCAAACTTGAAGCGAGATCAGTTAGATGTTATCTTGTGGGATATCCTAGAGAAACTATGGGATATGAGTTCTACCATCCTGACGACCATAAAGTCTTTATCTCCAAAATTACTAAATTCTAGAGGATGAATTTGTTCTCAAATGAACTACAAGTAAAATGATGGAAATTAATAAGATTAATGATGAACCATAAACAAGCACTCGACAAGTTGACAACCCTATTCCTGAACCCCTGGCTCCACGTAGATCCGAACGGGTCAGCAAGCCACCTAAGAAGTATGGCTTGGATAATGACTTTAGGGAATTGCACATTCTCGGTGACAATGACACAAATGAGGACCCTAGAGACTACACTGAAGCAATGTCCGACATTGATTCAAAGAGATGGCAAGAGGCCATGAAATCTAAGATGGATTCCATGTATCAAAATCAAGTCTGGACTCTAGTAGACCATCCAGAAGGTATAGTACCTGTTGGAAATAAATGGGTCCTTAAGAGGAAGATAGGCGCTAATGGGAACGTGGAGACTTATAAAGCTAGACTAGTAGCCAAAGGTTACAGGCAACAAGAAGAGATTGACTATAAAGAAACCTTCTCTCCTGTAGCCATGATTAGGTCTATTCGGATTTTGCTTGCTATAGCTGCGTACCATGATTATGAGATATGGAAAATGGACGTGAAGATAGCCTTTCTGAATGGCTACCTAGAGGAAGAGCTCTATATGACTCAACCCGAAGGTTTCATGTCCAAGTCTGAAAAGACTAAGGTATGCAAGCCTCAGAGGTCCATTTATGGACTTAAGCAAGCCTCTAGGAGCTGGACCATTTGTGTTGACACTGAAATCAAATCATTTGGTTTTACTTAAAACGAAGACGACAATTGTGTTTATTAAAAGGTCGTTGGGGATGCAATTGTATTCCTAGTATTATATGTAGATGCCATATTACTATTTTGGAATGACACTGCAGTACTTTGTTCTGTAAAAGTGTGGTTGTCCAAAACCTTCCACATGCAAGATTTGGGAGATCCATCTTATGTGCTTGGGATAAAGCTCTATTGTGAGAATTCTAGAAAATTAAATTGGATTATCCCAATCTATGTACATAGATAAGGTGGGAAGTAGGTTCCAGATAGAACAGTCTAAGAAATATGACAGATGAGTGCTATTCCTTATACTTCCGCCATAGGAAGTCTCATGTATGCCATGATATGCACAAGGCATGATATCGCATATGTTGTGAGCATTACTAGTCGATATCAATCTAACCCAGGGTCAGAACACTGGGCAGCTGTCAAGATAGTCCTTAAGTACTTAAGAAGAACTAAGGACATGTTCCTCGTTTATGGAGGAGCGACAGAGTTGCAAGTGGAAACTTATACAGACGCAGATTTCCAATCTGACGTCGATGATAGAAGTTCCAACTCCAGATATGTGTTCACTTTGAATGGTGGGGCTGTCAGCTGGAAAAGCAAGAAACTAGATGTAATTACTGATTCCACGACAGAGGCTGAATATGTCGCTACAGCTGAAGCCGGCAAAGAAGCGTTCTGGATGAAGAAGTTCATTACTGAACTTGGAATGGTTTCAACCATTACATCACCAGTAACTTTGTACTGTGATAATAGTAGGGTGATAGCTCAAGCCAAGGAACCCAGGGCTCATCAAAAGAACAAGCATTTTGACAGATGCTTTCATATCATTAGAAGATATACTGCCGAGGGGAAAGTTAACATCTTCAAGGTTGCCTCCGTCGATAACGTAGCAGATCCACTGACGAAGCCAATGTCTCAAATCCAACTTGATCGCTATAAGGAAAATATGGGTATTAGATACATAGGAATGTGGCTTTAAGTGCAAGTGGGAGATTGGTGGAAGTATGCCCACAAAGCCACTCATTTGATATAATAGCTTTTGGAATACTTATTGTGTTAAACTATTATATGTTTAACGAAGGGCAAAGCTAGTTAATCACTATTTATTGTATTATGTTTTTTAGTAATAAGGGAATCCAAGGAATGTATTTAATCTAAGAGAGAAGTGATCGAAGTGAGTTAGATTAACGAGACCCTTCTCTTTTGTTCATTCCTAAAACGTTCCTAGCCATAGGATTGCCAATTGGGCGTTGACAATCCGCTAAGGTTAGTATGAGTTATTTTAACTCAAGCGTGAGTATGACTAGTTTTAAGTCATTTAGTGTTGGACACTCAGACAAACACATAGGTGCTCAAAAGGTAATTGAGTACAATGAACTACGATCAAAAGAGAGTTCAAACATACATGTCGTGTAAGAACTCAAAAGTTGCAATATGCAAAGTAGTCATTTGACCTGAGGCATCATAAATGTCTAATGGTTAGGTCCTTGATCTTTGATCATGTCAAGGGCATTCCATTGAGAGTGTCCATGACATTGTTGGGGTCAAGCTATCTAGTCATGTAGGCATATGAATGTACAACAAGAGATCTCTAACCTTCCAAGGTGGAGGGAGAATACTCTGAGATATGATTCGGGAGTCTTTGGCCAAAGCATACGAATATGACTGAGGAAGTTTGTTCCAAATCATATTCAATTGAACCATGTAGAGAAGTATCATATTGGATAATAGACATGAAACAAACTATCACTCAAACAATGTGATTAAGAGTATTGTATTAGAGAAGGACCGTATTGCACTGTAATTGTAACTGGATAGGTTCTCCAACCACTTGTACTTAGCTTGGGTAGCCATGACATACTGCTAGGTGTCACTAATGGTTTGTGGAAGCTCTGAAGATTAGTAAACACTAATTTTCATCATAGGGAGTATTGAAATATAGATTCAATTCATAAGCGATCGTTAAGAGTAATAATCGCCCACTGCCTCACTAATTGGAACCTAATGGATCGTACAGCAAGTAAGGATGAAAGTGAAGAAATAAATGAGATGGATAAACAATTAAATGGTTTAATTGGGAACGGTCAAGATTAATTAATTAGTTAATTAATTATACGAATGGTTCGTAATGGGCTTTCAAGTTAGTTTCGGGTCTCGGGACCCAAAAGGGTTTTGGTCCACGTGGCCCATTATGTTTAAGTTGTATGACAACTAAAACAAAATGGGCAATTAGCCCAATAACTATAGGATGGCCAGCCATAGGGTAAGTGGTAATGGACTTGGCTTAATTACAAGTTTGCCACTCACATGTGAGGTGGTACAAAGGCAACTTTATAGATATACTCTCACTAGGGTTTTCTTGAGGCAAGGGAGAGAAACCTTTTCTCTCTTTTTCTGTAAAGAGATAGGCCACTTAGAGGAAAAAGAGATTGCAATCTTTCCTTCCTTTAAGTCATACATTTCATCTTCACACCTCATCCTTGGTGTGGAAACTTAGAGACACTAAACTTTTGGTGTTCTTGGAGATCCTTTCCTCACATCCTCAAGGAGTAAATGAGTATCAAAAGGAAGAAAATCACAAGGAAGATCTAAGGAGCTAGGAGGTGGCTTGAAGGCCCTCCACTTGGGTCAATCCCTTGTGTAAACAAGGATGACCTTCAAGGGTAATGAATCTCAAAATCCTTTCTTCTCTTTAATGTTGTTAAAGAATCTTGTGGTTCACCATTCACTAGGCTTTGAAAGTCATGGGTTTTAGAATTGTTTTTTAATGCATGCCTACTTTAAAGTGTTATTAGTTTGCTATTGTGTTCAAATGTTCTCACATGTTCTTAGCTAGGACAAAAATTTTCCTTCACTTTTGGGGACTAATTCTTGTGGTCCTAGTAGCGCATGATATGTCTTTATTTTCTAAAGTTTCATTGGTTCTCAAACGCATGCTCATTTGTTTTTGTTGACGCCGGAAACTGTTCGAAATGCACTGAAAATTGAAACTGCTTCATTTTGACATCCAATAAGCTTTTGATCTTTTGAGTAAACATTCTTATGGTCCTAGTAGCGCATTATATTTTTTTATTTGCTTAAGTTCCAGTGGGTGCCAAACACACGTTCGTGTGTTTTTTTACGCCGAAAACAGTCCAAATGCACTGAAAATATAAAAACTGTGTACTATTGACACCTAATAAGCATTTGATCTTTTGAGTACTCATTCTTATGCTCCTAGTAGCGCATTATATGGGTTTATTTTCTTAAGTTCCAATGGTTGTCAAACACACGCTCTCTTTTTTATTAATGTCGAAAACAATTCGAATGCAATGAAAATAAAATAAAAACTGTGCTGTTTTGACACCCAATAAGCTTTTGATCTTTTGAGTACTCATTCTTATGGTACTAGTAGCCATTATATGTGTTTTGTTACTTATGTTCCAATGGTTGTCAAACACACGCTAGTTTGTTTTTATTAATGCCGAAAACTGTTCGAAGTGCACTGAAAATCGAAACTGAGCAATTTTGACATCCAATAAGCTTTTGATATTTTGAGTAAACATTCTTATGGTCCTAGTAGCACATTATATTTTTTTATTTGCTTAAGTTCCAACGGGCGCCAAACACACGTTCGTGTGTTTTTATTTACGCCAAAAACAATCTGAATGCACAGAAAACAGAAAAACTATGTAGTTTTGACATCTAATAAGCATTTGATATTTTGAGTACTCATTCTTGTGGTCCTAGTAGTGGATTATATGTGTTTGTTTGCTCAAGTTCCAATCGGAGTCAAACGCACATTCGTTGTTTTTATTTATGCCGAAAAATGTCCAAATGAATTGAAAATAGAAAAACTGTGTACTTTTGACACCCAATAAGTATTTGATCTTTTACGTACTCATTCTTATGGTCCTAGTAGTGCATTATATGTGTTTATTTGCTCAAGTTCCAGTAGGTGTGAAACACTCCGTCGTTTGTTCTTATTAATGCTGAGAACAATCCAAATGCACTTAAAATAGAAAAACTTTGTACTTTTGACCCCCAATAAGCATTTGATCTTTTGAGTACTCATTCCTACGATCCTTGTAGTGCCTTATATGAGTTTATTTGCTTAAGCTCCAATGGATATGAAACGCGCACTTGTTTATTTTAATTAATACCGAGTACAGTCCGAATATTTTGAAAATTGAGAAACTGTATACTTTTGACACCCAAAATGTTTTTGATATGTTGAATGCCATTCTTATTGTCCTAGTACCACATTATATGTCTTTATTTTCTTAAGGTTAAGTGGTTATCAAATGCACACTCGTTTGTTTTTATTAATGCGAAAAACAGTGTGATTGCACTGAAAATACAAAAACGTTGTAGTTTTGACACTCAATAAGCTTTTGATTCTCTGAGTACTCATTCTTATGGTCCTAGTAGCACATTATATGTGGTTATTTGCTTAAGTTGCAATAGTTGCCAATCTCACACTCGGTTTTATTTAATACTGAAACAATTTGAATGGACTGAAAATATTAAAACTGTGTACTATTGACACCTAATAAGCTTTTATATCTTATAATTACTCATTCTTATGGTCCTAGTAGCCTATATGTGTTTATTTTCTCAAGTTCCGATGGGTATCACATGCACACATGTTTGTTTTCATTAATGCTGCCCAAATGCACAGAAAAAAGAATAAATGTGTTGTTTTGACGGTCAATAAGCTTTTCATCTTTTGCGGACATAGTCTTATGGTCCCAGTAGCGCATTATATGTGTTTATTTTCTTAAGTTGCAATGGTTGTCAAACGCACGCTCGCTTGTTTATATTAATGCCAAAAATAATACAAATTCACTGAAAATATAACAACTATGTACTTTTGACGCCTAATAAACTTTCGATATTTTGAGTACTCATTCTTATGGTCCTAGTAGCACCTTATATATATATATTTATTTTCTTAAGTTCCAATGACTGTTAAGGCACGCTTATTTGTTTTTATTAATGCCGAAAACAGTTCGAATGCACTTAAAATATAAAAATTGTGTACTTTTGACACTCAATAAGCTTTTGATATTCTAAGTACTCATTCTTATGGTCCTAGTAGTGCATTACATCTGTTTATTTGCCTAAGTTCCAATGGGTGCCAAACACATGCTCGTTTGTTTTATTGATGCCGAAAATAGTCCAAATGCACTGAAATTGTAAAAACTATGTACTTTTGACACCCAACAAGGTTTTGATCTGTTGAGTTCTTTTTCTTATGATCCTAGTAGCACATTATATGTCTTTATTTTCTTAAGTTCCAATGGTTGTCGAATATATGCTTGTTTGTTTTTATTAATGTCGAAAACAGTCTGAATGTGTTGAACATAGAAAAACTGTATAATTTTGACATCCAATAAGCTTTTGATCTATTGAGTACTCATTCTCATGGTTCTACTAGCCCATCATTTGTGTTTACCTTCTTAAGTTCCAATGGCTGTAAAACGCAAGCTTGTTTCTTTTTAGGGTTTTGATCACAAATGTCCTTGAAGTTGACCCACCTGATTAAGATGGTCCTTAAAATTGAAAAACAATCAATGTAGTCCATGAAAATGGGTGTCGCAAGTCAATGTAGTCATTCCGTTACAATACTGTCAAAATTTATGTTATGTGCTGATGTGGCATATAAGTGGGTCCCACAAGTCTAATTAAATATTTTCATGTAGATTTAAAATATTTTATAATAAAAAAATAATTTTTATTTTTATATAATTAAAAATTAAAAAATTAAAAAGGAAAAGAAGAAGATGAACTGTTCATCTTCTTCTTCGCTACCATTCATTTGGTTTTTTTTCACCTTGTTTCACCTCTCCAAAAACTAATTTGACCTCTAATTTTCCAGCTGCCTTCTTCCTCGAACCACCACCCCATCTTCTTCCCCATTACCTGTTTTGAAAAGATTTTCAATCTTGATTTTGTTGCTCTAGCAAACCCCCATCAAAACAAAAGTTTCCCAAAATCTCTATCTCACTAAGGTTTTCAAACCCAAGAGCAAATAAGCAAAGATCTTTTTGTCCTGCAGACTGAGATTTTGTTTTCTGTGTTGCAAGATTTTTTACTCATTCCCTAGAAAAAAAACCATATAAACTAAGAACCCAACCGCAATTCAGAGTTGATAAATATGGGTACAATTTGTTTAAATGTAAATGTTGATAAATCTGTTAAGAGTTGTTTCATGGTTACAATAGGACTCTTGTAAACTTTGTATAAATTGTAAAATTGTATAATTTATAAGGGAAAGGAATGAAGGAAATCATCACTTCCACAATACTATTTCTTTGCATCACTTACTTTTCTACAGGTTTCCATTTATTTTTTTGGGTTTTGTTTTTTGGATACGAAGCTAACAAAAAGCTAAGAAGAAAAGAATGGGGAGCCAGGTGGATTCGAGACCAAATGCAGCAGCTGCGAGGCAGTGGGTTGCTTCCTCGAAGCCCAGTCCTCATCCACCAGCCTGTTCAGTTCCGCCCAACCCGCAAGCCACCAGCTTGCACACACCTAACCTACAACCCAGACCGACTTGCGTTCTAAGAAACCACCGCTCTCAAATCCCATTCCACCGCTACCCTGTACCTTCTCGCAGTAGACCACCATGATTCCCGGACCTCCACGCCTAACCAACCGTTCATCCGCCTAAATCCAGATCCGTTTCCGCTTGCCACAATCACTAACCATCGTGTTTGAAGCAGACTCAGAATTAAAAAAAGATGGAAAAAGAAAAAAATATTTTTTGTTATTATTTCAATATTTTAAATCTACATATTAATGTTTAATCAAACTTGTAGGACCCACTTATGTGCCACATCAGCATATAACATGATTTTTGACGGAACGGAAGGACTACATTGATTTGCAACACCCATTTTCAGGGACCACATTGATTGATTTTGAATTTTGAGGACAATCTTGATGAGGTGAGCCAATTTCAGAGACTATTTATGATAAAAACCCTTGTTTTTATTCATTCAAAAAACAGTTCGAATGCACTGAAAATAAAAAAAACTGTGTAGTTTTGACATCGAATAAGCTTTTTGATCTTTTGAGTACTCCTTTTGGTCCTAGTAGCGCATTATATGTGTTTATTGTCTCAAATTCCATTGGGTATCAAATGCAAGATCGTTTTTTTAATTCATGTCGAAAACTGTCCAAACGCACTGAAAATAGAAAAACTGTGTAGCTTTGGTATCCAATAAGCGTTTGATCTTTTGAGTACTCATTCTTATGGTCCTAGTAGCATATTTAATGGGTGTCAAACGCACGCTCGATTGTTTTTATTAATGCCGAAAACAGTTTGAATGCACTGAAGATAGAAAAACTGTGTAGTTTTGACATCCAATAAGCTTTCGATCTTTTGAGTACTCATTCTTATGGTCTAACTATCGCATTATATGTGTTTATTTTCTAAAGTTCCAATAGTTATCAAATGTGCGCTCGTTTGCTTTTATTAATGCCGAAAACTGTCTAAATGCAATGAAAATAGAAAACTGTGTAGTTTTGACATCAAATAAGCATTTGACTTTTTGAGTACTCATTCTTACAGTCCTAGTAGTGCATGATATTTGTTTATTTTCTCAGGTTCCAATAGGTGTCAAATGCACGCTCGTTTGTTTTTATTAAGGTTGAAAACAGTCCAAATGTACAGAAAGTAGAAAAACTATGTACTTTTGCGATCCAAAAAGCATTTGATCTTTTGAGTGCTCATTCTTATGGCCCTTGTAGTGGATTACATTTGTTTATTTTCTCAAGTTCCAATGGGTGTCAAATGCACGCTCGTTTGTTTTTATTAATGCCGAAAACAGTCCAAATGTACTAAAAATAGAAAAACTGTTGATGTGAAATTAAATTGCACTCAACCTTAAACCCTATTGATGTAGTATATGAAAGTAGGGATCGTTCTAGGGCGGGGATTAAAAGGGATACTAATCTACCCAAATTAGACTCTAAAATACTAACTAGGCTCAAAAACAGAAAACTAGACTTAAACAACTCAAAACAAGCTTATTTGACTCAAAACACAAAAACTAAGTAATTATGACTCAAACTAGACCTAAAGGGTGATTTGAACAAAAATTAAACTAAAAAGACTCAAAGAACTTAAGGGGAATTGGTTTTGACGAATTTAAAAACTTAACAAACAAATTTGTAAAAACAACTTAAAAAGACATGAAATTGGGTGATTTGAATGGGTGAATGGCTAGCTAGAGGGTCATTCTCCACACATAAACATATGCAACACAAGTCGATTTCCAGTTATTGTTTCAATAAACCATGAATCTCAATGCCCCAAGTTAACCGTGACAACACTTCTTTAACTCTCAGATTTTCCTAAATTCATTTAATTGGATGGACAACGCATCGGCAACCAAATTATTCTTTGATAGTTTCCTACATGAACAGCATAATAGAAATACAATCAAAGATCATTAAGTTTTGTGAAAATCATAAGCATTGACAAGGCATTCGTGACTATGAACAGCATGACACTCCTGCCAGGAATTTACTTAATGCAATCGTGACTAGCAACCTCCACTACTTGTAAATATAAGTTTGTAACTATTAGGTGAAACTCCCTTATATTTTAGCATCAAATTCATGCATGCAAACTAAGTGGGCCCCCTTAATCAACATACAAGAATAAGTTTTCAATCAAAAAGTTAAGCAAATTGCATTCACGATTTATGAAACAATAACTGGATGTAATCAACTCATATCACATATATGTTCATGGCTTTGAATTCTCCCCTAGCTAAAACGAGTTTAATTCCACATGTTCGCAATTAAACAAAGATAACTTAAATTATACATTGAAAACAAAGGATAGAATACATCTAGAAATGCTTCAACAATCCAAAGGTCTTGAATGGCAAGCACGACACTAAGTTCTCTCCTCTCTTTCCTTGCGAAGCTGTGGCACAATGAGGTGTATGTGGTGAATGGATGGTGGATGAGTATAGAGAGGGCTGAATGGTGTTGTACTATGCTGCAGGAATTATGTATTTATAGGGCAAACCCACTGCTCCAGGTGGTTGTCAAGGAAAAGGATTTAATTACTTCAATTCCCACAAGAACTAGGCCATCTAGAAGGGCATAAACCAACAAGGAAAGGGATAGGTGATGCGGCTTCTAGAAGGGACAACTTAAAGGGAATAGGCACTAGGTTTATAGGATATCTAGAAGGCAGAAATCTTCTGGAAAACTGAAGGGACATGCGGCACCAATGTAGGAGAGGAATAGGTCTTCTAGAATGGGGTTTAAATGTGTCCTAAACTGAAAAGAATTCCCTCCTTGCAACTAAAATTAAGTTAGGATAGGATTAGGATAGGATAAGACAAGATAAGGCTTGGATAAGATAAGGCAGTTTGGATAATGTTTCCTTCTTTTGAGTTGATTCCTTAACTTCAATGTCTTGAATTAATTTCTTCAACTCTTTTGCACATTCCTAGCCTCTCTTGAACTTCAAATTCCTGCATCCACCTTGCTCCACACTTGTGATATCCATTCTTGGCCCAAAATTGCTCTAAAATGCTCCAAATTGCACTTTCTTGCCAACCTTGTCATTTGGACGTACAAACACACTCTAATAGCTTAAAACACTCTAATAAACAATAACTAACTAAATAAATGCAAGAAAACATGCTAACTAAGTCACATAAATATGCTCCTATCAAATTCCCCCACACTTAGCTTTTGCTAGTCGTCTAGCAAAACAAAACAAACAAAACATATCATAAACCTTCCAACGTTCGTCTCAGGGAATTCCAAAGCATATCCTAAATATGCTCCTATCAAATTCCCCCACACTCTCTATTTTCACACATATTTTCTGACTACACTCCCTACACTAGGTATATGTGAGAAGATTGATGTAAACATGTAGACTAACACTCACATATGTTATAACAAAGAAGGCATTTTCTGGAATTATTAATACAACATGTATATGATCTCATGAATGGAATGCCACTACTTAGAAGCGAGAACCAGGGATTCCATATACTCGTACCAATTTCAAACTCCACATATTGAAACACATAACAATTAAGATAGAAGTGTAACGGTTGTAACGGGGCTAAGGGTATTTGGCTAACAAAGAAAGGTTAGGGATAAACAAGAGTTCTTAAAGAAATAGTAAGCAAAGTAATGAAATCAACACTTAGAATTCACTTTTGAATGCAGAAATCAACTTTAAACACAAGGGAATTTCGTACAACTTAGGGTCATATTCAAACTTTTTGGACCCTTTCTTCAACAACCAATACTTGTGAGCTCGTTCTCACTTATTTTTTAACTCTTTTTCTTCTTTTTCTTTTCTTTTTTCACGAATTTTTCTTCTTTTTTTTTTCTTGTAACAAACTCTACCCCAAAAGAACAAATCCTTCCCCCACAGTTGTTTTTCTGCAAATTGTGGATCAAAAGGAATTCCTCTAAGTCATGCTCCACTATTCTTTAAGAACAAGGGTATGGATAGTCCTACGCTAGGCTAGGTAAGGATAATGTGGGCTAACAAAGAAAATAGGCTAACTAAGGCTCAAAGGGGTTAAACCTACAATACATATGCAAAGGGATAAGGCTTTTTGTCTCTGGTTTAACTAAACAACTTCATCTTGTTATTTGTTATGCAATCAATTTGATGCTTTGAATGAAACAGGCATGAGTTCTAGTATTTGGATCTATAACAATGAAAATGCATTCTAAGTAGCAACCAAGCAAAGAAATAATGAGATCATGCAACGACTTTAGAAAACAAGAATGTCAAGATTAATAACTCTCCAAACAAAGTTTAGGCTAAAGTCTTTCAGGGTTGTAGCGTTAGTTTGAGTTTTTTCCTTCAAGCATGTTACAAAAACTGATTTTTTCCTTTTGTCATTACATGTGAATTTGTAAATGACAACTACAACTAAGCATAAACCAAAGAGCATATCAAACTTCCATCCATGTTTGTAACTTTCTTTAACAATCATGCAATTAAAAACCAAATCCTCGTCATTGTGTTGGAAGGTACCTTAAGACACAAACACATAACAAAAACGACTCTTTTTGGGTTTTTCTCAAAACTTTTTCCAATTTTTTTTCAAATTTTCATATTTTTCTTTCAAAACACATTAAAACACTTAAAAACACTTAAAAACAGTGAGAAACAACTTTAGAAGTGATAGGTGATAAAATCCAATGAAAATCAATGAAAAACACTTTGTTTACCCCCCCCACACTTAAACCAAACATTGTCCTCAATGTTTCAAACATAGACTCACACACAAGCAAGCAAACAACACAACTAACAAACATGACAAATATGGCAAAGTAAAAGCAATAAAGAGTAGGGTTTAGAAACGCAAATCTGGTTGTGGAGCTGGAGATTCCTAGGTTTTCTTTATTCGGACACATGGGTTGCCTCCTAAGAAGCGCTTGCTTTAACGTCTTCCAGTCGGACGATACCTCCCATTATGCATCACTGGAGCCCACGGCATGAAGGGGTATTTTCTCCACAACCTGCCCCTCGAAACACTTCATGCTTCGGGTCTTTGAACGGGAGGCGATAGTGATCCTTCCTGTTTCTGGTGTTTTGCTTCCTTAAGTCAATGTGAACTCTCCCACCACCTTGAATTTGATTAGGTACCTACACCAAAGAAGGTAACAACCTATTATTTGAAATGGGAATTGGAATTGGCGTAGGTGGCTTACCAATGTACTGCGTTGTCGGCTCAAAAGTAGCAGCACTATGAACCAATTCACTACGGGTGCTCTCGGTCAGATTGGGTCTCTTGATGGCAGGGGCATGTCCCTTGTGCTTTATTCCGATTCCCTCTTCCCTCTTCATTGGCGGCTTGAAATACATCCTTCTTAATTGGTGCTGAACGTTCCTGCCCTATATTTTTAATTACATCAATGGCAAAACAAGAACGAACATCATTAGGACTCTCAATAGATTTAGAAACTTTAAAGTTAATCATATTGCCACCAAACTCCATAGTTAAGGCTCCCTTGGCCACGTCAATCTTGGTGTGGGCTGTTTTCATGAAAGGTCGTCCAAGTAAGAGTGGCAATAGTGGAGAGTGGGCTGAGTCCTCCATGTCAAGCACATAAAAGTCTGCAGGAAAAATCAAGTGGTCTACCTGCACCAAAACATCTTCCAAAACTCCTTTCGGATATGCATTAGATCGATCGGCTAATTGAATAATAACACCATCATTTTTAAGCTCTCCTAGATCCATAGATGCATAAACAGAATATGGCATGACATTAATGGAAGAATCTAAATCTAGCATAGCATGTTCAAACCTTGTATTACCAATTACACAAGGGATAGTGAAACTACCTGGATCTTTGCATTTAGGTGGCAGCTTTCTTTGCAACATTGCAGAGACATTTTCACTTACATGGTCCACCTCTTTCTCCCGAATCTATTTCCTTGTTGTACAAAGCTTATTCAAAAACTTAGCGTACTTCAGGATTTGCTTTTTCGCATCAAGGAGTGGGATATTGATGTGCACCTTCCTAAACGTCTCCAGAATGTCTTTTTCATTCTCTTCATTCTTTGATTGCATGAACCTGCTAGGAAAAGGCACATTGGGTGGGATAACGTTAGAAATAATCAAATTTGGAACCACCTTACCTGTAATGGACACTTGGATTGCTTAGGTGGCTGCGGCAAGGGTTGCTCCACCTTTGCCGTGGGTTTATCCAATGTTTCATCTTCTTGCTGCAACTTTTCATCCTCCTCTTGGCTAAATTTTGACGTTTTGGGGCTGGTTCCAACCTCCTTACCACTTCTCAATGTGATAGCGTTGGCGGTTTCAAATCTTTCCTTCGGATTCACAATGGTTAAACTAGGCAGTTTGCCTTGTTCTCTAAACTGTCCCATGAATTCCGCTATGTGCCCTATTTGATTTTTCATTTCGCGCACCTCTCCATAAATTTGATTTTTCAATTCGCCTACCTCTTTGGCTTGATTTTGTACCTCTTTGGCTTGATTATGTACGTTCTACGTCAAAGAGGTTAGTAATTGAAGAATTGTATCACTATCCATTGACGAACCTGAATTTGGTTGGGTAGATTGTGGTTGAGGTTGTGTTGGTGCGAATGGCCTTTGAAATATACCGGGAGGTGGCTGCCTAAATCTGCCTTGTTGTTGAGGGTGTTAGGGATCCCTCCACTGCATATTTGGGTGATCTCTCCCGCCCGGATTGGAATTTTTAAAGTATGGATCATACTTGGGCTGATTATGGCCTTTATACCCAATGACATTGACACTTTCGCATCCCCCATTCTCTATCAATTGAGGGCATTGATCAGAAGGGTGCCCTTGCATAGAACACACGCCACATGTACTTTGTCCTTGCTCTTTCATTCCTTCGGCTATCTGTGACACAATAACAGTGAGGTTAGCTAATTGGGATTGAATTTCGGACATGGAACTTACCTCATTGACTTGCTGCCGTGGGGGGTCTCTTTGTCCAACTCCTTCGTATTGGTGTGCATTCAAGGCTCGGTTTATTGAATTAAAAGCTCTTCTTTCATTTGATGTTGAGGACATGATACAACAAGAGTCTTGAAACACTCATAATACGTTGGAAAAAATTCTCCTTGACCTTGTTGAATTCCGCTAATTCTCTTCCTCAAAAGAATAACTCTCGAAGTTGGGAAGAATTTCTCTAAAAACGCTCTTTTCATGCTCTCCCAGGATGTGACAATTCCGGGTGCCAATTCGAATAACCAATCCTTAGCCTTGTCCAAAAGAGAGAATGGAAAGGCTTTCATCTTCAGAATATTGCCATCTACATTGATTGGAGTCATGCTTGAAATTCAACTTCAAATTTCTTCAAATGCTTGTTTGGATCTTCCATGGATAGCCCATGGTACTTAGGAATGTGATGCAACAATCTTGACTTCAATTCAAAGTCATCGGTCTTTCCTTGACTTGCCGGAGGGTATTGGATGCATAGAAGGACGGCACTGTCAAGTCCCGAGGCTGAAAGCTCTTTGATTGTACGATTGTCCACAGCCATGGCTTGTTCTTTCTCTTCTTCTTCTTCTTTCTCAGCGTTCGTTCAAAATCATCGTCAAACTCCAAGATATGCTCACGAACTGGTTGAGAACTACGAGTCATAAAATAGTACCTAAAACAAAGAAAACAAAACTAAATCAGAAACTAAAGAAAATACAAACAGAAACAACGGGGGATTAGCAACTTTCTAATCCCCGGCAACGGCGCCAAAAATTTGATGTGAAATTAAATTGCACTCAAACTTAAACCCTATTGATGTAGTATATGAAAGTAGGGATCGTTCTAAGCCGGGGATTAAAAGGGATGCTAATCTACCCAAATTAGACTCTAAAATACTAACTAGACTTAAAAAATAGAAAACTAGACTTAAACAGCTCAAAACAAGCTGATTTGACTCAAAACGCACAAACTAAGTAATTATGACTCAAAACTAGACCTAAAGGGTGATTTGAACGAAAATTAAACTAAAAAGACTCAAAGAACTTAAGGGGAATGGGTTTTGACGAATTTAAAAACTTAACAAACAGATTTGTAAAAACAACTTAAAAACACACGATATTGGGTGATTTGAATGGGTGAATGGCTAGCTAGAGGGTCCTTCCCCACACATAAACATATGCAACACAAGTTGATTTCCAGTTATTATTTCAATAAACCATGAACCTCAATGCCCCAAGTTAACCGTGATAGCACTTCTTTAACTCTCAGATTTTCCTAAATTCATTGAATTGGATGGACAACGCATCGGCAACCAAATTATTCTTCGATGGTTCCCTACTTGAACAGAATAATAGAAATACAATCAAAGATCATTAAGCTTTGTGAAAATCATAAGCATTGACAAGGCATTCGTGACTATGAACAGCATGACACTGCTGCCCGGAATTTACTTAACACGATCATGACTAGCAACCTCCACTGCTTGTAAATATAAGTTTGTAACTATTAGGTGAAACTCCCTTATATTTTATCATCAAATTTATGCATGCAAACTAAGTGGGCCCCCTTAATCAACATACAAGAATAAGTTTTCAACCAAACAGTTAAGCAAATTGCATTCGCAATTTATGAAACAATAACTAGATGTAATCAACTCATATCACATATATGTTCATGGCTTTGAATCCTCCCCTAGCTAAAACGAGTTTAGTTCCTCATTTTCGCAATTAAACAAAGATAACTTAAATTAAACATTGAAAACAAAGGGTAGAATACACCTAGAAACGCTCCAACAATCCAAAGGTCTTGAATGGCAAGCACGGCACTAAGTTTTCTCCTCTCCTTCCTTGCAAAGCTGCGGCACAATGAGGTGTATGTGGTGAATGAATGGTTGATGAGTATAGAGAGGGGTGAATGGTGTTGTACTATGCCGCAAGAATTATGTATTTATAGGGCAAACCCACGGCTCCAGGTAGTTGTCAAGGAAAAGGATTTGATTACTTCAATTCCCGCAAGAACTAGGCCATCTAGAAGGGTAGAAACAAACAAGGAAAGGGATAGGTGATGCGGCTTCTAGAAGGGACAACTTAAAGGGAATAGGCGCTAGGTTTATAGGATATCTAGAAGGCAGAAATCTTCTAGAAAACTTAAGGGACATGTGGCACCAATGTAGGAGGGGAATAGGCCTTCTAGAATGAGGTTTAAATGTGTCCTAAACTGAAATGAATTCCCTCCTTGTAGCTAGAATTAAGTTAGGATAGGATTAGGATAGGATAAGATAAGATAAGGCTTGGATAAGATAAGGATAAGGTAAGGCAATTTGGATAATGTTTCCTTCTTTTGAGTTAATTCCTTATCTTAACTGTCTTGAATTAATTTCTTCAACTCTTTTGAACAGTCCTAGCCTCTCTTGAACTTCAAATTCGTCCATCCACCTTGCTCTGTACTTGTGATATCCATTCTTGGCCCAAAACTGCTCTAAAATGCTCCAAATTGCACTTTCTTGCCAACCTTGTCATTCGGACATACAAACAAACGCTCGTTTGTGTTTATTGATGCCAAAAACAATCCAAATGTACTAAATATATAAAAATTGTATACTTTTGCGATCCAATAAGAATTTGATCCTTTGAGTACTCATTCTGAAATCCAAGTAGCGCATAATATGTTTTTATTTGCTCAAGTTCCAATGGGTGTCAAACGCAAGCTTGTTTGTTTATAGTAATGCCAAAAACTGTCTGAATGCACAAAAAATAGAAAAACTATGTAGTTTTAGCATCCAATAAGCATTTGATCTTTTGAGCACTCATTATTGTGGTCCTAGTAGCACATAATATGTGTTTTTCTTCTTCTTAAGATCCATTGGCTGTCAAATGCATGCTTGTTTGTTTTTATTATCGCCGGAAACCGTCCAGATCTACTGAAGATGGAAAACCAGTGTACTTTTGCGATCCAATAAAAATTTCCTCTTTTGAGTACTCATTCTTAAGGTCATAGTAGCACATTATATGTGTTTAGTCTCAAATTCCATTGGGTATCAAACGGAAGATCATTTTTTTAATTCATGTCGAAAACTGTCCAAACGCACTAAAAATAGAAAAACTATGTAGTTTTGGTATCCAATAAGCGTTTGATCGTTTCTTTTTATTAATGCCGAAAACTGTCCAAATGCAAAGATAATGGAAAAACTGTGTAGTTTTGAAATCAAATAAGCATTTGATTTTTTGTGTAGTAGCACATACTATGTGTTTATTTTCTTAAGTTCCAAAGGTTATCAAAGGCATGCTGATTGGTTTTTACTAATGCTGGAAACAGTCCAAATGTGCTATAAATAGAAAAATTGTGTAGTTTTGACATCCAGTAAGTGTTTCATCTTTTGAGTACTCATTCCTTTTTTCCTTGTAGCACATTATATATTTTTATTTGCTTAAGTTCCAACGAGTGGCAAAAGCAGCTTCGTTTGTTTTTATTTATACCAAAAACAGTCCAAAAGAATTAAATTTAGAGAAACTGTGCAGTTTTGAAAGCATTTTATCTTGTGAGTCCTCATTCTTTTGGTCCTAAAAGGGCAAAATATGTGTTTATTTTCTAAAGTTCCAATGGTTGTCAAACGCATGCTCGTTTGTTTTTATTAATGTCGAAACCAGTCCGAATGCACTGAAAATAGAAAACCTGTGTACTTTTGACACTTTGTAATCTTTTCATCTTTTGAATACTCATTCTTATGGTCTGTGTAGCGCATTATATGTGTTTATTTGCTTAAGTTCCAAAGGTTACCAAATGCACGTTCGTTTGTTTTTATTTATACCGAAAACAGTCCAAATGCATTGAATTTAGAAAAACTATGTAGTTTGTACATCGAATAAGCATTTCATCTTTTGAGTACTCATTCTTATGGTCCTATTACCGCTTTATATGTGTTTATTTCATTCAGTTCAATTGGTTGTCAAGCGCACGCTCGTTTGCTTTTATTAATGCCGAAAACAGTGCGAATACACTAAAAATGAAAAAGCTATGTAGTTTTGACATCTAATAAGCTTTCGAACTTTTCAGTACCCATTCTTATGGTCCTAGTAGCACATTATATGTGTTTATTTTCTTAAGTTCAAAGGTTGTCCAACACAGGCTCGTTTGTTTTTATTAATGCCAAAAACTGTCCAAATGCATTGAAAATAGAAAAACTGTGTAGTTTTGACACCGAATAAGCTTTTGATGTTTGGTGTGTTCAATCTTACGTTCTAACTAGCGCATTATATATGTTGATTTTCTTAAGTTCCAATGGTTGTCAAACATGCTCTCGTTTGTTTTTATTATTCCCCAAAACAGTCTAAATGCAAAGAAATAGAAAAACTGTGTACTTTTGATACCCAAAAAGCTTTTGATCTTTTGAGTACTCAATCTTATGGTCCTAGTAGCTCATTATATGCAATTAGTTTTTAAAGTTCCGACTGTTGTCAAACGCACGCTCGCTTCTTTTTATTAATGCTGAAAACAATCTTAAAGCATTGAAAATAAATAAAAAAACTGTGTAATTTTGACATCCAGTAAGCTTTTACACTATTGACTACACATTTTTATGGTCCTTGTAGCGCACTATATGTGTTTATTTTCTTAAGTTCCAACAGGTGCCAAACGCACGTTCGTTTGTTTTTATTTATACCGAAAACAGTCCAAATGCACTGAATTGAGAGAAATTGTGTAGTTTTGACATCCAATAAGCATATGATCTTTTGAGTACTCATTATTCTGGTCCAATGGTTGTCAAAGACACGCTCGTTTGTTTTTATTAATGTCGAAACTAGTCTGAATGCACGGAAAATAGAAAACCTGTGTACTTTTGACACTCTAGAAGCTTCTCATCTTTTGAATACTCATTCTTATGGTCCTTGTAGCACATTATATCTTTTTCTTTGCTTAAGTTCTAATGAGTGCCAAACGAACATTCGTTTGTTTTTATTTATACCAAAAATAGTCCAAATGTACTAAATTTAGAGAAACTGTGTAGTTTCGACATCCAATAAGCATTTGATCTTTTGAGTACTCATTCTTATGGTCCTAGTAGCGCATTATGAGTGTTTATTTTCTTAAGTTCCAATGGGTGTCAAAAACACGCTCGTTTGTTTTTATTAATGCCGAAAATAGTCCAAATGCACTGAAAATAGAAAAAATGTGAAAATTTTGACATACAATAAGCTTTTGTTCTTTTGAGTCATAATTCTTATGGTCCTTGTAGCGATTATATGCATTTATTTTCTTAAGTTCCAATGGCTGTCAAACGCACGCTCGCTTATATAGTTTTGACATCCAATAAGCATTTGATCTTTTGAGTACTCATTCTTATTGTCCTAGTAGCGCATTATATGTGTTAATTTGCTGAAGTCCCAATGCATGCCAACCGCATGCTCGTTTGTTTTTATGAATGCCAATTACAGTCCCAAAGCACTGAAAATAGAAAAGTTGTGTAGTTTTGGCATCCAATTAGCATTTGGAATGAGTACTCATCCATATGTTCCTAGTTCCAATGGTTGTCAAATGCACATTTGTTTGTTTTTATTAATGTCGAAAACAATTTGAATGGACTAAAAATAGAAAACATTTGTACTTTTGATACCCAATAATCTTTTCATCTTTTGAGTTCTCATTTTTAAGGTCCTAGTAATGCATTATCTATGTTTAATTGCTCAAGTTCCAATGGTTGTCAAATGCACGCTGGTTTGGTTTTATAATGCTGAAAACAATCCAAATGCACTGAAAATAGAAAAGTTGTGTACTTTTGTGATCGAAAAAGCATTTGATCTTTTGCGTACTATTTCTTATGGTCCCTGTAGTGCATTATACGTGTTTATTTGCTCAAGTTCCAATGGGTGTCGAATGTACGCTCATTTGTTTTTATCTATGCTGAAACAGTCCAAATGCACACCAAAAAGAAAAACTGTGAACTTTTGACGCCTAATAAGCTTTTAATCTTTTGATTACTCATTCATATGGTCCTAGTAGCGCATGATATGTGTTTATTTTCTTAAGTTGCAATGGCTGTCAAACACATGTTCGTTTGTTTTTATTAATGCTGAAAACTGCCCAAATGCAACGAAAATAGAAAAACTATGTAGTTTTTACATCAATTAAGGATTTGATTTCTTGATTACTCATTCTTTTGGTCCTAGTAACGAATTTTCTGTGTTTAATTGCTCAAGTTCCAATGGTTGTCAAACGCTTACACGTTTGTTTTTGTTAATGCCGAAAACAGTCCAAATGCACTTAAAATAGAAAAACTATACGCTTTTGCAATCCAATAAGCATTTGATCTTTTGAGTACTCATTCTTATGGTCCTAGTAGCGAAATATATGTGTTTATTTGCTCAATTTCCAATGGGTGTCTAATGTATGCTCATTTTATTTTATTTATGCCGAAAACAGTCCAAATGCACCCCAAATAGAAAAACTGCGTAGTTTTGACACTCAATAAGCTTTTGATCTTTTGAGTACTCATTCTTATGGTACTAGTAGCCCAATATATGTGATTATTTTCTTTAGTTGCAATGGTCGCCAAACACACGTTCGTTTGCTTTTATAAATGTTGAAAACAGTCCAAATGCGCTCCAAATAGAAAAACTGTGTACTTTTGACACCCATTGAGCTTTTAATCATTTCAGTACTCATTCTTGTGGTCCTAGTAGTGCAAAATATGTGTTTATTTTCTTAAGTTCCAATTGCTGTTAAACGAACGCTCGTTAGTTTTTATGTAATGCCGAAAATAGTTCAAAGGTACTCAAAATAGAAAAACTATGTAGTTTTGACATCCAATAAGAATTTGATCTATTGAGTACTCATTCTTATGGTCCTAGTAGGGCATTATATTTATTTATTTGCTCAAGTCGCAATGGTTGTCAAACGCACACTCGTTTGTTTTTATAAATGCCGAAAATAGTCCAAATGCACTGAAAATAGAAAAACTGTGTAGTTTTGGCATCCAATAAGCATTTGATCTTTTGAGCATTATATGTGTTTATTTTCTTAAATTCCAGTGGCTGTCAAACGCACGCTCGATTGTTTTTATTAATGTCAAAAATGGTCCCAATGCTCTGAAAATAGAAAACTTGTGTACTTTGGACACCCAATAATCTTTTCATCTGTTCAGTATTTATTCTTATGGTCCTAGCAACGCGTAATATGTATTTATTTTCTCAATTTCTAGTCTTCACGTGATTGTAGCATTAGAGCGTATATCATTATTACACCCAATCATGTTCATGTCAGAATAACTCTGCATGAACTCATGTGCCAACATGTGTCGATGAGCACTTGGTTTGATATGTTTACTTATGCAAAAGTATACGATTACTGACGTCATGCACTTATATATGAACTATTGTGCCGTATTGTTATCTTGATATTTTGCAAGCTATGGTGAGTATTTTCATACTATATGTAGTATGTATATCTTGGAAACTATACATGTTTTATGGCGATGGGCTATAACGTTTTCAAAGGTTTTTATTAAAACTTTATTTTCAGGCCCACTCACCCTTGTTTTTCGCCCCTCCAGGTTTTGGTAGCTGAGCTTTCTTATCGACGAGGATTCTTCGAAAATCTTTGTGTAGAAGATTACCTTCGATGGTATAATTCTCACCCTAGTTTATTGTACTGTACTTATACTTTGACATCACGTGCGAAATGGGTTCATTCATGTTCACATGCGCACTCTTGCTTTTAGGCACTTCTAGGTTTAAATTTATTCACATTTTCTACATCACTACACTTTATGGCTTCGCCACCTTCCAGGTGTCAGCCAGCACAGCTCGGTTCAGAGTCCAAGTGGACATTCTGGGTTGGGGTGTGTCATTTTGAGTACTCATTCTTATGGTCCTAGTGGCGCATTATATATGTTTATTTTCTTAAGTTCCAATGGTTGTCCAACGCACGCTCGTTTGTTTTTTTTTTCATGCCGAAAACAGTCCAAATACACTGAAATAGAAAAACTGTGTAGTTTTGACATCTAATAAGCTTTTGATTTTTTGGTACTGATTCTTATGGTCCTAGTAGCAAACTATATGTATTTATTTTCTTAAGTTCCCACGGGTGCCAAATGCACGTTCATTCGTTTTTACTTACGCCAAAAAACATGTAAATGCATTGAAATTGGAGAACGTTGTGGCTTTTTCATCCAGTAAGCATTTGATCTTTTGAGTACTCATTGTTATGGTCTTAATAGCACATTATATGTGTTTATGTTCTTAAGTGCCAACGGTTGGCAAATACATCCAGTAAGTGTTTCATCTTTTGAGTACTCATTCCTTTTGTCCTTGTAGCGCATTATATGTTTTTATTTGCTTAAGTTCCAACGAGTGCCACACACACCTTCGTTTGTTTTTATTTATATCGAAAAAAGTCCAAACGCGTGGAAGTTACAGAAACTGTGTAGTTTTGACATCGAATAAGCATTTGATCTTTTGAGTACTCATTTTTTTGTTCCTAATAGCACAAAATATGTGTTTTTTTTTTTTAATTTCCAATGGCTATCAAACTCACGCTCTTTTGTTTTTATTGATGTCAAAACCAGTCCGAATGTACAAAAAATAGAAAACTTGGGTACTTTTGACACTCTAGAATCTTTTCATCATTTGAATACTCATTCTTATGGTCCTTGTAGTGCATTATATGTGTTTATTTGGTTAAGTTCCAACGGGTGCCAAATGCATGTTTGTTTGCATTTAATTATACCGAAAACCATCCAAATCCACTGAATTTAGAGAAACTATGTAGTTTTGACATCCAATAAGCATTTGATCTTTTGAGTACTCATTCTTATGGTCCTAGTAGCGCATTATATGTGTTTATTTTCTTCAGTAGAAAAACTGCGTAATTTTGACATACAATAAGCTTTTGGTCTGTTGAGTAATCATTCTTATGGTTCTAGTAACTCATTATTTGTGTTTAATAACTCAAGTTCCAATGGTTGTCAACCTCACACTCGTTTGTTTTCGTTAATGCCGAAAACTGTCCAAATGCACTGCAAGTAAAAAACTTTGTACTTTTCCGATCCAATAAGAAGTTGATCTTTTGAGTACTCATTCTTATTGTCCTAGTAGCGCATTATATGTGTTTATTTGCTCAAGTTCCAATGGGTGCCAAACGTATGCTCATTTGTTTTTATGTATGTCGAAAACTTTCCAAATGCACCCCAAATAGAAAAACTGCGTACTTTTGACACCCAATAATCTTTTGATCTTTTGATTACTCATTCTTATGGTACTAGTAGCACATTATATGTGAATATTTTCTTAGGTTGTAGTGTTGTCAAACGCACGTTCGTTTGTTTTTATGAATGTTGAAAAGAGTCCAAATGAATTCCAAATAGAAAAAACTGTGTACTTTAGACACCCATTGAGCGTTTGATATTTTGAGTGCTCATTCTTATTTTCTTTAGTTCCAATGGTTCTCAAACGAATGCTCGTTAGTTTTTAATAATGCAGAAAATAGTCCAAATGTACTCAAAATAGAAAAACCATGTCGTTTTGACATCCAACAACAATTTGATCAATTGAGTACTCAGTCTTATGGTCCTAGTAGGGCGTTATATTTGTTTATTTTTGCTCCAATCGCAATGGGTGTCAAGCTCATACTCGTTTGTTTTTATTAATGCAGAAAATAGTCCAAATGCACTAAAAAAAGAAAAATTGTGTTGTTTTGGCATCCAATAAGCATTGATCTTCTAAGTACACATTCTTATGGTCCTAGTAATGCATTATATGTGTTTATTTTCTGAAGTTCCAATGACTGTCAAACGCACACTCATTTGTTTTTGTCAACGTCAAAAACGATATGAATGCTCTAAAAATAGAAAACCTGTGTACTTTGCACACCCAATAAGCTTTTCATTTGTTGAGTACTCATTCTTATGATCCTAGTAATGCATTATATGTGTTTATTTGCTCAAGTTCCAATGGGTGTCAAATGCACGCTCGTTTGTTTTTATTAATGCCGAAATAGTCCAAATGCACTGAAAATGGAAAAACTGTGTTGTTTTGGCATCAAATAAGCATTTGATCATTTGAGTTCTCATTCTTATAGTCCTAGTAGCACATTATATGTGTTATTTTTTTAAGTTCCAATGGGTGTCATGCGCACGCTCTTTTGTTTGTATTAAATGCCGAAAGCAGTGCAAATGCACTTAAAATAGAAAATCAATGTAGTTTTGTGTTGCAATAAGTATTTGATCACTTGAGTACTCATTCTTATTGTCCAAGTAGTGCATTATATGTGTTTATTTGCCCACGTTCGAAAGTGTGTCGAACGCACGTTTGTTGTTTCTATTTATGCCGGAAACTATCCAAATGGTTATATTTACTTTTGACACACAATAAGCATTTCATCTTTTGAGTACTCATTCTTATGGTCCTAGTAGTGAATAATGTGTGTTTATTTTCTTAAGTTTCAATGGCTATCAAATGAGACCTCATTGGTTTTTACTAATGTCGGAAACAGTCCAAATGTACTTTAAATAGAAAAATGTGTACTTTTGACATCCAATAAGCGTTTCATCTTTTGTATACTCATTCTTATGGTCCTAGTAGTGCGTAATATGTGTTTATTTTCTTAAGTTCCAATGGCTATCAAACGCGCGCTCGTTGGTGTTAACTAATGCTGGAAACAGTCCAAATGTACTTTAAATAGAAAACTGTGTACTTTTGACATCCAATAAGCATTTCATATTTTGAGTACTCATTCCTTTTGTCCTTGTAGCGCATTATATGTTTTTATTTGCTTAAGTTCCAAAGAGTGCCACACGCAGCTTCGTTTGTTTTTATTTATATCGAAAACAGTCCAAATGCACGGAAGTTAGAGAAACTGTGTAGCTTTGACATCAAACAAGCATTTGATCTTTTTAGTACTCATTTTTTTGTTCCTAATAGCACAAAATATGTGTTTATTTTTTGAAGTTCCAATGGCTGTCAAACGCACGCTCGTTTATTTTTATTATTGTCAAAACTAGTCTGAATGTATAAAAAAATACAAAACTTGTGTACTTTTGAAACTCTATAACCTTTTTCATCTTTTGAATATTCATTCTTATGGTCCATGTAGCGCGTTATATGTGTTTATTTGCTTAAGTTCCAACGGGTGCCAAACGCACGTTCGTTTGCTTTTAATTATACCGAAAACCATCCAAATGCTCTGAATATAGAGAAATTATGTAGTTTTGACATCCAATAAGCATTGGATCTTTTGAGTACTCATTCTTATGGTCCTAGTAGCGCATTATATGTGCTTGTTTTCTTAAATAGAAAAACTGTGTAATTTTGACATACAATAAGCTTTTGGACTTTTGAGTAATCATTCTTACAATTCTAGTTACGCATTATCTATGTTTAATAGCTTAAGTTCCAATGGTTGTCAAATGCGCACTCGTTTGTTTTTGTTCATACCGAAAACTGTCCAAATGCACAGCAAATAAAAAACTGTGTACTTTTCCGATCTAATAAGAATTTGATCATTTGAGTACTCATTCTTATGGTCCTAGTAGCGTATTATATGCGTTTATTTGCTCAAGTTCCAATGGGTGTCAAATGTATGCTCATTTGTTTTTATTTGTTCCGAAAATTGTCCAAATGCACCCCAAATAGAAAAACCGCGTACTTTTCACACCCAATAAGCTTCTGTTGTTTTGAGTACTCATTCTTATGGTGCTAGTAGCACATTATATGTGATTATTTTCTTACGTTGCAGTGGTTGTCAAACGCACGTTCGTTTGTTTTTATAAATGCTGAAAAGAGTCCAAATTTGCTGCAAATAAAAAAAAAACGGTGTACTTTTGACACCCATTGAGCTTTTGATCTTTTGTGTACTCATTCGTATGGTCCTAGTAGTGCGTAATATGTGTTTAATTTCTTTACTTCCAATGGCTATCAAACGAACTCTCGTTAGTTTTTAATAATGAGGAAAATAGTTCAAATGCACTCGAAATAGAAAAACCATGTAGTTTTCACATCCAATAACAATTTGATCTATTGAGTACTCATTCTTATGGTTGTAGTAGGGTGTTACATTTGTTTATTTTCTCAAGTCACAATCGGTGTCAAACGCACACTCGTTTGTTTTTATTAATGTAGAAAATAGTCCAAATGCACTGAAAAAAGAAAAATTGTGTTGTTTTGTCATCCAATAAGCATTTGATCTTCTGAGTACACATTCTTATGGTCCTAGTAACGCGTTATTTGTGTTTATTTTCTTAAGTTCCAATGGCTGTCAAATGCACACTCGTTTTGTTTTTTTCAATGTCAAAAACGATTTGAATGCTCTAAAAATAGAAAACCCGTGTACTTTGGACACCCAATAAGCTTTTCATCAGTTGAGCACTCATTCTTATGGTCCTAGTAATGCATTATATGTGTTTATTTGCTCAAGTTCCAATGGGTGTCAAATGCATGCTCGTTTGTTTTTAGGTTGTTAGTTCTTAGTTATTTTAGTATTTTAAGCTATTTTCGTGTGTTTGTAGGTTTAAAGGACTAAAGTGGCAAGAAAGTGCATTTTGGTGCTTTGTGGAGCAGTTTTGGGCATGGAATGGATAACATATGCTTGGAGCAAAGTGGATTGACGAAATTGAAGATCTAAAGAGGCTAGGAATGTGTTTAAAAGAAGGAAGAATTAATTCAAGGAAGAAAAGGAATCCAGCAAGAAGAAGGATTGACTAGTCAAACTTACCTTATTTTGACTTAGTCAACTCTTAATCCTAATCTATCAAGGTTCCAGCTGCAAAGGAGTGTCTGAAATACTTTAGGACACTTAATTATATGTTTCCCCTTTCCTAAACCCCTTGCCGCATATCTCCTTACCCTTTCTTCTAAAATCTGCCACATAATTGCCTTTCCCTTTCTCTCTAGGACCTGCCGCACCTTACTTACCCTTTTCCCCTTAGGATTCTGATTTGTTGCCCTTTTTCTTGGAGGATTTGGAGTTCTATATACATTCCTAATTCACCTCAGCCGTGCTTCTTCCTTCCCCTATATAAAAGAGCCTTGCCGCACATCAAAGGGCTCCCTGGACCACTCTACACACTTTTTGCCGAAAATCCACCGTCCACCGTTCACCATAACTCACCTATATCCATTCACCACCATAAATCACCACTAAAACCTTCACCCAACCCTTGTGCTGCAGCAAAGAGAAGAGGGAGGACCCTTGGAGTGCTTGCTATTCAAGTTTGGATTGCTGGATCATTCTTGGGTGTAATCTATCTTTTGTTTTCAATGTTTAAGTTTATTTATCTTTGTTTTGCAAACATGAGGAGCTAAAGCCCTTTCGGCTAGGGGGAATTTCAAAGCCATGAACATGTTTGCAATATAAATTGATTACCTTCAGTTGTGATTTCATAAATTGTGAATGCAATTTGCTTAACTGCTTGATTGATAACTTATTCTTGTATGTTGATTAAGAAGGCCCGCTTAGTTTGCATGCATGAATTTGATGCTAGAATATAAGGGAGTTTCACCTAATAGTTACAAACTTATATTTACAAGTAGTGGAGGTCGCTTATAAACGATCGCGTTAAGTGAATTCTTGGCAGGAGTATCATGCGTTCATAGTTACGAATGCCTTGTCAATGCTTATGATTTTCATAGAACTTAATGATCTTTGATATGTATCTCTATTATGCGTTCATGTAGGGTACTATTGAAGAATAATTTGGTTGCAGATGCGTTCATCCAATTCAATGACTTTAGGAAAATCTAATGGTTAATTTGTGCGTTCACCATTAACTTGGGGCGTTGAGGTTCATGGTTTATTGAAAGAGTAACTGGAAATTGATTTGTATGCATATGTGTCATGTGTGGAGAAGAACCCTCTAGCTAGCCATTCATCCATTCGTACTAACCTTTGTTTAGTGTCTCAATCTGCTTGTTTTCATCTTAAATTCGTCAAAACCCAATCCCCCTTTAATTAAGTGTGTTAGATTAGTTAGGAGTGCGTTTAAATCTGTCCAGTTTAGTGTTTTAAGTCTTACTAGTCTAGAATTCGTCCAAATCACTCCCTAGTGTCTATTTTGAGTCTTTTTGGTTGTTTTAAGCTATTTTGAGTCTTTTAAGTTTGTTTTGAGTCTTGTGAGTCTTGTTAAGTGTTTTTAAGTTTGTTTTTGTGTTTTTAAGTCAGTTTAGAGTTGATTAGCAATCCCTCCTAATCCCTGGCCTAGAACGATCCCTACTTGCATCTTTACTACAACTGTCAACAAGAGGGTTTAATTTGTGTGCTGTTTTACATCGCATCAATGTGTTTATTTTGTCAAGTTCCAATGGGTGTCAAATGCAAGCTCCTTCGTGTTTTTTTTTTTTGCCGAAAATCGTCCAAATGTACTGAATATAGAAAAACTTTGTTCTTTTGACACCCAATAAGCTTTTGATCTTTTGAGCACTCATTCTTATGATCCTAGTAGCACAAAACATGTGTTTATTTGTCTTAAGTTCCAATGGCTATCAAACGCACTCTAGTTGGTTTTTATTAAAGCCAAAAATAGTCCAAATGTACTGAAAATAAAAGTACTGTGGAGTTTTGACTTCCAATAAACATTTGATCTTTTGAGTACTCATTCTTATGATCCTAGTAGTGCCTTATCTGTTTATTTCCTTAAGTTCCAATGGCTATCAAGAGCACGCTTGTTTGTTTTAATTAAAACTGAAAACAATCCGAATGCACTGAAAATAGAAAAACTGTTAACTTTTGACACACAAAAAGCTTTTGGTCTTTTGAGCACTCATTCTTATGGTCCTACTAGCGCATTATATGTGTTTATTTTCTTAAGCTCCAACTATTGTCAAACGCACGCACGCCCGTTTGTTTTTCTATTTTTTATTTTTTGTGCCGAAAATAGTCTGAATGCGATGAAAATATGTAAACTGTGTAACTTCGACATCCAAAAAGCATTTGATCTTTTGAGTACTCATTCTTATGATCTTAGTAGCGCCTTATATTTGTTTATTTTCTTATGTTCTAGTGGCTGTAAATCACACGCTTGTTTGTTTTTAATAATACCGAAAACAGTCTGAATGCACTGAAAATAAATAAAAAAATGTGTACTTTTGGCACCCAAAAGGCTTTTGATCTTTTGAATACTTATTCTTATTGTGCTAGTAGCGCATTATATGTGTTTACTTTGTTTTGTTCCAATGGGTGTCAAACACAAGCTCGTTAGTTTTTATTAATGTCCAAAACATTCCAAATGCGCTGAAAATAAAAAAACTATGTACTTCTCCCGTCCAGTAAACAATTGACCTTTTGAGTACTTATTCTTGTGGCCCTAGTAGCGTATTATATGTGTTTATTTGCTCAAGTTCCAACGGGTGTCAAACGTACGCTTGTTTGTTTTTATTAATGCCGAAAACAGTCCAAATGCACTGAAAACAGAAAAACTGTTTTGGCATCCAATAACCTTCCATCTTTTGAGTACTCATTGTTTTGGTTCTTGTAGAGCATTATATATGTTTATTTCTTAAGTTCCAATGGTTGTCAAATGCACACTCGTTTGATTTTATTAATGCTGAAAACAATCTGAATGCATTGAAAATAGATAAACTGTGTAATCCAATAAGCTTTTGATCTTTTGAGTACTCATTCTTATTGTCCTAGTAGCACATTAAATGTATTTATTTTCTCAACTTCCAATGGGTGTCAAACGCACGCTTGTTTATTTCTATTAATGCTAAAAACAGACCAAATGCACTGAAATAGAAGGATTGTGTAGTTTTGGCATCCAATAAGCATTTGATCTTATGATTACTCATTCTTATGGTCATAGTAGCGTATTATATGTATTTATTTGCTTGAGTTCCAATGGCAGCAAAATGCACGTCCATTTTTTTTTCTTTATTCTGAAAGCAATCAAAATGCACAGAAAATATAGGAGCCTGTGTACTTTTGTTCCTCAATAACTTGTGATCTTTTGAGTACTCATTCTTATGGTCCTGGTAGTGCATTATATGTGTTTATTTGCTTAAGTTCCATTGCTTGCCAAATGCACGCTCATTTGTTTTCCTTTAATGCCGTAAACAGTCTAAATGCACTGAACATAGACAAACTATGTACCTTTAACACCCAATAAGTTTTTTATCTTTGGGGTACTCATTCTTATGGTCGTATTACCGCATTATATATGTTTATTGCTGAAGTTCCAATGGGTATCAAGGGCACGCTCATTTATTTTATTTATGCCGAAAACAGTCCAAATGCACAGAAAATAGAAATAACTGTGTACTTTTTGTTGCCAATAAGCTTTTTAGTACTTCTTAGGGTTGTAGTAGCACATTATATTTGTTTATTTGCTTGAGTTCCAATGGGTGTCAAATGCATGCTCATTTGTTTTTATTTATGCCGAAAACAGTCCAAATGCACTCCTAATAGAAAAATTGTTTACTTTTGACACTCATTACGGTTTTCAAATTTTGAGTACTCATTCTTATGGTCATTGTACCACATTATATGTTTTTATTTTTTTAAGTTTCACTAGCTGTGAAACGCGCGCTCGTTTTTTTTTTATTATTGCCGAAAACAGTCTCAATGCACTGAAAATAGAAAAACTTTGTAATCTTGACAACCAAAAAGCTTTTGATCTTTTAAGTACTCGTTCTTGTGGTCCTAGTAGCATGTTATATTTGTTTATTTGCTCAAGTTCCGATGGGTGTCAAATGCATGCTTGTTTGTTTTTATTAATGCCGAAAACAATCCAAATGCACTGAAAATATAAAAACTGTGTAGTTATGGCATCCACCAAGAATTTGATCTTTTGTGTTACATCCCGACCCGGGCTCCATCACATCCCGGGCTCGACTCCGCGGTAGCACGATATTGTCCACTTTGGCCCCCGACCACACCCTCACGGTTTTGTTTCTAGGAACTCACACGAGAACTTGTCTGTGGGTCACCCATCCTGGGATTTCTCTTGCGCGTACTCGCTTAACTTTGGAGTTCCTAGGGAACCTAAAGCCAGTGAGCTCCCAAAAGGCCTCGTGCTATATGAAGGTGGGATGTACATATAAGGCATAGAGGATCCATTCCCCTAGGCGATGTGGGATCTAACATTTTGAGTACTCATTCTTATGTTCCTTGTAGCAGTTATATGTGTTTATTTTCTTATGTTCTAATGGTTGTCAAACACATGCTGCTTTTTTTTATTAATGCTGAAAATAGTCTGAATGCACTGAAAATAGAAAAACTTTGAACTTTTGACACACGAAAAGCTTTTGATCTTTTGAGTACTCATTCTTATTGTCCTAGTAAAGCATTATATGTGTTTATTTGCTCAAGTTCCAATGGGTGTCAAACGCACGTTCGTTTGTTTTTATTACTACCGAAAACAGTCCAAATGCACTGAAAATAGAAAAAACTGCGTAGTTTTTACATCGAATAAGCATTTGATCTTTTGAGTGCTCATTCTTGTGGTCCTAGTAGTGCATTACATGTGTTTATTTGCTCAAGTTTCAATGGGTGTCAAATGCATGCTCATGTGTTTTTATTAATGTCGAAAACAGTCCAAATGTATTGAAAATAGAAAAACTCTGTAGTTTTGGCATCCAATAAGCATTTGATCTTTTGAATACTCATTCTTATGGTCTTAGTAGCGCTTTATATGTGATCGGTTTTTTACCTCCTATGCAAATACGGTTAAAAACACTAAAAAAAATACTTGCAAGAGTACACGGTTATCGTAGTATAGCATTTCAATCAAGGTCATTTTCCACAGGGATTGAATGAATAACTTGTATTTAAACTAATGCTTAGCTAATTTTTTTAATCAAAGTTTCGAAAAGGTTGACTTTGGGATTTAAATTAATAAAAACAAATTTTAAATAAAAATAACTAAATAATTGGCAAAGTAAAGAAAGAAAAAGAAAATGGTTTTGGAAAACAATTTAGACACTAGGGTTCCACAGTCACCATTAACAATCCTATGAAATTCTATCAATTACTCATGAATTTCCACATACATGCTTTGAAGGTTAGGTTTTCCTATTGCATATTTTCCTTGTGATGTTCAAGTGAAAACGTATATCTAACATGCAACCTGTCTGTGATGTTCAGATCAAATATAAACATGCAAGACTCATTAAGCTTTGTGAAAACCCTTTGAAAAACCATGCAACCTTTAAGAGCGTGATGTTCACCTTAAGTGAACTTACAATTACTAATCACAAGAAACCCTCCTCAATTTCAGGGTGATGTTCCAATAGAAATTGCATCAAATTACTTATCTAATTACCCTAATGGTCGTGAATCATTAATTAAATAGTTTATACATGGTGATTAATAATTCAGAGCAAGCATCCTTTCATAAGAAAATTAATAAAACCACATATTCATGCTAAGGCTCATGGCCTCGCCCTAGCAATAGAAATTAGTTAAGCATAATCATAATAAAAACTAGAGAAAATGTTATTAACTTGAAAAAGGATTGAAAACACCTTGTAGGTAAAAAGTCTGAAATTCTCCAAATTGATGCGTTCTCTCTCTCTCTCTCTCTCTCTCTCTCTCTCTCTCTCCAACCCCAATGGCTGAAAAGCCTTAATTATAACACTACAAAATAAAACCCTACCTAGAGAAGGTCTTAGAATAAGACTAGGAAACCAAATTAATTAAAATAAATTTGGAAACATAATCTTAAATTGACTAGTAAATATCGCATAAAATCTACACAGCCACGTTTTGGACCCATATCTACTCCAAAACCGGCCCAAAATAACTTGATATAAAGCTTGGATTATGCTGAACACTTCTCCAGAAGGCCACGAATCCAACGGAGGTCATCTTGGGCTCCAAAAATCGCAATTAAGCCAAAAAAAGTCACCTTCCTGCACCGTGCACTACTTCTTTATTTCAACGCCAAAAAATAACCGCATGGTGAAAAAATCTGATATTTTGACACGGCCATGCTAAGTGACTCACAAATGTTCCCCAATTGAAATTACTCCAAAATACATCCATTTGGTTATGTTTTTCCACAAAGGATGTAGGAAATCCTATATTGAAAATATAATTTAAAGTATAAAAATACTTCCAAAATAATAACCAAAATAAACTACGATTAGTGTCATATATATAATATAATATTGACTCATCAATATGTGTTTATTTTCTTAAGTTCCAACGGTTGTCAAAGACACGCTCGTTTGTTTTTATTAATGCCCAAAAGAGCCTTGATGAACTGAAATGTGAAAAAAGTGTGTAGTGTTGACATCCAATAAGCATTTGATCATTTGTGTACTCATTCTTATGGTACTAGTAGTGCATTATATGTGTTTATTTTCTTAAGTTCCAATGGTTGCCAAATGAGATCTCGTTTGTTTTTTGTTAATGGCAACAACAATCCGAATACACTAAAAATAGAAAAATTGTGTAGTTTTGACATCTAATAAGCTTTTCATATTTTGGGTACTCATTCTTACGGTCCTAGTAGAGCATTATATGTTTTTATTTGCTCAAGTTCCAATGGGTGTCAAACGCACGCTATTTTGTTTTTGTTAATGCCGAAAACAGTCCAAATGCACTGAAAATAGAAAAAACTGTGTAGTTTTGGCATCCAATAAGAATTTGATCTTTTGATTATTCATTCTTATGGTCCTAGTAGTGAATTATATGTATTTATTTTCTTATGTTCCAATGGTTGTCCAACGCACACTCATTTGTTTTTATTAGGGCCAAAAACAATCCAAATGCATTGAAAATAGAGAAACTATGTACTTCTACCACGAAAAAGCATTTGATCTTTTGAGTACTCATTCTTATGGTCTGAGTAGCATATAATATGTGTTTATTTTCTTAAGTTCCAATGGCTATCAAATGCAAGCTCGCTGGTATTTAATAATGCTGAAATAGTCCAAATGAACTGAAAATAGAAAAACTGTGTAGTTTAGACATCCAATAAGAATTTGATCTTTTGAGTACTCATCCTTGTGATCCTAGTAGCGCTTTACATATGTTTATTTGCTCAAGTTCCAATGGATTTCAAACGCACGCTCGTTTGTTTTGATTGATGCCCAAAATAGTCCAAATACACTGAAAATAGAAAAAACTGTGTAGTTTTGGATCAAATAAGCATTTGATCCTTTGAGTACTCATTCTTAAGGTCCTAGTAGTGCATTTTATGTGTTCTTTTTTTTAAATTCTAATGGTTGTCAAACCCATGCTCGTTTGTTTTTATTAATGCAGAAAACAGTCTGAATGCACTAAAATAAGAAAAATTGTGTAGATTTGACATTCAATAAGCCTTTGACCTTTTGAGTACTCATTCTTATGGTCCTAGTAGCACAATATATGTGTTTATTTTCTCAAGTTCCAATGGGTGTCAAACGCACGCTCGTTTGTTAATACTGAAAACAGTCCAAATGCACTGAAAATAGAAAAATTGTGCAGTTTTCACATCTAATAGGCATTTGATCTTTTGAGAACTCATTCTTATGGTCCTTGTACTGCATTATATGTGTTTATTTTCTCTATTTATGTTGGGTGTCAAACGCATGTTCGTTGTTATTTATGCCAAAAACAGTCCAAATGCACTGAAAATAGAAAAATTGTGCAATTTGACCCCCAATAAGCATTTGATCTTTTGATTACTCATTGTTATGGTTCTAGTATCGCCTTATATGTGTTTATTTTATGAAGTTCCAATGGCTATCAAACGCACGATCGTTTGTTTCTATTAATGGCGCAAATAGTTCAAATGCACTGAAAATAGAAAAAACTGTGTAATTTTAACATCCAATAAGCGTTTGATTTTTTGAGTACTTATTCTTATTGTCCTAGTAGCACAATATATGTGTTTTATTTGCTCAAGTTGCAATGGCTATCAAACAAACCTTGTTTGTTATTAATACCAAAAAGAGTTCGAATGCACTGAAAATAGAAAAAACTGTGTATTTTTTACACCCAATTAGCATTTGATCTTTTGAATACCCATTCTTATGGTCCTAGTAGCGCACTTTATGTGTTATTAGCTCAAGTTCCTATTGGTGTCAAACGCACGCTCATTTGTTTTTATTAATGCCGAAAATAGTCCAAATGCACTGAAACTAAAAAAATTGTGTACTTTTTCCATCCAATGAATATTTGATATTTTGAGTACTCATTCTTGTGGTCCAAGTAGCACATAATATGTGTTTACTTTCTTAAGTTCCAATGGTTGTCAAACGCACGCTTATTGGTATTTATTAATGCTGAAAACAGTCCAAATGTACTGAAAATGGAAAAACCTTGTCACTTTGACATCCAATAAAAATTTCACCTTTAGAGTACTCATTCTTATGGTTCTAGTGGCGCATAATATGTGTTTATTTATTCAAGTTCCAATCGGTGTCAAATGCACGTTTGTTTGTTTTTATTAATGTCGAAAACAATCCAAATGCACTAAAATAGAAAAACAGAGTAGTTTTGGCACCCAACAAGCATTAAATGTTTTGAGTAATCATTCTTATTGTCCTAATAGTGCATAATATGTGCTTATTTGCTCAAGTTCCATTTGGTGTCAAACGTACGCTCGTTTGTTTTTATTAACGTCGAAAACAGTGCAAATGCACTGAAAATCGAAAAACTATGTCGTTTTGATATCCAATAAGCATTTGATCTTTTGATTACTCTTTCTTATGGTGCTAGTAGTGCCTTATATGTGTTTATTTTCTTAAGTTCCGATGGTTGTCAAACGCACACTTGTTTGTTTTTATTAATACCGAAAATTGTCCAAATACATTGAAAATAGAAAAACTATGTACTTTAGACATCCAAAAAGCATTTGATCTTTTGAGTACCATTCTTATGGTTCTAGTAGCGCATTAGATGTTTTTATTTTCTGAAGTTCCAACTGTTGCCAAACTCACGATCGTTTAATTTTATTAATGCCGAAAACAGTCTGAATGCACTGAAAATATAAAAACTTTTTAGTTTTGACATCCAATAAGCTTTTGATATTTTGAGTACTCATTCTTATGGTCCTCGTAGCGCATTATGTGTTTATTTTCTTAAGTTGCAATGGCTATCAAATGTACGCTTGTTTATTTTTATTAATTCTGAAACAGTTTGAATGCACTGGAAATAGAAAAATTATGTACTTTTGACACCCAAAAAGCTATTGATCTTTTGAGTACTGATTTTTATGGTCCTAGTACCGCATTATATGTGTTATATTCTTAAGTTCCAATGGGTGTTAGACACACACACGTTTGTTTTCATTAATGCCGAAATAGTCCAAATGCACTGAACGTAGAAAAACTATGTACCTTTAACACCCAATAAGTTTTTGATCTTTGGGGTACTCATTCTTATGGTCATAGTAGCGCATTATATATGTTTATTGCTTAAGTTCCAATGGGTATCAGAGGCACGATCATTTATTTTATTTATGCTGAAAACAGTCCAAATGCACAGAAAATAGAAATAAATGTGTACTTTTTGCAGCCAATAAGCTTTTGAGTACTCATTCTTAGGGTCGTAGTAGCGCATTATATGTGTTTGTTTTCTTAAGTTCCAATGGCTGTCAAACGCACGGTCGTTTGTTTCTATTAATGGCGAAAATAGTCCGAATGCACTGAAAATAGAAAACCTGTGTAATTTTAACATCCAATAAGCATTTGATCTTTTGAGTACTTATTCTTTTGGTCCAAGTAGCACATTATATGTGTTTATTTGCTTAAGTTTCAACGGATGCGAAACACAAGCTCGTTTTATTTATTTATTCTGAAAACAGTCCAAATGCACTGAAATTAGAAAAACTGTGTACTTTTAACATCCAATATGACACACCCCTGACCCGGATTGTCCACCTGGACACCCAAATCGAAATTTGTTGGCCGAAACCTGGAAGGTGACGAAGCCATAAAGTGTAGTAATGTGGAAAATGGGAATAAATTAAAACCTAAAAGTGACTAATATAGGAGTGGGGATGTGAGCGAGATTCGACCTATTTCACACATGATGTCAGAGCATAAGCAAAGTATAGTAAAAGTGAATTTAGAATTATACCATCGAAAGTAATCTCCTATACCAACTTTTGCCAGTAATTCTTGTCGACACAAGAGCACAGCCACTAAATCCCGGAGAGGCGAAAAATAAGGGTTTGTGGTCCTGAAAATAAAGTTTTGTAAAAACATTTTCGAACACGTATAATCCATCGCCGTTAAACAAGTATAGTTTCCAAATATAACATACTACGTATAGTATGAAAACACTTACCGTAAACAGTAATATCTCAAGAATGCAATAGTTGATAGTATTTGGCATATAAAACATATAACATCTAGTAATCACAATATCTCAAATAAACAAACATATACTATCAGGTGCTCATCGACGTATGCTAACACGCGAGTTCATGCAGAGGTATGCCGACATGAATAGAATTGGGTGTAATAATGATTTACGCTCTAGTACTACAATCGTATGAAGACTGGCATTACGCATGTCACATAGAAGTCCTAATTGCCTATAGCAATCTAAGATAGGACTGGCACCTACAATGGATCCAAAGTGAGCGTATTGGTGCGATGTGAACATACACATGAAGACCGACCCCGGCCCAGGCAAGTACAAACACCAATGCAGCATGCATGATGTGCAGTAATATAAATATGATCATGCTACAGAAAATTCGTAATTCACAAGAATAAAATAATAATATTTGTAACCGTAAATATATTTATGGCATCACATCAAAATATGAATAAACATGCATCCCGCAGAATTTATGAAAATTTCATAAATTTCGTCAACACACGAATTCTTAAAACGTTAGTCTAATCAAGGTATAATGTAGAAAATTCTTTATTAAGTATATATGGAAACTAATCAAATATATAATATTTAAAAGTAAAGACCCAGTCAAAGGTACGTGTAGGTTGTAACTGTCCAACTATACGAGAAATTACTACGCTAATCATTAGACTAATAATAACTAATGAAATAAACTTAATTTCCCCCTAGTTTGAACAAGAATGGGATTTTCGTAAAAAAATTGGGAAGAAATTCAAACGCCCCGTTCAAAGTCATTATGCAACCAAATTCAGGATCGGAAGAATAAAATTATACCTATTTTAAGGCGAAAAGTGAAGGAAAAATTTGTCCTAGCATAGAACATGTGAGAACATTTGAACACATAAGCAAACTAATAACACTTTAAAGTAGGCATGCATTCAAAAACCATTCTAAAACCCATGACTTTCAAAGCCTAGTGAATGGTGAACCAAAACATTTTTTAACAAATTAAAGAGAAGGGAGAGTTTGAGTATCATTACCCTTGAAGCTCATCCTTGTTTACACAAGGGATTCACCCAAGTGGAGGGCCTTCAAGTCACCTCATTTGCTCCTTGGATGGTCTCTTCTTTGCTTCACCTTTGCTCCTTGAGGATTTGAGGAAGGGAACTCCAAGAAGACTAAAAGTTTGCTGTCTCTAAGTCTCCACACCAAGGATGAGGTGTGAAGATGAAATGGATGACTTAGAGGAAGGAAGATTGCTAGCTATTTTTCCTCTAAGTGTGGCCGGCCTCTTTGGAAGACAAAGAGAGAAATAGTTTCGCTCTTTTCCCTCAAAGAAAACCCTTGATGTGGTAAAGCTATAAAGTTCCTTTTATAGCACTTCACATTTGAGTGGCAAACTTGCAATTATGCCAAGTTCACTACCACTCACCCTAAGGCCGGCCATCCATTACTTATTGGGCTAATTGCCCATTTTGTTTTAGTTGTCATACAACTTAAACATAATGGGCCTTGTGGATGAAAACCCTTTTAGGCCCCGAGACCTGAAACTAATTTGCAAGCCCAATACGAACCTTAGCAAGGCAGTGGGCAATTGTTACTCTTAACGATCGATTGTGAATTGAAACTACATTTCAATTATCCCTTCGATGAAGATTAGTGTTTGCTAATCTTCAGGGCTTCCACCAACCATGAGTGACACCTAGCAGTATGTCATGGCTACCCAAGCTAAGTAGAAGTGGTCGGAGAACCTATCCAGTTACAATTGCAATGCAATACGGTCTTTCTCTAATACAATACTCTTAATCACATTGTTTGCATGATAGTTTGTTTCATGTCTACTATCAATCTGATACTTCTCTATATGATTCAATTGAATATGATTTGGAATAAACTTCCTAAATCATATTCATATGCTTTGGCCAAAGACTCCCTAGTCATATCTCAGAGTATTCTCCTTCCACCTTGGAAGGTTAGAGATCCCTTGTTGTGTATTCATATACCTATCTGACTAGATAGCTTGACCCCAACAATGTCGTGGACACTCTTGATAGAATGCCTTTGACATGATCAAAGGTCAAGGACCTAACCATTAGACATCTATGATTCCTCAGGTCAAAGGGTTACTGTGCATATTGCAACTTACGAGTTCTTACATGACATGTATGTTCGAACTCTCTTTTGATCGTAGTTCAGTGTACTCGATTACCATTTTGAGCACCAATGTGTTTGTCTCAGTGTCTAACACTAAATAACTTGAGACTAGTCATACTCCCGCTTGAGTTAACATAACACATATTAACCTTAACGGATTGTCAATGCCCAATTGGCAATCCTATGGTTATGAACGTTTTAGGAATGAACATAAGAGAAAGGTCTCATTAATCTAACTTACTTAGATCACTTCTCTCTTAGATTAAATGCATTCCTTGGATTTCCTTATTGCTTAAACACATAATACGATAAATAGTGATTAACAATAAGCTTTGCCCTTCGTTAAACATATAATAGTTTAACACAATAAGTATTCCAAAAGCTATTACATCAAATGAATGGCTTTGTGGGCATACTTCCAACAATCTTCCACTTGCACTTAAATCCACTTTCCCATGTATCTAATACCCATCTCTTCCTTATGGCGGTCAAGTTGGATTTGAGACATTGGCTTCGTTAATGGATCTGCTATGTTATCGGCTGAGGCAACCTTGAGGATGTTGACTTTCTCCTCGACATCATATCTTCTAATGATGTTAAAGCGTTTGTCAAAATGTTTGTTCTTTTGATGAGCCCCGGGTTCCTTGGCTTGAGTTACCGCCCCACTATTGTCACAATACAAAGTTACTAGTGATGTAATGGTTGGAACCACTCCAAGTTCAGTAATGAACTTCTTCATCCATAATGCTTCTTTGTCGGCTTCAGCTGCAGCGACATATTCAGCCTCCGTCCTGGAGTCAGCAACTACATCTAGTTTCTTGCTTTTCCAGCTGACAGTCCCTCCATTTAGAGTGAACACACATCCGGAGTTGGAACTTCTATCATCGACATCAGATTGGAAATCTGCATCTGTATAGGCCTCCACTGACAACTTTGTCACTCCTCCATAAACGAGGAACATGTCCTTAGTTCTTCTTAAGTACTTAAGGATCGTCTTGACAGCTGCCCAGTGTTCTGATCCTGGGTTAGATTGATATCGACTAGTAATGCTCACATCATATGCGATATCAGGCCTTGTGCATATCATGGCATACATTTGCCGTATTTCTTCAGGAATCTTAGGTCCCATGGACTTAGAAAGGTGAATTCCATGTCTCACAGGAAGAAAACCTTTCTTCATAGTCAATCATTTCTCGTTGCCTGTAACCCTTGGCTACTAGTCTAGCCTTATAAGTCTCTATGTTCCCATCAGCGTCTATTTTCCTCTTGAAGACCCATTTGTTTCCAACAGGTACCATACCTTTTGAATGGTCTAAAAGAGTCCAGACTTGATTTTGTTACATGGAATCCGTCTCAGATTTCATGGCCTTTTGCCATCTCTTTGAATCAAAGTCGGATATTACTTCAATGTAGTCTCTAGGGTCCTCCTTTGTGTCATTGTCACCTAGAAGGTACAATTCCCCAAAGTCATTATCCAAGCCATACCTCTTAGGTGGCTTGCTGACCCGTTCAGATATACGTGGAGCTAGGGGTTCAGGTACAGGGTTGTCAACTTGTCAAGTGCTTGTTTGTGGTTCATCATTAATCTCATTAATTTCCATCGTTTTACTTATAGTTCCTTTGAGAAAAAATTCGTCCTCTAGAAAGAGCACCTAACTAATCTCGATTCAAGCTTCTTGACATATGCTTCACAACCCTAAATCTTAATATGATTAAGACTTGTCTTTCTCCTATGCCATATCTCATAGGGCGTCTGTGAAATTGACTTAGAAGACACTCTATTAAGAAAGTAAGTTGCTGTGTATAGAGCGTATCCCCAGAATGTTACTGGTAGATCGGCAGAACTTATCATAGAACGAGCCATGTTCATCAAGGTTGGATTTCTCCTTTCAGAAACTCCATTAACTTGTGTCTTCCCGGTGGAGTCCACTATGATATTATTCCACACTCTTTGAGATAATCCAGGAACTCGTTACTTAGATACTCTTCCCCCTCCCCCTCCCCCCCCCCCCCCAAAAAAATCTGATCTTAGGATCTTTAGCTGCTTCCTAGTTTGCTTCTCAACTTCATTCTTGAATTCTTTGTACTTTTCAAAAGATTCTGACTTGTACATCATAGATACACATAGCCAAATCGAGAGTGATCGTTCATAAATGTGATATAGTAGGCAAAGACTCCTCTCGACGTAGTAGACATAAGTCCACATACATCAATGTGGAATAACCCTAGAATTTCAGTGGCATACTCTACCTTCCTAGCAAATGAAGATTTGGTCAACTTCCCTTTCAAGCAACATTCACAAGTACCCATTTGGTCATTACGACATCTTGCGAATCTTATAAAGGTTCACATGTCCAAGTTTAAGCTGCCACATCTTTTCATGGTTAACTTTTTCTCTAGCCCTTTTGGGTTTTGAGGTATTCCCACTTTCAATACAGTGCATCCCACTACTTGTCTCTAGGTGAAAAAGTCCCTCTATCATATTACCATGAGAGATAATACGACCGTTCAAGTATAAAGTGTAACTCATTTTGTCAAACAATACTGAGTGCCCATCATGTAAAAGCATAGAGATGGAAATCAAATTCTTTAGACATAAAGGAAAATATAAACAATTTTTAAGTTTGAAGACTTCTCCAGAGGGTAGTTTAAGCATGTAGGTGCCTACCACTTTTGCAGAGATCTTAGTGCCATTCCCAACTCGCACAATCATCTCCCCATTACGCAGTGTCATATTCCCTATTAGTCCCTGCAACGAATTGCAGATATGTTGACTAGCACCTGAATCAAATATCCAGGAATTGGAGTTTACTGTAAAAACACTATCTATGACAGAAATAGTCCCTTCAAAAGTTCATGTCATATGGCTCGCAATGTGCATCCTGTATTTATTCTTCCAGCGTTCATCCTTTCCACAATGAAAGCATGTTCCTTTGGAATTTCTTGCCTTCTTCTTATGCAACCTTTTCCTTGTGATTGCATTCTCACTCCCATTATCCTTTTTGAAAACTTGTTCAAATTCACAGCACAGGTCAATCATCTTTGAAAGAGTACGACCGAATCTATTCACTTTATAGTTTACTATAAACTTATTGAAATCATCCAAAAGAGATGCAAGGAAAAAGTCTTGGGCCATTTTCTCATCGATGAAAGTTCCTAAACTCTCAAGATCTTGAAACATCCTTTCCATCTTTTGTCCATGTTTTTGGATCGATGTCCCCTTTGCCATTTTGGCATTCAATAGACTACAAACATTTGAGAATCGTAGATTACTAGTCTCAATGTCATGCAACTTATGCAAACTATGAACCATGGCACAAGAAGTGTCTATGTGCTTATGTAGCTTCTTAATCTCCTCACTAAGTGAAGTGAAGATTAAGCATTTGTCTTGTAAGTCATCCTCATAGTGTCTAGCATAATTTTGACACTCCTCCTTTGACGCTAGTTTCGTAGAAGGTACATGAGGAGGGGATTGCTTGAGCACATACGATATGTCATTCATCTTTGACGCATTCTCAATGTGATGATACCAAGCAAGGAAACGTTGGCCCCTAAGGCTCTTTTTGTCAAGTATAATGGTAGTGTTATTTTAGGCATGTCGTTAACTACATAACATAATAAAAATCGTATTAAATTGTTGATTTTAAAAACTACTTGATTTGGTCTTAAATCAAATAGTACCACCCACTATTTTTGTCAAATTCCACATCCTTAAATGGAATGCGAGAGTTATGTTGAAGTTTTAGCTAGGTATGGGAGGCTTAGCATTACCAAGCCCACCTTACAATGATATGATGTTGGTTAGCAACAATAATGATGAGAGAATAACGCTTTAGTCATTTACAACTCTTGTAATTACCCATCTAGTTTGGCCTCTAGAGAATGATGCCTCACAATGATATGATGTTGGCACCATTGCACTTAGTTAAGTCATGTTAAGTCATTCCCAGCATGCTAGTTCGTGTAGGGGTTCAAGAATAACCTCACAATCATATGATGTTGGCCATCCTCGTTGCCTACCTCACCACATCATGTACGTACATATGAACTCCTCCTGAATGTAAGCACATACTTTGAACTTCCCCATGATAGGGTGAAGCCGGTGTATGAGTCACAAACAATTGGAGCCCACCACGGTGGAAGGCCTACGAAGAGATGTTCAAAGCAGATCTTGCTTATCAACTTAATATTCATTTTGTTGAAGGAGTAGTGTTGGGCTACATCAATTTCATTTTAAACTTATTAAAAGAGACTTGGGCCTATCGCAACCATTGGTCCAAGTTTATATGAATTAGTAGTGTATAATACTCCCACTATTTTGATGAAACGAGTGAGACTATATGGAACTACTAACGAATGCATAGCATCCTCATATGGACTATATAGTCATTTTAGGTCTTAGGATGATTATGAACCATTTGATTTTATCCAACACGTGCCTTGTGTTGGACCTTGGGTCTAAGGTAGGTAGTTGTTGATTTTAGTTACGCGTTTAATCTAACTAAACCGTCATTTCCTATTGGGCATTGGACCCAACTATTCCAATTTGCATGCAAATAAACAAAAAGGAATACTTGAAATAAAGAGAAGGGCGTATGCCCTTTTATAACACATTTGATGGACTTATGCCCTTTTACAACACATTTGAACTAATCAAATTACATTCAAATCTAAACTACTTAACCCAAACACATAATGTAAAGCGGCCAATCACACAGCTCAATTATCGAGGCCTTTGGTTCATAATCACCCTTTTCTTAATCAATCACATTAACTAAGAAAGCAACTTAAACAATTGGTTTTCAGATTCATAAAATTGATTCAAATGGAAGTAAATGAAATGAAAATTCAATTCTCATTAAAGAGACAAAACCATTTTGTTATCATCATAATCTGGGCCGAAAATGCAATGACCTCAACTATTGGGCCACAATGCAAAAACATAAACTTTTAGGGTCACTTTGTAAAAACACAAAAGCTCACAACTTCATGTAATTACAACTAGAACCCAAAAATTTCAACAATTACAAAAACTTCATTAAAGGAGCAAAACAATTTGTCCTTTAGTGATTTTGGGCCTTTACGTAAAAACGTAAACTTTTGGGCCAAAGTGCAAATACACAAAAGTATCAAAACTTTATATAATTGCATAAAAGCCCCAAAAGTACCCCCACTAAGGGGTGGCCGGTTTTAGATAGTGTAAAGGGAGGGTTGGTATGGGTGAAAATTCAAAATTTTATAAAGTGTTGAAAAAGTGAAAGGTATGGGTTGACTAGTTGATTAGCATGGTTGAGTAGTTTGATTGGCAGATGTAGGTAAGGTGTAGAATTTATCAAACAATAAAAAACACCAATCATCCACCACCAATCAATAACAAACCAAAACTTTATGAAAAACATCAAACACATTGAATCAAAGCACAAAACCTTTTGTTCTTGGTATGAACATCAAGAACAAAGTAAGAACATTGAAGAACACACATGAAAACTCATAAGAGCTCCATGAATGTTTTCACTCAATTAAAATTCAAAATTTACACTACTCAAAAGAGGGTTAACATCCTAGGGTACTTAGGGGTTCCTAATGTCACTTCAAAACACTTTTAACAAGACAAACATGAACCCAAAAATCCACCCTTTGGATTTGGCCGAATTTCCCCACATACATGGCACCAAATTTTAGTTCCAATATTCATGCTTAAATGAACTACATCTACAATATTTGAGATGCTAAATTTTCAAGCAAAATTTATATTCAAAAAGCAAGAACAAAGCTTGTAACATTTACAACATTTTAATCACAAACCAAGAAAAACACAAAACCCAAACAGATTCACCATACACTATACCTAGGCTCTGATACCACTTGAAGGAAAAATTTGTCGTATCTAAGAACATGTGAGAACATTTGAACACATAAGCAAACTAATAACACTTTAAAGTAGGCATGCATTCAAAAACAGTTCTAAAACCCATGACTTTCAAAGCCTAGTGAATGGTGAACCAAAAGACTCTTTAACAAATTAAAGAGAAGAAAGAGTTTGAGTTTCATTACCCTTGAAGCTCATGCTAGTTTACACAAGGGATTCACCCAAGTGGAGGGCCTTCAAGTCACCTGCTTTGCCCCTTGGATGGTTGCTTCTTTGCTTCTCCTATGCTCCTTGAGCATTTAAGGAGAGGAACTCCAAGAACACCAAAAGTTTGCTGTCTCTAAGTCTCCACAACAAGGATGAGGTGTGAAGATGAAATGGATGACTTAGCGAAAGGAAGATTGCTAGCTATTTTTCCTTTAAGTTTGGCCAGCCTCTTTGGAAGACAAAGAGAGAAAGAGTCTTTTGGAGTGCATTAACTGTCAAAAGTACACAGTTTTTCTATTCAGAGTGCATTTAAACTGTTTTCTGCATTAATAAAAACAAAAGGCGTGCGTTTAACAACAGTTGGAACATAGGTAAATAAACATATATAATGTGCTACTAGGACAATAAGATTGAGTACTCAAAAGATCAAAATATTATTGGGTATAAAAAATACAGAGTGTTTCTATTTGGAGCGCAGTTGGACTGTTTTTTTTTCAATAATAAAAATAAATGAGCATGCATTAGACACCCATTGATATTTAAGCAAATAAATGATACAAAGCGCTACTAGGACCACAAGAATGAGTACTCAAAAGATCAAAAGTTTATTGGGTGTCAAAAGTACATAGTTTTTCTTTTTGGAGGGCATTTGGATAGTTTTGGCGTAAATAACAACAAACGAGCACGCGTTTGACAGCCATTGGAACATAAGCAATAAACACATATAAAGCGCTACTAGAAGCACAAGAATGAGTACTCATAAGGTCCAAAGTTTATTGGGTGTAAAAAATACACAGTTTTTCTATTTGTAGCGCTTTTGGACTGCTTTCGGCATAAATAAAAATAAATAAGCGTGCGTTTGACAACCATTGAAACTTAAGCAAATAAAAACAGATAATGCGCTCCGAGGACCATGATGATGAGTACTCAAAAGATCAAAAGCTTATTGGGTGTTAAAAGTACACAGTTTTTCTATTTGGAGCGCATGTAGATAATTGTCGGCATTAATAAAAACAAACAAGTGTGCGTTGGACAACCACTCAAACTTAAGTAAGTAAACACTGATATGTGTTTATTTCCGTAAGTTCCAATGGGTGTCCAACGCACACTCGTTTGTTTTTAGTTTTACCGAAAACAGTCCAAATGCGCAACAAATAGAAAAACTGTTTACTTTTGACACCCAATAAGCTTTTGATCTTTTGAGTACACATTCTTAGGGTCCTTATAGCGCATTATATGTTTTTATTTGCTTAAGTTTCAAGGGTTGTCAAACGCACGCTCGTTTATTTTTATTTATGCCGAAAACAGTCCAAATGCGCTCCAAATAGAAAAACTGCGTATTTTTTACACCGAATAAACTTTTGACCATATGAGTACTCATTCTTATGGTCCGAGTAGTGCATTATATTTCTTTCTTAGCTTAAGCTCCAACGGTAGTCAAACGCATGCTCATTTGTTTTTATTTATACCGAAAATAATCCAAATCCACTCTAAATATAAAAACTGTGCATTTTTTACACCCAATAAGCTTTTGATCTTCTGAATACTCATTCTTATGGTCCTAGTACCGCATTATATGTGTTTATTTCCTTAAGTTCAAATGGGTGTCAAACGCACGCTTGTTTGTTTTATTTATGCTGTAAAAGTCCAAATGCTCTCCAAATAAAAAAGTTGTGTACTTTTGACACCCAATAAGAATTTGATCTTTTCAGTACTCATTCTTATGGTTCTAGTAGCACATTATATGTTTTTATTTCTTTAAGTTCCAATGGTTGTCAAACGCATACTCCTTTGTTTTTATTTTTACCGAAAATAGTCCAAATGCCCTCCAATAAAAAAACTATGTACTTTTGACACCCAATAGGCATTTGATCTTTTGACTATTCATTCTTGTGGTCCTAGTAGCGCATTATATGTGTTTATTTGCTTAAGTTCCAATGGTTGTCACACGCACACTTGTTTTTTTCATTTATGCTGAAATAGTCCAAATGCGCTCCAAATAGAAAAAACTGTGTACTTTTGACACCCAATAGGCTTTTGATCTTTTGAGTACTCATTCTTATGGTTCTAGTTGCACGTTATATTTGTTTATTTTCTTCAGTTCCAATGGTTGTCAAACGCATGCTTGCTTTTTTTGTATTTACACCGAAAAAGTCCAACTGCCCTTCAAATAAAAAAACTGTGTACTTTTGACACCCAATAAGCTTTTGATTGTTTGGGTACTGAATATTAGTGTCCTATTTGCGCATAATATGTGTTTATTTGGTTAAATTCCAATGGTTGTCAAACACATGCTCTCTTTTTTATTATTATTTATGCCAAAAAATTCCAAATGCCCTGCCAATAAAAAAGAAGTGTACTTTTGACACCCAATAAGCATTTAGTCTTTTGAGTCCTGATTCCTATGGCCTTAGTAGTGCATTATGTGTGTTTATTTTCTTACGTTCCAATGGTTGTCAAACGCATACTCGTTTGTTTTTATTTATACCGAAAACAATCGAAATGCACTCCGCATAGAAAAACTATGTACTTTGACACCCAATAAACTTTTTGATGTTTTAAGTACTAATTCTTATGCTCCTAGTAGTGCATTATATATGTCATCTTTTCTACTTAAGTTCCAATGGTTGTCAAGCACACACTCGTTTGTTTTTATTTATGCCGAAAATAGTCCAAATGCGGTTCAAGTTGTAAAACTATGTATTATTGACACCCAAAAAGTTTTTGATCTTGTGAGTACATTTTCTTCTGGTCCTATTAGCGCATTATATGTGTCCTCATGCTTAAGTTCCAATGGGTTTCAAATGAACGCTAGTTTGTTTTTTATATATACTGAAAACAATCGTATTATGCTTCAAATAAAAAAACTGTGTGCTTTTGACACCCAGAAAACATTTGATCTTTTGAGTGCTCTTTCTTATAGTCCTAGTAGGGCATTATATGTGTTTATTTAATGAAGTTCCAATGGTTGTCAAAGGCACACTCGTTTGCTTATATTTTTACCGAAAGCAGTCAAAATGCGCCACAAATGGAAAAATTGTGTATTGTTGACACCCAATAAGCTTTTGATCTTTTGAGTACACATTTTTAGGGTCCTAGTAGCACATTATATGTGTTTATTTGCTTAAGTTTCAATGGTTGTCAAATGCACGCTCGTTTATTTTTATTTAGGTTGAAAACGGTCCAAATGTGCTCCAAATAGAAAATTTGTATTTTTTTTTACAACCAACATGCTTTTGACCTTATGCGTACTCATTCTTATGGTCCTAGTAGCGCAATATATGTTTAATAGTGGGGTGATAGCTCAAGCCAAGGAACGCATGGCTTATCAAAAGAACAAGCATTTTGATATACACTTGAACGTCATTAGTATCCTGTCGAGGGGAAAGTCAACGTCGTCATGGTTGCCTCAGCCAACAACGTAGCAGATCCACTGACAAAGGCAATGTATCAAATCCAACTTGACCATCATATGAAAAAGATGGGTACTAGATACATGGGAAGGTGGCTTTAAGTGCAAGTGGGAGATTGTTGGAATTATGCCCACAAAGTCACTCATTTGATGTAATAGCTTTTGGAATACTCATTATGTTAAACTATTATTTGTTTAATGAAGGGCAAAGCTTATTGTTAATCACAGTTTATTGTATCATGTGTTTAAGCAATAAGTGAATCCAAGGAATGTATTTGTTCTAAGAGAGCAGTGATCTAAGTAAGTTAGATTAATGAGACCTTTCACTTATGTTCATTTCTGAAACGTTCCTAGCCATAGGATTGCCCATTGGGCATTGACAATCCGCTAAGGTTAGTATGTGTTATGTTGACTCAAGTGTGAGTGTAACTAGTCTCAAGTCATTTAGTGTTGGTCACTTAGACAAACACATAGGCGCTCGAAAGGGTAATCGAGTACACTGAACAACGATCAAAAGAGAGTTCGAACATACATGTCATGTAAGAGCTCATAAGTTGCAATATGCAAAGTAGTCCTTTGACCTGAGACATCATAGTTGTCTGATGGGTAGGTCCTTGATCTTTTACTATGTCAAAGACATTTCATTAAGAGTGTCCATGGCATTGTTGGGATCAAGCTGTCTAGTCATGTAGGCATGTGAATGCACAACAAGAGATCTCTAACCTTCCATGGTGGAAGGAGAATACTCCGAGTTATGACTTCATAAGAATATTCTAAATCATTATTCAATTGAATCATATAGCGAAGTATCACACTAGATAGTAGACATGAAACAAATTATCACTTAAACAATGTGATCAAGAGTATTGTATTAGAGAATGACCGTATTGCACTGTGGTTCTCCAACCACTTCTACTTAACTTGGGTAGCCATGATGTACTGCTAGGTGTCACTCATGGTTTATCAAAGCCCTAAAGATTAGCAAACACTAATCTTCATCAAAGGGAGAATTGAAATGTCATTTCAATTCACAATCGATCATTAAGAGTAACAACCGCGTACTGCCTCGCTAAATAGTGCCTAATGGATCGTACACCGATTAAGGATGAATGTGAAGAAATATAAATGAGATGGATAAGCAATTAAATAGTTTAATTGGGAATGGTCAAGTTAAATTAATTAGTTAATTAATTATACGAAAGGTTCGTATTGGGCTTTTCAGTTAGTTTTAGGTTACTAGGGCCAAAAGGGTTTTTGGTTCATAAGGCACATTCAGTTTAAGTTGTATGACAACTAAAACTAAAAGGAAAAATAGCCCAAAAACAAAGCAAAAAAGGGGCAAATGAGGTGACTTGCATACTTTTGGAGATCATTTCCTTACATCTTCAAGAAGCAATGGAACCAAGATTCAAGTAGCCAAGAAGAAAGGAAGGAACCAAGGAGCAAATGAGGTGACTTGCATGCCTTCCACTTGGGTTAATCCCTTGTGCAAGCAAGGATGAGCTTCAAGGGTGAGAAAAAACTCAAACTTTCCTCGTTCTTTTGCAAAGAGTCTTTAGGTTCACCATATACTAGGCTTTGAATTTCTTTGGGTCAAAGAATTGTTTTGAATGCATGCCTACTTTAAGAGTTATTTGTATGCTTGTATGTTCAAATATTCTCACATGTTCTTAGCTAGGACAAAATCTTTCCTTCAGAAGGCAACAATCCCGTGAATCCCACTCAAGCTTTATTTGGCTGTGACAAGTACTGTCGTGGGGGCCTTACTTGCCTAAGACAATCCTAATGGAGAAAAAGCACTAATCTACTACGTCAGCAGGTAATTGAAAGGAGCAGAAACCCGCTATCAAAAGATAGATTGCCTCTGCCTAGCTCTCATCAATGCGTCACAACGGCTGCGCCACTATTTCCTAGCCTACAAGTTGCACGTTATGGTAAAGTCTGATCTTGTAAGGTACTTGTTCACTAGATCTATATTATTTGGCCATTTGGCTTGTTGGTCACTCTAACTTTTCAAATTCGATATTATATGTGTGATGCCAAAGGCTATCAAAGGCCAAGCATTATTCCTTGAAAAAGAATAGTCCACCATTTCCAAGGAAGTCCTCGGTGCACTACAGAAATGGTTGCCATCACTATGGAAAATGAGCCATGGGTCATGCATTTCGATGATTCTTCCATGGCCAACGGAAAAGGAGCTGGTGTTGTAACTGTCAATTCAGAGGGTCAAGTTATTGCCCTATCTGAAGGAAAAATTATGTTCTAGCTAAGAACATGTGAGAACATTTGAACACATATGCAAACTAATAACACTTTAAAGTTGGCATGCATTCAAAAACAATTCTAAAACCCATGACTTTGAAAGCATAGTGAATGGTGAACCATAAGACTCTTTAACAACATTAAAGAGAATGAAGAATTCCCTTGAAGCTCATCCTTGTTTACACAAGGGATTCACCCAATTGGAGGGCCTTCAAGTCACCTCCTAGCTCCTTGGATCTTCCTTGTGATTTTCTTTCTTTTGATGCTCCTTTGCCCCTTGAGGATGTGAGGAAAGGATCTTCAAGAACACCAAAGATTTGGTGTCTCTAAGTCTCCACACCAAGGTTGAGGTGTGAAGATGAAATGGATGACTTAGAGAAGAAAGGATTGCTAGCTTATTCTTCCCTAAGTGGCCGGCCTCTTTTAGAGAAAAAGAGAGAAAGTGTTTCTCTACTTTGCCTCAAGAAAACCCTAGCGAGAGAATGGCTATAAAGTTGCCTTTATACCACCTCACAAGTGAGTGGCAAACTGGTAAATAGCTCAAGTTTGCTTCCACTCACCCCTAGGCCGGTTTTGACTTTGTTTTTGGGTTAATTTCCATTTAGTTTTAGTTGTCACACAACCTAAACTTAATGGCCCTTGTGGACCAAAAACGCTTTTGGGCCCCAAAACCCAAAACCAACTTAAAAAGCCCAATACGAACATTTCGTAAGATTAATTAACTAATTAATTAATCTTGACCATTCTCAATTAAACTATTTAATTGCTTATCCATCTCATTTATATTTCTTCACTTTCATCCTTACTCGGTGTACGATCCATTGGGTTCCAATTAGCGAGGCAGTGGGCGATTGTTACTCTTAACGATCGATTGTGAATTGAAACTACATTTCAATTCTCCCTTTGATGAAGATTAGTGTTTGCTAATCCTCAGGGCTTCCACAAACCAGGAGTGACACCTAGCAGTATGTCATGGCTACCCAAGCTAAGTAGAAGCGGTTGGAGAACCTATCCAATTACAATTACAGTGCAATACGATCATTCTCTAATACAATACTCTTAATCACATTGTTTGAGTGATAGTTTGTTTCATGTCTACTTTCCAATGTGATACTTCTCTATATGATTCAATTGAATATGATTTGGAACAAACTTCCTAAGTCATATTCGAATGCTTTGGCCAAAGACTCCCGAATCATATCTCAAAGTATTCTCATTCCACCATGGAAGGTTAAAGATCCCTTGTTGTGCATTCACATGCCTACATGACTAGATAGCTTGACCCCAACAATGCCGTGGACACTCTCAATGGAATGCCTTTGACATAGTCAAAGATCAAGGACCTACCCATCAGACAACTATGATGCCTCAGTTCAAATGACTACTTTGCATATTGCAACTTACGAGTTCTTACATGACATGTATGTTCGAACTCCTTTGTGATCGTTGTTCAGTGTACTCGATTACCCTTTCGAGCACCTATGTGTTTGTCTTAGTGTCCAACACTAAATGACTTGAGACTAGTCATACTCACACTTGAGTTAACATAACACATACTAAGCTTAGCGGATTGTCAATGCCTATTTGGCAATCCTATGGCTAGGAACGTTTTAGGAATGAACATAAGAGAAAGGTCTCGTTAATCTAACTTACTTAGATCACATCTCTCTTAGGTTAAATACATTCCTTGGATTCCTTTATTGCTTAAACACATAATGCAATAAATAGTGATTAACAATAAGCTTTGCCCTTCATTAAACATATAAAAGTTTAACACAATAAGTATTCCAAAAGCTATTACATCAAATGAGTGGGTTTATGGGCATACTTCCAACAATCTCCCACTTGCACTCAAAGCCACCTCTCATGTATCTAATACCCATCTTAACCATATGGCGGTCAAGTTGGATTTGAGACATTGGCTTCATCAGTGGATCTGCTACGTTATTGGCTGAGGCAACCTTGAGGATATTGACTTTCCCCTCGACAGCATATCTTCTAATAATATTAAAGTGTCTGTCAAAATGCTTGTTCTTTTGATGAGCCCTGGGTTCCTTGGCTTGAGCTATCGCCCCACTATTATCACAATACAAAGTTCCTGGTGATGTAATTGTTGGAACCACTCCAAGTTCAGTAATGAACTTCTTCATCCAGAACGCTTCTTTACTGGCTTCAGTTGCAGCGACATATTCTGCCTCCGTCATGGAATCAGCAATTACATCTTGTTTCTTACTTTTCCAGCTAACAGCCCCACCATTTAGAGTGAATACATATCCGGAGTTGGAAATTCTATCATCGACATCAAATTGGAAATATGCGTCTGTATAGGCTTCCACTAGCAACTCTGTCGCTCCTCCATAAACGAGGAACGTGTCCTTAGTTCCTCTTAAGTACTTAAGGACCGTCTTGACAGCTGCCCAGTGTTCTGATCCTGGGTTAGATTGATATCGACTAGTAATGATCACAACATATGCGATATCAAGCCTTGTGCATATCATGGCATACATGAGACTTCCTATGGCGGAAGCATAAGGAATAGCACTCATCTGCCGTATCTCTTCAAGAGTCTTAGGTCCCATGGACTTAGAAAGGTGAATTCCATGTCTCACAGGAATAAGACCTTTCTTAGATTGTTCCATCTGGAACCTACTTAGCACCTTATCTATGTACATAGATTGGGATAATCCCAAGTACATAAGATGCATCTCCTAAATCTTTCATGTGGAAGGTTTTAGACAACCACACTTTTACAGAAGAAAGTACTCCAGTGTCATTCCCGAATAGTAATATGTCATCTACATATAACACTAGGAATACAACTGTATCCCCAACGACCTTTTGATAAACACAATTGTCGTCTTTGTTTTGAGTAAAACCAAACGATTTGATTTCACTGTCAAAACCAATATTCCAGTTCCTGGAGGCTTGCTTAAGTCCATAAATGGACCTCTGAAGCTTGCATACCTTAGTTTTTTCAGACTTGGACACGAAACCTTCGGGTTGAGTCATATAGAGCTCTTCCTCTAGGTAGCCATTCAGAAAGGCCATCTTCATGTCCATTTGCCATATCTCATAATCATGGTACGCAGCTATAGCAAGCAAAATCTGAATAGACTTAATCATGGCTGCAGGAGAGAAAGTTTCTTCATAGTCAATCCCGTCTCTTTGCCTATAACACTTGGCTACTAGTCTAGCCTTATAAGTCTCCACGTTTCCATCAGCGCCTATCTTCCTCTTGAATACCCATTTGTTTCCAACATGTACTATACCTTCCGAAGGGTTTACAAGAGTCCAGACCTGATTTTGATACATGGAATCCATCTCGGATTTCATGGCTTCTTGCCATCTCTTTGAATCAATGTCGGACATTGCTTCAGTGTAGTCTCTAGGGTCCTCCTTTGTGCCATTGTCACCTAGAAGGTGCAATTCCCCAAAGTCATTATCCAAGCCATACCTCTGAGGTGGCCAGCTGACCCTTTCAGATCTACATGGAGCTAGGGGTTTAGGAACATGGTTGTCCGTCTGTTGAATGCTTGTTTGTGGATCATTAGGAATTTCCTTTAATTCTATCGTTTTCTTGCTACTTCCATTGAGAATGAATTCGTCCTCAAGGAACATAGCAGTTCTGGCGACAAAGACTTTCTGGTCGTCAGGGTTATAGAATTCGTATCCCAAATCTTAATATGATTAAGATTTGTTCTTTTGCCATGCCATATCTCATATGGCGTTTGTGGAACTGACTTGGAAGGTACTCTATTTAGCAAATAAGCTCATGTTTGTAGTGCATATCCCCAGAATGAAACTGGTAAGTCAGCGAAACATATCATAGAACGAACCATGTTCACCAAGGTTCGATTTCTCCGTTCAGAAACTCCGTTATGTTGAGGAGTTCCTGGTGGAGTCCACTGTGATACTATGCCACACTCCTTGAGGTAGTCTAGGAATTCATTACTCAGATATTCACCCCCTTGATCCGATCTTAGGGTCTTTATCTATTTCCCAGTTTGGTTCTCCACTTCATTCTTGAACTCTTTGAACTTTTCAAAGGATTCTGACTTGTACTTCATACGATACACATAGCCAAACCGAGAGTGATCATCGGTGAATGTTATATAGTAGGAAAATACTCCTCGTGCTGCAGTGGACATAGGTCCACATACATCTGTGTGGATTAACCCTAGTAGTTCTTTGGCTCGCTCTCCTTTCCTAGTGAATGGAGATTTAGACATCCTTCCTAGTAAACAAGATTCACAAGCGCCTATTTGGTCATTACCTAACGAGCTGAACTATCCGTCTTTCGACATCTTGCGAATCTTATCTTGGTTTACATGTCCAAGTTTAAGATGCCAAAGCTTAACTCGGTTAACTTCTTCTCTAGCCTTTTTGGGTTTTGAGGTATTCCCGCTTTCAATACAATGCACCCCACTACTTATCTCTAGGTGAAAAAGTCCCTCTATCATATTACCATGTGAGATAATATGACCGTTCAAGTATAAAGTGCAACTCATTTTTTCAAACAATACTGAGTGCCCATCTCGTAAAAGCATAGAGAAAGAAATCAAATTCTTTATACATGAAGGAAAATATAAACAATTTTTAAGTTCGAAGACTTCCCCAGAGGGTAGTTTAAGCATGTAGGTGCCTATTGCTTTTGCAGATATCTTAGTGCCGTTCCCAACTCGCACAATCATATCCCTATTGCGGAGTGTCCTGCTCCCTATTAGTCCCTGCAACGAATTGCAGATATGCTGACTAGCGCCTGAATCAAATATCCAAGAATTGGAGCCTACTGTAAAAGCACTCTCTATGACAGAAATAGTCCCTTCAAAAGTTCGTGTCATAAGGCTCGCAATGCGCGCTATGTATTTCTTCTTCCAACGTTCATCCTTTCCACAATGAAAGCATGTTCCTTTGGATTTTATTGCCTTCTTATGCAACCTTTTCCTTGTGATTGCATTCTCACTCCCACTGTCCCTTTTGAAACCATGTTCAAACTTACAGCACATGTCAATCATCTCGGTAAAAGTATGATTGAATCTATTCACTTTATAGTTTACAATAAACTTAGTGAAATCATCCAAGAGAGATGCAAGGAAAAAGTCTTGGGCCATTTTCCCATCGATGGAAGTTCCTAAACTCTCAAGATCTTGAAAGATCATTTCCATCTTTTGTCCATGTTTTTGGACCGATGTCCCCTTTGCCATTTTGGCATTCATTAGATTACAAACATTTGAGAATCGTACGTTACTAGTCTTAATGTCATGCATCTTATGCAAACTTTCAACCATAGCACATGAAGTGTCCATGTGCTTATGTAGCTTCATAAGCTCCTCACTAAGTGAAGTGAGGATTAAGCATTTGGCTTGTAAGTCATCCTCATAGTGTCTAGCATAATTTTGACACTCCTCCTTGGAAGTTAGTTTCGTATGAGGTACATGAGGAGGGGATTGCTTAAGCACATACAATATGTCTTTCACCTTTGAGACATTCTCAATGTGGCGATACCAAGCAAGGAAACGTTGGCCCCTAAGGCCCTTTTTGTCAAGTATAATGGTAGGTGTAATTTTAGGCATGTTGTTAACTACATAATATAACAGAAATCGTATTAGATTGTTGATTTTAAAACTACTTGATTGGGTCTTAAATCAAATAGTACCACCCACTATTTTTGGCAAATTCCATATCCCTCTAAATGGAATCCGAGAGTTATGTTGAACTCTTAGCGGGGTATGGGAGACTCACCATTACCAAGCCCACCTCAGAAGAATATCATATTGGCTAGCAACAATAATGATGAGAGGATAACGCTTTAGCCATTTACAACTTTTGTAATTACCCATCTACTTTGGCCTCTAGAGAATGATGCCTCAGAAGAATATCATATTGGCACCATTGCACTTAGTTAAGTCATTCCCACCATGCTAGTTTAAGTAAGGGTTCAAGAATGGCCTTAGAAGAATATCATATTGACCATACTCGTTGCCTAGCTTCACTTCATCATATGTTTATAGGTTTCTCCTGAATGTAAGCACATACTTTGTATACCCCAGAACTGGACGAATACGGTGTATGAGTCATAAACGATTGGAGCCCACCACGGTCGAAGGCCTACGAAGAGATGTTCAAAGCATCTCTCGCTTATCAACTTAATATTCGTTTTGTTGAGGGAGTAGTGTTGGGCTACGTCAATTTCATTTTAATCTTATGAAAAGGACTTAGGACGATTATGAACCGTTTGATTTGATCCAACACGAGCCTTGTGTTGGACCTTGGGTCTAAGGTAGATAGTTGTTGATTTTAGTTACGCATTTAATCTAATTAAATCGTTATTTCCTATTGGGTGTTGGACCCAACTATTCCAATTTGCATACATATAAACAAAAAGGAATACATGAAATAAAGAGAAGGGCTTATGCCCTTTTACAACACATTTGAAGGACTTATGCCCTTTTACAACAAATTTGAACAAATCAAATTACATTCAAATCTAAACTACTTAACCCAAACATTCATAATGTAAAGCGGCCATTCACATAGCTCAATTATCGAGGCCTATGGTTCATAATCACCATTTTCTTAATCAATCACATTAACTAAGAAAGCAACTTAAACAATTGGTTTTCGGATTCATAGAATTGATTTAAATGGAACTAAATGAAATGAAAATCCAATTCTCATTAAAGAGACAAAACCATTTTGTTCTCATCATCATTTGGGCCGAAAAACAATGACCACAACTATTGGGCCACAATGTTAAAACATAAACTTTTGGGGTCACTTTGTAAAAACACAACAGTCCACAACTTCATGTAATTACAACTAGAACCCAAAAATTTCAACCATTACATAAACTTCATTAAAGGAGCAAAATAATTTGTCCTTTAGTGATTTTGGACCTTTACGTAAAAACGTAAACTTTTGGGCCAAAGTGCAAACACACAAAAGTATCAAAACTTTATGTAATTGCATAAAAAAGCACCAAAAGTACCCCCACTAAGGGGTGGCCGGTTTTGGTAGTGAAAAAGGGAGGGTTGGTTTTGGTGAAAATTCAAAATTTTAAAGTGTGTTGAAAAGGTGAAAGGGATGGGTTGAATAGTTGATTGGCATGGTTGAAAGAGGTTCATTGGTATGGGTTGTAAGATATAGGTTTGACAAACAATAATGAGACAAATCATCCATCACCAATCAATAATAAACCAAAACTTTATGAAAAACAACAAACATATTGAATCAAAACACCAAACCTTTTTGTTCTTGGTAAGAACATCAAGAACATTGAAGAACATACATGAAAACTCATAAGAACTCAATGAATGTTTTCACTTAATAAAACTCAAATTTTCACTACTCAAAAGAGGGTTAACATCCTAGGGTACTTAGGGGTTCCAAAAGTCACTTTAAAACTCTTTTAACAAGACAAACATGAATCCAAAAATCCACCATTTGGATTTGGCCGAATTTCCCCACATACATGGCACCAAATTTTAGTTCCAATATTCATGCTTAAATGAACTACATCTACAACATTTGAGATGCTAAATTTTCAAAGAAAATTTATATTAAAAAAGCAAGAACAAAGCTTGTAACATTTACAACATTTAAATCACAAACCATGAAAAAACACAAAACCCAAAAGGATTCACCATACACTAGACCTAGGCTCCTGATACCACTTGAAGGAAAAATTATGTTCTACCTAAGAACATGTGAGAACATTTGAACACATATGCAAACTAATAACACTTTAAAGTAGCCATGCATTCAAAAACAATTCTAAAACCCATGACTTTCAAAGCCTAGTGAATGGTGAACCACAAGACTCTTTAACAACATTAAAGAGAAGGAAGGATTTAGAGATTCATTACCCTTGAAGCTCATCCTTGTTTACACAAGGGATTCACCCAAGTGGAGGGCCTTCAAGTCACCTCCTAGCTCCTTGGATCTTCCTTGTGATTTTCTTCCTTTTGATGCTCCTTTGCTCCTTGAGGATGTGAGGAAAGGATCTCCAAAAACACCAAAGATTTGGTGTCTCTAAGTCTCCACACCAAGGATGAAGTGTGAAGATGAAATGGATGACTTAGAGAATAAATGATTGCTAGCTTATTCTTCCTTAAGTGGCCGGCCTCTTTTAGAGCAAAAGAGAGAAAGTGTTTCTCTACTTTGCCTCAAGAAAACCCTAGTGAGAGAATGGCTATAAAGTTGCCTTTATACCACCTCACGAGTGAGTGGCAAACTTGTAAATAGCCCAAGTTTGCTTCCACTCACCCCTAGGCCGGTTTTGACTTTGTTTTTGGGTTAATTTCCATTTAGTTTTAGTTGTCACACAACCTAAACTCAATGGGTCTTGTGGACCAAAAACCTTTTTGGGCCCCGAAACCCAAAACCAACTTAAAAAGCCCAATACGAACCTTTCGTAAGATTAATTAACTAATTAATTAATCTTGACCATTCTCAATTAAACTATTTAATTGCTTATCCATCTCATTTATATTTCTTCACTTTCATCCTTACTTGGTGTACGATCCATTAGGTTCCTATTAGCGAGGTAGTGGGTGATTGTTACTCTTAACGATTGATTGTGAACTGAAACTACATTTCAATTCTCCCTTTGATGAAGATTAGTGTTTGCTAATCCTCAGGGCTTCCACAAACCATGAGTGACACCTAGCAGTATGTCATGGCTACCTAAGCTAAGTAGAAGGGGTTGGAGAACTTATCCAGTTACGATTACAGTGCAATACGATCCTTCTCTAATACAATACTCTGAATCACATTTTTTGAGTGATAGTTTGTTTCATGTCTACTATCCAATGTAATACTTCTCTATATGATTCAATTGAATATGATTTGGAACAAACTTCCAAAGTAATATTTGAATGCTTTGGCCAAAGACTCCCGAATCATATCTCAGAGTATTCTCCTTCCACCATGGAAGGTTAAAGATCCCTTGTTGTGCATTCACATGCCTACATGACTAGATAGCTTGACCCCAACAATGCCGTGGACACTCTCAATGGAATGCCTTTGACATAGTCAAAGATCAAGGACCTACCCATCAGACAACTATGATGCCTCAGGTCAAAGGACTACTTTGCATATTGCAACTTACGAATTCTTACACGACATGTATGTTCAAACTCCTTAGTGATCGTTGTTCAGTGTACTCGATTACCATTTCGAGCACCTATGTGTTTATCTTAGTGTCCAACACTAAATGACTTGAGACTAGTCATACTCACACTTGAGTTAACATAACACATACTAACCCTTAGCGGATTGTCAATGCCCAATTGGCAATTCTATGGCTAGGAACGTTTTAGGAATGAACATAAGAGAAAGGTCTCGTTAATCTAACTTACTTAGATCACATCTCTCTTAGGTTAAATACATTCCTTGGATTCCCTTATTGCTTAAACACATAATACAATAAATAGTGATTAACAATAAGCTTTGCCCTTCATTAAACATATAAAAGTTTAACACAATAAGTATTCCAAAAGCTATTACATCAAATGAATGGCTTTGTGGGCATACTTCCAACACTATCCTTCAAGCTAAGTTTCCCCTGCACAAACAGCGTAGCAGAGTATAAGGCTTTTGTGACAGGCCTTTCCACAGCTAGGGAAATGGGTGCAAGAAGGATGCGAGTCGTGGGAGATTCGAACTTGGTCCTGAGCAAGGTCCAGGGAATCTTTGCAGTAAAGGAAATAACTTTGGCACTTTATCGCACTATGGCAGAGAAACTCATGTCAGGCTTTGAGCAGGTTTTGCTAGAACACATTCCTGGCACAACCAACAGACATGTAGACGCCTTAGCCACACTCGACTCCAAGTTCACCTTCGTCGAAGCACAACCCAACATTGCTGTAATCAAAAGAAAAGCCTCAACCATCGATCCAGCCTTCGGGGAGGAAACGTTAGAGGATGGTGACTGGAGGGAAACCATCAACAATGATCTTTCCAAGCCAAGTGGAGAGCTCAACATCAAGTGCCTAGTTGGAGGAGTGCTAACTCAATGCATCGAGCCCACGAAGGCACAAAGATGATTACACGAGATCCACAAAGTCACATACGGAGTTAACCGGGTGATAAGTCTCAATCACTAATTATAAAGGATATTATTGGCCAGAGATGAAAAAGCAAGCCACATGCACCCAAGTCGATCGTCCAAGATGCAGCAAAGCTTTTTCCTCAGGGGAAGCATTCACAGAGCCTTGCCAAGCAATGTCCAAAGTGCACGCAGATTCAAAGGGACAGCTAAGAGATACTTCATGGATGGGGCAACCCTATATAGCAAAGGATTAATGGGGAACCATTGAGATGCCTACGCTATCCGAGTCATTGCAAGTTATGCAGGACGTGCACATTGGAGAGTGTGGATAGCATTAGGGAAGGAAGAAACTACACAAGCAGTTGCTAAACTTAGGTAACTATTGGCACACCATTAAGGAAGACATGCACAACATGGTCAAGAAATTCCATGCATGCCAAGTTCATGAAAACTTAATCCACAAGCCTCTAATGTTACTACAAGATATACGCACTACATGGCCATTCTATAGTTGGGAGCTTGACTTAATTGGAACAATTAATCAGCTTCCAACGGCCATATATGGATCCTAGTAGCCACTGAGTACTTCACGAAATGGGTAGAAGTCATCCTGTTTAGGAAAGCAACATGATTTGCAGTATCTAACTTCATCGCATAATTGCATTGTCTGTCGGTTTGGGATACCTTACAAGATAATGAGCAACAATGGTACACCTTTTGTGAATAGGCAAATAAGTGCCATACTCAATGGTTACTGGATCAAGAACGCTACTCCACACCATACTACCCTTGGGAAACGGTCAAGTTGAAGCCTCGAACAAGACGCTGCTAAAGATTATAGGCAAAATGGTGCACAACTACGTTGGGGGCTGGAACATACATCTCCCAGATGATCTGTGGGCCCATCTCACATCCCCAAGGAATGCCACGGGTTTCTCCCTATTCCTTATTGTATGGGTCTGAAGCTGTTGCTTTTATGGAAATGATGATACTTACACCAAGAGTCTCAGCAATTAACGATGTGGAGTAGATGTAACAGCTTGTTCAGATTGGAGATGGAAAAACCTTAAGTCGATTGAGGAAAGAAGAATGGAAGCTGCTTGGAAAGCAACCTTATACCATTAATAAGTCACCAGAGCCTACAACCGCACAATCAAGCCACAAAACTTCAAGAAAGAATACCTTATCCTTAGAATGGTTAGGCATATAATAAGGTAGGTTTTGATCTTCAAAGTTTACCCCACACTAGGAAGGACCTTTTGTGGTCAGGGTAGCCCACGGAAGTGGATACTACTACCTAACGTTCGTCAGACGACATGCTAATAGAGCCAGTGAATGCGAAATGACTAAAGCCCCAGTACTACTAAAACATTCATGTTATTTCCCATGCTCATTTAGAAGAACAAGCTCCTTTCATGCTATGATCATTCTGTTTACTCTATGAGGCCTTGTAAAGCCACTCACCAATTAATGTACCTTGGGTTTTAGTGAAATGATGGAGCATTTTGTCAAAACCTTTGGTACAGTCATCTTTTTACATTGACAAGAGTATTTAGGAGGGATTCTTCTGATGAACATGCAATGGCAGTAATCAAGCCAAAGCTATGATAAAAGCCCAAGCTATCCTAATGATCAAATCACGCTAAAGTTAAAAGCAAAAACATGCATGTACACATATAAGCTTAATCTTCATGCAAGTAAAAGCTATCTTTTCCACACGCCAAGCAAGCCTGAAATTTCATGCAAGAAAAAAAACTATCTTTTTCCACATGCCAAGCAAACCTGAAATTTCACACAAGGAAAAAAATATATTTTCCACATGCCAATCAAGCTTGAAGCTTAACGCGAAAGAGAATTATCTTTTCCCCACACGACATGCAAGAAAGTGGATAAAACAAGCTTTCCTAGCACGCTCCACTTCCCTACAAAAGCTACGGTATTTACTAACTTTCCTCAGAGAAACTGATCGGCAAATCGCTAAGAGGCAGGATTGCCTATCACTACCTAGGAAAACAAGCAGAAGATTAAACCTGTATCTCAGAGCCTGATAGAATTTCATTCAACAAATTTCCACATATACAAAGTAAATACCGATATCATTGCAAGTTAAAATACCCCAAACATCATGCCAGGTTCAACATCAAGGGTTCATATCCAAAGCAAAAGAGAAATAAAGTGTTCAATGCATCAAGTCTAAACAACAAAAATGCAGAGGGGAATAAAAAATAGACCAAGTTGTTCATAAGGTAATTACATCAAAAGGTAAAGAAAGTAAATGGAATGAAGTCTTCGCGGTTCGCTATCTTAACATCCTAGGATTCATGCTCTGGCAAGAAAAAGAGGCCAAGTGTCAGGTAAGTGCTAACAGCCAAGTGAAGTATGCAGCTTAGGAAAAACAAGGATTGAGCATAATGAATTACCTATCTCCCAAGGATTAAGACAGTGGATTACCTTTCTAGAGAACTGCTAGAAGTACTGGCATGCAATTGACTTGCCATAAGCTAGAGGCAAGCCACTATCTCTTTTGAGCTCCCACGGCTTCTTCAAGTTGAGCGTCTCGGCGTCCAACTCTTTGTGCTGCAACTCAATTGCGTGCTCTAGTTCACTCACTTTAACAAATTGGCTTAAGATACCTTAGTCATTCTCCAGGCGGAGCCTAAACATGTGTCGCATGTCTTCTCCAGATTCTCGGTCAGAGAACTCATAGGCACACCTAGGGCCACTATGTCGTTGATCATGTCACACCAACACAGTATCCTATGCTCCGAAAGCTCCAAGAAGTGTGCTCCATAAAATATAGCAAAGCCCCAAGTTCCTTAAGTACCATCCCACACATGTAAGGAGACAGGCCTATCAAGCTCACATCTGTCACCAAACCATCTCGAAAAACTTGCCCAGGATGTTGATTAGCTAGAAATGGACCTTCGCCTTAAGGAAACAGCTCTTCGATTAAATTCAGTACCCTGGCACTATTCCTGATGTTATCCTTAAGAGTACTAAAGGCCTCATGCCAAGATGCTCACTCATCAATCAAAGCCAGCTCCTCAGGGGAAAAGATAACAGAATGAGGCACAACCATCAGAACCTGAGCACCATTCGGAGAATTATTGTCGCCTGTCACCATTACCCCATGAAAAGAAGGCATTGTACCGGCCAGGCTTATTTAAAACAGAACCTCCGCAAGCCAACATGCCCATACACGCACACATGCAAAAATATGGAAAAGACATGCTAAGTGAGGATCAACTACTTCATACACACACATGCAAACTCATGAAAGCAAGCAATCATAGAAATGTCAAAAAGAGAATCGGCAATTGCAAAAACCTCACAAAAAATACCCATGGGGAAAAGAGAAATACCTTTATATTCTTCACACCTACTTGGACATCATCATTTAGAAAATCGTCAAGCTCATCAAAATTAACATCGCCAATAGTCGTCTTGCCAGCACTCTTGCCACTTGGTTCTCCTTCACTGACATCATCATCTGCACCTTTCCTAGAGGAAGTTCAAGGATGCCATCCGCTTCCTGGGTCAGATCCCGCGCTTGTGTCTGCTCTCTTTAGCCTCTAGATCTATGTCGGTAACCTCGTTATCCGTGACATCACTAATGTTTCGCTCCTCCTCGCTCGCATCGATGATGTTTAGGTACTCCACGAGCTTGGGAGTCCTAGAAGATGCAAAAGTCCGGGCACCTCTTATCCTGTGAGCAGGACCAGTAAGAATCACTGGAGCTTTAACTGCAATGTAAAGGCGAAAAATGAAGCTGTTCACATCATCTCGAAGTTCCAAAAAATCCTACTTTCTCCCAGGTATCTTCCCGAACTAGCGGCAAACTAGTGGAACTCTTTTGGATATGTAAGAAGCAGAATCGATGACAAAAAGACTTTTAGCAGCGTTGCAGGGGTAAGATGTGATAGGAAAATCTACATAAAGCTGTTCAAACCTATATTACGTTCCCAGAGGAAAATCTGTGGAAAGTTGGCTCATAGAAAACTCTTTAGCGGGGCACTTCTGATAACTTGTTCATTCAGAGCTTGAAGCTCGTCCAACTCATGATATAAGAGACCGAGGCATAAAGGCGCCAAAGGAACTATGTGACCACGCACGATCGTCATGGGTGGGATCACTTGACGATTGAAGGTATCCTTGCTATCACAAAAGTAAAGACGACCTAGCCATAGACACAACATACCTCAAACCTGCAACTTGGCTCTTGATTCTTCTACCATAAATACTTGATCCACTCGTTGAACCAGAGAGCCTTGCTCGAAAAAGTAGAAACTCATTTCTTCAAAATGTTAAACACCTTGACATCTGCGGGAAGGATATCATAGTAGAATTGGTAACATCCTCGAACGTCGGAGAAAACTCTCTCTATGCGTAAACGAAGGTGTGAGTCTCTGCGTTCCACTGTCTGACAACGTGGCGAAAGAAATCCGGCTCTAACCAAACGACTTGCTTCTTAGTCAAGAACATTGCGTCCAAGACCTTACCTCTCTTCAAGGTGGCACACTGATTGACCAAACCTAACTCAGTATCAACCCAATCAGCCCAACCACTAGCTTCCCCACAGGCAAAAATTCAAAATGGACTGGAACCGCAAGGAATTGACTGCTCTCGATGCAGCACCTCGAAATGTACTTGGAATAAACGAGCAGCGCTGAATTGGGGAAAGGCTCCTCCTTTTTGAAAGCCTTGATCTGGAAGCCTAAAGGGGGAGGTGATTTGCCACGCTGAAGCCGGTCGTTAGTGGAAAACGACTCATCCACCACGATTTTAGAGGAACTGAAGCCATGGTTCACCTACAGGAAACAAGTATCGAACAATAAATTCTGCAATCCATCATATCGTACAAAACAGAATATGCAAACGCACGGAGAAGGCGCAGGACAGGGCAAGAAGTGAGAGTTTGTTCTGGGAAGACAAAGCAAGTATGCCCAAGGGAGGCGGAATTTCTAGGATTCAAGCACATACATGTGAAAGCCTCAGGCTTTAACATATGATTAATTCCCCTACATGTTATAACACAAAGTGCATTTATCTTCCCCTACACATGCCATGCTAACATGTGATCAGATATGAGAGATTCAGCCAGGGAAATCATACTATGGCGACATCTACATGGAATATACTATGCACAATCAAGAGATCATGCCAAGCTAAACAATGGAAGTCACTAATCCTATTCGAGTATACACCAACAAGCAATCAAGCGGGCTAGGCGACAATCGCACAACATACATGACAAGCAAAAAGAAATCTAAAAGGGGCAAGCGTACAGAAACCCAAAGTCAAAAGCCATAGAGGAGCATGAGTTTGATTTCCCGAGGGAAAATCGCACATCTCCCCTACGAAAAGCAAAATCCTGAAATCTCTTAAGTGCGCAAGGAGAAAAGGTAAAAGCATGTTCAAATCCACCACCAAAACCTTCAAGAAAATACGAAAGAAAAGAGTGAAGCCTTCCTTATCTGAGAAAAGACCCTAACGTCGAACGCAGCATAGTGCGAGCAAGGAGTAGTGGAAATTCAAAATGCAAGAGAAGTGGAGCGATAAAGGGAGCAGGATGGAGCAGAGAAAGATTTGAAAAAGAAAAAGTAGTAAGAGAAGAAAAAGAAGGCGAATGGATAAATTAATTACTTGTCCTAAAGGGATGAGTTATCAAGGTAGTTAGCGTGAAGAAGAATACCGAGAGTGTCATAGGATGATTCGACATGCACGGGAAATGAGGGCACACGACTGCAGCAAGTTATTGCTGCCACGCGGGAAGGGGAAAAAGTCCCATTAGGAAGGCTATGTTTAAAAAATTCATTTGGGCCCAAGTTGATTGCTTAGCCCATTCAAGATTTCTCATAGTCCAAACAATCAAGGGGGCTAATGTTGAGGTCCAAAAATGTCATGAGCAAGCCCAACCAAGCATTGAAGCCCAATTTCCATGAGAATCCCAAGTCAAGCCCAAACACATGCAAAGGTACAGGATCAAGGAAGGAATATATTCACGACCATGCTATGCTACGGTAATTAAGTAGGATATTTATATAAATCAAGCCATGCCAATGCCTATTTGTCACACTAAAATAAGCCTAAGTCACATGCTCGGGTCTTGTCAAGTGAATTGTGGTGTGGATGATTACGAGAGTTTATTGGACCTATGTGGAGTCAAGATTATGGAGGACTTTGGGCTGCTTGGGGCCCAAAGATCTAAGCCCATAACCCTTGTAGCCCACATAAGCAAGCATTGTGAGAGAACTGACTTGGTTTAACCTTTTCCTAGCAAACTAACCAATCCACCAATTAGAAAGGAACCAAGTCTTAACCCTAGGCTCACGTTAAACCCCTAGCAAAGCAGACATTTAATGAAGAGAGGGGCTGACTTTCCCTTCCTAGTTCACGCAGAAGTTCAATACGCGAATGCCATGAGGCTAGTTACCAACAGTAGCGCCTCTGGAAAGCCGACCCGTGAAAGCAGGGCCTTGGGAAGGAGGCATGATTCAAGTTTCACAGGTTGGCAGCACCTAGCCATCTTGCACCAAAATAGAGGTTAGTAGAAGAATTAGGGAGAAAGGGATGAAAGAAACAACCATAACTACAGATTCCTTAGGAATGAATCATTCAACTATAAATATAGGTCAACAACTTTAGAGTGGGGATCCCAATCCCCCAGCATAACACAAATAGCCAAAGAAACCCAGGAGGCATCACTCTGCAACCTTAGTATTTTTCATGACCATTCTCTGAGTATTCTAGCCACCGTTAGCCTAGTTACCACCCTAGGAAGCCCAGATTATTCAACAGAGAACACGATACAACCACCCAATCTCTCTTTCTTTCATGCAAAACTGATGAACTTTTAGCTTCCACATAACGCTTCTCTTGATCAAGCCATTATTTGTTTAATCATGCTAATCTTCAAGTCATTGTTCTAACAAGGATATTTCCTAAGATGAGCTAACGTCGTATGCAGATAATGAAGAACCATAAGACTGAATTACCTGGGATGCATGTGCCCATAAGAAATCGCGAAGCCACCCATTAATAGTAATGGAACTCTGCACAAAGTTTCCTCCCATGATATGAGTTACCACTCCTTGATCACTGATACTACCCCAAATATTTGACTGCATTTTCCAGCTGAAATGGAATATTACTACTGAAATTGCATTATACATCCAGAATAGCCCTAAGAAGACATGATCCCAAGCGGATACTTGGCATGTCCCCCATCTTCTCGGCCTGTCACAAGGGAAACAAAAACCAAGATTTGCTTTATCTGGTATCAAACGCGAACTACAAGCAAATAGAACACCTTTCAAGAGTTTTAATATCGTCACATGAATTGTAAATGCATGGCTTTCGAGATATTCCGGGACTTAGTACAAAACCAAACCAAAGGAGACAAGAGGACGTTCTCAAAGCCCAAGTCCACCTTGAAGTAAAAGTCCCCGAACATCAATCAAGTAGGCAACAAACCACAAACAAATCACCAGTGCAATTGCACAATGATACATTAAGGCATTTTACCAAAGACTTGGAAAGCAGTGCTCAAAGGTTACATAGAAATTCAAAGTGGCAGTTCTTAAGGCCTTCAACGAAGAACTGACTCTATATTTGATAATTTTCTTGTGAAAAAAAGTGCAAGTTTTTGAATTATATTTGTAATCTCCATTTTATTTGTCAAATTAGCTTGTCTTCACATGAAATTATGTGTGTTTTGACATTTCGATGTCTACATGTTTACATCAATCTTCTCACATATACCTAGTGTAGGGAGTGTAGTCAGAAAATCTGTGTGAAAATAGAGAGTATATCCGGTGAGGAATTGAGGGATTCTTTAAGGCACGTTACTACATTCAAAATGTTGTTTTAATTGATTAAATGCGAGCTAGTGAGTGATTATTGCGATTAAGTGTAAGTTTGAAAGTAAGGATGGCTAAAATCTATGTAAGTAGTGATTTTTAATATGTCATGTTCCATTGGAAATCCCGGAGGCGAACGTTGGAAGGTTTAGGTTTTGTTATGTTTTGTTTGTTTTGCTCGAGGACTAGCAAAAGCTAAGTGTGGGGGAATTTGGTAGGAGCATATTTATGCAACTTAGTTAGCTTGTTTTCTTGCATTTACATAGTTAGTGTATGTTTATTAGAGTGTTTTAAGCTATTTTCGTGTGTTTTCAGGTTCAAATGGCAAAAGTGGCAAGAAAGTGCAATTTGGAGCATTTTAGAGCAGTTTTGGGCTTGGAATGGATAGCACAAGTATGGAGCAAGATGGATGGAAGAATTTAAAGTTAAAGAAAGGCAAGGAATGTGCAAAAGAGTTGAAGAAATTGATTCAAGACATTGAAGATAAGGAATCAGCTCAAAAGAAGGAACATTATCCAAAACTTTATCCAACCTTATCTTATCCAAACTAACCTTATCTTACCTTATCTTATCTTATCCTATCCTAATCTTATCCTACCTTAATTTCAGCTATAAGGGGGACTCCTTTTCATATTAGGACACCTAAAACCTATTTTTAGAAGGCCTTTTCCTTCTAGAAACATGCCACAACACTCATTTCTAGAAGTCCTAAAAATCTGGCGCCCCAACCTTTCTAGAAGGCCTTTTCCTTGTTGGATTGGAGTCTTAAATCTTTTTCCTTGACAACCTAGGCCAAGTAATCCCTAGGCCTATATATACCCCAATCTGCCCCACCATTCAAACTACCACCCTCTACCATCAGATTACCACACCATCCACCACACAACCTCTGGTGCCGCAGCTTTGCAAGGAATGAGAAGCAGGGAACTTAGTGCCATGCCTACCATTCAAGCCTTGGATTGTTGGAGCGTTTCTAGGTGTATTCTATCCTTTGTTTTCAATGTTTAAATTAAGTTTTCTTTGTTTAATTGCAAACATGATGAACTAATTTCTTTATAGTTAGAGCTGAATTTGAAGCCATCATTATATGTTATATATGAATTGATTACGTCCAGTTATTGTTTCTTAAGACTAGAATGTGATTTGCTTATCTGAGTTATTAAAACTTGTTTATGTGTGTTAATTGGGGGTTGACACTTAATTTGCATGCATGAATTTGATGCTAGAGTATAAGGGAGTTTCACCTAATCGTTATGAACTTATATTCACAAGTAGTAAGGGTTGCTAGTCACAATCATGATAAGTAAGTCCTAGGCAGAAGTATCATACTGCCATAGTTACGAATGCCTCGTCAATCTTTTGGTTTTCAAAGAACTTAATGACCTTTGATATGTTTTTCTATCATGCTTTTCATAGTTAGGGAACTTGATAAGGATAATTTGGTTGTGATGCGTATTCCATCCAATTCAATGAGTTAAGGAAAATCTGATGGTTAATTTGTGCTATCACGGTTAACTTGGGGTGTTGTCATTCATAGTCTAAAGGAATAATAACTGGAAATTGGTTCATATGCATATGTCATGTGTGGAGAAGGACCCTCTAACTAGCCATTCACCCATTCATTCATCCAAATTCGTACCAACCTTTGTTTAGTGTCTCAATCAGTTTGTTTTTACTTTAAATTCGTCCAGAAACCTAATCCCCTTTACTTTCTTGTGTCTTTAGGTTAGAATATGCCCAATTTTGTGCCTTTTAGCATTTTGAGTCAGGTTGAAGTGAGAATTCTTCCAAATAACTCCCTAGAGTCTGTTTTGAGTCTAGTTGTTAGTTTTGTGCTGTTTTAAGTTGTTTTGAGTCTTTAGAGTCTAGTTTAGTGTTTTAGAGTTTAATTAGTGTAGATTAGCATCCCTTCTAATCCCCGGCAACGGCGCCAAAAATTTTGATGTGAAATTAAATTGCACTCAAACTTAAACCCTATCAATGTAGTATGTGTAAGTAGGGATCATTCTAGCCGAGGATTAGAAGGGATGCTAATCTACACTAATTAAACTTTAAAACACTAAACTAGACTCTAAATACTCAAAACAACTTAAAACGGCACAAAACGAACAACTAGACTCAAAACAGACTCTAGGGAGTTATTTGGACGAATTCTAACTTTAACTTGACTCAAAATGCTAAAAGTCACAAAATTGGACAGATTCTAACCTAAAGACACAAGAAAGTAAAGGGGATTGGGTTTCTAGACAAATTTAAAGTAAAAACAAACTGATTAAGACACTAAACAAAGGTTGGTACGAATTTGGATGAATGAATTGGTGAATGGCTAGTCAAAGGGTCCTTCTCCACACATGACATATGCATATGAACCAATTTCCAGTTATTATTCCTTTAGACTATGAATGACAACACCCCAAGTTAACCGTGATAGCACAAATTAACCATCAGATTTTCCTTAACTCATTGAATTGGATGGAATATGCATCACAACCAAATTATCCTTATCAAGTTCCCTAACTATGAAAAGCATGATAGAAAAACATATCAAAGGTCATTAAGTTCTTTGAAAACCATAAGCATTGACGAGGCATTCGTAACTATGACAGCAAAATACTCCTGCCTAGGACTTACTTATCATGATTATGACTAGCAACCTTTACTACTTGTGAATATAAGTTCATAATGATTAGGTGAAACTCCCTTATACTCTAGCATCAAATTCATGCATGCAAATTAAGTGTCAACCCCCAATTAACACACATAAACAAGTTTTAATAACTCAGATAAGCAAATCACATTCTAGTCTTAAGAAACAATAACTGGACGTAATCAATTCATATATAACATATAATCATGGCTTCAAATTCATCTCTAACTATAAAGAAATTAGTTCCTCATGTTCACAATTAAACAAAGAAAACTTAATTTAAACATTGAAAACAAAGGATAGAATACACCTAGAAACGCTCCAACAATCCAAGGCTTGAATGGCAGGCATGGCACTAAGTTCTCTCCTTCTCCTTCCTTGCAAAGCTGTGGCACAAGAGGTTGTGTGGTGGATGGTGTGGTAATCTGATGGTAGAGGGTAGTAGTTTGAATGGTGTGGCAGATTGGGGTATATATAGGCCTAGGGATTACTTGGCCTAGGTTGTCAAGGAAAAGGAATTCGGACTCCAATCCAACAAGGAAAAGGCCTTCTAGAAAGGTTGGGGCGCCAGATTTTTAGGACTTCTAGAAAGGAGTGTTGTGGCATGTTTCTAGAAGGAAAAGGCCTTCTAAAAACAGGTTTTAGGTGTCCTAATATGAAAAGGAGTCCCCCTTGCAGCTGGAATTAAGGTAGGATAAGATTAGGGTAGGATAAGATAAGGTAAGATAAGGTTAGTTTGGATAAGATAAGGTTGGATAAAGTTTTGGATAATGTTCAATCTTTTGAGCTGATTCCTTATCTTCAATGTCTTGAATCAATTTCTTCAACTCTTTTGCACATTCCTAGCCTCTCTTCAACTTTAAATTCGTCCATCCATCTTGCTCCATACTTGTGATATCCATTCCAAGCCCAAAACTGCTCTAAAATGCTCCAAATTGCACTTTCTTGCCACTTTTGCCATTTGAACCTGAAAACACACGAAAATAGCTTAAAACACTATAATAAACATAAACTAACTATGTAAATGCAAGAAAACAAGCTAACTAAGTCACATCCAAAAATTTGATGTGAAATTAAATTGCACTCAAACTTAAACCCTATCAATGTAGTATGTGTAAGTAAGGATTGTTGTAGTCGGGGATTAGAAGGGATGCTAATCTACACTAATTAAACTCTAAAGCACTAAACTAGACTTAAAAACAGAAAACTAGACTCTAATGACTTAAAACAAACTAGAATGACTCAAAACAGCTTAAAACAGGCAAATAGACTCAAAACAAACACTAAAGAGTTATTTGGACGAATTCTAACTTTAACTTGACTCAAAATGCTAAAAGGCACAAAATTGGACAGATTCTAACCTAAAGACACAAGAAAGTAAAGGGGATTGGGTTTCTAGATGAATTTAAAGCTTAAAACAGAAGCTTTGCATAAAACACTTTATAAAAACGAATTTGGTGAATTGAAAAGGGTGAAAGGCTAGTTAGAGGGTCCTTCTCCACACATGAAATATATGCATATGAATCGATTTCCAATTATTCTTCCAACAAACCATGAATGACAATGCCCCAAATTAATTGTATTGAACTAATTAATTCTCAGATTTCCCTAGATTCATTGAATTAAATGGATGACGCATTACAACCAAATTATTCTTTATTAAGCTCCCTAACTATGAAAAGCATGATAGAGACACGAAACAAAGATCAGTAAGCTTCATGAAAACCATAAGCATTGATAAGGCATTCATAACTATAAAAAGCATGTTACTTTTGCCTAGGATTTACTTAACACAATCGTGACAAGCGACTTTTACTACTCATGAATACAAGTTCATAACGATTAGGTGAAATTCCCTTATACTCTAGCATCAAATTCATGCATGTAAACTAAGTATGCATCCTTAATCAACACACAAGAACAAGTTCTCAATAAAACAGATAAGTAAACCACATTCACGATTCATGAAATCATAACTGGAGGAAATCAATTCATATATAACATATAATCATGGCTTCGAATTCACCTCTAACTATAAAGAAATTAGTTCCTCATGTTCACAATTAAACAAAGAAAGCTTAATTTAAACATTGAAAACAAAGGATAGAATACACGTAGAAACGCTCCAACGATCCAAAATCTTGAATGGCAAGCATGGCTCCAGATGGCTCCTTCCTTCTCTTTCCTTGCAAAGCTGCGGCACAAGAGGTTGTGTGGTGGATGGATGTAGGTGAGTTATGGTAGAGGGTGGTGCTTTGAATGGTGCGGCAGATTGGGGTATATATAGGCCTAGGGATTACTTGGGCTAGGTTGTCAAGGAAAAGGATTTAGGACTCCAATCCAACAAGGAAAAGGCCTTCTAGAAAGGTTGGGGCGCCAGACTTTTAGGGCTTCTAGAAATGAGTGTTGTGGCATGTTTCTAGAAGGAAAAGGCCTTCTAAAAATAGGTTTTAGGTGTCCTAATATGAAAAGGAGTCCCCCTTGCAGCTGGAATTAAGGTAGGATAAGATTAGGATAGGATAAGATAAGATAAGGTAAGATAAGGTTAGTTTGGATAAGATAAGGTGAGATAAGGTTTTAGATAAGATAAGGATAATTCTCATTCTTTTGAGCTGAGGCACAAAATTGGACAGATTCTAACCTAAAGACACAAGAAAGTAAAGGGGATTGGGTTTCTAGACAAATTTAAAGTAAAAACAAACTGATTAAGACACTAAACAAAGGTTTGTACGAATTTGGATGAATGAATAGGTGAATGGCTAGTTAGAGGGTCCTTCTCCACACATGACATATGCATACAAACCAATTTCCAGTTATTATTCCTTTAGACTATGAATGACAACACCCCAAGTTAACCGTGATAGCACAAATAAACCATCAGATTTTCCTTAACTCATTGAATTGGATGGAATACGCATCACAACCAAATTATCCTTATCAAGTTCCCTAACTATGAAAAGCATGATAGAAAAACATATCAAAGGTCATTAAGTTCTTTGAAAACCATAAGCATTGACGAGGCATTCATAACTATGAAAAGCATGATACTTCTGCCTAAGATTTACTTAACACAATCATGACTAGTGACTTCCACTACTTGTGAATATAAGTTCATAACGATTAGGTGAAACTCCCTTATACTCTAGCATCAAGTTCATGCATACAAATTAAGTGTCGACCCTCAATCCACATACATAAACAAGTTTTGATAACTCAGATAAGCAAATCACATTCAAGACTCAAGAAACAATAACTGGACGTAATCAATTCATATAAAACATATAATCATGGCTTTAAATTCACCTCTAACTATAAAGAAATTAGTTCCTCATGTCCACAATTAAACAAAGATAAATTAATTTAAACATTGAAAACAAAGGATAAAATACACCTAGAAACGCTCCAACGATCCAACATCTTGAATGGCAAGCACGGCTCCAGATGGCTCCTTCCTTCTCCTTCCTTGCAAAACTGCGGCACAAGAGGTTGTGTGGTGGATGGATGTAGGTGAGTTATGGTAGAGGGTGGTGACTTGAATGGTGCAGCAAAAGAGTGTATTTATAGGGGGAGGTGTGGCACAACACTTGGTGTAGGAAAAGGATTGCAAAACATAGTTTGTATAGGAAACTAATAACACAATCCTAAGGAGAAAAGGTTATGTAATCCCAGCAGGAAATAGGATATCTAGAAGGTCAAAAGTTCATGAATTCTTTTCTAATTGATTCTAAATAGCTTAGACTCTGTAGTGGGATTAGTTGGAACTTTTGGAAAGATGTTTTAATTTTTAACGTTTTCTATGGATTGCAACTTGAAGATGAAAATTTTGTCTTAGTTAAGTCTTAATAAAGTTTCTAGTTTGTTAGTTTTTTAATTTGTTTTTGAGTTTTGTTTTGCTTGAGGACAAGCAAAAAGCTAAGTTTGGGGGTATTTGATGAGTCCATATTATACCATATATTTTACCCTATTCTTAGTTATAGTTTATAGGTTATTTTGGTAGAATTTTGATACTTTGTTATATATTTTCAATGTAGGACATGCGACTTCTTCTGGAGCAAAAAGTGATCAAACGGATGAATTTTGAAGTGATTTTAATTGGATGATGTTTATGTGCCTTTCAAGATGATTGTACCAAATTTCTAGATTTTTCTACCAAGCCGTTTGACCATGGCGATGAAATTAAGGCCCAGCGCGCAGCTTTCCCAGATTGACGTTTCTGGACGTTTTGGGTATTTTGGAGGTCAAGAAGGAATATTTTGAGAAAGATTGCTTCTGAGGATTTGTAGGGGATGACTTCAGCTTTCAAAAGAGACCTTTTGGGACCAAATCGGAGTTTATTTGGTCGGTCAAAAGACTAATTTTCTGAGAACTCTGAATTTTAGTTTCAATAGGAAACCTTTTTATTTTCTGTTTTATTATTTAATTATGTTTCCTAGTTTTACTCTAAGACTTTTTAGGATTTTATTTTGTATTAGTACAAATAAGGCTTTTAGCCATTAGGGTTTTTTTTGGAGAGAAGAGAGGCAACATAGGCAGAGAAACGCACGCACTACTTTAGAGGATTTTTGAAGTTTATTTTCAAGGTGTTTTCTATCCTTGTTTTTAATAATATTTTGTTTATGGTTGTTCGTAACTAATTTCCATTTGCTAGGGTGAAACCTTAAGCCTTTAGCATGAATATGTAGTATTTATGCAATTGCTTATGATATTATGCATGTTTACTTTGAATTATTAATTACTGTGCTTAAACTGTCTCTATGTCTTAATGCTTAGCTGCCATTAAGATGTTTAGATAAGTAATCGGATGCAATTCGGTCGGAATATCACCTGAGGATTGAGTATTGCTTCTTGTGGTTTTTAATTGTAATTTCACCTAAGGCGAATATCACGTTCTTAGTGGTTGCATGGTTTTTCAAGGGTTTTCACAAAACTTAATGAGTCTTGCATGTTCATATTTGATCTGAATATCACAGACGGATTGCATGTTAGATATACGTTCTTGCTTGAATGTCACGAGGAGAATATGCATAAGGAAAACCTAACCTTCAAGTTGCATGTGTAATTCATAAGTAATTGGTAGAGTTACATAGGATTGTTAGGGTGATGGCGGAACCCTAGGCTTTTAACTTTATTTTCAAAACTATTTTCTTTAGTCAATTTATTTAGTTGTTTTTATTAAATTCGTTTTTATTATTTAAAATTCCAAAATCAACATTTTTCAAAACCTTGTTTAAAATAGTTAATTAAGATTTAGTTTAAATACAAATTATTCATTCAATTACTGTGGAAAACGATCTTGCTTGAGCCGTTTATACTACAACTACCTTGTTCTCTTGCAAGTATTTCATGTGTTTTTATCCCTACTTTTGGGTTCCAATCTGCAAAGACGATGTTGTTATGTCCCTACTTTATCAAATTTCTAGATTTTTCTACCAAGCCATTTGACCGTGGCGATGAAATTAAGGCCCAGCGCGCAGCTCTCCCAGATTGACGTTTCTAGACGTTTTGGGTATTTTGGAGGTCAAGAAGGAATATTTTGAGGAAGATTCCTTTTGAGGATTTGTAGGGGATGACTTCAGTTTTCAAAAGAGACCTTTTGGGACCAAATCGGAGTTGATTTGGTTGGTCAAAAGACTAATTTTCTGAGAACTCCGAATTTTAGTTCAAATAGGAAACCTTTTATTTTCTGTTTTATTATTTTATTCTGTTTCCTAGTTTTATTCTAAGGCATTTTCGAGGAAGGGTTTTATTTTGTAATAGTATAAATAAGGCTTTTTAGCCATTAGGGTTAGAGGCAACATAGGAGAAAAGCACGCACTACTTTAGAGGATTTTTGAAGTTTATTTTCAAGGTGTTTTCTATCCTTGTTTTTAATAATATTTTGTTTATGATTGTTCGTAACTAATTTCCGTTTGCTAGGGCGAAGCCTTGAGTCTTAGCATGAATTTGTAGTTTTTATGCAATTGCTTATGATATTATGCATGTTTACTTTGAATTATTAATTACTGTGCTTAAACTGTCTCTATGTCTTAATGCTTAGCTACCATTAGGATGTTTAGATAAGTAATTGGATGCAATTCGGTCGGAATATCACCGGAGGATTGAGTATTGCTTCTTGTGATTGATAATTGTAATTTCACCTAAGGCGAATATCACGCTCTTAGGGGTTGCATGGTTTTTCAAAAGGTTTTCACAAAACTTAATGAGTCTTACATGTTCATATTTGATCTGAATGTCACAGACGGATTGTATGTTAGATATACATTCTTGCTTGAATATCACGAGGAGAATATGCATAAGGAAAACCTAACCTTCAAAGTTGCATGTATAATTCATAAGTAATTGGTAAAACTACATAGGATTGTTAGGGTGACGGCGGAACCCTAGGCTTTGAACTTTATTTTCAAAACTATTTTCTTTAGTCAATTTATTTAGTTGTTTTTATTAAATTCGTTTTTATTATTTTAAATTCCAAAATCAATATTTTCCAAATCTTGTTTTAAATAGTTAATTAAGAATTAGTTTAAATACAAATTATTCATTCAATCCCTGTGGAAAACGACATTGCTTGAGCTGCTATACTACGACTACCTTGTTCTCTTGCAAGTATTTCATGTGTTTTTATCTCTACTTTTGTAGACGGTAAAATCCCTATCAAGAAATTGGCATCGTCGCCAGGGATTGTTTTAAATAATTTGTGTTTATCATATTTTTAGTTAATTATTTTTGTATATATATTTTTATTTACGCGTTGATTTTCTTTATTTTTATTTTTGCAGGCTATAGTTTGTTGATTTTGAGAGCTGTGCAAAGATGAGATTCGGACCTCATAGATTTGCACCACCACAAGGACTGCCTTTGCGAAAGTCATTAACATCAAGGGAATTTGTGCAGAATTATATCACTACAAGGAACTCTCAAAGGCCTAGGTGTGATCCCTCTGCAGAATTTTACAAAACAAGATGGACTGAGCAGCCTAGTTTTATGTGGATGGCTAATCAAGAGCCTTTTGAACAGCCAAGCGTGCCACAAAGATCTCTAGATGACAAATTTGCTAAATTGGTAGATGTGTCAAGCAATTTGTTGATAGCATGCCGAATACCAAACCATCCGCAAAGATAATTGAAGAGCAAGATGGGCAACTTGCGTATAAATTCCCAGAAAATGAGAGCGATTCATATTCAAACTTTTACAATCGGTGGACAGAGCATCCTACTTCTATGTGGGTAAGCAATCAGCAGGCTTTTTAGCAGCCTTGTGTGCCACGAAAACTTTCTTTGGAGGACCAGATGGCTAAGTTGGAGGAGTCCGCTTGGTTGTTTATGGAGAGCACCCCAAAGTTGCAGAAAATAAATTCAATCGACAATCTGGCACACCAAATTGGACAGTTCACATATCAATTGGCAAAACAAGAAAATGATTCCAATTCAAATTTCCCTAATCAACCAATTGCAAACCTACAGGGTTCAAAGGAGTGCTCTACAGATCAAACATTGAGATAACGGGAAACCAACGATACTACACTAGAAGAATCTGGAATTGAAGAGCCACCAGCCAGTTATGCATGTCCAACGGGGAAAACAACGCCTGCTAACCTTGAAACTGTTATTACCCAAGTTATTGTGCCACCTATGCCTTCTTCCCAAGGGTTGCAGCAGACCATGATGGATCAACACACTCATGATTCTATGCAGACACATGCAAAAGTGCACATTACTCTGCCGCAAAGGGATGTGCCTGAGGAAGCTCCAAAGCAATCAGTAAATTTCAATTTACTTGAGGCTCTAAGGCAACCCGCTAAGCAGCAGGAATGCATGAATACTCTGACAAATTTGAATACAAGACAACTGCTTACTGATCAAAAATTTTTAGCGGCGGTAACGGACGCACCTGCACAGCCCATCAAATTCAAAGAAATGCCAGATGAGTCCTGCGAACAGGCAGAGATCTATAAGGGAAAGAATAAAGTGCTTAATGGCTACCCAATCCTTCATAAAAAAAATTCAGCCAATTCAAAGGTTATGGGTATTAAATACAAGGTTTAAGTCAGTTCAACGAAGACGACGTAAGCTTCTACGGGAGGGGCCCTTTTTGATTACAAAAAGTCATTCACACAAAAGGGTGGTCGAGAAAAGCTCAACCACTGGTTTTAAATGCTCAGAACATCAATTCGCGTAGTACATACTGCTGATCTACGATGGTGCAAAGGAGTGGCTAATTCTGAGAGAACAAGTGACGTGATCACCAACCTCATTCAAATTCGTCTAGCTAAAGACGTTAACTAAAGCACTAATTAGGAGGCAACCCAATTTTTCTAACTCTTCTGTTTCTTTTTGTTTATTTTATTTTCTTGCTTTTATTTCAATTACACAAAATAAATAAATAAATAAATAAATCAGAAAATTGAACACTAAAAAAAAAAAAAAAAGCGCAGTTTTTAGTTCTTCTTATTTTTGTTATTTAATTAGGTTTTTGATTTGTGATTACAGGTTGCATTTGGAACTGATTCAGCCTAATCTCAACTACGTGTGGATTCATACATTCACCAACATAAATGGCATGCACAATCAACAGAGGGCACGGTTCATCAAGGCTGGATTCATATTCAGTTATGCACATGCTTGACTTGAGAGATTATATTCATGAACACATGCAAGCAGCAAAGAAAATTACATGAACATTGATGAAATTTCAGATCTAGGGATGCATGACAGTTAATACACAGGAGCAGAATACTTTTACAGATCTATAAATTAGTGATTTCACCATCTCTCTCAGATGTTTCACGGATCCAGGATTCCTGCATAGATAGCAAACATGCATGAGTGTTTACAGTTCTTTTACATTAATCATGAACAGGAAAAATCGGAGGAAATTTTTTTTTACCTTTCAGTTTGATTCTGAGAGATAAGAGGCAGTGGTGAAATGGGGTGCAGTTCTGATTTTGGAAAGCTGCGAGAAATGAATTTGGGAGGCCAAGGCTCGTGTTTAGAAATAAAGGAGTGCGATAGGATGCTGCTAAGGTTTGGTTTTAAGTTGCAGAGCATAAAGTGAGGAGAGATATGGCAGAAATGGAAGGTTTGCAATAATGGGCTCTGGGCTCGAGGAAAAGAAGCGAGCTGTGTGGGCTAGAGGCAAGAAAGTTTATATTGCAGCTGTTCCTAAGGTTTGGCAAATGTGTGGACTTGTACGTGTTGGTCAGCGCATCTTCAAAAAGACAGCAGGTCACGAGTTTGACCCCGGAGCCATGCATTTTTTTTTTTTGTGCTTTATTTCTAAATTTTGCCAGCGCCTCTGTTTCCCAAGAATATGGGTTCGAACCATTCCCAGGTGTGTCCATTTCCTTTTCTTTTCTCTTATTTTCTGTTTTATTTGTTATTCTTATTTTCTAATTTTTCCAGAGTTTTTATTTTATTTTTATTTTTCTTTTCTTGGTTATTTTCTTCAATTTTGATAGTCATTTTACGTTTCTTAGGATTTAGTTTTTATGTCTTTTCTTCTTCTATTTAGTTTCCACACCTTAAGTACAATGTGTGCTTTAAGTTTGGGGGTGAGAAATGAGAAATTTTAGATTTCTAATTTTTGAGTCAAAGTTTAAAGTTTAAAAATTTTCATTCTTTTTAAGTTAATATTCATAGATTATTTTAAACGTTAGAACAAATGGACATGGTCAAGGTTAATCAAATAATAGAGTCTTTTCTATTTATCGTTGCTTAGACACTAATTCATGAGTTATACTTTGACAATTTGCACAATTACACCAACATGGTTTGTGGGGAGTGAGATTGAAAGACTTACTTTTCGTCTAAGTGTATTTTAATTTTTATTCGTAGTAAAGTAAAGTTAGTTATTATTAAAATAAACTAATCATTGTTCCACCCGAGACTTTGCTTAGTAACCGAGCCAGTCCTGCCTGATCAACAGTGATTCTTGCGTCAAATGGTAGAGTTTTGGCATGGGGTAGGGTGGTTAGTTGGTTTCGTAGCCTTTTCAGCTCAAGTTAATAAGTCATTAGGGGTGTTCTACACCTAGTGCCCTAAAGCCTTAGTGGTTTGGAGTCATTGACCTAAAACTCGCTACATGGGTTGGATCGAAAGCTTAAGGGAACTGGCATTGCACGACCACTACTGTTACTAAAAAAAAATGAAAAAAAGAGAAGAAAAAAATTGAAAAATTCGAAAAAAGAAACAAATATATATGCCAAGTTAGTATGTGTGAAGTATGAATAAAGAAGACGAGTGGTAAGGGTTTTAGTCAAGTCTCCTTAACTATGTTGGTTCACTTTACACCAATTTATAAAAGCACTAGGGTTCCACCATCACGTAGCAATCCTATGAATTTCTACCAATTACTTATGATTTACACATGCCACTTTGAAGGTTAGGTTTTCCTAATATATATTCTCCTCGTGATATTCAAGCAAGAACGTATATCTAACATGCAATCCGTCTGTGATATTCAGATCAAATATGAACATGCAAGTCTCATTAAGTTCTATGAAAACCTTTTGAAAGACCATACAACCCCTAAGAGCGTGATATTCGCCTTAGATGAAATTACAATTATCAATCACAAGAAGCGATATGAGAACCCTGTTGAATTTGGCGTGTTGACTTCATTTGCTTACCCTCTGGAAGAAGGTTTAGGTGAGATTGTTGTGGCCACTACTAGAGTGGAAACTATGCTCGGTGATACTGCTATTGCTGTACATCCTAATGATGAAAGGTACCGGCATCTTCATGGAAAGCATGCCATTCATCCTTTTAATGGAAGAAGGATTCGTATAATATGTGATGCAATTCTTGTTGATCCAGAATTTGGGACTGGTGCTGTGAAGGTAAATTTAACGTATAAGTTGTGAAAGATTATGTTAAATTTATTTTCTGGTTTATGTTTCAGGTTATAAAAATTTGTTGATCTTTCTCTTTTGCCTCATGCAGATTACACCGGCCCATGATCCTAATGACTTTGATGTTGGAAAGCGCCATAATCTTGAATTTATCAACGTCTTTACTGATGATGGAAAAATAAATCAGGATGGTGGAGAATTTGTAGGGATGCCACGGCCCAAAACGTCACTTTTCCAACACTGCGCATTGCTCCTTTATTTTATTGCCATAAAATAACCGCTAGGTAGAAAAATCTGAAATTTTGATACGATCAAGCTAAGTGACTCACGAACATCCTCCATTTGGAATTATTCCAAAATTCATCCGTTTGGCCATGTTTTGCTCCAGAGGAAGTCAAAAGTCCTATATTGGAAATACAATTCAAAGTATCAAAATTCTTCCAAAATATTAACCAAAATACACTAAGAATAAGGTAAAATATATAATATGAAATTGACTCGTCAATCACTTCAACAACCATGCGTTAAAAACAGATTATTTCAGCCAAAAGTCCAAATTAATACATGACACTTTTTTGTAGAGTATAACGTTATTTACATGATTGAATAACTTTTAAAACATGCCACATTTTTGTAGAAGGACTAAACTGAATTTTAAAGGGAATCTTAATAGAAGGACTAAACTAATGTGTGGTAATCAATTTTAGGGACAATATTAATTGATTTTGAAATTGAGGGACCAAAATGAGGAGTTACGTCAATTTCAAGGATCGCTTGTGACAAAACCCAACATTTATATATGACAATAGTCAAGCAGTTAATCAGGTTCGATTTTGATAATATTTTGCAAACAGTTGGGAGAAATTACGTTTCGAGGTACACCCCGGTAAGGTGGTGTGAAATTATCAGAGAGATGGGCCAAGGGTCCACTTCCAACAACACCGATATTCTCCCCAACTTGGTAATTACCACCTGCACAATCCATTAGGTATGAGGTTTTATTACAAAAGGGCCAAGGGTTCACTTCCAACAACACCGATATTCTCCCCAACTTGGTAATTACCACCTACACAATCCGTTAGGTGTGAGGTATGAGGTTTTATTACAAAAGGGTCAAGGGTCCACTTCCAACAACACCGATATTCTCCCCAACTTGGTAATTACCACCTACACAATCCGTTAGGTGTGAGGTTTATTACAAAAGGCCATGGTATTAGTTGGAGTGGGGTTAGGACATTTAAACTCTTCTTTTTTCAAAGATACAGTCGATGTAGGATATTGTCCCCCATCACGTGGCAATACGGGCATACTCCTTGACTCTGATACTATGTGAAATTATCGAGAGACAAGTCAAGGGTCCACTTCCAACAACACCGTTATTGTTCCCAACTTGGTAATTACCACTTGCAGAATCCGTAAGGTGTGGGATTTTATTACAAAAGGCCTTGGTATTAGTTGGAGTGTGGTTGGGATATTTAAACTCTTCTTTTTTCAGAAATACGGTCGATGTGAGATATTTCAATAGGTGGTCTGTGTCGAATTGTCATACCAAATTACATACCGGCGTGTGCGAGGGAGGGATATTTAAACTCTCTTTTTTTCAGAGATATGGTCGTGTGGGATATTTCAATAGGTGGTCTGTGTCGAGTTGTCATACCAAATTACACACCGGCATGTGGGAGGGAGGGAGGGAGGGAGGGAGGGAGGGAGGGAGGGAGGGAGGGAGAGAGAGAGAGAGAGAGAGAGAGAGAGAGAGAGAGAGAGAGAGAGAGAGAGAGTAGAGATCATCCTATTGATTAAGACAGGATTGGCTGCATAATTTTTAGATTTTAAATAAATATGATGGCAATAGAACATAACATATACGTTAAGGTTGGGACAAGGTAGAAGATACGAGATAAAGCCGGTTAAAGACGGCCATAACAAACAATCTCCACAGCCGGCAATCTCTGAATTGGCACAGCTCATCACACTCTTCCAATCCCTCTCTTTCTCTCTCTCTGATCTGCATGCTTATTCACATCCCTTTATAAGCCTCTTACTTGGAGGACTTAGTCATATCAATCTCTCAAATTTAACTAATTATCCCACCATTAACATTCCTTCTTCTTCTTCTCTTATTATTCTTTGTTGGTCGACCGATCAATCGAGACGTACAATACGAGTTTCATGGCAAAGTTATCTCATCAAAACCAGAAACCCAATGCAAACAATAACACTAATGCTAATGCAGCTAATAACACTGCTATCACAAAGGTCAAACGAACAAGGAGAAGTGTCCCGAGGGATTCCCCTCCTCAACGTAGCTCAATTTATCGTGGGGTCACTAGGTGATTAAGTACCTGCACAAAAAACCAATTAATCATATTTGTATATTTGTTTAATTTCTGTATGAATTCCTTTTGCTTAGTATTTGAACTTTTTTCCCTAAATGGCATGGGTTTGCTGCGTGCTTGATTATCAATTCAGACACCGATGGACTGGCCGATACGAGGCTCATTTGTGGGATAAGAATTGCTGGAATGAATCACAAAACAAGAAGGGCCGCCAAGGTATTTACAATCTCATCATCTCCATTAATTAAATATAACTTTTCATCTACGTCGTTGAATTTATACTTAATACAAGCATGCCAGATTTACTGATGTGGTTTCTTATACCATTTCGTCTTTCGATCTTGGTTTTGTTTGTGTTGGTGCTATTGAATGCTTGGAATGGAATTGCACTCAAATTCAGTCTACCTTGGTAGGTTTTATTTAAGTTAATTGGTACTACGTATATACCTAATTTACGTGCAATCTTTATATATATATATATATATATATGTGTGTGTGTGTGTGTGTGTGTTTGATATTTGACCAACTGAGAAAAATCAGTAGTATATATATTGTTGAACCTCATTTGATTGATATATATATTGATCGATCCTTTTCCAGGCGCATATGATGATGAGGAAGCTGCAGCACATGCTTATGACTTAGCAGCACTTAAGTACTGGGGTCAAGATACCATTCTTAACTTTCCGGTAAATTAATTTTATCCTTAATTATATTATTTTGGTGATCTTACAAAATGGAAATCAAGAAAGAAATTAACTAAGAAATAATATCACTTACGGTTAATGTAGTTGTCGACATATCCAAAAGAATTGAAAGAAATGGAAGCTCAATCAAGAGAGGAATATATAGGATCATTGAGAAGGTAACTAAGCTTCTACATCTGAGGTTAGTAAACTTGAGAATAATAAACAACTGTTGATTAATGAGCTCTTATTTTTTTTGTGATGAATTTGCAGGAAGAGCAGTGGTTTTTCTCGGGGAGTTTCCAAATATAGAGGTGTTGCAAGGTATAAATTAAGACCTAGTCTGAATTTTTTTTTTGTTTCACTTTTTGGTATACATACTAGAATGATTTTTTTTATTTTCCTTGCTCTTATTTTATATATGAGCAGACATCATCACAACGGAAGATGGGAAGCTCGAATTGGACGAGTCTTTGGGAACAAGTACCTCTATCTCGGGACATATGGTACGTTCAACAACACAGAAATTTAAACTTTTTTATTTCTTCTTTTTTTGGTTGACAAAGGATAGTATCTATACTAAGTTTGTGGGAGAGTGGGTTAAGCCTTACAATGAGTTTGCCATAATATTGTGGTTCAACTTCGCTTTTGGCAATAATCGAACCTAAAACCTCTCACTTACATGTGAGGAGGAATACTACTAAATGGTAGTACTAAGTGATAACTTTTTTGTTTCTTTGATCACAGATAATTAATCTTTTTATTCAACAATATAAATAAACATGTCACTTAATATTATGGTCTAATAGTATTCATTTTCACTTATAAGTGAGAGATCTTAGATTCGATTTTCGCCAATGCAAATTTGAACTACATTATTGCTAGCTCATTTTGAGGCTTAGCCTACTTTCTCAACCCCTTAATGTAGATAAAAAACAATATAAATAAACATATGCAATAAATTAAGCTGGTCGCAAAATTATATATTTTGTATTATATCTAACTGTTAATCGTGATTGCATCAAATACATGTAAGTATTGCGGTGAGTCCCCATATTTGCTAGGCTCACTTCGTAATGTATTCCAACGATCCAAATCGTCTTTCTTTTAGGTATTCCTTCAAGATCAAGTCTACCAAAAGATAGACGATTTAGATCGTTAAATTATTTTTGCAAGGATGATCTATTAATGATGTTCTATAAGATAGACAATTTAGATCATTAAATTATATTATGGAGTGGGCTTCACAAAAACTTCTATAAAAAATTGTGTAAAAAAATTGGTGCCACAGATCCATCCTCGTATATAGCAATCTACTTAAATACATAGGAACTTTTTTGTTATTGAATCTTACATATACGAACATAACTTTACATTAATAGCTAGATAAATAATGATTAAATTGACATTAGCCCTGTATCTTAAATGTTACCAGCTACCCAAGAAGAAGCCGCAACAGCATATGACATGGCGGCTATAGAGTACCGTGGGCTCAATGCTGTCACAAACTTTGACCTCAGCCGTTACATCAAATGGCTAAAACCTAATGGTCCTAACAACGACGACAATACCGGTCGGCCTAACCCTACTGCTATTGAGGCTAAATTGCCAAATGTCACTCGAAGCACTAATGATCAAGGTCGTGGACTTGGCTTCTTTCAGAACCTTGCATACACTCCCGGAGAAATCATGACGACAGCTCAGCCTAGACCAACCACTGCTACATCAGCCCTAGGTCTCCTTCTTCAGTCATCAAAGTTCAAGGAGATGATGGAAATGACAACAGCAACCGATTCCATGCCATCGCAGCCAGAGTTGGGCACGTCACAGTGCACATTTCCCGATGACATACAGACTTACTTTGACTGCCAAGATTCTAGCAGCTATGCTGATGGAGACGACGTTATCTTCAACGAGCTCAATTCATTCATGCCACCCATGTTCCAGTGTGATTTCACCACTTAAAGGAGCATGTTTTCGTGGTTTAATTTACTCTCTTTTATTTTGTAATTTACTTAAGTAGGTTCTTTCATTTTATTTTCTTTTTCTGTGAATACGCAGGAAGGGTCAGCATCCATGTCAAGGATGCACAAAAGATAAAAAAAAATTTGAAAGAGGAAATTTCACTACTGATCATCATCATGTGGGAGCAAGAGTAGGCTAATTATTATTTTGTTCATTCAATTTCTTTTAAATTTAAAGAAGAATAAAATTGTTTCATCATTTTTTTATATCAATAATAAGCATCATTCTCTCTACTTGGTGTTTCATTTCCTTTTTTTTCAATAAAGTGTGTACAAAATTTGGCGACGGATAAGTTAAAGAGAGTTTTATACCTTTGAAGAATGGCGTGTGCTATACACACCCCATTTTTACTTCTTACACATCCCTTGTTAATTTATGTCATTTGATCTTTTTTAATCCAGTCGTTACGGTCGCAAATTAAGAGGGTGTGTATAAAATAAAAAGGGGTGTGTGGATAGCACACCCCTTGAAGAATATCTTTGTGAAAATAAAGGTAACAAGGAACTGATTACATATATATTAGCACTAATGAGAAAACAATGGAGGAGAGGAGAGGTGTTATGAAGGAAAAAAAAATTGTCTAAAAGAGGATCATTTTGAGTATCTCATGCAACAAAATTGAAATTAAAAGGGGAAGCATAATGACATGAACTCAAACATCAAATCATTTTCCCTTGACATCCAAAGCTTAGTAGATGGTAAACCAAGAATCCACTTAAATCCTAGAGAAATGGAAGAGAGTTTTTTTATACCATTGAAGAACCCTTTTTTCACAAAGGTAATCGCCCAAAGTGGGGTCTTCATTCCTTTGATCTTCTTGTTCCTTATTGGTTGATTTCAATTGGATATCCAAGTATCAAAAGAATGGGACCGTTAAGTCTCCAGACCAAAGAGCAGATGTAAAGAGGACATATGAGTTAGGAGGAAGATTAATGCTAGTGAATCTTTTCCTCTGTGGCCAGCCATTATAGAGGAAAAAGAGAGAGAGAGTTCCCCATTTTGGATGACTCTCTTTTCCCTCTATAATGAGGAAAAGACTTCTTGAAAACTAATGTACACTAGACACCGAATCCACCACTAATACCAAGTAGCTTCTCACTTACCTATCCATTGATTAATTCAATTGACGTTGTTGATTAGTTTTCCTTATGCATAGACTACCTATGGTAATTAAGCTAGCCCGTATATCTCTACATGAATCTTGTCTATGATATTTAGTACAAATATGAACATGTAGAAACTCATTACGTTTTATGGAAATCTTTGACAATCATGCAAACCCCAATAGTATGTTATTTACCTCAAAAGAATTACAACTCATAACCACAAGAAGCATGCCTCAAATTAGCTATGGTATTTAGTCTAATTCCCATAAGTTAACTCAATTAAAAACATAGATGGTGGTCAAACATCAAGACAATTCATAAGTTTATACGCATAGCGATTAAGAATCCAACATCAAAAGGGAGTCATAAGATAGGCAAAATAAGAAAACTAGATCATCATATTAGCGTTTCATAGTCATAACAATAACAATAAAAGTCATGAAAAAGAACAATATTACCCAAAATAACAACGATGATGTGCTCCTAAACCCTATTCTCTCTTTTAGACAAATTTGTATGTATGGTATTATGTAGAGAAAACTTAGGACGCTTTATATAATAGAAAAACTTTAAAAGGTCTGATAAAAACTCTCCTAAAATGAAACAAAGATTTAAACAATATTAGACACAAACTAGGAAAGACTCCCTCTTGACTTGGGAAACACTTCAGTCACTTTGAATTCCAAATATGGGGTTGTTACACCTTCCATAAAGTTACGGAAAAATAGAAAGTTGTAGCTCTATGTCTTATCTTTCTAATATTATATGGCACGTCATTACAAAGTGCCTTGAGATTTTCATTCTTCCACAGCTGCCCTATTCTAATGAGAATGTAACTTTCGCGGGATTGATTTGCAAAATTAGAATATGTTTGGCAAGCTCCATGGAAAAATATGAAAATTCAAACACAATGCTTTTCAGCCTTATAGATTCCTCTCAAACTGACATTGTATCAAAAATCCTTCAGAAAGATGATTTATCATAAAAAAATGTCCTATGTGCGCAGATTGACTGAAATTGAAAAAAGAAAAATAATAAGACACTTTTAAAACCAAGACCTAACAAAACCCAAGGATAAAGATAATGATATGAATATATAGGAAATAATGCACCTACTAAACATACTCCTAAATCACATTCATGTGCTCTGTCCAAAACCTCTTGAATCGTATCATAGAGTATTCTTGTACCTTAAAATAATGTATTTTATTCCTGAGATATGTGAAATGACTATTTTAACCCTGAATGGGTGCCTTAAGTAATATTCAAGCCTCGACTCGAAATCCAATTTCTTATTCTTTCTTATGTTTTCCTGACTATATTCATGTATGTGAATGTGAAATCGAAAACGAATTTCGAAACGAAGCTTCGAGGGCTTAATTATAATGATCGAAAACAGGGAGGGGTAAATTGGTATTTTCACAGATTTTTCTAATTGGGGATTAAGCCAGTCTCTGTCTCTCTTCCCTCACTTCTGTTACACACTCTCTCTCTCTCTAACGTTCGAATTTCCCTCTTCCTCTGCACTTTCTCTATGACCGAGAGGAAACCACCACCATCATCCACAATTCCGACCCAAAACCACATATTTGGAATCCCTGAGACTCAAGAAAACTGAATATGCACTTGCATGTAACATCGGTGCACCGCGGTGCACTCTGCAATTTAAGCCAAGAGCTTAATACCTTTGAAACTCGAACTCAGGTGAGGCTCTTGCCTATTCTTTGAATTTTTGGGATTTGCGCTCTTGATTCATGTTTCAATTTGTGATGGTTTAATGTTGAAATTCGAGGGTTTCAACCCCTGCCATTTTCTGTGCATTCAAAACCAACTCAGGTGACGAATTCCGGCAAATGCTGTTGAGTTCGAAGTCGGTTGGGGTTGTGGTGTAAGACTCATGTTGAGTTGTCAATTATTGTGAATCGAATTACTTGAAAGACAAATAACTTGATCTTCAAGATATTTGGCTTTTTTATTTGTCTTTTAACGTGTTTCAATATTGGTTGGCAAGAATCATGGAACCAAGATATATTTAGTTGACTAATTGAAACCCTAATTAAGTAAGACATTGTACATGCCTTGGTGGGACAACATTAAGAATAAATGGTGATTGTATTCCTCTAATTACTATAATAGGCAGAATTACGGGGACCCTAATCACTATATTAAGGGTGTCCCTGCTTTCACAAAACACACGTTCCATTCCGAGCAAACCCTATTATTGCTGGAACACTTCCGCTTGTTGAAAGTAGAAGACTCCTTTGTCATCCGCAAGAGCCATGTCTTATGTATTCCAAAGATAAGTAAATTGTAATTGATTTATTGTAATTTTTTGTTTATCAAATCCGTGATCCTAATGTCTTATTGTTATTTTGATTTCAGAAATATCTTACATGTGGTATCAGAGCCGCACAACAAGTTTAGGGTCCGATATAAAGGTATAAGCAAATTTGTTTATTGAAGATGATTCACATATATACCAAAGAAAATTTGCTTATCGTTTTGGTTGGATGCCTTTTACTGTTCCATCTCATGAAAATTGGTTTTGATGCTTTCGCAATTTTGTGTTGGTGTGCCATGATTTTTCGTGGTTAATAACATATATAAAATTGGTGTTAATTATATGAGATAAATTATTTTTATTCATATTTTGGTAAAAATAAATTTTTTTTTTTTAATTTGGGTTTTTGGTTATATAATTTTCGAGCACTACTTTACACCCTATTATTTGAAGCTCGAATTTTTCCTTATGGTTTTGGCCCTCTCGGCACTTTTCGATGAGAATAACTTCTTGTTAGGAGACAACTTGGGTAAGATTTAATTTGAATTACAATTTGTATCAATTTTGCTTTTGTATAAATTACATGAATTATAATTGTTTTCGAATACAAATTTTCCTACGACTTAATATGGATTTTTTTTTTTTTTTTTTTTTTTGCTATTAGTTTCTGGGATTTTATGCTTCCGCTTACGTACTCTTTTTCTTAATTAATATCAATAATCCTAATGATATTCTATTGAAGGGAAGAATTGCATTAGACATGTTGCAATTTTCTAATTATGTTAGCAATCTCCTAATCAATTTAATTTAATGTTGACTAATTTATTAAAAGTAATTTGTAATTATCATCTAAATTGGAGGAGATTCTAAATTTAAAATATATTCCACTAATTGTTTTATTGTGAGATTAAAAGTATTTTCATAATTATTGATATTGCTCATATAAGGAGACATTATTTTAATACGTTTTCTTAAAAGGGAAATTAGTAGTCTCCTTGAATTTGGGTTGTGCATCACAATACAACCATTATGGGAATTTAAGCTAGATTGAAATTGGAATTAAATTACCCGTTTTGTATTTGATTGAATTAACTCATTTCATTTACTAATAAAATATCTTATAAAGAATCTTTTAGAATTAAGAAGGAGTTACGTTTTTTTTTTTGGATTTCATGTTTCCATATTTTAAATTTGGATATGTATCCTGCACTCACAAAGCTTGTGATTTCTTTTGGATTTTATGACTGATGGTTGAGATCGATTAATAATGTTGAAATATTATTCCTTATATAAGCCTAATTTTGATACATATAGATTGGTTTATTTTGAACAAACCAACAATATTGTGACTCAACAAATTTGTTTGAGAAATTTTAATATTTTGGGCATTTTAAAGGCTATTTATCTAATGAAATGAACCTTTAATTTACTTAAGAAATTTTAGTGTTTTGAGCATATTCAAGATTGTAAATTGGTTTTATTTAAATTATGAATAAATATGAAATTTTGGTAGAGCTTGGGAAATATTGTTGGAGTATTACATATACCTTGCAACGTGTCCTATTTGCTTACGATTTTGATAGATTTTCCTAACTTCAAACTTTGTGAAAATTTTCCATGTTATATTATATAATGGATTGTATACACAGAAAAAATTTCATCCTTTTTGTACAAGAAATGGATTTATGGTAAATTTTTAAGTGTGATACTATGTTGCTGGAATTTTGCAGCATAATCTGTTTGTGATATTATTTTGATATACCTACGCAACTCCTAAATTTATGAAATTTAAGTATGATATACATTGATATGTTTATTTTAAATCTGGAAATTTTCACGCACATTGGTTTGAAAATGACTTATTGGTGAATTTTTAACCTCGGGACTATACTGCAGAATTTACGCAGCTTTTGCAACACATTCCATTTCGATTTTATTTTTAGCCCACTTTAAAGATTGAAAAAATTATGGAACTTTGGGTGGCAGTAAATTTATATGTCTACTTAATTTCTGAAAATCTTCATGCATATTGCAGAAAAAAATTGAATTTTTGGTGAATTTTTATTCTCCTGTATGTACTGCAGAATTTTTGTCGTTTCTGCAGCACATCCCATTTCTAATTTTCTTTTAGTATACTTGTAAAGTCTCAAAATTTTTGAAATTTTGGGAATTAACAAATTTGTATGTTTACTTTATGATTGAAAATTTGTATGCATATCGGATGAACAATGAATATTTAGTGAATTTTTAATCTCAGGTTGGTACTGCAGTATTTCTGCAGCACATTTCTTTTGGAATTAAGTTTTTACTCACTTGTAAAAATTTAAAAATTATGAAATTTTTTGAAATAGTGACCAAATATGTCTAGTTCATATCTGAAAATTTTCATGACAATCTAACTAGAGATGAGTTTTTAGTGAATTTGCAAACTAAAGTAGTACTGCTGAATTTTGGTACTTCAAAACTAGTTTTGTTATGTGATATTAATGTTTCACTGATTTGTGCACATCTATTGGTTCCGATTATTATACAAGTTTATGGTTCCAATATGTCCTCATTTTATGCAAATTCTCAATACTAACGACTTTTATAAACAACACTGATTAAATTTTGATTTAAAGATGTATTGGTTTGTTTTGCTTAAACCAATGTTTTGTTTGGTCATCAATTCTGATTATAATGACAATTCTCTTTTGAGAGAAAATTGGAAAGTGGCATCAGTTTACTAATTGATCATTTTGGTCTCTATCGAATAACTAAATAACCATGTTTCCTCTTTCGAGAACTCTATTGTTCAATGTCAACAATGACGTACTTTTGTGTCTGATTAAATCTTTTGAGGATCATTGAATATCCAACAAAACGGTTATTTAATACAGTTCTAAAAGAATATTTTGAAAAATCAGAATTCTAATTTATATGGTGAATACTTTTGTCCTAATGGGAATTTCAGGAAATCACTCACCAATTATAAATTAGTATTATAGCAAATTATAAAGTACTTCTAACATATTTTCATCTGGCCAAAGCTGTTGAAACTATATGTATTTTGTGTATTTTATGTTTTGGCTAGCTATGCAGGTATTTTCTTTGCATGATTAGTTTCTGCCCAAAGGTGTTACAATCATGCAATTTGCAGTTGGTTCGATCCTCCATAACTTGACTACTTCCATAATGAATCTTGTAGAATCGAGAATGAGTAGGTAAATTTGCCAATCTTTTGCCTTAATTTTTTTTTTCTAACTTCTAAATTGGATTAAAATTACTGTTAAAAAAAAATTGATGTTATTGAGATATCTAAATGTTTATTTTAATCGACTTTGTTTTAGAATTACAACATAAATTTGAGTTTGGATTCTCTTATAGGGTTTCATGTTAATTTGTGACCTAATTTTTCAATATTCACATATAAAAATCGTGATTATTATATAAGTTTTATTATGAACCTTGCATTTTGAGGAGTGTTTGCCCAAAGTGGGAGAAATAATATATTATGGGCTTCACACTCATCGATATTTGCATCCAAAGATAAGATGTAAATCATGATATTTGTTTATATTTTATTTGTTAAATGTAACTAACCTTGCAAGAAATTTTACTTTGAATCACTATCGTTATTTATCAATATTGAACAAATAAATACAATACGACCAGATTCATATTCATGAAGGATTAATGGGTACATTCTTGACACACCCCGAAAGAGGGTGTGCTGGCCGTCACGTGAGAGTGACGTAACCATTTACATAGTTCGGAAGCTTAAAAATACAATTGTGAATTCTGTCAGAACACCGTTGGATTCCTCGTGGCCACCAAAGCTCTGCTATCTCAAACCTGGAGGGGCGCAAAACAAAATTGAGTGGGTCAGCAACAATTCTTTTCAAAACCTTTCCTTTCAAAAGTTATAACCCCTCGCCGTAAAACCTGTATAATTTCCCAGAAATAAAGTATATACTCATATATATATATATATATACACATATATTTCTCAAAATCCACTGGAAAACAATTATGTATGAAAGTATGCATATGCCATGCCAAAGTATCAACTGAATGCCAAAGCATCCCTGTGAATGTGATTGAATACTCAAATATCATCTCAGCCCTCGGCTGTATATAGCTCATATCATACTCAACAATTCATATATCTCATAATCATCATATCAAATCATATATATATCCTGCACACACATCAATACCACCTCTTGTGGTCTGCACAATATCACTGATAATAAACTCATATGCTTTAGTGCTACAATCACGTGAAGACTGAGCGATAAATCGCGGGTCACCTACGAGTCGAACCCACCTATAGTGGCCTATTCGACAGGACTGAGCACCTAACTTGGATCCAAGGCGAGCATGCGGTGCGGGAGGTGAACAACACGTGAAAGACTGAGCCCCTCTCTGGGCGTGAGCACTAATATCAGTGTGCAGGTCTATGAGCTCTAATCATATCACATCACATCACATTTCATCATTCGTTCACAATAACTAGCAATTAAGCTTACCTGCCACTTACCTGTACGTCCTCAGCACCGACATTAATATAAACAATCAATAATGCATAATTAAACAAATAGATACTTTGCATGGCATTTCATATCGCATTTCATAACACATTTCATTTAAACTGATTTTCTGGGCAAAAGTCATTTATATAGGTATATACGGAAAAATAACTGCCCACTCACAGGTATGTAGACGGGTCGTAACCTCCGTGCCTAGCCTGGCTACGCTCGTCCTCTAGATAGGTCTCGCCTATATGAGAAGTAATTGAAATAACGTTAATTAATGCGCATAAACGACAATTACAAATAACTTCTCATACGTAGCTCAATTTTAGCATATGAATATACCAACGAGACCTACACGACGTCACGAGCGTCGTGATATTTTTAAAATAATTTAACTGTAGCTCACGAGCCCCCACGTGCCTGAAAAGGCACTGTGAAACGCGCCCCCACGCGCATGGCATGCGCTGGCGCGTGTCGTCTTCTTCCTCGGGTCGCCGGCGCCGGCCACTGGTCGCCGGAAACCTGCAACTCGCCATATCTCGGCCATTTCTTCACCATTTCGTCTCATTTTTCTTCCTACGTGCTCTAAATTAAGAGAGGAAGAGGGCTATACCTTCCAAAACCTTGAAAAACCTTCGAATCACGACGGAGCAAAATGTCAAAAATCGGCCACCTTCGAACTGGGGTTTTCCGACGTCCAACTCGAGCCAACGATACACTCCGAGGTTCGAGAGGGTCTCACAAAGTTCCCTATGAGCTTGGATTGTCCTAAAACAAAGCCAATAAAAAGTTGATGAATAGTACCCAAATCGGACCTCGGGTTTTCGACGTGAAAACGTACAAGTTCTTACCTGAAACTGGTGTCGATGGGTTCGTATGGACCTCAGGAACACAATGGAACCTTTTTCTGCTTCGATCCGTGAAGATTTTGGCGTCCTTGGGCGTGGTCCGTACGTGAGGGAAGAGAGAGAGAGAGTCGAGTTTCTGAGGGGGAGAGACACACACGGGAGTGAGGGAAGAGAGAGAGAGATTATGTGAGTGTGTGGTTCAAAAACAACCATCAAAATATCCCAGGTACAATACACCCATACCTCAATTAAATGCCTATGGGCATTTTCGTCATTTCACATCCTCCGTACGTAAATTCCGGGACGGGCTGTTACATTCTGCTCAAAAGTGTTTACTTATTAATTCTTGTTTGTTGTTCAAGAAATTGAACTTGTGATTTATATGTTATTGATGAATAATTAATCTGCTCAAAAGTGTTTTCTTATTCAGTACAACTATAAATCAATGTATAGTGAAACATGAAATTGACAAGATTGCATATACTTCATCTGCTCAAAAGTGTTGAAGCTATATACGTTTGCCCTTGTATTTTATGTTTTAGCTATGCAAACCTAATATAATTAGTTTCTGTCCAAAGATGATTCTGGAATTATATGCTTTTGATGCAATAAGAAAACATTCAGCTAAAGTTTTCTATTTCTGTCAATTGTTAGATGAACAAAATTTACTAATTGTTTGTGTAGTTTTCATTCACAAGAACCACTTCTTATAGTTATCTGGCATAAAGATGAGGTCAGAAAAGTTATTTGATATGTTTTGAGCTTACAACTTCTACAACTGTAGATCCCAACCAATGCTTTACTAGTGGGAGTATTTAAAAATGTATTTGTTCTACTGTGTAGGCGTTTATAAAAAAATTTACTCTTTTGATCAGTGGGAGTAAAAGTTTACATTTTGTTTTTTGAAGTATTTAACTATTTTGGTTAGTGGGAATAAAAGCTTGCCTTTTGTTTGAAATATTGAAGTGTGAGTGGTTGATACTTTAAGAGTAATTTTGTTTAAACTTTTGTTCATAAGTTTTAATGAGAAATCCTAATTTTGTTATTATATCAGATTGTTTAAATTGACAGAAATTCGTGCAGGGAACTCATGTTAGAGTTCATTTTTTTAGTGAGACTGATATTCGGTTCATCAGTTTCAGACACCATGGCATAGTCTGCAGCTATATGCTTGGATTGAATGTGCATGTGATTATAGAGCACAAATGCAGAAAGATATGCATTTGGATTTCTATAGTTCTACATTCAGTTTAAGTAATAGTTGTCTTTTGAGGGATAACTGTTGTATCTTTGGTTCAGTGATCACTGTAATTCTTGTTGCAATCAAACTATTGGTATTGACACTCAAAGTGGGAGAATGTAAGACTCATGTTGAGTTGTCAATTATTGTGAATCGAATTACTTGAAAGACAAATAACTTGATCTTCAAGATATTTGACTTTTAACGTGATTCAATATTGGTTGGCAAGAATCATGGAACCAAGATATATTTAGTTGACTAATTGAAACCCTAATTAAGTAAGACATTGTACATGCCTTGGTGGGACAACATCCTCTAATTACTATAATAGGCAGAATTAGGGGGACCCTAATCACTATATTAAGGGTATCCCTGCTTTCACAAAACACACGTTCCATTCCGAGCAAACCCTATTATTGCTGGAACACTTCCGCTTGTTGAAAGTAGAAGACTCCTTTGTCATCCGCAAGAGCCATGTCTTATGTATTCCAAAGATAAGTAAATTGTAATTGATTTATTGTAATTTTTGGTTTATCAAATCCGTGATCCTAATGTCTTGTTGTTCTTATGATTTCAGAAATATCTTACATATGGTGCTTCTGAGCTATGTTTATTCTAATCTAGGATAGAAATGGTGAAGTCTTATGATTTCAGAAATATCTTACATATGGTGCTTCTGAGCTATGTTTATTCTAATCTAGGATAGAAATGGTGAAGTTTGAGCTTGAATTTCGAGCTCTAATCCATGCAAGCAATTCATTTTCTTCTTCCAGTTTCCGGCAAGAGGAGACGGATGAACTCCAGCGAGTTCGAGGTCCATTCCTTCCCAAAACCTACGGCAGCACATCTGGGTAAGCTCTTGACCCTATTTGTATGGTTTTTTAGACAAAAAATAATAATTAGAGTTGGAGATCTTTTTTCTGATACATGCTCTATCCATTTTTCCAGTTTCCGGTGAGCTACTCCAAGCTAAACTCGTCGAATCCGTGGTGGATTCGACCTCCACTTCTCCTAAAACGTGTTTGGTTGAGTTCCTGAGCCTTTAGGTTACAATTTCATTGATTTTGGATCGAGAAACCATGTATTCGGAATTTCAGGGGGAGCCCTGATCGTTTGCAGATTCCGGAAATGATGCTAGAGATGGTTAACGGCGACGCCAATGGTGCTGTTAGATCAGACGGCATATTCCCCTCCAGCAGGTATATTCCATTAACTTATACTATTCTCACCAACGACCGGCGCGTGGCACCAGCGTGGCGGCGGATAGCCAGAGCACAGTTGCGCGTGGCGCCGACGTGCAGGACCCTAAACCTATCCGTAAGTTTTTCGATTTTTTGAATCACGTGGCCCCTCTATTTGTGCAAATCTATATATACTAAAACCCAAGTGAAAAAACACTGTTCACTAACAGTGCACGGGCGGAACTGCCCTTTGCTTCCTTTGTGTTCTGAATTTTTTTTACCGTTTTACCCTTCCACTAACTGTTTATTGCCAGAAATGCCCTTTTATTCCTTTGTCTGATTTATTTTTTTTACTGTTTTAACCTTTCATTCCTTTGCCTCTGATTATTTTATTTGGTTTGACTTTACTTTCTGTCCTGCACATGTTGATCATCAGGGTGGGGGAGGACTTCTGACGGGAGGGGTTCTCCCTTTTCCTTTTGTTTTCATCTATTTCTTTCTTCACTTCTTCTTTGCTTTTTCTCCTTCTTTCTTTCCCGCTCTTCTCCTTCGTTTTCAGTTACCCTTAAAACCCGTGGGTCAGTACCCATTGAAATTTTTTTTTTCGTTTCTCAGGGTAATTTTAGTTTCTAAGGGTGGATTTCTTACCTCCAAGATTTGTTGGTGAGATTTTTGCTTTTTTATTATTTCTATTTTACTTTTTGTTTTTGGTAGTTTTCGATGTTGATGTGAGATTTGTGCATGAATTTTTTGTTATGATTTTTGGGTATTTTCTGTATATCGTTAGATCTGTTGTTTTCGTTAATAATTTTGGGTATTTACTGTTTCCTTGCTTATCTGTTAGTGTTGATCGTCTGCTGTCTGAAGAAGTGGTTTTTCTGGCTGATTATGGTGTTTCAAGTGGTTTGTCTATTTTATTCTTTTTCTCTTTTCTTTGATTAGGAAGAAAATTTGTAGATCGATTGGTGTAAAATTAAATCTTTGCGTTTTTTATCAGTTATTTCCTTTTTTTTTTTTTAGTGTTTTTAGCATGGTTGTTTAATCTGATTGTGTTTTTTGTTTCAGGAAAGACTAGTCTATCAATTTTAGGGTTTCTCTGTGCAATCTTGGAAACCCTTTTCGATTAAGGAAGTTTTGGTCTTCTCATTTTGGGGTATTGTTTTTGTACCATTAGATTTTTCATGTGGGTGTATAATCGGGTTTACTTTTGAATTTCAGGGGATTCAGGTTTTTATTTTTTTGGAACTTCTCTCTGCAACTTTGGAAGACATTTGTGCTCAAGGTGAGAAACTTTGGCTGCTCGCTTTTGATTTGTTGTAGAATTAAGTTTTAATTTTTTGTTTTTGTTTTGAGAGTCACATGCGTGGGAATTCATTTGTTCTTTTTTCCTGCTTTTGAAAAATGCCACTTGATGTGACTATATAATTCAATCTAAATTTCAAGATGGGTTCCTGTGCAAATTTCGTTTTTCTGATTTTGGGGGTTTTGGTTTACAGGCTTGAATGTCGTCGTTTTCCGAAACCCTCTGTACTCAAGATAAGCAATTTAAATTTTTTTGATGGATTTAGATTTTTGTGTAAGTTTATTATATTGGAGTTAAATTTGGTTGCTCCTTGAAGTTGATTTTGTTTAAGTATACATTGAAGTTGAATTTGGTTGTTTCTTGGGGTTTATTTTGTTTTTTTGTTTAGTTTTATTTATGCTTTTAACTTAAAGAGTAATGTGGGGTTGATTGAAACAAGCATATGCTACATGGCACATGCTTGACATGATTAGAACTTCAATGTCACGATGTGTGGTTTTGTTTGAGCAAGCCTCAAGAACTTATTGTTTTTTTCTTTCTTTTAGGTGGTGGAATTGTTGTATCTGATGATGGTTGCTATTTTTCAAATAATGCTACGGAATCTCAAAAAATTTATGCAGCATTTAAAATTCTTTCCTTTGCTTAGGTACTTTTATTTAGATTAATCAATGTTATACTAAGATGTATTTATTAGCTCAATTTATATACTACTGAAAAATCAATTTGTAATCCCGCAGCAATGCGCGGGCATTACTATCTAGTTTGATGTCTAAATAGTAGTTGTTTTAACAATTTTTCATAAAATGTCTTTAATCTTATTTTTAGCTTTATAATTAATTCACAGGCTTAGTTGAGAATAGAAAGGATTCATGCAATGAGCCTAATGAGGAAGGGGGCTCTGCTTATCTGTGAGTGGATCCCTTCAAAAAATAAATGTTTTTTTGAATTATTATTATATGTTGACTCATATTACGATTATCAATAGTCTTTGAGGAGACTTATATCTAGTTAAACTTAAATGATATCTTGAGTACGTTGGTGATTTATTTTCACTACTTGGTCATCATACATATTGTATAGCTAGTTACGGCTATAGGTTACTTGCAAGTACTTATTTTCTAGTAGAGGCTAGAATCTCTAGTAGACGCTAGAAATCGATTAGGTAGGCGCCACTTCACTTGGTTGCTATACATTTGAATTATTTTGATTTGTGAATGATTCTACATTATTTGTTATGACGACTGATGTGATATGAACTTGACTACAATTATTGTAGTACTATATGGATGTATTTTTTACTATATATGTGGTTTCAAAACGGGTTCGAATGATTTTAACTAGATAAACTTGATCCACCAACACTTTGTTTTTCGACCCCTTAGGACATAACTAGAATAAGGAGAACCCCAGAAGTGATGAGTGGGCGTGGCAGTGAGGCATCCATCCTTTGGATTTTGGGTGATGATTCTTTTACTACAATTTATGCTAGTTTGTAATAATTGCATGATCATACCTTCGATTACGCATGGCACTGCACTTTTATGTGCTACTCTGATGTGATGTGATAATACCGGGATTGAATTCCCGAACATGTGTAATAGGAGAACTTTCTAGTGGCTTTTATCTATTAACAATGAACATTTTGGTTCAAATTCACTCACTTCGTATTTATCTTACTATGGCTTTCATTATTAAGTTGGTTTCTGACATCATCAAACTGATGGGGTCATATGTTCAATTTAGTGGCGACCAAATACCACGGCCTCGTAACTTGTGTTATTGGGGTCGGGGTGTGTCAATTATCCCAACAATACTAGGAACATGCCTTAGGTGGTGCATAGTCTTATTGCACTATCAAATGATAAAAAAACGCATCCACAAGACAATTGTGGTGTCTTAGGTCAAAATATTACTTTGCACTATCCTAACTATGAGCATGAGAACTTCTGCTTAATAGTGTCCAGCGACATGAGTTCTGGGGGAAAATATACAGGTCCATTCATCTTTATACATGTCCTACCTTCCAAGGTGTTCCCAAAATTATAAAACGATTATAAATATTCATCTTGTAACTTTACATTCGGACACTTTAATGCATGTCGCTATGTCAACGACTAGTGCAATATGCGTGTTTTACATGACCGTTTTATAAACTAACATACAATAGCATCCACATAACATTTCGTATGTATATTCTAGTCATCATAAATCATTCATGAATCACAAACAAAACTAGAGATTTAAATAAAATAAAAAAGGCCTATCATTACACAGTGAAGCATCCATTGCCTCATATTCTCTGTCCCTCTCTTAGGGTTTTCGATTTGGGGATGTTGAAATATAATTATGGTTTCGATATGGGGATTTTAAATTGTAATTACAGCTTCGATTTGGGATTTTTAACTAAAATATGGGTTTCCATGTGTTTCGTCTTCTCTGTCCCTCTCTTAGGGTTTTCAATTTGGGTCTGATGTGGAAATTGATTTCGATTTGGAACATACTATTGCTATTTCAGGGTTTCAATCAATGGTTTGGGTTCTAAATTCTAATTATTTGGTCGTGAGAAGCGTGTCTGGAGCAGGGAGACCAAATTTAATTTGATATGGATTATGCAATTTTAGGCTTTTTCGCACAACACAAGTATTATTTCCGACTTTCTATATTTTATAGGTATGAGATGAATTATGGTTTTCATAATTTCAGACTTTGTGAGTGTGAATTATTGGGGCTGTGAATTATTTTATAATGGGATATTGAGGTCGTGATTGTGATTAATTAGTTATATTGGGGCTATGATGGGATATGGTCATATTGGGAATGTGAATCATGTCCGGGCTATTGTGATTATAGTCTGAATTATAGTGTAAATTACATTGTGAGAATTACTAGACGTCCTATTTATTCTGGGGTTGTGAATCATATTGGGGCTGTTGTGATTATAGTTTGAATTATATAGTTTAGGATTTTGATTGAATTTGCCATGTTGGTTAATATATGAAAGTTGAAATATTTGATACTGATATATGCTGAATTGATCGTTGTGATATATTATTCTGCATTGTTAGGATGGACAGGTCTAATTGCTTATCTAGTACATTTACGGTCTTTGGTAATCGAAACCAAGCAAGCCAAATCCCACTTACACTCCCTCAACTAGAAACTCCCTCAAACACCCAATTCCAATCGAAACCAAGCAAGCCAAATCCCACTTACACTCCCTCAACTAGAAACTCCCTCAAACACCCAATTCCAATCAAATGAACAAGTGGTAGAGGTCAATCATCTACAATTACTACATCGAGGGGAAATGGTCAATCTTCTACAAGGGATCTACCATCTATAAGGGGAAAGGGCCGAAAGAGCTGAAAGGGCCAATCTTCATCAACAACTTGAACTTGGAACTAATTTTAATTTGTTGGTTTTTGGTCGTCATAACTCATTGTAAGGTTTCAAGCCTCTACCTAAATTAGAATTTATTTTTTGGGTTTTGGTTGCATGTAGTTTGACTAGTTTGCTGGTAGTATAGTAATTTAGTATCCTAAATTCCAATTGCTAATGAACTAAAAAATGTGCCAATATTTTGAAGCAAACTTGCAAAGTCCATAAAAATTGCCAACAAAGGTTATAGAATTTTGGCCAAATAAAACTGAATAGATGCAAGAGCCCAACAAAATGGCCTGAAGGCCCATTAACGATATAGTACCAAGAAAACCGAAACTATTTCGGTATTATCAAATTTTTTTTTTGTTGGTAAACTCGATATTATCGAATTTTGGGAAATTGAAATAGTAAGTTCGATTTTCGAACCGATCTGAACCAACCAAGCTTAAATCTCCTCATGGAAATTGTTGGGGGATATTTGGTCAAGGTACTTGGGCTTTGAGAATGTCCACTTGTATCCCATGTTCGATTTCATACCAAGTCCCGGAATATCTCGAAAGAATTAACACGTCTTAAGAAATTTTCCGGTTGGATCATTGACTTGAAGATAGCATGATTAAGCAAATAATGGCTCGCTCAAGTGAGGCATGGTGTGGAAGCTAGAAGTTCATTAGTTTAGCATGTTTTGAGAGAGAGAGAGAGAGAGAGAGAGAGAGAGAGAGAGAGAGAGTTTGCATGGCCGCATGGTGTTCTAGGTTGGATAATCTGAGCTTTTTGGGTTCTAAAGAGGCTTTCCCTGACTGAAAGGGTTGAAGGAAGTCTGGGAGAAAACTCAGTCAGGGAGAAAACTCTAAGGTTGTAGAAAAATGGTTTTTTGTTTCTCTCTAACGTCTGTACCTGTTTCTCTGTTATAATGTCCTTGGATCCCTTTTAATGGCTTTTGGCTCCTTTTTTGTAAGTGAATGACTCATTTCTAGGGTTTCTAAGGAATCACTAATTTTGGCTTGGTCTTCCCTCCCCTTTATCCTTACCTAATTGCAACACTCATTTTTGGTGTAAAACATCTAAACATAGCCATTCACGTGTAGATTGTGCTCAAGCTTGCACTGTGCCTTTTTCCTAAGGCGTTGCTTTCCCGGTTAAGTTTTTCACAGGCGTTACTTTTGGTAAAGTGTCTCCTAGCTTTCATGCGGTGGTTTTCTACGTGAGCTAGGAAGGAAAATTTTGCTTCTCTCTTCATTAAATGCATGTTTGGCTGGGCTTTCATGCGACTCTAAGGATCAAGGCTTGGTTCCTCCCTAACTAAGTTGGTTAGCTTGCTAGGGAAAGGAGGAAACTAGGCTGTTTCTCTCTCAAACTTACCCATATGGAATACAAAGGTTATATGCTTGGACTTTTGGGCTTCCAAGCAACCCAAACTCTTCCACGATCTTGACTCCACGTAGGCCCAATGAACTTCTATAACCATTCACACCACAATTCACTTGACAAACCACAAGCATGTGACTTAGGCTTATTTTAGCATGAATAGTGATTACCGTGACAAATCTTGGTGTGATGAATATGCATGAGCTTGGCGTGATTTGCACAAATGTATGGCTTAATTAACGTAGCATGACATGATTATGAACATAACTCCTTCTCGATTTCGCACCTTTTGCATGTATTTGGGCTTAACTTGAGGCTTGTATGACAATTAAGCTTCGAGACTTGATCATGCTTGAAAGTGACATTTTTGAGCCTCAACATTAGCCTTTTGATTATTTGGGCTACAAAGAACCTTGAGCGGGCTAGATAATCAAACCTAGGCCCAAGGGATTTTTGGAAGTGGCCTTCCTGATGACAAGACTTTTCCCTTTCCCGCTTGGTTGCTGGTGACATAGTAATGATGCGCTCCTTTGTGATTTTCTTCTTGCTTTTCATGTGCATTGTGTGATTGCCTCATAGCCTGGCTTGATTGCTTGTTGGTGCGTGTTCGAGTATAATTAGTTTTGATGCATTGTTTGGCTTGGCATGATTGCTTCACTGCATGTAGCTTGCTTTTCGCATGAATAGTCATATAACATGTTTTCCCTAGCTAGAATTCTTATCTTTTTATAGCTTGTTAACATGGCATGTGTAGGGAAAGATGGCATGTAAGGAAACTAGTCCCCTGTTAAAGTCGTAGGCTTTTACGTGATGGCATGGGCATGTAGGGAAGTTATTCTCATGTTAAAACCGTAGGCTTTTGCATAATGTCATGTAGGGGAGCTAGTCTCATGTTAAACCCCTAGGCTTTGGCGTGATGGCATGTAGGGAAGCTAGTCCCATGTTAAAGCTGTAGGCTTTTGTTTGATGGCATGTAAGAAAGCTAGTCCCATGTTAAAGTCGTAGGCTTTTGCATAAGGTGCTTGAACTCTTAGAGATTTTGCTTTCCTTGGGCGCATTTGCTTGTTTTCCTAGGGTAAACTTGTACTTCCTACATTATCATTCTTCTTTTCATATGTCTGCATACTTCGCATCGCGTGACGCGACGGACCAGAATGCTTATGACTTGTTATTCAGTCTATTGTAAGTGCATAATGGCTTTGGACCCTCCAAAGTATTTAGCTGTAGTGGGTGCATCCTATTTGACTGAGGACAGACTCCAACGCGGTAGGTCATTGCCTCCTTTTGGTTTCCATAACAAGGCCTTTAGAGAGGTAAAGCCTTCCCTAGACTTGGTTCTTCTTGTAGATTCTAATTGCGTTTCGAGATGCTGCATAAAGAATGGTTGGTTCCTTTGCCCTTGCGAATGTTGTAGTTGCAGCAACCATGGAGGTATCTCTCATTTCCTCATGGATATCGTTGTGTGAATTTTTACAATTGCTTGTCCATTCCTGGTTGCTCTCATAATTGCTTGCTTGCATGGGTTCATGTGTGCGTAGATGAGGTGAGTAATCCTCATTGAGCATTGGCATGTCTTTCTTCGTGTTGCATGTGTGCATGTATAAGCATGTTAGCTTGTTGAGGCTTTACCTCGGATAGGCTTAATGGCTTGTGATATTTTGTGCTTCCGCTTGTTGATTTATCCTTTCATGATGCACACTTTGTATTTTCCTCACAGATGAATGTCGATGGTACCGATGTGGTGATTCATGTATCTGTGCATGCAATGAATGTTGGGGTGGATGTATCTCATACCGATGATGGCATTACAATGGCTTCCTTAGGTCTTCAAGCCTCTAGTGGTGTTCCTTCTAAGCATGTGGCTTTCCCCAAGGAAATGGCAGCGGGTGGTGGAGTTTTCCCTAGTGATGCCCATGCTTCGACTGTTGTGCATCCTCATGTGACTCTTTCCTTAGAAGAGCAGGCTTTGGTCGAGGAGTGAGCGTCATGGTACGAGGCTTTTGGTGCTCTCAAGGATGAGTTCAAGAATGGTGTGAGGGTTCTAAACTCGATTGAAGAATTGCCTCCTTAGGGTGAGGCATTCATCTCTCGCACTAACTTCAGGGGTGTGAAGGTTCATTGGGTTGCCCGATGTCCTAGGCATGTTCTTTGAGAAAGTGGGGGACGTCGATGGAAACTTGAGGAACTTGTCACCCTATTTGTGCGGCATGGTGCTTGAGGAGCAAGAGGTCCTGTTGTTGGACATGGAGCGCATGCCCTACTCAGAGCTTATAGAACATAAGCTATTACCCTAGCGTTAGTGATCTGACGACCCTAGGCATTTCTATAAACTCATTGGTTGAGAGATTGGAGAAGCTCTGCAACCCTTGTGAAGGATAAAGGCATTATGGGGCAATTTTCTAAAGTAAGAAAGATAGAGCGTGTCTTTGACCTCAAGCGTAAGGAGTTAGAGAATGAGAGGTCCATGTTGAAGAAGATGTGCCATGGGAGTTCAAAGGGGAGAGTGAACTACCTTCAGCTTACTGCAGATCAAATGCAAATTGATGCTTCTAGTGTTCCTTTCGAACAGTAGCCCACTTCGGTTAGTCGTTTGCTTGTCCCAGGCAATGCATGTCACTTGGTTGTTTGCTTTGCTTGACCTTCACTTTCTTTTTCTTGGCAGAGTATGATCCTGATGATGTTGTAGTAGCGAAATAGAGGTGTGATTGATGAAGAACCTTTTCTTCATGCCTTATTTTACCTTCGTTGCATTTTTCTTTCTGAATGGCTAGCTATTCCCTCAGACAATAGGCATAAGGCTTTTTGTGTTTTGTCTTACTTTTGTTTCTCTATTTTCTTCGGCTTTGAACTCTCATGTTGAACTTGGCATGATGTTTGGGATATTTGATATTGCAATGACGTTGATATTTACTTTGTATTTGTGGGGATTTGTTGAGTAAAATCATGTTAGGCTTTAAGATACAGGCTTGAGCTTCTACTTATTTTCTGGGCAAGGATGTCTGATTTTGGCACTTTTCATTCTGCCAATGGGTTTCGCTGGGGAAAGTAAAAATGCTTAGGCCAGTTTCCCTAACAGAAACAGAGCATGCTAGAAATGCTTGACTTGCTTGGCATTGATTGTTTTAAAAGCTTTCCTTGCTTAACTCGAATCGTTTGCATAGCGTGTTGTAATTTAGCTTGGCATGCTACATGGGCATTGTTTGAACCATTGAGAATCTTGCATGACACCTTGTAATTTTGTCTATGGCTTGGCATGATGCATAGATTATAGCCTTGGCTTGATTACTGCTATAAGCTTGTTATTGCTTCAAACTTAGCATGATTTGATCCTAGGAAGGCTTGGGCTTTTGTTATAGCCTTTGGCTTGATTACTACTATAGCTTGTTCTTCCTAATGAACGTGAGGAAATAGCATGGGTGTCTTAGCAGTAATAAGGCTTTAACCACCTCTCATTGACAAGTTCTGTTAGTATGACATCTTGACCGAAGTCAAGTTGTAGCATTCGCTTTCGTAGGCTTCCTTGACCGTAAAAGGTCTTTCCCAGTGTGGGGCAAACTTTGAAGGTCCGGAGGTGTGCTTTCATATGTGTGCTCTAAGGACGGCCTATTTCTTTGAAGCTGCGTGATTTGACTATATGATTGAAGGCTCTGGTAACCTGCTGGTGGTGTAGAGTTACTTTCTTAGTTGGTTTTTTTTCTTCTTTCCTCAAGTGACTCAAGATCTTTCCACCTCCACTATACGCAGACTGTAATATTCCTTGGAGGCATGCGATAGTCCCACTGAACATTTGGAAAATGCGTGCTCCAGCCCCCAACGTAATTTTGCACCATCTCGCTTAGGATCTTTAGTAGTGTCTTATTTGTCATTTCAGCTTGGCTGTTTCCCAAGGGGTAGTACAGCATAGAGCAACGGTGCTTAATCCCGTAACCATTGAGTGTGATACTTACATGCTTGTTTTCCCAGATGAAGTTGGGTTGGGCTGCAGCTTCTATTGCTTTCCAGAGAGGGATTTCTTCCACCCACTTTGTGAAATAGTCAGTGGCCACCAAGATCCATATGCTTCATTCGAAAGCTGGATCGATTGTTTCGATCAAGTCAAGCCCCCAAGTATGGAATGGGCATGGAGTGCACATATCTTACAACAATGTTGGAGGCTTGTGGATTAAGTTCCCATAAACTTGGCATGCATGGCATCTCTTGACCATTTTGTGTGTGTCTTTCCTCATGGCGAGATAGTAGTACCTTAGGTTTGGCAACTGTTTGTGTAGTTTTTTTCTTCTTTGATACTCCTCCAGTATGCTGACTATTCATTCTCTTCAGGTTTCTTTGCTACTGCAGTGGATTCGTCTTTGGTAGTGGGTGCAGGTATGGCTTCAGTTTCCTCAAGGGTTTCACTTGCTTGGCATGCCGTACCTCTGTACTCAGGGCTTTTCCACACAATCTGGTTAAGCCCCCCAACCTGTCACGAGCAATGGACAATGCGCCCCTTGAGCAACATAACCTCGTAGTCAGATATGTCATGATAAGTCTCTTCCTTGTCATATTTCCAAGATCTCTCTGTGGAAGGTTTGAATGACACGCTAGTTTTCCTTACTGCTTCTAGAAGCCTTCAGAACTAGCCGATATCGATGTTCTCCAAGTACACCTTATAGTCAGCCATGATGTTGCCGATACAGATTTCCACGAGTACATCCTCGTCCTTCCCATTGTATGAGTCAAGGGCGAGATCGCATAAATGCTTGAATAAGTCATAGGATCTTCCTCGTGCCTTTGGCATGTGTTGTTAAGCTGAGTTATCATGACCTTATCCTCATGCTGGAAGTACTTTTTATAGAACTTGTTTGCCAGCTCTTCCTCGGTCCAAATAGAACCTAACGCTAAGGTAGTGTACCAAGTGTAAGCATGGTCGGTTATACTCTTCAAGAACTCCCTGAGATGAAGGTTGTAGTCACCGGCATGAGGACCCAAAGCATCAATGAGACAGCTAATATGTTCCTTAAGGCTACCATTGCTCCCGTCAAAGATGACAAGGTTGGGAGTCTCGTATCCGTTAGGATATGGCATGTGGAGAAGGCTGACTGGGCATGATGGCTCAGGAATATACTTCCAGTCCTCCGAACTCCTGTGCAACTCCTTTTTTAACATCGCAATGATGTCTTCCTGAGTGACAAAGGATGGCATATCCTCATAACTTATTCCGGCAGCAGCAATCGACTTCTTTTGGGAAGTCTTTTCTTTGGGCATGCAGTCTTTGTCGCTGGCCTTCTCACTTGGCTTAGGGATTGTTCAACTCCTTCACAGATGTAGCAATTTCCTTTTGGGCTTCAACCAAAGCATGAACGGCTATGATGATGTCAAGCATTGCATATTCGTCCAGGTTTTTCTAGCTCTCCTAGTGTTGCTCTTCGCGTTAAGATTCATTTAGCAGGGAAGCAATATCACTTGCCTATGAGGCATTACCACTCCTGGTAGCTTTTCCTCTAGATCTTGAAACCATTGAATCAAGATGCGACCTGGTCCCCAATGAAGTCGCTAATTTATGTTAAGGGACTTTTTGGGTTAAGTTGGACTTGGGCTCTGAGAACGTCTTAGGAAATATTCCGGTTTGATCAATGACTCAAAGATAGCATAATTAAGCAAATAATGGCTTGCTTAAGTGAGGCATGGCGTGAAAACTAAAAGTTCATCAGTTTAACATGTTGAGAGAGGGAGAGAGAAAGAGAGAGAGAGAGAGAGAGAGAGAGTTGGCATGGTTGCATGGTGTTCTAGGTTGGATAATATGATCTTTCTAGGTTCTAAAGAGGCTTTCCCTACCTGAAAGGGTTGAAGGAAGCCTGGAGGAAAACTCTAAGGTTGCAGAAAAATGTTTTTGTGTTCTTTTCTAATGTTTGAACCTTCTTCTCCATTATGATGTCCTTGGATCCCCTTTAATGGCTCATGACTCCCTTTTTGTAGGTGAATAACTCATTTCGAAGGTTTCTAAGGAATCTCTAGTTATGGCTTGGTTTTCTCTCCTTTTTCTCCTGACCTAATTGCAACACTCCTTTTTAGTGTAAGACAACTAAACACAGCCGCTCACGTGAAGACTGCACTGCGCCTCTTTCTTGAGGCATTGTTTTCCCAGGTCAGTGTTCCACAGCCTTTACTTTTGGTAGCATGTCTCTTGGCTTTCATGCGTTGGTTTTCTGTGTGAGCTAGGAAGGGAAAGTCTGCTTCTCTCTTCATTAAATGCATGTCTGGCTGGGCTTTCACGTGACTCTAAGGGTCAAGGCTTGGTTCCTCCCTAACTAAGTTGGTTAGCTTGCTAGGGAAATGAGGAATCATATTCACACCATGCACACCATATTTGTTCACATGACATGGAGATGTCATGTGCATATACAGTGCATGTCATGTGCATGCCCTGTGTTTGTCCATGAAGTCATTCATGAACAATATCTAAACAAAATAATAAAAAGATAGGCAAACATTGATGAGTGGGAAAAAGTGGCAGCAAGGTAGATATAATAATGATGAAAATGTGGGAAAAAGTCATTAAGCTTCTTGCTTGTGTATCTTTACGATGAAAAATTGAAAGGTACGAAGTCTATATAATTAGGAATTCAGTAGTACATGAAAGACATAAAGGAAAACAAAAGGCTGCGTTAGAATTTAAACACTACGATTACAACAAAATTAAATGAACAAAAAAAAAAAAAAACAAGCTTAGTCTACCTATCTCTACCACATAATATATCCCAAAATATATTCACTTCCTGATGTCATCTACTCATTACAGGTAGTGGATTTTTCATGGTCAAATGAATCACAATGCGTTCGGAGTGTGACCAGACCCTGTGGGATTCCTCAGTTGCTGCAAGGTTTCATGGCAGCGTTGTCATTGTGAAGTTTTAGTATTCGGACGCTTACTTCCCTATCCACCCAAATATCCGACAAACACAGGCGACCCCTCCCTCGGCATTCCATTACACTCAATTGTCTCGATTTGTGACGGTTGAGAGAATATAGAAGTTTGAGCCATTCATGCTTGGAATCCCACATGTGGCACACCAAGATCGCACCGTACACGTAAATTGCTACTTGATGGCCCTTTGAGATCACACTCTTTAAGCCACTCAATTTCGACTTCTTCCTTGTTGTCTCGGAAGAAGTATTGCATCCCTACCATGTAGAGGCCCTCTGGGTTGCCGCACTGGATGCAGGGCCGGGCCAGGCCCAGTGCTTCCAAAAAATTTGGGGCACCAAAATTATTTGGGTAGTGTATTCATATATGTTTTCATAAGTGTTTAAATTTATAAAATTTGGTTAAAATTTAACTAGAACAGGTGGATTATGTTGTTTGAAATTAATGAGGATGTCTTGAGTTCAAGCACCATATGTGCTTATTTACTCTCCAATTTTTACAATTTTCTTTTCATAAGAATATAAATTTATAAAAATTTGGCTTAATTATAAAAAATAAAAAAATAAAAAAATAAAAAGAAAAAGAAAGTTTGACTAGAAGTGATGGTTTGTGTTGTTAAAAATTAACAAGGAGGTCTTGGGTTCAAAACACTATGTGAATTTTTTTACTTTCTAACTTTTACAAATTTATTTTCATAAGAGTTTAAACTTATGAAACTTGGTTAAATGATCAATAAGTTTAATTAGAAGCAATGGTTTTTGTTGTTTAACATTAACGAGAAGTCCTGAGTTTGAAATGCTATATGGATGTTTATTTTTTTCAATTTTTACTAATTTTTGTTTGGTTGTTAATTTCTTTTTAATTACTAGCTAGTAGCTATATGGGTCGCAATTTTTAAACATTCGTTCTAATTCAAGTGTAACCATCAAAGAAAGAGTAATGCATAGACCAAATTTTTAGACCAAATTTACAAATCATATGACGTGTCATCAAAAGGTTTAATTTAGTGCTCATTCATTACTTATACATCAATTAAAGACTCCAAAACATCTTTATTTTTTAGTCTCATATTGACAAGGTTAGTAAATAAGAAAAAACACATCACGATTTATACAAAAACATTTTAAAAGTTCAGATAGAAGGAAAACCAAACTCATTATCTATCTACTTGTAAGCCCAGAGTTTTTTTGGTTTCCTTCCCTCGATACAAAACAAATTAGTTTTTTTTGTGTTTCTAAATTATTGAGTTTGAAGTACTTTCCTAAGTATAATTTTATTGAGGCCTTAGATGTGTAAATAAATAATTTTCTTATATGAAATTAGGGCACATTTTTTAGCGTCGCCTCGGGCCTCAAAAATCTTAGGACCGGCCATGTCTAGATGCAGTGATTGATTAACTTTGAGACTTTGTCATGCGTGCCCCATGATCTAAGCAGGTTGACGGTCTCAAAGTCTGTAATATTGATGTGTTGGTAGATGCGATGGTCTTCGGCAATTTCGTTAAACTTCTTCGAGAGCATTTTCGCCGAAAAGAGGTCTCTAAACGAGCGGGAAGCAACAATGATGAGAATTTTGAGAAGAACGTCGTCTAAAACAAATTGCATGGAGGAAGAGGTGGTGTGCCATTTCTTCATCTTCCGGTTTTTATTTTTTATTTTATGTAAATTGAACTTGTAGTTTTGTAATGAAACACAAATCCACAAGACAACTTAAATAGATGGAGAATAAGGGTCCTTCAAACGATGTAACTTCCCATGACAAAAAGTTAATTGCTTAAATACATAATAAATAAATAAAATATAACCAACCAATAGCATTATAGAAGTAAAGTAATGATAACCGCCTTCTCTATACAACGCATGAGCATTATATGCACCATGCATGCGAGTTATATGCACAAAGTATGCACATACTAAGCACACTGAATGATCACCTATGCTCATGATATGCACACTGCATGCTGCTTCTTGAATACTGAAAACATATAATCTGGAATTGGGAAAGTTAACATTTTTTGAAACCCTTTTGGGTCAAGTTAAGTACCCAAACAAAACATTAATTAAAACCCAGTACTTTTGTAATATATTATTATTAAACATTGGGACATTTATGAGTTAACATGAGTAAAAAGCACATCTTACACATGTTGAATGCAATGCACACCTCAAGTAGGTTAGGACAAGACATGAAGGTCATGTCACCACATCGACACTGCATCTACCTTGTCTTGTCAATTTGTTGACTAGTTTGCCAACCAATCCATTTACAAACAAAGCATGGAAGGCAAAATTTGGTATCCAATTTGCACTTATTAGTTTGGGATTTATACTAATATAAGGATGGTGCCTTTTCCAAGAAATGAAACCCTAAAATAATGGGGTAAATCTCATCCCTTTTGGCGCCTAGTCTTGAACAGAATCCCAAGGCCAACATTCCAATTTGTGTTTCAGTTCAACTGCAGAAATTTCACAAAATTTCCCAATGTGTGCATACGACGTGCATACGTTGTGCATATCTCTTGCATGCGGTGTGCATTTGATGCGCATGGCATATTTTGTGCATATGGTAAGGTGTGTATGTAATGTGCATTGTATATGCATATAACAAGGATAAGTACACATATTTATTGTCATAAAATAGTTAGCAAATACAATGCACAACAATAAAACGTCATATAATCCCATTATGGTTGATGAGGTTCCTTTGCCTTCACTAGTCGACGAGAATCATCAAAGCCCTTGTTGTGTTCCTCCTCCATTTTGTCCTTTCCCTCCCAGGAATGCTCGTACGACTCAATATGGCCCCGACGCTTTTGCCACAATTCAAAATTTAGGGATGCGATCTTTTCTCCAGACGTGTCACCCTTCATTTTCTGCTTGCTTGCACAGTAGAGCGTTTCATTGGCTTTACCGTTGAGGTCCACAAGCTTTTTTTCTACCTTCATTAACTTGTGATTCCAATACTCAGGACGCTTGTCTCATAGTCGAGTCTCCTACATACCTCATCTATATTTTTCAGCGACGTCTCCGAGTCCACAAACCTAGACGATGACTTAGGATTTGCCTTCGGTAACCCTGGAAATTGAGGAGGTTCCATGTTGTACCACCCATGGAACTCAGCATTAAAGCCCTTAGTTTCATGTGGGAACTTGGACATGTTTGTGTTGTGAATTGTTTTGGCTATTTGAGAAGTGTAAATTTTTATGGGGTTAATAGTTATTGCAAATATGTGTGGGAAGCATATTTATACACAAGTCTACCATGATGAGGATGAAATCCATTGGGTAAAAGAGGGATTGTGTTGAAGTTGTTTATGTGGTGAGGATGTTATGCATGTGACCTTCAAAAGTTATAAGAATCCCCACCACTACTTTTTTGTCCCCCAACTGGAACGATGCTTCCAAATGTTGCTACTTCATTTCCAACATATAGGTTTGTGTGTTATCAAATCTCACACCCCCTACATCATGTTGTGCATTGGTTGGTCCAGGCATATCTAACTAATTAGTAATATATGCCGATTGTGTGCAAATATAAACCATATGAAGCGTCCGGCCAGATGGTGAGTATACATTGATAGTTTCGACAAGACATGGGTTCAAAACTTGGTGGTTTTTACATCTTTTTTTTTTCTTTCTAAACCCATTCTTATGGTATTAACTCATCATTTGAAGGACCTTTTGAAACCCAGAATCCAACACCTTGTATATATTGATAACAATATAAAAGCACAAGGCAAATCAAATAAAGATGACAAATGTGCATGTCATGTGCATGTAGTTAGGGGTGGGCAAACGGGTCCTGGACCCGCGGGTAGGGGCGGTTCTTTGCGGTTCAGGGCGGGTCCAAAAATTATAAATAGAAAACGGGGCGGGCCGGGCCGGTTCCTTGTAAATAATGGGGCGGGCCGGTTCTAAAAATTGGAGAAAACGGGTCCCCGGCCCGGACCGTTTAAATTAATACCCTCTAATTCTATCACCCTCTCTCTCTTATTCTCAGGCCCACCCCATTCACTCAAGACTCCTCTCCCCTCACCCTTTCTCTCTTATTCTCAGGCCCACATCAATTCATTTCACTCAACTCTCCCCTCACCCTATCTCTCTAGTCCGAGTCTCCGACAGTCGATCTCTCCTCCTTCTCCTTTCATCTCTCGTCTCAAACCTCAATCTCGTGCCCAGGATCTCATCTCAGACCTTAATCTCAAGCCCAGGTTCCCAAATCATGGCCTGCGCAGAAGCCATCCAGTAAAAGAACAACTTCAACCTCGCCAAAGCTCTGGTGACCCAGATCGGCTACCTGGCAGGTTCATCAGCAGGTGTCATGCGTAAAGTCGCCACCTTCTTCGCCGATGCCCTATCCCATCGAATCTTCAGAGTCTACCCTCAGCCGTCGATCGACCACTCCTTCTCCGACATGCTGTAGATCCACTTCTACGAAACCCGACCCGGCGCGATTAAGAAGATGCTATCAATGGTGAAGCAAATGAAGCTGGAGATTATGACCATGGTGGAGCATGAGGTGAACCACAACGGTTCGAGTCGAAGATCTGGAGGATGAGTGAGTCGGGAGCTGATCAGAACCGAGAGAGAAAAAAAAAAGTAAGAGGACCCGTGGACCCGTCCCGAACCGGCCCGTTTGAAACGGGCCGGGTTAGGTCCGGTTCCAGTGATCAGAATTGCAATACCCGGCCCGGCCCGTCCCGTTTCCTTTTTAAGCAGGTCCGGTCCGGTCCCTCCAAATTTGGGCCCGGCCCGGCCCGTGCCCACCCCTACATGTAGTGTGTATTTCGTGTACAATTTCTTATATATTGAACTTAAGATGTGTAATTCCCAAACATTTTTAAACAAACACCAGTTCAAGATCGATCAAATTCATATCAAATTCAACACCCAATATAGTATACACTCAATGCCCCTTTCTATGCATTCCTCCTGGACATTACTTGGCAATCCAATTACCACATGAAAATGCACAATAAAGCTTCAAAATTTTGCAAATTCATCACAAAATAAATAACTGTAGCATTCTGTAACAAACCCACAAAGCCAAATCAACCCACACAACTCCATGTATCTTTAATACCCTAAACAAAAATTAAAACGCAAAACTCTAAGATTGAAACCCAAAAATTGAAACCCAGAATCTAAAATAACAAAACCCACAAACAAATATAGATTTCTAGAACACATTCTGAGCCCTCTCTTCCCTAGCCCTTTTTTCTTCGACGTCCAATCTCTCCAAATCCAAAAAACCTAATTGAAAAAACAAGTAATTAGATGCAAAAATGGAAACGATGACCAGGTTAGAGAGAGAAAGAGATGAGAGAATAGACGAATCAGATGGCTATGAAAATATGGCTGCCGAAGCATCACTGGGCGAAAAAAATGGAATTTTTCAGCCAAAACGGAAAATCTTGTAAAAATGTCTTATCTTTAAGGATCGAACACTGATGCAAACCAGAAACCCTTACTTCGAAGCTTCACTCTCGATTTCCCTCTCTTAGAAATCCGAGCTTAGTATTTATATGTGGGTATTTTAGTAATTTCGATTTTGTGTATGGTGTGCATGGCTTGTGCATCGCCAGTTTGTCGTATTTTTGTCCCAAGATTAAGAAAATGGGTCATTTTTATCTATTTCCCTTCTTTTTTTTGTTTGCTTGGTGCCAACAATATTTACATTTTGATTTAGTATTTGAAAATGATATGTTTTGTTTGTAACTTTGTATAACCATTTTAGAATTCGTATTTGAATGCAAGCATACGAAAAACAAGAGCAAAAAATAAAGAAGTAAACTTTGAATACCATTTTGATTTGGTATTAAAATGGCTTAGTATTCAGAACCGTAAATCGGCATGGACCGAATCAAAACCGGTGTGGACCAAACTGTATGATTTTAGTAATAAATCTAAGCGGAACCGCACTGAACGAAACCATTGATATTTCTAGTTCTGTTAAGTGTGAAACCGCACTAAACTGCACTGCGCCCACCCCTAGCCCAAGGAGCCGAAGTTTTTGTTAGTAGTGTAGTGGCCACCGTAAAAACCCACATACCATAATTCACTTGAGCTAAAGCACAAACTATTTTCCCAAATTTCAGCTTTCCTGACCCCACGGTATTGTTCTCTCTGTGTGAGAGGCTTTCTCTCTTCATTAGAGTCTTTTCCACCGATTGTGTAAGTGAGTTCCCCGTCATATAAATCCGTTTTTGCCAACCCTCGCTGTGGCGGGGTTAGAGGAAAACTTTTCCCCTAGTTGTCTTTCCTGATTTACCCAAATTTTCTCTCCTCTTGGATGTCCGTTTTCCTTGACCACTTTCAATCCGATATGCAGTCAGTTTTCATCACAATTTGTTGCAGCCATTCGAGAGGGTGGGTAGAGCTCCAATGGGCACATCGGCTTGAGTGTTTAAAACACCACCTCCTTTTCTCTATCCGCCTTCGATGGCATTGTTGTTCATGGCAATCCCCACGGGCTTCTTCCAATTTCTGGCTGAGATCGGGGCGATGGGGGTGGCGTTCGTGGCTGGTTTTTGCAAAGCTGCTTGATTGGATTATTGGCATTTGTCAAAGGAATTGTTCTGCGTTGATTGTGAAACACTATTACGGCGGTGGATGCTAGGGTCGAGAAGCTTCTTTTGTTCTGTCTATAATGTTGGGCTCTTGGTTAAGCTGTTTTTGGTTAGTTGGGAGGTCCAATTGTGTTCTGGTCATATTTTGTATGTGGGCCTCAGTAATGTAATATATTGTTTGGAATAAAATCTTCTCTTTTCTTCGGAACAAAAAAAATATAAAAATTCAGCTTTCCCACCTAAATCCCTGCTCTCCTTCTCTCCCTAACTTTGTTTTTTCCCCTCAGTCTACAACTACACAAGCACCTACCCCTTTCTCTTCTCTCTCTCTCTCTCTCTCTCTCTCTCTCTCTCTCTCTCTCTCTCTCTCTGATCTCAATCCTCTATGCATACAACTCTTCTTCCTTTCTCAAAAGTTTCTTGATAAGATCAGACATGTTAAAAGGGAAATTGCAAGAAAGTAAATGCAGAAAATGGAAAAGAAACCAAAATAAATTCATATCTTCATTCATAGTCCTTTTTACATAGAAAAGGAATTTAAATACATTCAAGGATAGTAGGGTTCGAGGTGTAGACGGGCCTAATGGTTTTACCTATGTAATCAGCATAATGGATAGTAATAACAATAAGTAGTCCAACTAGTCATAACCACAGTCTAGTAGCTTAGAGTCACATCAATCCATCCCCCTTAACATTTTAGGAAAGAAAGCAGCCAATTTTTCAAACCGTGTGCCATAAACATTTCAAATATTAGCTTTTGTATGGTAGTGCCAAAAATTTCCAAATGGAGCAATATAGTATAAGTTTGGACCACGTATGTAGCGATCTATAAGAAGAAATGTCCCAATGTGACATGAAAGAACAACTCCGCAAACGATTGCTGCAATTTCACCATGATGAACAATACCCCATTGTAAGTGAATGAATTGCAGTCTAGTACCCCAAAAGAATAACAATGCCTGTTCAAATGGTTTTTTAATGGAAGATAGGAAGGGTAGTGCACTAGATTGTGACAACCCGTCCCGAAAAATTATGATTTTTATAATTTTATTACGTGGAATTTCGAAAAGGCCATTTGAAGCATATGCCTTGATTTGTGTTGATCGCTTGTCATGACACGTAAGACTTGCTTCTTGGCATATTCTCGTAGTACTCGTCACTACGGACGTGTGGGCGCAAGCGGTTCGTGATTTGGAGCTATATCGAAGAAGATATTAATGTTTGAAGGTTGGGATATTTTAGTAATTTAATTATTTTTAGAGAGTTTCAGATTTTGTGGAGAAATTTGGAGTGTCACGTGGGCGGCCCAGATTAAAAGGAATAAGTTTTGATGGTGGAGATGAAAGGAAAAGAAAAGAAAAAGAATAAGAAAAATAAGAAGAAGAAGAAGAAGAGAGGAAGGTGCCTGATGGCAGCGAAGGAGAGGGGAGGAAGAGAGCAGGCCGAATGAGGAGAAGAGAGAAGAGACCGGCCAATATGAGGAAGAGGAAAGGAGAGAAAGAAGGGAGGAAAGAAGGAGAGGAACGGACGGGTCATCCCCTTGACCCGCAACCCATTCTCGACCAGGTCGGCTCCTACCTCCATTTCCGACGGAATTTCATCATTTTTCCGGTGAATTGCTGCAAGAAAGTGCTTGGGAAATCCTCCACGACCTTCCCTCTATCCATTCCACCTCAAATTTCAAGAGATTTGGCCTTGAAAATAGGTGAAACCGCAAAGAGGGGTGCGGCGGTTTTGGCCTCGAATCACCCAATCCCGAAGCAATTTCTTCCAATTAACACCACCCATGGCATCCTCTTGAGGCCTAGAACAAAGCCCAGGCAGTGGTGGAGGCGTTGGAGCAAGTTTGGAGGTCAAATCGAATCACACCAAATTCTAGGGTTCGTACGGTTTTTCCTGAAATTGGAGCTCTTATTAACCGAATTGTCCTTGGTCACAGGTATGAAAGTTGTTCTACTCTTTAAGATATTCAATTCTGCAAATTTTGAGAATTTTTGGAGAAAGTTGAATTTTCCTGCGAGCCGAGGCGGCCGACCGCCACCCACGGCGGCGCAGGCGGCGGCGCGAGGCTAGTGGGCCGTCAATGTTATTTTTAGGCTATGTTGGATATCCTGAATTCAGTTTTGATAGTGGTTTGACGTAAGTGGATTATTGAGTCACATTCTTTACAATTCAGGGTTAAGTAAAAATCTGTATTGGCGATCCAACAGTTGGATCATCACCAAACTTTGATATGTTGTAGTAATTAGTATTTGAAGAATGTAGGAACTTACAGATAGGGAATCTGACGTATGGATCTTCCCAAATTGGATTTGTAAGTTCATAAAATAAAAGGTTAATTGCCACTCGATTTTGGAAATTGGCGAAGATCCAACCGTTGGATCATAACGAAACTTTAGTATGTTGTTCTATAAGCATAATGTGAATCATGAGAAGTTCCGGATGGGAAATCTGATATGCGGAGCTTCCGGATTGAGTTATGTAGGGTTGTGGACCCTACCGTCGATCTTTGATCGACGGATGACTTATGGTCAATGAGTTTTGAATCACTCTTGATTGCCCTTGAGGATGTGTTTTATGTGAGTTACGTGTTCTATCGACAAGTATTCTGAGATGTGATTTAATAATTGTTCTAGGCGCCGATCATGCGGGACACCTCGGTACTCGTTCTAGGGACTTATAGCGTGGACTCCAGGTGAGTGAGCAGTTGTTTTCGTTATATACCTATATACTTACTGATTTTCCCAGGAATCAAATTTAAATGAAAGTATGTTTTAAAATGCCATGCATAGAAATTATATGAAATGTATGAATTGGTATATGATGCATATATGTGAAATGGTGCCGCGGACGCACAGTTGAGTTATATTTTATTTATGTGAATTATGGATGATATGAATTGTGTTGAGAGCTCATAACCTGCACCATCGGTGTTAGTGCTTATGATGTTATTCACCTCCCACACCGCATGCTCCCTTGGATCCAAGTAGGTGTAAGTCCTGTCGTACAGACCACTATAAGTGGTTCCGACTCTTAGGTGACTTGCGATTATTCGCACGGCCGTTTTGATGAGTATAGCACTAGAGCGTATTATTACACCAAGTCCTGTCGTACAGACCACTCAGTGGTTCCGACTCGTGTGCATGCATAGGTATTGAGCTATATGATTAGCCGTACAGGACCACTGCAGGGTCTCCGGTTGATTTGTTATTTCACCTGATAGATAGATAGATATATATATATATATATATATATATATATATATATATATATATATATATATATATATATATATGCATCTGGCATGGCATACTTTCATAATACTGATTTTGAATTATGATTTGAGAATATGATGATACATATATGTTTATATGCTATTTTCTGGGAAAGTATACTGGTTTTACAGCGAGGGGTTAGCGCTTTGATAACGAGATGATTTTTGTAAAAGCTTTGTTTTGTTGACCCACTCATCTTTGTTTTGCGCCCCTCCAGTTTCTAAGTAATAGTGATTTGGTGGCCACGAGGAATCCAACGGTGTTCTGACAGAATTCACAAAAGTAGGATACACCTTCGGGTGTAATATCTTAGTAATTATCTCTAAAGCTTCCGAACTGTGTAAATGGTTACGTCACTCTCACGTGACGGCCAGCATACTCTGATACCAACTGACACACCCCGTCCCGGAGGAGGGCATACTGGCCGTCACGTGAGAGTGACGTAACCATTTACACAGTTCGGAAGCTTTAGAGATAATTACTAAGATATTACACCCGAAGGTGTATCCTACTTTTGTGAATTCTGTCAGAACACCGTTGGATTCCTCGTGGCCACCAAAGCACTGCTACTTAGAACCTGGAGGGGCGCAAAACAAAGATGAGTGGGTCAGTAAAACAAAGCTTTTACAAAAATCATCTCGTTATCAAAGCACTAACCCCTCACTGTAAAACCAGTATACTTTTCCAGAAAATAGCACATAAAACATATGTGTATCATCATATTCTCAAATCATAATTCAAAATCAGTATTCTGAAAGTATGCCATGCCAGATGCATAAATATATATATATATATATATATATATCAGGTGAAATAACAAATCAACCGGAGACCCTGCAGTGGTCATGCACACGAATCGGAACCACTCAGTGGTCTGTACGACAGGACTTGGTGTAATAATACGCTCTAGTGCTATACTCATCAAAACGGCCGTGCGAATAATCGCAAGTCACCTACGAGTCGGAACCACCTATAGTGGTTTGTACGACAGGACTTACACCTTCTTGGATCCAAGGGAGGGTGCGGTGCGGGAGGTGAATAACATCATAAGCACTAACACCGGTGGTGCAGGTTATGAGCTCTCAACACAATTCATATCATCCATAATTCAAATAAATAAAATATAACTCACCTGTGCGTCTGCGGCACCATTTCACATATATGCATCATATACCAATTCATACATTTCATATAATTTCTATGCATGGCATTTTAAAACATACTTTCATTTAAATTTGATTCCTGGGAAAATCAGTAAGTATATAGGTATATAACGAAAACAACTGCCCACTCACCTGGAGTCCACGCTATAACTCCCTAGAACGAGTACCAAGGCGTCCTGCACGATCGGCGCCTAGAACAATTATTAAATCACATCTCAGAATACTTGTCAATAGAACACGTAACTCACATAAAACACATCCTCAAGGGCAATCAAGAGTGATTCAAAACGCATTGACCATAAGTCATCCGTCGATCAAAGATCGATGGTAGGGTCCACAACCCTACATAACTCAATCCGGAAGATCCGCATATCAGATTTCCCATCCGTAACTTCTCATGATTCACATTATGCTTATAGAACAATATACTAAAGTTTCGTTATGATCCAACGGTTGGATCTCCGCCAATTTCCAAAATCGAGTGGCGATTAACCTTTTATTTTATGAACTTACAAATCCAATTCGGGAAGATCCATACGTCGGATTCCCTATCCGTAAGTTCCTACATTCTTCAAATATTAATTACTACAACATATCAAAGTTTGGTGACGATCCAACGGTTGGATCGCCAATACATATTTTTACTTAACCCCGAATCGTAAAGAATCTGAATCAATAATCCACTTACGTCAAACCACTATCAAAACTGAATTCAGGATATCAAACATAGCCTAAAAATAACATTGATAGCCCACTGGCCTCGCACCGCCGCCTGCGCCGCCATGGGTGGCGGTCGGCTGCCCCGGCTCGCCGGAAAATTCAACTTTCTCCAAAAATTCTCAAAATTTTCAGAATTGAAGATCTCAAAGAGTAGAACAACTTTCATACCTGTGACCAAGGCCAATTCCGTCAATAAGAGCTCCAATTTCAGCAAAAACCGTACGAACCCTAGAATTTGGTGTGATTCGATTTGACCTCCAAACTTGCTCCAACGCCTCCACCACTGCCTGGGCTTTGTTCTAGGCCTCAAGAGGATGTCATGGGTGGTGGTAATTGGAAGAAATTGCTTCGGGATTGGGTGATTCGAGGCCAAGACCGCCGCACCCCTCTTTGGGGTTTCACCTATTTTCAAGGCCAAATCTCTTGAAATTTGAGGTGGAATGGATAGAGAGAAGGTCGTGAAGGATTTCCCAAGCACTTTCTTGCAGCAATTCGCCGGAAAAATGATGAAATTCCGTCGGTAATGGAGGTAGGAGCCGACCGGGTCGAGAATGGGTTGCGGGTCAAGGGGATGACCCGTCCGTTCCCCTCCTTTCCTCCCTTCTTTCTCTCCTTTCCTCTTTCTCCTATTGGCCGGTCTCTTCTCTCTCTTCTCCTCATTCGGCCTGCTCTCTTCCTCCCCTCTCCTTCGCTGCCATCAGGCAGCTTCCTTTCTTCTTCTTCTTCTTATTTTTCTTATTCTTTTTCTTTTCTTTTCCTTTCATCTCCACCATCAAAACTTATTCCTTTTAATCTGGGCCGCCCACGTGGCACTCCAAATTTCTCCACAAAATCTGAAACTCTCTAAAAATAATTAAATTACTAAAATATCCCAACCTTCAAACATTAATATCTTCTTCGATATAGCTCCAAATCACGAACCGCTTGCGCACACTCGTCCGTAGTGACGAGTACTACGAGAATATGCCAAGAAGCAAGTCTTACGTGTCATGACAAGCAATCAACACAAATCAAGGCATATGCTTCAAATGTTCTTTTCGAAATTCCACGTAATAAAATTATAAAAATCATAATTTTTCGGGACGGGCTGTCACAATCTACCCACCTTATAAAATTTCGTCCTCGAAATTTCATACAACAACACATTCCTCTAATAATCATAAAATAATTCCAGATTGCATAGCATCATGCAAAATCAAAGATCGTATTACTCTTTTAGTGTCAAGTAGTCTGATCAAGTGCTTTTTCGTCAAACAGGCGTTTTGTGCAGCTGGTGCCCAAGTCTCGGTAATTGTCATGAAGAGTAGACAACTTTGAATATTGGCATTCAGATTTTGAGGCTCAGTAACTCCCAGGGGGTGGTCAATTCAACTTGTAGCGCTAGACAATGAGATCACTATTGGTGCTCATAAACAAATGCTCCAATAAATTGCAGACCCAATTATGGACAATAGGGAGAGACAAGGATCCCATGTTGATTAAGAATACCCCAAGACTAGTGTGTGAAGGTCAATTGTTGTTCATCAATGCACCAAAAGAATTTGAATAGACCTTGCACCGGTTGAGAAATTCCATGGATGATGGAATGGCTTGATAGTACCTCAAGTAGAGCAGTGAATCTGCGCAGAACACCCCATAATTTGATGTCTTATGCTGCAAAAAAAAAGTGTTAAATTAGCTAGACCCTTCCAATAATCGAAACATTTTGGCACACCACCAAATGGGTTTGTCATTTGGTACATGACGGAGCAAACAGGTCTGATCCAAGCTGTAAATGAGATATCGCTCGTGAAGAACCATGTTACAGCAGACTCATTACTCTGAACTGCGTAGGTGAAGAAGCAAATCAGATAATCATTTCTCTTCCACTCTGTCTTGTTTGACCCGTCTTCGTGAAAGTAATGGTTGTACTCCTTCCCCATAAAGAATATGGATCATGTTCACCGGAATTAGAGTAGTCAAAAGATTCCAACCAATAATAGTAAATCCCTTGTATACTAGAGAGAACCAAGTTGCAGAATCTAGTGCTGCCTTCATATTTGCCAGGGTAACTCTCAAATGTAATGGTGATGAAAATGATCAACCAGAAAAAAAAAATACCGTGCAAAACTTCGTTCAATATATGTAGTGATAAGAAAACTAGAGCTTCCCTAACCCATGTAGCAACAAGCAAAACATTCCCATTCAACCAATTATGCATGCAATTATTGTGGGTAGCAAAAACCTGATTTCTCTTCCCCAAATAGATATGATCGGATTCAAGCTTATGAAAGTGTAAAACCAAACAAAGAACAAGTATGGATATTGGAGGTAGAGCCTGAGCAGGAGGAGTAAGTGAGGTAGTAAGACCTCTGTAAAAAGAAAACACTGACTGAAAAATGGCTTCATGTCCAAATATACAAAGTGCAAACACATCCACTCATTTATCCAGTGGTGTGAGAGAGATGGATACACAGCCAACTGGCCCAAAAGATTGAATTCAACTGCACCTGTAAGACACATAAATGCACAAACTGCTTTCTGAAACTGCTCGAAGAATGAAATTTTATCTAAGTACTCCATGCTAATACCAGTAGTGTCAAATAAGCACTCATGCTTATGTTGCATTTTACAAGAACATGGAGTCTGTAACTTCAATTTCCTGACTGGTGTAGTGGCCTCAAATCTTAGGAGGTGTTCCAAAAAAGTGTTGTCAACTGCATAACCAATAATACCAAGTTTGATGGCAATGTCCCTCTCAGATTTATGCTTTCTTGGGTTATAAATCTCCTCCTGGATGCTCTCAATGGATGGGTCAAGATGCTGTCCTACACTTAATCTCTTTCGCAATAATATGAGAGAAATTAATTGCTGAGTAAAGTAAGCCACTAGCCCCATGTAGCCAAAATGGAAATCAATTACACCCTGTTGAGCACATGTATCAAGTAGTATTGTCTTCATCTGCATAATATCCAAATAAGTCCAAGGAAGCAGTTGCAAGTCCCTCCAAAAATTTGTTAAGTTTAGTTAGTTAAATTCCCAATAGATATGTTACTCTTTAGAGGACAAGCAAGAATGTGAAATCGTTGAGACATTTTGCTCCTCTTAAGCCCAACCTCGGCAATGGAACACTTAGCTATTACAAGAAAATACGGTGTATCATGTGGGTGCTGAATAACTGCCCTGCCAAGAGCTTGCACAAGTTTAAGTTTCCCTACCTCGTGCAGGAGGAAAATAGCAGTAGGAAAACAAGCCCAAGCAATACACAAGAAGACATTAAAATGGAACTTTTTATGACTAGTAGCAGCACAAAATGTTTCATAAAGAAGTTTATCTAGCAAACCAGTAATGGAGAATTCTTTAACTGCAGCACTCTTCAAAATAATGAGTAATTGAGTACCCTCCATTAATTTCAGCCTATCAAGAGACCATGCAGATTTATGCATATGATTAAGAAATATCATTGACAAAATGTCAGGCCCTGTTCCTTGCCTTGGAATTTCAACAAACTCATCATCTACAGAAATGTTATTTATAGTGATATCGGATGAAGAAATCTGGCACTTCAATGTCACATGAGGCATATGAAATTCCAGACCCAAAGGTGGATTGCTCAACTCAGAATTCAAGTTCGTTACCTGAATGAACTCGTAGTCGCCGGTAAGTGACGCGTTGTTCCCCATATCTGAAGTCTTCTGTCAATACCTAAGTGATGTTAAGGGCTGGGCATCTGACAGACCATCTTCCTGAGAGAAGAGCTTTGTGATGGCACCATCATTGTGACGAAACGACGATACGAATTGATTGACAATTTGACATTGCCACTAGTGTGGGTGTGGCCCTTGACGACGGCGTCGTAGAGAAGTATGTTTCGGCTGCGTTTGGGAATGTCACAACCCACGTATGAGAACAAATTCCAAGTATCAGAGAAGGACGAAATGAGAGAGTTCTCAGAATGTCGGCGGTAAGTGCTCCCCGATCAAGGCTTCCCTCGAATCGATTTGGGTATCATTTTCGATGATGATGGATTTGGGGGATTTTGAGAATATGGGTTGGCGGAGTAGGAATTAGGGATCTGAGGGTAGTCGATGGAGTATTGCGTCATATAAGGGACTGGTTTTTCATATTGGGAGACGTTGGCTTGGGAGTTCCAGTAGTACAGAACCCCTGGGTTACCGTCAAAAGCTCCCTTCCACGGCGAAGGAAGTGTAGGATCCTCAGGAACATGCCAGAGATTCAAGTGACCCTCGAACATGTATATCCAAGTTGAGCATGGTTGATTTGCTCGCCCATGTATATCGAAGGAGTCGAAACTAGAGGATCAACGACTAATGGAAGTGTTAAATCGGAAGAATCATGGTTCTCTCTTGTGTATGAAGGAGCTACGGGAAGCTCAGCCATGTACGAGGACGGGTAACTGGCGGCCGATAGGTACAATCAAAGGAAGGAAAGTTGGGCGTATACTGGTATGGAATCTGGTAGTGATGGGGAGAAGGATGAGGTGGTGGAGGCGGAGCCGGATTTGGATGTTCATACTGAGATGGATTGGTTTCTGGATTCCAATAGAACACCAGACCACCGGACTCATCCATCACACTTCTCCACGGTGCTGGAAGTGTGGGATCCACAGAGGCAAACCACAGATCCACGGTTGATCTCTGGCTCTGGTACCAAATGTAACGTCCCAAAATTTTTATTTAGAAGATAAAATCGGTGATAGGCCAAAATAATATCGATGTTAATCTCTACGCTATTAACCTAGTAAATTTCTTCTCTTAAAGAAATCAAGTACAAAATTTAATTTGGGTTGTTTTATGGTTGCATCTAACCGTCTCGTTAGATTGCCTACGCACCCTATGAAGCGATCAAGTCATTCGTAGTGCAGATTATGTTTTTAGAACAACATACTAAAATTCCATTACGATTCAACGATCGGATTCTCCACCAATCACAAATTCAAGTGGCGGTCGACGTTTTATTTTACGAACTTACAAATTCAATTCGGGAAGATCTGTACATCGGATTCTCGATCCGTAAATTCAAATATTACGTATTTTAATGTATCAAAGTTTGGTGACGATCCAACGGTCGGATCGTCGATTCATATTTGACCAAGTAATGTATCGTAGTGAAATTTAGGTCAAACAATCAAACTACGTCATACGAATATCAAAACTGAATTCAAAACATCTAATTTAGCCTAAAAATAGCATCCTTGGGCCATGCGCCGCCGCCAGTGGCGTCGGCCTTCCCGACTTGCTGGAAAATTCAATTATTTTTAAAAATTTCCAAAAATTATAGAAATGAAGATCTCAAAGAGTAGAGCAAACTTTATACATGTGACTAAGGACAATTTGGCCGGGAAAAGCCCCAATTTCACTCGAAGCCGCCGGAACCCTAGAATTTGGGTGGCCTCGATCCTCCACCTCCGGTGCTCCACCGCCCCAACCAATACCTGGGATTTGTTCCTGAGGTTAAGGGAAGTCCATAGATGGTAGTGGTGGTGGAAGTTAGCTTCAGATTTTGGTGAATCGAAGCCAAACTCATTGCACCCCCTCTCGTACGGTTTCTCTTAAAATCCATCAAATTTCATCAATTTTTCGGGTGAAAATGGGAAAGAGAATATTTGGGTTCGAAGTAAGGAAAATTTTGGCACCGTTCCCGTCGTCAACGGTGGCCGGAATTGGAAGATCCGGCCGGGTCGGGTCGAGAAATGGAACCAGATCAGAGGGGGTCCGGTTTTCCCCTCTTTCTTCTCTCTCGTTTTCCTTCCTTTCTTCCGTTTCCCATTGGTCCTCCCCCCCCACTATTTCCACTCCTTTCTTCCTTTCCCTTCTTTTCTTTTAATCTCAGCCATCCACGTGTCATCACAGATGATGGCTCAAAAATCTGAAGCCTTCTAGATGAAGCAAAAATTACAAATATAACCCTAACTTTAAACGTTAATAACTCTTTCGTTATAACTCCGTTTTACGAACGGTTTGTGCCTACGCGTTCATAAGATCGAACTCTATCTAAATATGTCAAGAAAAATGACAAAATATATGAGGATAAAATACATCCTCAAAAAAATTACATTTAGTCACGAGGGACAATTTCGTCATTTCACTGTCCGAAAAAAAAACTCCACATAATCATATATCTAAATTTTTTCCAGGGTATTACACCAAATGATAGGATCAGACATGATAAAAAGGAAATTGCAAGAAAGTAAGGAGGGTGTAATTAATTTGGATTTCACAAGATTTTAAAAGACTTTTTTAAGTAATAGATTTTAAAGGATTGTAGAATCCTTACAACTTTCAAATGGAAGATAAAGATTAAAAATAAAAATAAAAAAACTTGAAAAAAAAAATTAAGAACTTTACCTAGTTCTCCTAATCCTCCATATTTTCCTGATGCCCGGTTGTCCCTGACGAATTCCACCCATTAATTTAAAATGCCTTGCCATCCAAGATGAACTGAGTGCCATTCCTCCCCACAAAACTCAACTTCGTCTCATCACGAAAATTCGACCCAAGTTACCGAAAGACATGTAAATGAAGGCATTTTAAAATGGAAGAATTTTCGTGAATCCAATAATTGGACATAGCACATGCCATTTCCTGCCACTACCATTTTATTCCCCATTGCAGAGGACCTCAAACTCATAAAATGGAAGAATTGCTTTAGCATTACATCAGCCTTACAAGAGCAACGAAAGACTTCTCACAAGCAATCAGCGTCAAAGCATTGTTGACGCAATGACGCATTAAGGAAAATATATTGTTCAACCATGAAGAGACACAAACAAAAGCAAAATAAGAGGGATTCAATAGTCAACCCCTACCAATCACATTGGTATTTACGAAATTTCAGGAAGAAAATGGGGAAACACAAGCAATAAAGTGAAAACTTCTAATCTTTTGTGCTTTCTGAGAAATTCTCATGTTTTCGATTAGTCAAGTTTGATAAAGAATTACATTGCATAGCGAATCTTTTTTCTGACCAAGAATGTTTGTTGGAATTAATTTCAATAATTGCGGTGGTTATGAAGATTAATAGTTGAGTATAACATGTTGAGTTCCGATATTGAATATGTTTTTCTCTTCGAATGTCATATGGAAATTTAGGTTTTTGATTTTATTGGCTTAAGAACAATCTTTGTTTCATAGGACATAGAAAGATGGTGACGATGGTCTTCCGACCCTATTTTAAGTGAGAGATGCTAATTTTATAAAAGGAGTCAGGGTTTTTGGTCAGTTCTCGGAAGAGTTGGAGCATGGGAAGGCTTGAAAAGGAAGATAAGAGAATGCACTAGTCAAATTATGTCCCTTTCTTTATGTTTAATTTCTCTTTCATTTGCTTTAGGTGGGTGGGGTTAGAGTGGATATCTAAGATGAGCATGGTGGTTTACAAAATATTGAGTTCTTCATGCAATGTTAGTTAGTGAATAAGTTTTCCTTTCAATGGATGTAGGGAAAGCCTTAATAACAGAAAGTATTGATTGCTTGTTGGCTTATTCTTTCAGGCTGAAGCTTATGTGTTTGTAACTTGAAAGAAAAATATTTTTTTTTCAAGAGATATTTTGTTCCAAGGGTGTTGTTTGGATGATTTTCATAGACTTCTAAGTAGAGATTCTGATCATGATGTGTTTCTTGTAGTTTCGCTACTTTGTGTTTCACTCGAAAGTGTACTCTCTTTTTTTCCCTTGTGCTGCTTTGCTTTTGGATTAATTCCAGGTTGAATGTCTAGTTTGCCATAATTTTGTTTACTCTGGGGAGGACATCTCATGCTCTGTTCGTGGTTGTCAAGGAGTCTACCATGGGAAATGTGTGAAACACAGGTTTGGGATCTCTTTCAAAAAATTCAAGTATCAGCAACATGCAAGATCTTATAAGAAGAATCATCATATCAGTTTCTATTTTTTTCGTGCCATGCCATTTTAATTTCAGAATGTTGAAAATGCAAAAGGAAACTTTACAATAAACCATATTATGTCAACAATTGGCAAAATAGCTTCTTCTTATTTTATTCGGAGAGAGATTTGACATTCTTTGTGAGATCCCACATCGACCAACGGAGAGGGGGTGATGTGCCTTATATGTACATGCTCCCCTCCTTATAGCACGAGGCCTTTTGAGAATCCATTGGCTTCGGATTCCATTGGAACTCCGAAGTTAAGCGAGTTCGGGCGAGAGCATTCCTAGGATGGGTGACCAACTGGGATGTTTTTGTGTGAGTTCCCATAAACAAAACCGTGAGGAAATGGTAAGCCCAAAACGGACAATATCGTGCTACGGCGGAATCGAGCCCGGAATGTGACATTTTGGTATCAGAGCCACTTTGCCGCTCGGTACGGATGTGCCGGCGAAGACGCCGGGTTCCCCTTAAGTGGGGTGGATTGTGAGATCCCACATCGACCAACCGAGAGGGGGTGATGTGCCTTATATGTACATGCTCCCCTCCCTATAGCACGAGGCCTTTTGGGAACTCACTGGCTTCGGATTCCATTGAAACTCCAAAATTAAGCGAGTTTGGGGCGAGAGCATTCCTAATCCGAAGTTAAGTGAGTTCGGGCGAGAGCATTCCTAGGATGGGTGACCCACTGTGAAGTTTTCGTGTGAGTTCCCAGAAACAAAATCGTGAGGGAATGATAAGCCCAAAACAGACAATATCGTGCTATGGCGGAACCGAGCCTGGGATGTGACATTCTTTGCTTCATTGATTATGATGCGAGCATTACAATGGCTATACTGATTACTAGGGTGCTGGCCTAGGTTATTGACTTGTAGAGTCTATCCATCTTGTACTGGTAATTGGGATTGTGAGACCATCATACGAGTCCTGTCAGTGGAAATCATCTTTTTCTTTGTTGGTTGGATTAGTGTAAGGTAAATTAATATGTAAATGGTAATACTTAATGGTGCAACAGGAACACTAGAATTTAAGTTTGTTGTCGGGTATGCTGGAATTGAGTAGTGGTCACATGAAAACATTCTAGGAATTATAGTTATAATGGATTAACTTCTGCGCTCTTCAAGCAGAATTTAAGGAGTCTTAATAGTTCTGGTTGTGTCTATTTCTTATATCCTTCTTCATAGCATTCTAAATCCGTAGGATTTTTATAGAACAAAAATGTTATAATATGCTCTATATCATTTGAATGGATTTGAACTTGCACAATCTCTTACATAAGTTGCAAATGAGCAGGCATGCTTCATTTGCAGACAGAGGGTAGATTGGCGGTGTGTTTGTTGCGCTATAGCTTCACATGATAAATGTGCAGCATGGCTAGATGAAGTTATTTACTTGAAAGACCGGCCAGGGAAAGCTGTTTGTTGGAGGCATCCTACAGATTGGCGGGAGGATAGGAAGGTCAATTTCTTCTTTCCTTCATAGGTAATTTCTATTTTTGTTTACCCTTGTATAAGTATATGGGTTCTTCACCATACCTGACATATACAGTTTATCTTTTGATTCTCATGTCTTGCTAAACCTATGGGATCCAAATGAGGATTTTATTCATAACTTGTATCATCATGCAGCTGAGTCGGAGGCTTAAAGGTCATGCTTCATGTTTGCTTGTTTGTTTAAAATGAGTTGTCACTTTCATATCAAGACTTCTCAGTGATGCATATTTGAAGAAAACTCGATCTGAAATAGCGGTAACTGTAAAGGACTCTGGTATTTCCATAAAATGCAGATATTGCTTGATTACAAAAGTAAGAAATTAAGGGAAGAATTTAAAGCATGCTGGTGACCTGATCTTTCTTTGAAGTATTCACTAAACTTTGTGTCCCTACACAGGAAATTACAATAGTGGAATAGGGAAACGGATACGTTAAACAGATGGTTTCCTTTTGCCTAAAGAAACCCCGCTATACCTAAGACCCCTCTCATTGTCCACCAAAAGGAAGGCACTGGCTACATCAATTGTAGCCATCCAGTATTAAAAAAAGATAACGAAAAAGTAAGAATTATGTTTCTGTTGTAAGTAAGGTGTCGCTGAAGTTCTTTATGTGTTTCAATTAAACAGAACAATTTAGCTGTCATTGCACGTGGTGTACCCTCTAAGTTTGCGGGTATACGTAAGCCTTCTTCTTGTCAAGTTGATTTCATACCATGTCCTTATTCTTGTATATGAACTTCTTGTCTTTGTCATGGAAATTGATTCCTTGAATTTAATCAAGCGGACCGATTGAGTTGTTATTTAGTATGTGATTGTGCAGTTTTTCAGAGGGAATCAAATGCTTTCGGGGCTGGCTAATATAGTTCTGTATTTATTTAGACCAGCTTAGAATATCTTATATTTTTGTTGAGGCTTTAGTTCGTCATTTGTATTTTTCGTTGATTAGGCTGGTTGACAGGACTAATCTATTTGTTGCTGAGCAGCATGCGGCTTCGACAAGCAGTATAGAGGTCAGTCTTATGAAGAAGTTAATTTTTTTTTATTATCATTTTAAGTTAGGCATTACATTGCATCAGTTATTTTATGCAACATGTCCACCATGGTTGGTGACAAAAGTGGTTAACATATGTTGTTGCGGTTGAATATCAGAGTGCGACGAATAAGATTACAAAATAAAATATTATTAAACAAACAAAAATGCCAAAACGCTACAAAACTCCAAGAGACGACATTGTGAATGACTTGTTTCTATAGACTTAAAAAGTACCATATATATAGAAAACTAACCTAACTCTAATAAGTAAGGAAACGAAACCCTAATACTATCGGGCTAAGCCCAAAATACCAAACACTAAAATAAATCAAAATAATAATATTTTCCAACACCCCCGTCAAACATATGGCGGAACACGACATGTGTTTGCCAAAGTAGGTGTGGATGCAAGACTCCAAATTCTAGTGACAGTGCCAATGCCAATTTCCAATCCAAGTTCAAGCTACCATGCCCAATCATCAAACATGGGCCCAAAGAAAAAAAAAACAAAAAAACAAAACAATTTCTTCTCCTGCCCGTGTGGGCCTAAAACACAATTTTTTTTTTCCTCTTTCATTTTTTTTTTCCCTTCATTCTCTCTGCTTTTCTTCAATTCACACAAAACCAATTGCAGCAAATAAGGCTTGCAAAACCAATTGCAGCAAACAAAAAAACTTCTAATGCAAAGTCAAACTGCAGAAGGGGACTTCATAGGGTTGTGACAAATCCAACTCGTACGAGTCGGTGCTGGTACGGTGAACGGATGGTGGTGCGGGTTAAACTGCAGGTGATCCAAGGTGGAGACGAACTCGATTCGAGTTTGTGGTTCTCGGGTTTGGGCTTCATCAAACAAGCAAGTGATCAGAGACGAATACGGATGGCGGAGAAGCAGCAGAAGGCAGTCAACACAACTGAAAAAATTATAACTTTTTTTCCTTGCAAACTATCAAACACAACTAGACAATCTGAACACGAACGACAACGGACACAAGCAAACGGATACCAACCCAAAGCAGATTAAATCCTGAAGGATAAAACCTGCTCTGATATCAAGTTGAATATCAGAGTGTGCGACGAACAAGACTACAAAATAAAATATTATTAAACAAACAAGAATGCCAAAACCGCTACAAAACTCTAAGAGACTACATTGTGAATGACTTGTTTCTATAGAGTTACAAAGTACCATATATATAGAAAACTAACATAACCCTAATAGGCAAGGAAACGAAACCCTAATACTATCGGGCTAAGTCCAAAATACCAAACATTAAAATCAATCTAAATAATAATATTTTCCAACAGTTGCATCATTGCAGCAGGTAGAAATTGTTGGGTCACCTTTGAAATACCCTGGCCATGCCTCTGTGTAAGGGGCCTCGGCCATCTAAGTGTCATCCTTAGGGACTGAATAAGATCTTGAAAATTCAGTTCTTTAGAAAGTTCCACAACTGATTTTTCCTACTTGTACAATTTGTTTTTGTTGATTGGATTAACTGAAATAGCGTGGATGTGGCTTATTTAAACCTTACTATAAAGCCCCCTTTGCAATTATATCTACATCTTAGAATAAAGTTTGAGAGAAACTCAAAAAGGAGGCTTAGCCAGTTTCCACTAATATAGTGTTTGATTAATTGGTAATATCCTATATTATCAATACTCTTTATTACATTAGCCAATTACTTAAGGTTGTTAAAGTTTCACATTTTAACATACACATGCAATTTTCTAAGGAAAAATGATGAGAAGTGGGTATTTGTTTCTTGATGAGAAACATCTGTTACTATGTTTTGGCTTGTAATTTTATTTAATTTAAAACTACTTATCAATTTATTTCAGAACTAGCATGACACCTATCTTGATTGAAGTTAGAAATTTACCTAGTCAAGAAAAAGCGCGATGACTTTGGTGATGATGTTGGATGCACATGCACTTCCGGATGCTCTCAGGATTGTGTTTGCAGGTATTATGAATTGTCTTACATTTTTTTTTTTTTTTTGTAATACCTGCCAACACAATCCTGAGTTTTGACTTTTGAGTTTTGACGTGGTACAACTGTTGGGTGTATGATTGACAGCACTGTCTTGTTTTTTCAAAGTATTCATCATAAACTTTGGCATATTTCAAAATGCTCGAGTACCTGATATTTTACCCATGTTGTGTTTGGACGAGGAATCTTAATGTAGGAATGCGCTACAAAAATAAGAAACCGGAACTTGAAACTGGCTGATGCAATACATTTGAGGGGAACATGTCATTTGAAAGTCCTTTGTTTCGTGTCTTTGTAGTGCATTTGTAATACTTTATTACTAGCTTTGTAGTGCTTGAGTAGTTCACTACTAGTCTCTATGGGGTGCATTTTCAACAATTTGAGTCCAGTAAGGGTGCGTTTGTTGCCCTGGATTATATCGGACTGCACTAACTTCAGAGACTAAGCTGAATTGATTAGGAGAAGAATCGCGAAACGTTTGGTGTAGTGCTGGACTAAAACCACAAATTAAAATATTTTGCTATTTTTTATTCACTTTTATAATTTTTTAATTCACTTTTGACATTTTTTATTTCATTCTATTAGACCATCTCCAACCCTTGGGTTAAAATCTAAAATTTTTAGCCCAGAAAATTTAGGTTTTAACTTAGAAATAGTTTTTTGCTCCAACCCTTATGGGTTAAATTTTTACCCCCAAATTATTAAAGAAAAAATTTAGGCTATTTTTTTTAAATAACTTTTAAAAAAAAATTATGTGGACTATCATAAATTAATTTTATGAACATTTTAACCGAAAAATATTTAAATTGTGATAAACATTGAAAAATCACTAAACCGAAACATGAAACTCATGAAACACTATGGAAGAATATGAAACACATGATACATATGTATAACACAAAACACATGAACATACATATGGTTTCAGAAAATGGTAGAAAGAAAAATTCGAAGAATTGTATGAGAAAAGTGAATTTTGTGTGGATGTTTGAACAAATATAGGTATTTAAAGAGTTTTTGGGTGAATTTTGAGTTAAATAATTTTTTTTTAATTATTTTAGTCGTTGAATTTAAATTTGGTCCATTTGATCCTTTTTTTCACCATTACATTTGACCATATTCAATCTCAGCCGTTTTGATTCAATAAATTTATAAATATAAACTTTAAAAGAAAAAGAGCTGTTGGGCTCTGATGGGTGGCCGACACAACCCACGTGGGTAGGGTCACCAGCTTGCTTGCCTAGCGCATTGGGCATGCTTTGCACGATTGAAGTGCACATGCTAGTTTCCCACTCGTACAAGTGGGCCAGCCCACTAACCCAAACCTATTCTTTGGCCAGAATTTGCTTAAATTTGAGTTTTAAACCATAACTCTATTTTAGGCCAAATGTTGGAGTAATTTTTTTTTTGTGTGGGTGGGGGGGGGGGGGGGGGGGAATAGAATGTAAATTTTGAGACTTCAAGGTTTGGAGTTGGTTTTAACACAAAAGCTATTCTCTGCCCCTTCACTGAGAGAATGATACAAAGTCAGGCTTTTGCCATCATTCGATTAAGTCAAAAATAGTTATTTTCTCTGCTTCTAAAAAACCCCAGCCACCGTCTCCAGTCTCTTCAATGGAATCCACTCATCTATCGCGATTCAATTGCAAACGCCCCATGCTCAAACTCCGACTTTGACTCCGATCCAATCGCAATCATTGGAGATGTGATTCAATAGAATCCACCATACTTCACCGCCAAAATTGAGAAAAAAGAGGAGGGCAGGAAAAAGAGGAGGGCAGGGTGTGACGGCAAGATGATGGGAGTGCGCAGGTGTTCTGGTCGAGGTCTAGGAATTTTGGGGGGGGGAGGGGGGTGGTGGGGGTGGGAATGAGAGTTGGAGGGAGAGGTCGTGGTGATGGTGGTCTAGCTGGGTCACCACAGGTGGGCAAGTAGAGAAGGTGTGTCTCATTCAAGGTCTAAAATATCGATGATATCGGAAATATCGGTAGTCTAAAAACACGGAAATTTCGATGGAAATATCGGGATATTATCGATATCGATAAAAATTGAATAAAAACCACGGAAATTGTAAGAAAAACTTGGAAATTTTTATTGAAACTTTGCAGGATGTTTATTTAGTCAATTATCTATTAGTTTATCATAAAAAATTGGAAGAAAATGCATTGCATGATGAATTTAACTGATTTAAGTTGATTATATAGCGAGCTGGCAAATATTGTGAGTGTAGAAAATATATAAATATTTTAGCATATTTTCACAAAAATATAAGTGATATGGTGGTCAAGGTGTTGAAGGAGTAAAATGGGAGGGGTTCGAATCCCTTTGGTGTTTTTTTTAAATATAGAAATTTAAAAAATACGAAAATTTCGATGGAAATATCGATGACATCGGAAATATCGGTAGTCCAAAAACATGGAAATTTCGATGGAAATATCGAGATATTATGGATATTTTAGACCATGGTCTCATTTAGTCTCATTAAACCTAATCCTTAAACCGCGCCAAATAAGGGACTAGGACAATAACTAAGCCAATCCTAGCTACTCCTTACCTAAGGAGCCCAAATAAACGGGGACTTAAAATTCCATGGAAGTCCCTCATCCAAACGTACTATGGAGTATTCCACAGTTAATATTCACTGTTAATTGAAATTCTACGCATTTAAACTGGTAATTTCATGTATACCTTATAACATATATGAATAATCTAATAGGGGTCAATTCATAAGCTGCTCAAAGAATTGCCATTGTGCAGAAATTGTACAAACCGGCCATTTCGCAAGGAGAAGAAGATCAAAATCGTCAAGGTGAGAATTAGTACTTCAGAAGAGCATGAATTCAACCTCCTATTTTCTTTAAGTGGAGTTTATTATTTATTATTTATTTGTGGTCAGGTTTTATGTATTTTAAGCGGATTTTTTCCTCTATAATGCTTTTTGGTGAAAATAATGTTTGATTTTATCTTAGACTGAACACTCTGGTTGGGGAGCAGAGGCAGTTAAGAAAGGAGGCAGATTGTCTGCCCTTCCAATATCATACCCTTCCCATCCCCTCCTATTTGTGCGGTCACGGTTAACCTTGATCGCACAACATAGGAGGGAATGAGAAGAGTATGGTAAAAGGAGGGCAGACAATCTACCTCGGTTAAGAAAGGCGATTTTATAATTGAGTATGTTGGAGAAGGTAGTTATCATCTCTTTACATTTTCTTAGCTTATATTGTAACAATAACTTTGAAGCCTGCATTGTGTTTATTTTTTCTTTTCTTTGATTTTCAAGTTGCCTATTTTCAGGAAATAAAAAAATATATGAGTAAATTACATAAAACTACTTCAACTATGAATTGCACCACAATCTCATACTTCATGTTTTAAACATTGGAATGTCATGCCTCATCTTACAAATTTGTTGTAATATCACACCTCTATCAACTTTTCTGTTAATTTTTCTGTTAAATGCTTATTTTTTCAGACACGTGTCTACTTCTTGCCCAACTGGAATTCCACGCTGTGTGGATCATCCTACTGATTTGCATGTGGAAAGAACAACAAATTTCAAAATAAATCTGAAAAACTAAAAAGAAATTAAAAATTAAACTTTGATTGCTTGGCACCTTCAGCCAATTTGCAGAAAGAGGCTGCCCGCTGAGCTAAAAACAGCATTAATGAATACAGCTTGACATCCTCAAATTATTTTTCTTAAAAGGGTTTTGAAAATCGCTCTCCAAGTTTGGAGCTCTGAATTTTCTGCAAAATTTGGGATAATTTAACACAGGTGGGAAGGAAATTAGAGATTTAGAAATGGTGAGCCTCAAATCTGGAGGTGCAGAGAGGGTGCCTTGCGATGCAGCGACCATCTGGCGATTTCTTCAGCAACTCGCCATTCGTTGCTTTATCGACTCGCCGTTCATGCGAATGGGGTACCCACGGTAGCTGCTCTGTCTCCCCTCTCGTTCTCTACCGGTCAACCCGACCCGCAGCTCCACAACTCGAATATGGGTTTGCCGTCTATAGATTTATCCTTGGGATATGATGGTAGGACCCGTACCTAGTTTCATGATATTTTTATTATTATAGTGAAATGACCAGAATGCCCCTAGAGGTAAGTAGGCTCGTCTGTATTAGTAATTTTATATTTTAGTTTTAACTAGCAATGCTGCCCGCACGATGCTGCGGGCGTGAAATTCAACATGACCAAATGCATTCTTAAGCAGTATCAATTTGAATGCAATTAATCAGCACATGTTGCAGCATACCTTGTAATTTGTCTAAGGTGGAATTATTTTGTGATAAGGTATTGGAAAAACAGAGTTTAAACCTGTTATAGAACAATACTAGAAATAGTACCCGCGCGTTGCTGCGGGATCAAAAATTGAAAGAAAAATTATGCAAATTTATTCTCTTCAGAAAACAAATATAACAGAAAGTTTTTAATAATTAGATAATGGAAATTGGGTACAAAATTATTTAAGTGGCAAAATAAATGCAAGTGGTGAGAGAAGCTATCCTAATTATGCCCCTGATCATCTTTATTGAACAAAGAAGCAATCATTTCTACTTTTGGTGATTGGACATGAACTCCGGCTCAGTAATTAGAAACTAATGGCCATTTCGTCATACTGACCACCTACATAATCTCCAACATAAAAACATGACATGATAAAGCAACGAATTATAGGTGACATCGTATGAAAATTGCTAGTCCAGTCGCAATAGTGTAATATAACGGAATAGAATAGGATTTAAAAAAGTTCAGTTTCCATATCAACTAAGTTTCTGAAACAAAAACTAAAATCAATCGAGTTACAATTCATCTAGAAGGATAATCATCAATTAAGTTACAATTCAACAAAAATTAGACACGTGCAACCTGTAAGTGAAGAAATAACAATACTCACGACCCGGTCAACATTCAAGGAAAAGGGAGTGTGTATGAGAAAGAGTCGAACCTTAATAGTGCGCATGAAATTCTGCAACTTCCTATAGTACCTCTGTAAATGAAACCAACAAATGTGGAAATCTAAAGGGCATTATAAACATCACAAAACAACTTATGATTAATGTTCAAGATCTAAAATTTAAAATTATTACTCGCATGAGCATTCGACCAACAGATAGGTATAATGATCCAGACACTAATGAATTAAAGCTTGTTGCAACAACTTGAACACCCATTGACATCACCTGAGCGGATAAAATGCATCACTTAATTGCCAAGCTAGTTAGATAATGAATTTCGTGAATAAAAAAAATGATATGCAACTCCAATTTAACATGTGAAAAGCATTGCAACTGTAGGTCTGGAAATTATAAAAATCCATCTAGTGAAAAGACAAATTGCAATAGTTGTGGGTAGGTGAATATGGAACCAAGAATCCAAGACATACTTGACAAATTTGCGATTCCATTGTAGCCTAAACAATAAAAAATAATTTGTCCATTATACACAGTACAATTTATACACAAACTCATCATGAATGAAACAAATTTAACCACCAAAACAGAAATTTATTCCTCCAGAGTAAAGGGGGGAAATAACTTTTTACTTGAAAAGTTGGGAGTAGCAATACTGCATAAATTACAAATGCAATATTGAGGGAATACCTACCACATAAAGTTGACTACATTCTGAGCAATGCTGAAGAACACTCTTAATCTTTTCAAGTGCTACATGCAGCGAACATAAAGTTTGGATACCAGACTTGCTCCTACGTCGAGCTGTTTCCAAAGAAGGAAAAATTGACATTATTTTGCTATAAATTGAGAGTGCCTTGTGCAGCTCTCCATGCAACTTCATAAGAAAACAAACAGTCAACTAATGATGTATGATGACAAAACCAAAAGACAGAATAAAAGGCTGATATTCAGAGGACCCATGATGATAGTGATAAAAAAAATATATGGACCACAACTTCAAACTTGAGTTTTAGAGAGAGAGATAGGTGAAGTCACCTTGTAACCAGAGACCAAATCCATTTTTTTTTCTCATTATCCAGGTTGCAATTCGACTCGAGAAATCCCAAAACCAAACACCCAAACAAAATTGAATCAAATTTCAGCACGAAATATTAATTGGAAGCTAAAAAGATTGAAACTTGCCTATGTGATGTATACAGTCTGGGCATCTGCTTGTAGACTCTTGTGACATGCCGTATGCTGATCTCAGCTCCTTGGAAGTGACATCAGTCGTCTGCCAAGTAGGTAAAATCTATAAGATATCTTATAATCCATGAGATAAATTATTGCGTCAAAGTTATATGCTAAAAGAAAATTCATACTTCTATATGAACCCAAAGAATGATTTTTGCATACACCTTGGTGGGTTCAGTCTCTCATACTCATCATCCATGTCATGCAAAAATCTCATGCTAACTTCTGCAGAAAGCCACCAAAAAAATGAAAAATAAAATTAGACAAAAAGGTTGGAGAGAATATGAAAGAACTAATTAGAGACAATATAACCATTGTAACCAATTGAGAGAGATGCTTTTAAATTCAAGAAAAAACATTTAAGAGAAATTGAAACAAAAACCATCATTTCAATTATTTTTCAGTCTTACAATTGGGATTACACAGAAAATATAACTAAAATCCCCAACTTTCTCAGAAAACTACAACTATTTTTACAAATTTCCATCACCTTCTCAGAAAACTACAACTATTTTTACAAATTTCCATCACCCAACGCTGACAAATGAAAATTAAGAAGCAGCGCAAAAGCACGCATACAACAGAATAAAAGAAAGGAAGACGCGAAAATCTGTATATTCGCACTCCCTGCAATACCCCAAAAATCAGAAAATTAGAAAAATTGAGTTTAATAACATTGTACCTTAAGAAACCTCTAAATTTCTAATCAAAGGAAAATTTATACCACCTGTGCAAAAAAATAATCAAAAGATAAAAACTCAAATTCATAAAGCATTTGTCCGAAGTATCTATTAGAGAAAGTTACATATGGATGAAGGTGTTGATCTCTTGTATCATGTAGAGCTGCATTGCTTGGACTTTGCGATTATAATAGGTTCTCAGAATTCAAATGATTTTTACACGCTTTGCACAAAACCCGACCATACAACTGCACAGAAAATTTTAAAAAAAATGTATAATGATAAATTCTAATCTATAGTACAATAAAGATCAAACAAATAAATCACCTGCTTTGCTTCATCATCGTCTGCACAATCTTCTGCCAATTCATACCTAAATATCCATAAGATCAAACAAATAAATCGCCTGAAAAAACATATGCAAATCCAAACTCCAGCAGTTCTGAAGAAACCTAAAATAAAATTATTCTTATCTTCTATATTATTTTAGATTTCAGCGTAAACAAAAAACAAAAAATTTACCAAATTCTAATTCAATGCACATAAATATTTCCAAAATACCTAACCCTTCATTTGGTTACTAAGAAGACTGAAGAAAAAAAGCACAAATTTAAATAATATGATTTCAGTTGCTCCTATTACCAAAGAACTATAGAATAACCCAAATTAGTCAATCAATTGAATTATGCTAAGCAAAATTACAGGATAACTCTCTCCATTGTAGCCAATTAAAAGCTAAGATTTAAGTCCTGTTATTTCATTTTATTTCCAAACCTTTTTATCAGCAACCAAAGAACAATCTGAGCTGTAAATCCAGATGAGTTCCAATAGTTGTTCACTATTGTTATTTTATGAGATTGTTTTGAGAACAAATCAGTTTGGGTAGGAGTTTTGATGGAGTAACCAAACACAACAGCAAGATTGAAAAAGCTAATTAGCAATTGTAATATGAAAGGAGTTGCACAAAAAAGTTCACAAAGGCAATACAAAAATCCTTATAAAAACAGGGTGTGACAAACAATTTCATAATTCACAAAAATTTGTCGCATTAGCCCACAATAGTTGATTGTCAAATACTTGAAAGATAGAAAGATGGAAGCCTCCTATGCACCTTATCAATCTCTTACTTTCATAATAAAAGCGAGAAGAAACCCAAAAAAATACTCTAAAAAACAGAAGGGAAAAAAATCCAAACCTCAAGAGTTTGATTCAACCACTGCGCCTTGAGGATGTCCTTAAAGTCCTGTGAAAAAAACATTAGAAATGAAAACCCAATATAAGCACCAAAACTGATGATGACAGAGGAGATAAACACCAAAAGTGAAGAATAAGAAATTACACAACCCAGAAGCTAATTAGTATAGAAAATTATAATCAAATCCAAATAAAAGTCTAAACCCAAAATCTGATTTCAATACAATCAAACAACAAAAAAGCAAATTCAAGTCCAAAATAATAAAAAAACCAAACAAAACACTAAATCAAAACTCTGAAATTTTGAAATTGGTCATAATATTATCTCAATCTGTTGGTTTGCATCAGAGAAGCTTGGCTGCATGCAAACCCAAAATGATTTTGCACCTGCATATATTATACCGTCTCTCGATGATCAGGGGTACCAATTCAATACCTTTTTAATCTATGTATGTACTTGATAAGAACTACAAAATCGAATAACAATGAGAATCAAATCGAAATTCAAAGATACAAAGAAACTAAACAAAATCTATACCGTTCTCTTTTCTCGGATTTGAGATTTCGAGAGCCCCATCCTCATTTCCTTCAGTCCAGACAACAGATTGAGAAGCCCCTCTACAAAATACACACATGCATGAGTCAGAGTCGCTTGATTTGACATTCGGCCATGAAAACGAAGAAAGAGAGAGGTGGCCGTGCTTTACCTTTATCGGTGATGGGATTTGCAGAGTCCTCCGTGAAGGCAGAGTCATCGATGATGAGTGCAGAGCCGATCTGAGCAAGGCATCGTGAGATGGTGATGGATCCTGATCCAGTTTGGGGGTTGGATTTTTGGAGATCGATTTAATATCTTGGTTCAAAAGTGTTAATCGCAGAAGACGCAGCAGAGACGTTTGTGGGAGGTGTGTTTGGGACGAAGAGGGCTAGAGTTTTTTTAGAAAGAAGCAGACGTCGGAGAGCTTGGCTTCAAAATGGAACGAAGAGTCCAGAATTTCTAGAACCACATCGACGCGTCGAGATCCCGTAAAAGCAGATTTCTTTTTCACGATAATCAACACGTGTATACAAAGGGCAAAATTGTAAATTCACTGCACAGACACAAAAAATAGCTGGGAATTGACAGCAGCTCAAGGGTATTTTCGCCAAAGCACTGCTCATGAACAGTGCTTTTCCACCGGGTTTTAGTATAGATAATAATTTCAATCAAATAGATATGGGATCACAATGACCAAAAACTATTACAATATTCCACAGTTCATTACATTAGCATTTCTAGCCATTAGAACCTTGAAGACATAACTAATCAGTGTTATAGAAACTTACCACGAAATTAACAAAAGAGAATAGAAGACCGTAAGCTTCATTCGGTTTCATAGCATATCATATTCGTTTAAGAAAACCTCCTTGCAGTTTGTCGTTCAACAAATCCTACTCAGAGTAAAAATAACAGTAATAACTCATAGGAGCATAAAGTATAACCATTAAATTAAATTCAATAGAACATAAAATATAATGACTACTATACGTATAATTCCATAAATTCCTTACCACGCAAACCTTGAGAGGTTCAATAGATCTAAAAGTCTCAAAACCCTCTCCATATTTAGCTTCAATGCCTGAAAACACTGAAAAACGGAGGAAAAAACATAAATTCATCAAAATTCTTATCTTTCTTACACATATTTACAACTATGTTTACCTTGTTCTTAATTGCTAAAAGAACTGAATAGTTTCTTCAATCAATTCTCAAATGCATTTAATAAGATATGTTAAAAACAAACACATGTTGATCTACCAATGTAAGTGTACAATGAGAAGAAAAACTAAATTTTCAATTGCTCATCAATAATTAAAACTGACATATGTTAAAGGATGCATATGAGAAGAAAGTAGACATTTCAATTTGCTCATCTCACATTTTTTATTAAGTTGATTCACCAAGGTATCAGCCAACATCACATAAGAATAAGCATATTCCAAGAGGAATGTGACTAACCAGGGAGATTGGTGATGGCATTTGAGATCGCAAACGGCAGTGCAGACACCTTTCCCTCATCCAGACATGTCTCCTCCGAGTAACAGCTTTGCGAACCTCTCCATCATTTAAACATCTGCAATCACAAAATAAATACGAAATAATTAAAATTTTAAAAACAAATAAATCATGTTAATTAGAACAGAATCAGATAACAAAATTTTCAGCTGCACATAAATTGGTATGTATTTTCACTGAGTTTTCAGGATGTGAATATTACAGGACATCCCCTAAATTTTCTCGGAATCCAAACAGTGAGCAAGAATTTCCCAGAAGCCCAAATTTAGAAAGGAAAAAAAAAACATTTAAACATAAAAAGGAAACAAATAAACAAAACAAAATGAAACACCAGATAAAACACTCAATTACAAATGACTAAGCACAACAAAAAGCCAATGACAAAAAATATGACCATATGTAGCAAATCCAAAGCACACCCTAGAATCTTCATAAAGACAGAGAAATAAGAAGCAGCTTTCAAATAAACAAAAGACATAAAACTAATTTAATAGTACCTAATTTAGCATGTGGGGGATTCAAATTGGATGTTCATAACTAATAATATTTCACAGTGTTTACAAATAGGTAAACTGTGTCCTAAATCATGTTTGCATACTGTCTTCTACTCTACTCTGCTCAAGTGTATATCGTGTTGGACTCAAACCCAACATTAACCTGCAAAATTAAAGTTAAAATGTTTTTGTTTTGAATGATCTGATACCTGAGAATAGAGAAAGATATATGATAATAGAGAAAGGCCAAAAAGAAGAAACACCCATTCACTAAACCACCCCTTCAAATCAACACAGAGTCAGCATGCAGAGAAAGATCACTTTGGACATAAAGTTTAACATTTTACCTGCAAGCCCGCTGTCTGAGATAAACAACACCAAATCATTGTATCCCTTTAGAAACTTAACAGGATGCTCCACCTTGACCCAATGACCGAAGACGCTGCCTTAAAAAAAAAGGGGCAATAACACGTATATTAGAGAAAACAATAGAATAGGTTATAGAGAATATGTTGGAAAATAGGTACTGGTTATATACTGAAATCAATCATTACAACCCCTCTGGCTCTAAAACATTGAAGAAGAAATATCTGCAGTAGTTTGGAAGCCTAAAACTCCATGCAGAAGGTAGATTAACGTGCGTCAACTACATCTTCATGGTCAGTCTAATTTCTAGTATTACGAGTATTAGATTATTGAAGTGCAATATACACCAATAACCATGTATCAGTAACATAGGAAAAATATGGAAATAATTTCAGGAATACACAATACAGGGCCATTACAAAGCCTAATAAAAAAGTTCATAACTTCGAATTATCTTATCATACAATTTGGTGGAGCAAAAACTAAAACTACCAACATCAATATGCAGTGTTTGTCATAAAACGACAATTTCATATCCATTACCATTATCATCTAATGCTCTGAGCAATCTTAACGTTGGCCTGCAAATTATCCGGCCCCTCACCTGTGGAGGTATTATATGCTTATTTTGTCAACCAAATAGAGATCATTAAACCTGAGTAAATTTCCACTTAATTAAGTTCTAAACACTTTAGTAAAATCTGAAGTTAAAAAGAGGAGTTCAATTTGACTAAACATACATAAAGGACGAGAGTAAAATGATACTAAACCTGCAAGTTGAATCAGAAAAATATTCAAACAAACCTAAAAGCCAAAATTATTCACAGGATCACTCTCAAATTAATAAAGAACTTGAGAAATGCTAAGGATGTCCAGCTGTTTACATCTTCTCATCTTCTCTAAAAATACTACAGATGGGTTCCTCCACTACCACTGTAAAAACAAATTTAAAATTATAATTAAACTTAATATTTTCTCTTTTCCTCTCCCTCTTCGTGTTCCCTCTGTCCGATGAAAACCAGAAGCACAAAGCTTCCTAAAATTCTAGCCATTTTACTCATCTCTTCCCAAAAACTACATATACGTTTTAATCCGACAACTATGAATACATATTCAAACTGGGAAAAAGTAGGACAGAAAACATACCCAAAAAGTAACAGTGGAGTTCTAGCTGCTGCCAAATCTCAGATTTATTAACTGAGGAGGCAAAACGCTAAATCCCCTTTTAGCTGGGAAAGCCCTGACAAAGCACCACAACTCACTGCAAAACCAAATTGTTAGGGTTTCGTCCAAATTAACAAAAATTAAAATTAAAACTCAAATACAGTACCTGAGTTGAATAGAACTCGTTTCACTATGATCTGAAGACAGGCCGCGCCCAAACTGGGCTCGAAATTCGTCGAAAATTCGGCAACAACTTCGGAATCCAAGACGGCAAAAGAGACAAAATCTGCGAAGTCTTGGCTCGGCGATTGCAAGTTTAGGAACCCTAGAAACCAATTTTATGAGTTTCGACAAAACGCCCACAACCGTAGGTTTGCAGGGATGCACAACTCCCCTCAAAAGCAGAGACGCAAAGAAAATCCCTTAAAACACGAAAATCAGGAACTTTCTCCTTAATATTTTGTGAGATAAAGAACGGAATATTTGAGAGGAACAGAGGATTTGAGAAAAAACAGAGGGCGAGACGAAGAGAGTAATACAGAGATCAGAGAATCACCAGAACAAAGAAAAGGCTAAACCTAAAAGAAGACTCTTGAAGTGAAGAGCTCAACGATGACTGACGCGTGGAAAGAACGGGCAAAACTGTCTTTCCACTGTATGAAGCAGGCCAGAAAGCGCTGGAACGCGAGGACCATACCCACACGTGTACCACAGGGATAAAACTGCCATTTTACTGTTAAGATTGGAAAATAAAAGACAAACAAACAGCAAAACAGGGGCTAAAACGTAAAATCTTAGTTAATGAACAGTGTTCATCAACTAAGTTTAAGTATATATAACTTCAGCACAATTATTTTAATTTTATGTTATTATATATGTATTCTTGACGTTATCTTATTATATATATATACACACACACACATATATTTTGACTTTATGTTATTATAAATGTATGATTTTATAATATTGTATTGAAGGAGAAAGAAAGTTTGGGTTTGGAGGCATGAAAAAAAAATCATTACAATCTGATCGCGACAGAATGACATTCTCTTTTATGCAACCACTCTAATTCAATCTCTTTTTTATATATTTTCTCTCTATCTTTGAGTATTTTGCGTATAGCAAGTTATTGAAAATTTTGGGACGAAATTTTCTTAAAGTAGTGAAACAACCAGTATGCCACTAGAGGCGAGAGTGTTGACTTTCATTGACCATTGTATAGTGAGACGTATGAAACATTCTTTTAGCGTATCATTGTAGTACTCGACGTTACGAATGCGTGGGAGTAAGCGGAATCGAATTTGGAGCTACGATGGAGATTGAACGAACTTACGAAGTCGAAGGACATTTTAGTAAACTCACTATTTCGGATATTTCTTCTTCTATTATTTTATTATTTTATTTTTTATTGTGGGTCCCACGACCCACTTCTCCCTCTCTTCCGCGTGTCCCTTTTTTCCCTTAACTCTCGAAACTCTTTCGATCTCCCTTTTCCCTTACCTCATCTCTCAAAACTCTCTTTTTAGCTCTCTCTATTTACTCTCTGTGCACAGCCACACTAAGGCACCACCACTAGCCTCCCTACTCTGGCGAACTCGACCTCACCAAACGCACACGACCTCCCTCAAACGCCCTCCCATCTCTCATCTGTAATCAAGCTACCACCACCACCATCAAACCATGACCAAAACCTAGCACTGCACAATGGCCACTACCACTCTTCATTGTCTTCTCTGGCGAGATATCAATATTTCCGACTAGGTAAGGATCAAACATCCTCAAATCACGTCATTATCGTCGTTTTGGGTTGTTTTCTGGGTTGTGTGTAAGTCTTGGTGATGATTTGGTGTAGGAAATACCTCAGGGAGCCTTTCTCTATTTTCCGACGAGGGATCCAACAGTTTTCAAGCCCTTTTTCGGCCAAATCCGGCCATGGGCGAGAAACCCAATGGTACATTTTGATTCCTTGTTCTCTAAGCTTTAAATTGGTATATTAGATTGCTAGTTTTGGTTGAGTTTTGGAGCTAAACAGAGCCGTGGAAATTTCCCGACCAAAATTGGGTTTACCCAACCCGAATATCAGAACTGGATCTGGCCCGAATCCAACTCATCCGACCCGACCTGTTTGAGAAACTGGATCCAAAATCACCACCTTGTCGTGCACCCTAATCAAATTGGTATATTAGATTGCTAGTTCTGCTTGATTGTAAACCGACTGATACCCCCATAATCCAAAATCACCACCTTGCCGTGCACCCTGATCAAGTCCCCACTAACAGAGATCGTTATCAGAGGTTAGTTGGGAGGTTGATCTACTTATCTCACACCAGGCTTGATATTGCATATGCAGTGAGTATTGTTAGTCATTTTATGCATACCCCAAGTGATACTCACATGGGTGCGATTGAATGGATTCTACGACACCTAAAGTCCTCCTCGAGTAGAGGCATCATGTTTTCCAAGAATGGTCATTGTTGGATAAAAGGTTATACCGATTCAGATTGGTAGGGAATATTACTGATCGACGATCCACATCTGGATACTTTACACTTGTGGGAGAAAATTTAGTGACATGGCGGAGTAAGAAGCAGAAAGTGGTTGCTTTATCAAGTGCAGAAGTGGAATACAGGGGTATGGCAAAAGAAGTATGTGAATTATTATGGCGTCAAAGGTTACTCGTGGAACTTGGATATCCTTCAATGTCGGCGTTAGATTTGTTCTGTGATGATAAGCAGCCATTGATATCTCACACAATCCAATCTAGCATGATCGTACGGAACATGTGGAAGTTGATAGACACTTCATTAAGGTACAATTGGATGGGAATATTATTCAATTCCCGTTCGTAATGTCAGATGATCAATTAGCGGACATCTTAACTAAAGCTGTTGCAAGTCAAGCATTCTACAACTCTCTCATCAAGTTGGGCATGAACGACATTTATGCACCAACTTGATGGGAAGTGTTGGAGAGAGTTGACCTTTTGTAATTAGTTTAGTTGCCTGTTTGGGTCCTTGTAATTAGGATATGATTAGGGTAGATATTACCCTAAACCCTAAACCCTAAATCACACAATTAAGCCCCAAGATAAGTCATAATCAACATTTTTAACATTATATTATTTTCTTAAAAGAAACATTATATTATCCTTATTTTTTTAAGGCTACATATCGCACCCAAATATTGCTCGAGACTCTCATATAGAGTAAATATGCACTTACTTAAGACTCTAGATGTCTAATTTCCACTTTATTTGTTTGATTTTTGATTAATTTGATTGCTTGGTTAAACTTGTTTGTGATGTGAAACCTGTTTGTGGTGGGTAAACTATCCATAAAACACCTTGCCCACGTCTTCGCCTTTTAAAACATTGTTCTTAATTTATTGGAACCAAACAAATTCGCTACCTTGGCACTCAAGAATTAACAATGATCCAACTGAGTAGTTATCTTTGGTTGTTATAAAAGTCCCTACCAAGTATAGAATCTATTGGTATACACATAAATTCCTTATCTTCTCTTAGGAAAACCTTTCAATACAGGATTAGGCTCCTATCAGTATTTTAAGTTGTCCTTTTGCAGGCAAGTTGAGGGTGAAATGCATGTGGGTGTGTTCACTGGCGGAACCAGGATTAGATAACATTGAGGTCACGATAAGCATAGACAAAGCTACGTAAGGGCGAGGAGTGGTGGCCGCCCCTCCCCTCACCAAAAAACACAACTAGAGCTCTAAGTCAGCCTCTTCCCTCAATGGAAAACTGGACTGGTTCAGCGGCTTCATAAACCCCCCTCCCCCGGTGTTCAGCCAAAACTAGAAACAAGATTAAAGAGACTATTTTTAACAAGTGTTTAACCTAGAGCTTATGATATCAATCATATCATAACCCAAAACAAGCAGTAGGTAACTATGCATTGTTTTCCTTATACTTTCACTTTCCGCATTCCAGACGTACTAATTGTTTGTACTTTTCTCTTTGATCCACCCTTAACATTTCAAAAAGAGAAGATTTTTTTTTTATCATTCAGGAGTCTTATTATATTTCCCATAACAGATAAATGATAAAAGTTACCATTTGCTATATTATACTTTACGAGACCAAAAGGTTCATGAGGCCTTTCCTTTGATGATCAGCAAGGGACAACAGCAGAGAAATTATTTTTTGCCATTGCCTGCAAATTCATATGATCCTTATCTTCCAGTTCATTCATTCTCTTGAGCATTCTAATTGAATGAATGAGACACTTATGACTTAAGAGATAGCCAACGGTATTTTTTTTTCTCTTTCTTTTTCCATAAATTGGAAAGCTTTCCAACGAATTCGAGTTCAACCACCCTCAAAACAAATATTTAGAAATCGTTCAATAACCATTTAGGCCAAAACTATGGGACATAAAATTGCACTATATGAGAATATCAGTAGATCAAGAAACACATGGATTTTGTTGAATAAATGGTTTACCCAGAACCATCACCAAACCAAGTGAATCCCACAATTTAAATTCGATCAATGAAACATGAAAAATCAAGAAACTAATGGAAACAATAATAAACAAGCAGACTCACTTGCATCAACGTCGTTGAGCTTCCACCTATCCCCCAGAGACTGCCCCCACAATTCTGAACTGCAACTTGTTACGCTCTGAAGCATTCCCAGCACAATATCCAAGCCTAGGACGACTCCCACGCCATGAAAACCCAGAAACGGGTGCAGCAGGTGATGTTTTCAACTGGGTAACTGAGATTTTGGACAACATCTTCTTCCTTTTCTCTTAAAATTTTCAGGATTCGAGCTTTGAAACCGAGTAAGCAGGAACTTGGTTGCTGCCAGGCAGCCTCATTCTTCTTCAACCTGCAAGCGAACTCTTTCTTCTTCTTTCAGACATTTCGTCGACCACGTGGTGTGCAGCTCCAAGAGGTAGCACCAGCAGCTCCAAGGGACCTCTAAGGTCATTTCCATGGCTTCCAAGAGGTCGTGCGACCCCATTGACCCTACTATGGCTCCGCCTCTGGGTGTGTTTGCTGCACGATCAATACACTACTAGAATTTGGCTCATAGGCCACCATTTTTTACACATCCTTTGCAATTGGTGGCCATAGATGTAAAGCTGCTACTCTTACTATTTATTGGTGGCTTTACCATGGGATGCCATTGATGTTGGTGGCCTTCAACATTGAGCCACCAATTATTGGTGGCTGTTAAATATCTTTATTTCTTAAAATTTCTTTTCTTCTACTTTTTAATTTTGTTATTTATTTTGTTGGGAACGTATTGGTTAGTTTTTTATTTATTTTTAAAGCTAGGATATATATTGCTTATCAGGACCTACGGATGCAAGTCCAATACAAAAGGGAGACAGAGCCAAACGTCCAACACCTCATTCATTTCATTCTCTCTCTCCTCTCCCTCTTCTCTTCACACAACAGTGCCGACAACGGGAGTCGAACACAAATGACGGTGATGAGAACACCAACGACCGTCAACTTGTACCTCCAAAATCCTCTTCCCGTCCTCTTTCCAGCTCCCAAGTTAGTTTCATCAAATTCGAAGTCGAATTTCCTCAATTTCATATTTAAGAAACGGTAACCGTGAGTTTTCCGGCCAATTTACGGCCAAGTGTGAAATCTCGACCCCGAAATTTCACTATTCATTACCTATCTCGTTATTTAAATCCGTATTTCACAATTACGTTATTTTTATTAGTTAATTTTAATTCTGTTAATTTTGGGAATTAAATCGAATAGTTTTGGGTTTGAATTTTCGTAATTAGTCTTTAAATTCGTTGACCCTTTGAGGTCACAAGTAACGTTTTCAAATAGGGCTCGAAGCCACAAACGCATAGGCGAAAGCCGTTTGCTAGTTCGAATTATATCGGTATAGTTACAGACGTTTGAAGTTGTGAAACTTTAGGTTGTGGAAATTATTTAATTTCCATTTGAGGGTAAAAGGCTGAAATATATATTTGGGTTAAGGGACCGATTAATTAGAGGGGGAAAAACGAAAAGGCTAATTTCGGCCCTTTTTTGGGCGATTTCGACCCGTTAACCCACCAACTTGACCCGCTTGTATCTCCTCCGTCCGAGCTCCGTTTTGGGTGATCTCGGTGTCCATGGAAAGCTCTTGACGAGCCCTACATCTGTGTAGTGTTAGATTTCCCATTTGCTTTTCCATCTTTGCAGTTCGAAGCCACAAAGCCCACGACTATTCCAACGTTTTATCATTTTTCCAGTGATTCCGGCAATCATTTCCTTTGAGTGAGGTATGAAACTTCATCTACTCTTCCTAATCTTCAAGTTGGTATGCTTAGTTTGTGCTTTCATATTTATTTTAGAGTTGGGTGTTTAGAACCCTAGAAATCCGGTATTCTTTAGTGAATTTGGACGATTTCCAGTTAGAATTTATTGTCGGCCTAGTTGTGAAAAGTGTTTCCCATGTTGAGCTCTAGCTACCACATAAATTTGAGCTCATCTAGTTAATGTTGAAAATTTGGGTTTTCGAACCCTTTACCATGGCTACCATCGCGTGTGGCGGTGCGTGGGACGGTCCACGAGTGTTGTCTAAGTACCAAATACCTTCTAGTGACCCTATGAACCTATGTCTAGCTTGGTTTCCCAAAATCCAATTGTTTGGTGTGGTGATCAAATTGGACCATCACTTGTTTGTGTAATTGACGACAATCCAATCGTTGGATTGTCGTACAAATTCGTGAGCACCCTAGTTATCAGTTGTTGGACCTTTGAGAACTTACAGATCGGAAATCCGATGTACGGATCTCCCGGATTGAATAACTTTATGTTGTTGACCTTAATGGACCTACCTTATTAGCGGTTGACGTTCTAGTCAATGTGCTCTTCCCTAGAGTGTCGTTTATCTCTAGTTTGTTGTTGAGGCTTGATGGAGCTTAGTTGGCTCATCGCGATGACGTGTCGTTCTCAGTTGACGTGTGTCTCGATATATGTATTGGTGGCACCATATTGAGTTATTCTTGTTTATTAAATGTGCTTTCTATTGAATTGTTATTTCTATTTTTAGCATCGATCTATGTTTATAAATTGTGAATCGACTGTATCTTGGAAACGTTTATGAAATGTGGTTAGATATGTAGGATTAGTATGATGTGTATGATTGCTTTTATGATGATGTGAACCCAGAATCTTAAGAGAAGTATTATGTAGAACTTTTATGCTTGTATGATAAGATGGTGGTCACAAAATTCTTTTAGTAAAAAAGTCAATCTATGGCAGGTTAATTGAAATAAAAAAGGAACCTTGAATTCTAGCGATCAATTATTTTCGACAAGCACCATGTACTCACTTGGATCATGATTGCTTGCCTTTTGTGTAAATGACTTTGTGTGACACACCCCGTCCCGAAGGAGGGCGTGCTGGCCGTCACGTCCTCCTTCGGGACGGGGTGTGTCATTGTGGATTTGAGTTTTTTTGTATATGATGTTCTTGAGACATGAGTTTTTGATTTCTAAGCTTTATATTTTCCCTTGTTTATCTCATAGGTGGTTGGTGGTTCAAATTGCATTCATTGTCCTTGAATCTACCACTGCTTGCTCTTCCATGCTCGGTAACTCTCTCTCTAGCTTTTTTATTTTATTTATTACAATTTCTTAAAGTATTTAGGTAAAAATTATAAATTGAAATATTTTAGAATTATCTGAAGATGATTTTGGGGTTGCTGTGACGTGGTTGTACGTTTGGATTTTTCTGTGCTGATTAAATTTATAACTCCAAAATTGATTATTGGTTTGGTTTGATAGGTGAGGCAGATAAAGGGAGAGAGGGAAATTGTGGTTTCAACACTCTCGCTTCTATTCTTGGAAGGTACTTCTTTACCATTTAACTCTCTTATTCAATTTATGTGAATTTACAGTTTTTGGTTGTTTTAATGGAAAATGGTTTCTAGGTTCTTTTTTTTGGGGAGGGGGGTTGGAATTTATATATGTGGGAAAATTTTTGGTGAAATATGGTCAAGTATAAGGCTTTTTGGGCTGTTTTGATTCAACTGGGAGTAGTTGTTGATTTTTTTGTGGCGAGAAAGAGTTCGATTTTTCCGCAAATAGAGTTATTTATTTTGAAATCCCAAATTGAATGAAGACTTTATATATTGTTGTAGTAGTTGCAAAGAAATAAAATGTAATTGGGTGATTAATTTGTTTGTGTTTATGTAGAAATAGAAAATAATTGTTAGATTAGTACTATGTAATTTTTCTTACAAAAAAGTTCTAACAAAATTACAGGAAGAGTAATGCAGTGAGGCTTGGGAATTGTAGTATTGGTTCATTCCTTATCATTAAGCAAGAGATTTTCTTTATTTTTGAAGTAGTTTCTGTAATTTTATACTCTATTTCATAATTTTGACTGAATTGAAGATGCATTTTAATTTAGGAAATCAAGGTCACTATCGTTTTGTAAATTTCAGCATAGTAAGCTAAAAACTTGACGTTGTAGGACGATTGAATGGAATCATCTCGAATTAGTTTTGGTTGATAAGGGTTAAGGCTCGGTGTGGAATAGTAAGATTGTTTAACTTAACCTGAACCTGTGTGGGTTTCATTACTCTGCTAGGTTACGTACTTAGTTGCCTGATTATTTGGACTAATTTATTGTGTTTGTGTGTGTATGTTGGGAATGTGTACATTCAGCTCAGGGAGGAAGAACATGCTCAAGCTGCGCTTCAGAATCTCACTGGGAGGTTCAATGCAGGTTAGTTCCCTTTCTTTTTCTTATCTTGATATCATACGAACAACATGATCAATAGTCATGATGGTATGGTGGTTTTATCGTCGCTGTAATATGTTTCACCGAAGTCACTTTCCTGTCTTTGGATTGATTCGTGATTGGTATATGTATTGTGCTACATGACAGTTCAGTGTTTATAGTTTGCACATTATTGCCAAACTTCCAACTTAGAGTCGAGCTATTTATGAGAACTGAGTTTATTTCGAATTTTCGATTGATTGAATTTTTAAACATGCTGTCTATTAGGGCTGGCCTTGAGAGATTATTGGATTTAGGGTGAAAGCAAATCGTTCATTCACACAATCGCACATAAGAAACTTCTGTTTGTATATTGTTAGAAGAGCATACATATGTAATAGATTTTCAATCATTTGAGCGAGTTACTCAAATTTCAATTTGTAATGGTGTTGCATAATTATTTCCTGGCTTGGCATTATCGTAACCATATGCGTTTCAAAATAATAATCTGGATGCCCCTTGAGGCATCCTTTTTTTTTTAATATTATTTTGCAACTTTGCCACCAATGGGAATTAGGGTGGCATCTTTTTTTTTAATATTATTTTGCAACTTTGCCACCAATGTGAATTAGGGTGGCTTTCATTGCATACCTACCAATGCAATATTGGTAGCCATTGTTACAATAGAGTCCTCTACATAGGCCACATAACTAGTTTAGTGGGTGCTTGGTGCCCATAGAGGTTTGCCACCAATGTGAGTGGCAACATTTAACAATAGCCACCAACGAAAAGGGTGGCTTATGGCCAAATTTCTAGTAGTGATACAAGGTGGAGAGCCATTATAGGTACCTGCTAATCTAACTTTTCCAATGCTACTTTTCTATGTTTCATTGTACTGAATTGATTGTCGTAGAGGTCTTGGACGACTAGAGGACACCATACCGTAATCTCTTTTACCTTTGATAATCGTCTCTTGTTTTGAGAGGGTACCATTGCCCAAACTTGGAAGGGTGCATCTATTCTTATTGGAATGTGAGCATACAACCCAAAATCAAATTGCCAATGTGGGGACCTAAGATCATTTAAACTATTAGGCAAGGTTGTTTGGGTTGATATTTAACACTGGGCTTTGTAAGGATGGAGGCCCAAAGATAGAAAAGCAAAGAGGAGATTGGGCTCGGACAAGTCGATAGGCCGGAGAAGAATTGGAAACCATTTCAGTAAGGCATAAGACACATGCCTATGTTTGAAGTGATGGGCGACACAGGGCACCTCACCCCCAGCAAAAGAAGTTTTCAAGGCCATAGATGGTAAATTAAGGGTGACTCACTATCCTTCGAAAGCCATCAGCTAAAGGCAAAGCTTGGACAGTCGGGCTAAAATGTCTATAAAAGTAGCAAGGGACACCAGAGACAAAGACACTTAACTAATCAATCAAAAGACATCCAAACTTTGCTCTCAGACAAGTTCGTAACTAGAAAACTGTATTTTTTCCAGATTTCCCCTTTTTAGTCATAGATTCCCCATAGAAAGCCATCTTTTGCCAAGTTTAGAAGCTCTGCTACCTTCCCTCAGTGTTGTAGTATCGATTCCCTCTAGTAAAACCTATTTACATTTCATTATCCAGAGCCTACAAACCCCTGTAAACACAAAGAGAAGCGGTTGCAAGAAGTTGAACCTTGCCCGACAAGGTTAAATCTTGCCTGAGTTTCTTTTGTTTGTACTTACATAAAGTAGATCTGTTTGTTTAATGCATATCTCACTGTGTTTTTAAATCATTTTCAACTGTTCTTTATCAAAGTCTCATCTATAATCAAAATTGGCTAAGCTAATGAACCTATTTTCGTTAAAGTAAACTTTGATCAAGGAAATGGTTGGAAGGGCCTTGAACCCTCTTCATTTTGGACATACAATATCATGAGTTAAAAGTCCTTGTTTACAAGGTAAGAAAAAGAACTTTATACAGACTTAACCCATCTATGACAATCCATTGGTAATCAAGAAGTCTAAGTAACTTATGGCGCAAGTAATCAACTTAATTCACACTTATACAACAATCTGCTACATAAAGATAAAAGTGGCACACTCAAATCTTTGTTAGTTTTGACTATGAGCCTCAAGGACTAACCAAAGGCCCCATAAAGGCACCATTCAAACTGACAATAAACTCACATTGCAGCACACCAAGCAGCAAGCCTTACCCGACATACAATAGCCCCGAGGAGCTGTGCGAGGGATAGATCAAGCTCGAACATAGTTTTGGAACGCCTAGTGGGACAATATTTGTGTTATTGTATGCCAAGAAAAAGGAAGGATGGAACGTTCAGGTCAAAAGTGGAATTTGGGCAACCTTCTTATCCAAAAGAAGCAAGCATGACAGATCACCCATATGACTTTTCTTCACTACGCGACCTTGTGATCCTAGAGAGCCCGACCTTTTCTGAGAAGTCGGGTGGAAAAGTTACTGATGAAGATTTGCAAGCCACTATGGTGCAAGTGCTAAAGAATATGGAGAAAATCTCTCTGGAGACCAAAAGAGAGGTTAGCAGACTGTGTTCCTTAACAGGAACTCTGTAGAGAAAGCTGGAGTTAGAGTACTCTACACCAAGAGATGGCTATATTAGTGAAATAATTAGGGAAACAAGCCCATAAAAGGAACCAGTAATTCCTTTGTTCCCCTTACTCGAGGAAAAGAAGGATCGGGGAAAAAGAAGGAAGAAGTTGAGACAAGTTGTCAAGAAGAGGAAGAGTTTCGAGAGACAGGCTTGCCCGATCCTCTGCTACTTCCATTAGATGGTAGGAAGCAGATTGGGTAGGAAGGAATGAAGATTGATGCGACCAATCCAGTGGGAGAAACAAGCGAAAATGGGTTACCCGCAGCTTTGGGCAAGCTTCTTCCATACAAATCGCCACCGTTGGCTAACAAAAGAGGAGAAACTAGGTGGAGGCAACCATACACACAGAGGGAAGCTTTCTCAGGCATTGATCATAGCTCGAAGTGAGGGACTTCTTATACCCCACAAAATAATTTGGCCAACCAGCAGCTCAGGAATGAGTTGGCAGAGTTAAGAAGGATGATGGTACAAAATGCTCAACCACAGGCCCGCCCGATGTTCAGGATAACATACCAAAAATCTAATCCTGAGTACGTTGATAAGCAGAATCCTTTCCCTCTCAACTTCAAGATGCTCGCGTTCCCAACTTTCAGTGGGGAAGGTTGTAATGTGTCTTGCAGATATCACATTTTCAAGTTCTCAAATCATTGTGTGGCATTCGAGGATAACCCCAACTATAAGCTAAAACTGTTTGGAAATTCATTGGTAGGCTTGGCCTTCTAATGGTACTCTTTGTTACCCCGTAATTCTATTGCCAATTAGGGGCAAATGGAGATGGCCTTCCATGATCAGTTCTATAGGGTGGAGCCAGAGATGACCATCAATGATCTGGTAAAGGTGAAGCAGTATGAACACGAGTCTATAGAGGATTTCATGATGAGGTTTTAAAACCAGGATGAGGTGCCAGTTCCCAATCAACCATGCTCAACTTATAGCCATTGCCCGTAAGGCTCTAAGGCTACCTCTGAGGAAGAAGTTTTGTGATGTGCAGTTTAACGAGCTTCAAGAGTTGGTGATTGCAGCCACTAAGTATGAGAAGCTGTTGACAGAGAAACAGTAAGTGAAGCACTCATCTAAAGTGTCTCATTTCTACAAGAACAAAGCCCCAATACACCAGTTAGAGTTTGAATGCCTAGAGTTAGGAGAAAATAATAGCAGTGTGAAAGAAGGGATTGAGTTATGTGATGCAGAGATGACCACTCATTTCAAACCTTTAATGGTGAAGGGATTGGTCCAGCCTATCAAAGACCAGAAGATTGGAATGAATGATGGAGGCTTTGTGCCTATGAAGCCCCTAAAGTACCAGTCATACTCCTTTGATTTAACTAAAGTTGTAGACATCTATGAGGAACTAATAAGAGCTAGAGTAATCTTGCTCGACAACACCAAGAAGATGCCTAAACCTGAAGAACTTAAAGGGAAGAAATATTGCAAGGTTCACCACACCTTCAATCACTTCATAGCTAATTGTGTGCAGTTCAGGGATTGGATCCAAGACCTTATAGTCAAGGGAAAGCTATTGCTGGAGAAACCCCAAGCCAATATGATGATTGACACATATCCATTCCTAGAAGCCCCAATCAATATGACAAATCTTAATTAGGTTGAGAAGGGGAAATGAAAAGCTACCTGGGATGAAAGGGGAGAGAGAACGCAAGTAGTTAGGCCTATAAAAGGAGTTAGAAGATTGCGGGTTGAGAAGGGGAAATGAAAAGCTACCTGGGATGAAAGGGGAGAGAGAACGCAAGTAGTTAGGCCTATAAAAGAAGTTAGAAGATTGCTCGACTGGCCCCAAGCAGTTGTGGTTAAATGAGTGGTTTTATGCAGCAGATGTCAATGTGAGTGTGAGCTCGATGTGCCAGCATCGGGTGTCGTTATTGATTGGGAGTTGGTCAGAAGAAGAGAAATAGAGGAGCAAGATGCCAGCAGAAGTATTAGTTAGGCTGCTGAAAAAGAAACTACCAAGAATGTGTTCCAAAGGTTAGGAGGAGACTCAGAGCCTCAAGGTCTATCTTAGGTGTTCAGAAACTTTGAAGCCTCTGAAGAAGCAGAAGATAAGGAAGCAAAGTTGCCAAGATGGGTGGATGTGAAACCTCCCTAGCCAAGTTACCATAGTAGCATGAGACAAGAAATGAGAGAAAAAACCATGAGCCCAATGCCCCCATTTACTAAGGGAAATTCAGCCTGACTAGGCTGAAAATGGTACATAGTGGGCAAAGATAGGAGACCTGTTAGAGAGATGGAAGCATCTATGATAAGGAGGGTTCAAAGGCAGCCCACGGCTCATATGAACTCATTGAAAATCCCTGCCATTTTAGAAGCTTATGAAAATGTTAAATTCAAGAGTTTCACCCAATGAGGAGGAAAACAACTCAGTTGGATGAGTAAGAAAGAGGTAGAGAGAGCTAACAATAAAGCTGAAGGTGAAAGAGATCATGTACCTCAAAACCCCCATCCAGGGAAGTACATGGTATTGAGAAGAACTCAAGAGAGTATGGTGATGGTGCCTATACCAGGCTAGAATCCAGAGCCTATTTGTTTTGAGACCATCTATCTTGAGACTCCAAGGCAGCTGGATGATTTCAATGCAATAGAAGATGATAGAGTGCCTGAGTTGATGCTAACCAAGGATGCCTAGGCATGGATGGATCAATTCCTAGGCCAGATTGGAGAGAAAAATGAAGGACTACTTGGACCAAGCAACTTCCAGGTCAACATGACCTATGTCTTGTCATCCATGTTCCATGCAAAACCAGATCAACCATCCGTAATGGAAAGAGATTATTTGGCAGAAGAACTAACGATGGCACTTGTGAACATTGAGGAAGTTGGAAAAGAGAGATCAAACTTGGTAGACTTGCCAACCTCAAACGAAAAGAGCCCGATAGGGTTTATTTTGACAAATGGTGTTCAGTAAACCAAGTCTAGCCTTAGCCAACCATCTGAAGCCCATATATGTAATAGTTTATTTGGAGGGAGTTCCATTCAAAAGGGTGTTGATAGATTGAGTGGTAGGAGTCAATGTGCTCATACTCAAATAGATGAGGAGGCGTTGCAGAAGTAAGGAAGATCGTATTCCTACTGATATCACAGTGTGTAGTTTTTCTGGGGCCATCACCAAAACCTGTGGGATATTGCCTTTGGAGGTAGATCTGGGATCAAAAAGGATTTTGTTGGCATTCTTTGCGGTGGATAACAGCTCTACCTATGAGGCATTGTTGGGAAGAGATTGGATCCACCAGAGTCTGTCTGTGCCATATACTTTGCACCAACAAGTTGATGTCTACCATAAGACCAGAACTAAGGAGCTAGGATTTGGGAGGTAGTGGAGGCCAAATCATGACTATTTCGCCCCACAACCAATGTTGCAGAAGAAAATTTCTACAATCCTAGTGTTAGGATCTTACAGTGTCTAGGTGCTGATAAGAACGGCCATCCTACTAAGGTGACGACCCAGAAGCTCTTAGAATAAGGACTTTCTCTCACCCAGGAGGAATGGGACAAGCCTTACATTGTCCTTGCCCACCAACACCAATGACGTCTGACCAAAAAAGGAAGGACCAAGTAGTAGCAGTCAGGTCCTTAATCGGAAGACTGTTGGAGTATGGGAGAGAAAGAAAAGAGATCAAAGAAAGCTCAGCCAAAGAAATGGTAGATTGGAGTGAATGAAAAAAGTTTTTGGGAGAAGAAATGAAAACAGCCATTGACATGGTGTGTATATATGACTTGGACTGGCCAGAGGATGAGCCCGAGGCCCCAAAGTTAGTAGAGTTTTTGTGTACATAACTGATAAACCAGCACCAGAGGTATAAGACCCCTTAAAAACCATTAATTTGGGAACTGAGGAGGACACCAGGCCAATACAACTTAATGGCATGCTGGAGGCTGGAGATCGGGCAAAAATAGTTGATCTTCAGCACGAATTCAAGGATTGTTTTGCATGGCACTACATAGAGATGCCTGGATTGGACCCCAATTTAGTGGAACACAGAATGCTTATCAAAGAAGGGTACAGACTTGTGAAGCAAGCATCAAGGAGGATGTCGAAAGAGATAGAAGAAAAAGTCAAAGAAGAGATTGAGAGGCTAGTAAAAGCAGGGTTTATTAGGCCTGCAAAGTATGTAAAGTGGTTGGCCAACATTGTACCTGTATTAAAAGCTGTATATAATCAGATAAAAATGGCTAAAGAAGATATTATCAAATAAAAATGGCTAAAGAAGATATAATCAGATAAAAATGGCTAAAGAAGATATAATCAAATAAAAATGGCTAAAAAAGATATACATAAGCATTTAGATGCCCAGGACATATGAGCATACAAATATGTGGTCATGCCATTCGCCCTGAAAAATGCTGGTGCTACCTATCAAAAAGCAATGAACACTACTTTGCATGGTTTGATCGGGCATATCATGGAGGTGTACACTGATGACATTGTAGTAAAGTCTAGAACTGAATAGCAGCACCTGGAAGACCTCAGACAAGTTTTATTGAGAATGAGCACCCACAAGTTGAAGATGAATCCTGTAAAGTGTGCCTTTGGGGTAAGATCAGGCAACTTTTTGGGATTTTTGGTCCATCATAGAGGCGTGGAGATAGACAAGAACAAGGCTCGGGCTATAATTGAATCACTTTCTGACACACCCCGACCCGGAATGTCCACTAGGACTCCGAATCAAGTTATGCTAGCCGACACCTGGAAGGTGAGGAAGCCATAAAGTGTAGTGATGTGGAATATGTGAATAAATTTAAACCTAAAAATGCCTAAACTAAAGAGTACACGGGTGAGCGGGAAAGAACCCAATTCACACGTGATGTCAGAGCATAAGACAATATAGTAAATAGGATGAGAGTTATACCACTGAAGATAACCATCTCCTGAGATTTGCCAGAATCCTCGTTTTTAAAATTAATAAAATTGTAAATGTATGGACGGGTTGTCATACCTTCCCCCAGCAACAAAGTGAAATTGCGGAGGTTGTTAGGGAAGAATAACTTTTTGAGGAGATTTATTGCTAATCTGGCTGGCAAGATCCAACTGTTGACTCCTTTACTAAGATTAAAGAATCAAGAAAAGTTCGAGTGGGGCCCTCAACACCAAGAAGAGTTTGATAAAATAAAGGCTTGTCTAGTCTCTCCACCAGTGCTTATGCCTTCCTAGAGGGGAAAGCCTTTGAAACTCTACATTTCTGCATCCGAGAAGTCAATAGGGAGTTTATTGGCTCAAAACAATGAAGGGACTAGAACAAATAAGTATACTACCTTAGTAGGATCCTTACTGAAGTAGAAACAAGATATACCTCAGTTGAGAAGCTGTGCTTAGCCTTATACTTCACTGCTTGCAAATTAAGTTATTACATGTTGCCTTGCCATGTTCACATAATTGCCAAAACTGATGTGATCAAGTACGTGCTGTCAAAACCAATGCTAACGGGAAGAATTGGGAAATGGATTCTAACACAGTCAGAGTTCAGTTTTCAGTATGTACCTTAGAGAGCAATAAAAGGACAAGCAATTGCAGACTTCCTGTCTGAGCACCAAGAATCCAAGGAGGAACTTGTCAACGTCCCATGAACTTTGGAGGTAGCTAGCCTTTGGATCCCATCTAGTAAAGCTCATTCGGGCAAGGAGGAATGGATCCAACAAGAAGTAAAGAGAATAACTAGCATGTGGATCACTCTTTGAAAGTTATATTTTGACGGGTCTTGTACCCAACATGCTGCAGGAGATGGAATTGTCATTATTAATCCAAAGGGGATTCAACATTGCTACTTATTGCTTCTGGATTACAAAGATACTATCAACAACAGGGCTGAGTATGAGGCATTGATCATTGGCTTAGAGATTCTAATAGAGCTGGGGGCAACTGAAGTGGAAATATATGGTGATTCTGAGTTGGTGATTAATCAATTGAATGGAGAATACAAATGCAGACACCTCACAATGGTAGGATATTACTTGGCAGCTACTTAGTTGTTAAATTATTAGGGCAGTGAAGTGACAATCAACTATATCCCTAGAGAAGTAAATTTAATTGCCAATGAAATGACGCAGAAGGCTTTTGGAGCATAGGTTCAAGAAAGAGGGCCCGAGACAAGAAATACAAAGAAGAAATCTCCCTTCTATCTTTGAGAGAGGATTTAGCTTGGATGTAATGTCGAAAGAGCCTGAGATAGAAGTTTGGAGAACATCTTTCAAGGAATTGAAGATTTAGATGTAGCCTGAACTGAAGCTCTAAACACGATCTAGGAAGGGAAAAAGGCTGTTGCCTGAGCATACAACGAGAGAGTGAGACTAAAGGCCTTCAGGAAAAGAGAATTGGTATGGAAGGCAGTTTTACCATTATGAGCTCAAGTTAGAGGTTTTGGGAAGTGGAGTCCCACTTGGGAAGACCCTTTTACAATCAACAAAGTGTTAGACAGATGAGGGTACTACTTGGCAGATTTAGAGTGAAACTTGCAAAAACATCCAGTCAATGCCAAGTTTTTTAAGAAGTATCACCCATCTCTTTGCGATGTTAGAGATTGTTACATTGATGAAGCCTAAGTACTTAGAAAAGTAGTAAAAGGTCATTTTTATATATTTAAAGCAGTTAAGTATTGTTAGAGAAATGTAAATAAGAAAGTAAAAAAGAAGAAGGAAGTGATATTTCATTTCATAAATGGAGGAGATTACAAGAGATCCTAGCGTAAAATGTTTACATCCTTAGCTAAGGCAGCTATCCTAGATTCGGCCCGGTTCTTTTAAGGTTATGTTATTATTGGCTAGTTGAGCTTCAGAATCATCCACTTCCTGGTTGACCCTCTTCACTTCTTCAATCTTCTAGTATAGCTTGCTTGAGAGGCCTTTATAGTAAAGAGTTGCTCCTCCAATTTCTGGATCTCAGAGGCCATCACCATTATCCTATCTTCCATGGCTGAGCCATCTTCTACTAATTGCTGTAAGGTTGTAGAGGTCCTAGAATGCTTCTACTTGTAGCACTTCACTCTATTTGCTTGCCTCTCAGCTCGAAGATACTGGTCCCTTAGAGCCCTCAAATTCTTGAAAAAGGATAGAAACGACTCATACTGCACTTTTGACATTTGTTGGGCCTTGTACAAGTCCGTGAGAGCTCTCTCAACACCTTAGAGAGCTTTAAGGCTGAAGAAAGTAGTGAAGTCCCTCTGCATCCATTCTCTAAAGACCCGGCGTTGATCTTGGAGGTTTCGAGGCTCAGAAAGGCGCCTTGGAGATCTCAGCCTTGTTCGAATTTGCCCAAATTCTTTGACTAATTCGGGCAAGGAGGCTGTGGCAGGAATGGATACTAGAGGATGAGGCATTACTCTAACACCCCTCGAAGCAGCAGCAGCGGTGGCAGCCTTGGAAGAGATAGAAGGAGGGGTCTCAGTTGCAGCAACCTTTCTAGGCTTAGGGATGGGGATCCCTATGACTCCAGAAGCTTTAGGAAGTCGGGGGAGGACCACCCTACTTGCAACAGGTTGAGCAGACTTGCCCGAGCCCTCACCAGAGGCCTGTTGAATTAAGAAGAAGACAAGTTAGTGGGTTGGTCTATACCTAAGATAAAGAAAGAATACGAGCGAAAACAGTTGTTGGATTGAACTGGGAAGTGAGAGTCACCACCATTGCTGGAGGAAGAGAGGAAGAAGGAGGAGCTGGTGCTTGCCTGATCTGAGGCGCAGAAGAACCTCTCCTTGCCTGGAAAATAACAGAAGTAAAAGTCAGCCTATCAAACTCAGAAATATAATTTAACCCAAGAATGAGAGGGATGCACTAACCACGCTAGAGATGAAAAATGCTGGGGCTGTGAAGTCCCCTCTGCTTTGGTAGCCTATTTTGGGAAACAACAAAGGATTAGCTACGTATTTTGGGAGGGGGGGTGAGATTCAGAATTGACTAAACACTCAAAAGTTAAGAAAAATACCTTCAATTGCTCCAAAATCTGGGCGAGGATCTCTTTGTCACTCTACTGCACTTCTGCGCCTGTTTGCGACTCTTGGGGAGTGGGGTTAAGTCTCTTGCTGGTGGGATGCCTTAATTACAAAGAAATGAGGGATTAGCTCAAAACTTAGAAGAATAAAAACTAAGAAAAGAAGAAAACCAAGTCTAGGTCACTTAGTGGCAGATTTTTGTTTCTTCTTACCCGCTTCAGATGGTAGGGCAGATGAAGGTTTAGAGGCTTGGGAGGTTTGAGACTTGCATTTTCTTCGTATGAGTGGCTCTCGGGGCAGGTAGAGCGAGTCAAGCTTGGGGCCACTCCTTGGGCTTGGACTCCGATGATTCAACCATAGAGGGGCCTTGCCCAACGAGGAGCCCTCATCTCTATTTCGAGCCCAGCCTCGGTCTCCGACTCACTGAAAATCTTAGAGATGTCTCCAGCATCCTCGAGAGCTTGGCTAGAACCTACTTCTTGCCTAACTGCCTTTGCAGCAGCCTTTTGAAGGACCAAGGTGTCAGCAGCCTCTTCTTCTTGCCTTACGTCCACTTCATCAGCGTTGACTTGGGCTGCAAAATTAGAAAAAGGGTTAGCAAAGCGCAAGTTATAGAAGTATAATGTAAAAAGAGAAGAAAGGCAGCAATGTAAAATTACCTATAAGTAAAAGTTGGTTCTTTTGATTGATAACCTCCTTCCAGCTCTTAAATTCTTCGTTCTTTGGAAGAAACTTGAAGAAGACTTGCCTGAAAAGTCGGTCTTTAGCTTCCCGGAGGTCTCTATCATACTTCTTGCACCACTTGGCCTCCCACCAAGTGATGGATAGAGAGGTGCACTCAAAGTTCAAGCCACGGGCTTGTGAGCTATCTTACTCATCACCTCCAAGCTCCGCTGACTTGCCCGAAAAGTGACTTCAAAGGGAGAACGGAGGCGATAGGAAGTCCCACAACAGATGAAGTCGAAGAAGGGCACTAGGATTGCCTACCTGAACCCCAGCTGCCTACCACAGAAGTTAGGGTGGTAGACCTCTAGCCTGGGCTCGTATCCAGCTCGGTCACTTCGAACTCCCCAAGCTAGGTTGTGACAACCCGTCCCTAATTTTATGATTTTATTAATTTTTAAATGAGTGAATTGACGAAAATACCCTAAAAATGAGATCGTTGACTTTAGTTGAAGGGAAGGGAGAAATGAGAGTTAGGAGGGTGGATGGACCAACTAGAAGAAGGAGGTGAGGAGAGTGAGCAATTAGGAGGAGAAGAAAGGAGGGAAATGAGATGGGGGAGAAGTAGCCAAACCTCTCAGACCTGTTTTCAAACCCGACAACCCGGACCTTGACCCGACTCCTAACGACTGCTCCGACGGGTTTTCCGTCGAATTCTCCAGCTTTCTTCAACCTCCCATCACCCTCAAACACCTTCATGTCATCCCAGCATCCAAATTGAGTCAAAATCGACGAGTTTTCGTCTTGATTTCACTAAGAACACCCGTACCGGTGCCGTGAAACCCTAGCATTTGATCCACTATTTCTGAAACAACCGCCTTTGATTACTACCACCAATTGACGGTTCTTGAGCCCAAGAACAAACCCCAAACTAGTTTGGGGGCGGCGGATCACTGGAGTTGGCAAATCAGAGTTCACTTCTTTTGGGGTTTCCGACGGTTCAAGGAGTTTTCAGGCCACTTCCCAGCCAAATTGGACGTCATCACAGGCATATAAATTGATCCTCGTCCTTCCATCTTCATTTTGGTATAATTTGGTGAATTTTAGAATTAGTGGAATTTTTCGGCGAATCGAGGAGGCCAGCCGCCGCGTGCGGTGACGCGTGGATTGAGACCCGAGCTGCCCATCCTAGGCTAATTTGGATGCCTTGATTCTATATTTGACACCTGATTGACGAAATTCCATTGTTTGGGCATAATTTCGTTGAGGTCCGCCACTCGAATACTATAGCAATTGACGATCCGACCGTTGGATCATCACTAAACTTTAATACATTATAGTATGTAATATTTGAGGACCATAGAAACTTACAGATCAAGAATCTGACTTATGGATCTTCTCGGATGGGTTTTCTATGTTTGTAAATCTAAACGTTGGCAGCCACTTGATTTTAGCAATGGGCAGAGATCCGACCGTTGGATCGTTCCGAAACTTTAGTATGTTGTTCTAGAAGCTTATTGAAACTCTTGGGAAGTTACGGATCAAAAATCCAAGGTGAGGATCTTCCGGATCGAGTTACATAGGGTTGTGGACCCTACCGTCGACCTTTGATCGATGGTTGACTTTTGGTCAATAGGTTACAAATCATTCTAAAACGTCCTTGGGGATGTGTTTTATGTAAGTTATGTGTTCTATCGATAAGAATTTTGAGACGTGATTTGATATTTGTTCTAGGGGACGATCGTTCGTGACGCCTCGATATTTGTGCTAGAAAGTTGTAGCGCGGACTCCAGGTGAGTGGGTCTTTTCCTTTTTATAATATATATAAATATATGTATATATGTGTGTGTATATACATATATATATTTGATAGTTTCCATTTATGCCTTTGGAAAAGAATTTCTTACGTACGCCTGGATTAGACTAAAGTTTATAAGAATTAGCGAAATGACGGAATTTATGAAATATGCTACATCCTACGGGATGCACATGTATGCTTATAATCTTGCTTATATTCATGTAGTCTGCTCATCATTGCTGCACCCCGATGCTAGTGCTCACCCTGGGCCAGGGCCAATCCTTCATGTGTATGTTCACCTTCACACCGCATGCTCGCCTTGGATCCAAGTAGGTGCTAGTCCTGTTGTACATGTCGTATTAGGAAACTCTGACTCGTAGGTGACCGCGATTATCGCCAGTCTTCACGTGATCGTAGCACTAGAGTGTATATTATGATTACACCCAGTTCTGTCGTACAGGTCACATTAGGCGACTTCGACTCGTGTGCTAGCATAGATTGATGAGCAATAGGTGCAGTCATACGGGTCACATTAGGCGACTTTGACTGGTGTGCTAGCATAGGTTGTTGAGCACCTGATTTTACTTATATTACTGTTGAGAATTTGTGATTTTGGGATATCATGCCTTATTTACGTTTTGCTGGCTACGGTAAGTATTTTCATACTATATGTAGTATGTATATTTTGGAAACTAGACATGTTTTACAGTAAGGGGTTATAACGTTTACAAAGGTTTTTATTAAAACTTTATTTTCAGGCCACTTACCCTTGTTTTTCGTCCTTTCAGGTTTTAGCAGTTGAGCTTCCATATCGACGAGGATTCTTGGGAAATCTTGGGGTATACGGTTACCTTAGATGGTATAATTTCTCACCCTATTTTACTGTATTGTATTTATGCTTTGTCATCACGTGTGAATTGGGTTCATTCCCGCTCACAGCGCACTTTTGTATTTAAGCACTTTTAGGTTTAAATTTATTCACATTTCCACATCACTACACTTTATGGCTTCGTCATTCTCCATGTATCGGCCATCACAGCTCGATTCGGAGTCTAGGTGGATGTTCTGAGTCAGAGTGTGTCATAGGTCCCTCTGTTGGATGCAGCTGACATATTTCTCTTTGCATGAGCTGCTGGCATCCTCCCTGAATGAGTCTTGGAAGAGTTGACCCGAGAACCAAGGGTACTTCCTAAGCATATAGGCACCCCACTCTAAGTTTGCCCAAGTCCGGCAGATCATAAAGACGTAGAGGCAAGCAATGGTAGAGTAACTGGTGGTAGGAGCCTCTGCAAGAATTCGAGCTGGAGACATGCCCTCCCGAAACTCTAAGTTGGTAGCCCGAAACTCGGGGAAGTACCACTAGAGCTATAGTGGCACCATCCAAGTGGCCCTGTTGACGTTGGTCTCGAAAGGTTGACCTCTTGTCATCTCATAGAGGAGATAATAGTGATGTGTCAGGATGAATGGTGCTGTGGTGACATCGTCAAATGAGTGCAGCGCCTCTACTAGTGGGATCCACTCCAACTTTACCCTATTTGACTTGTTGGGGAACACATGGTTGTTCAACCAATAATGAAGGAAGTACATGTGTTCCTGAGCTCGGTCTGGAGTGGGGGAAGACGGGCTAAACATCTTTTTGGTGAAGGGGATGAAGCCTGCAAAAGTTATCCCCTAGCTCTTGAAAATGGTAGAGTTGTACTCCAAGCTAGTGATGGACTTGGAGGCGTCCGAGCTTTCAACAGTTGGGCGAGAAGGGGATAACCAATCATGTGTGATGTCCACACACCTGTCCGATGGTCTTAGATTGAAGACCTCAGCCATGTCCAAGATGGTAGGAGTCATGAGGCCCACTCTGAAGTCGAATATGTTGGTCCCATTATTCTAGAAGTGAATAGCAGTTGCCAAAAGCTCATGCTTGATAGGGACAATGGTCTTCGACATCAAGATGAGCTTATAGATGCCATTCGCCATCCATTTCTACTTCCAAATAGTCTCTAGCTCATCCACCCACTGAGATTAGGCTTCATCCTTCATCAGATGAAAGCCCTTCCTGAAATTGGACCACTTGGGGGCAAAAATCCTAGTCTCGGCGGAGTAGGGGTTATGAGTAAACCAATTGGTAACAGGCATGTTACTCTCCACTGCAATTAGGACTCGGACAGTCCAGGCAGGCCCCAGAGAGTGTACCCCTTCCTCATCGAGGAAGATGGACAGGTTCAGGCTAGCCTGAGGGTGATAGAGGCCATTGAGCCGACGACGCAAGTTAACGATCCCCTTTCCAGACTCACATATAGGGCATGATGTGGGGGCCATGTTTGAATTCGAGAAAGGAAAGTGAAAAGTGATTGAAGATGAGGGCAAGAAAAGGCTGAGAATGCAAGAAATTCGAGAGTTCTGGAAATTTAGAGAGCTGAGTTTGCTCAATGTGATGGCCGAGAAAATTAAAGTGGAAGCTATTTAATGGGCAAGTGGTTAATTTTGAAAGACATGGGTTAGTGCAAAGGTTTATGCGAAACTGCTAATTAAGTGGCGGGAATACCCAGTTAAGGCATGTAATTTATTTTTAATCATTATCGATGTCTTAATTAGCGGACTTGACAATGATTAAATGGGCACTATTTGAGTTAATATTTAACACTGGGCTTTGTGAGGATGGAGGCCCAAAGATACAAAAGCAAAGAGGAGACTGGGCTCGGACAAGTCGATAGGTCCGAGAAGAATTGGAAACCATTTCAATAAGGCATAGGCCACATGCCTATGTTTGAAGTGATGGGTGACAGAGGGCACCTCACCCCCAGCAAAAGCACTTTTCAAGGGCATATATGGTAAATTAAGGGTGACTCACAATCTTCTGAAAGCCATCAACTAACGGCAAAGCTTGGACAGTCGGGCTAAAATGTCTATAAAAGTAGCAAGGGACACCAGAGACAAGGACACTCAACCAATCAATCAAAAGACATCCAAACTTTGATCTCAGACAAGTTCGTACACTGAAAGCTGTATTTTGTCCAGATTTCCCCTTTTTAGTCATAGATTCCCTATAGAAAGCCATCTTTTGTCAAGTTTAGAAGCTGTGTTACCTTCCCCCAGTGTTGTAGTATCGATTCCCTCTAGTAAAACCTATTTACATTTCATTCCTCAGAGCCTACAAACCCTTGTAAACACAAAGATAAGTGGTTGCAAGAAGTTGAACCTTGCCCGACAAGGTTAAATCTTGCCCAAGTCTCTTTTGTTTGTACTTACATAAAGTAGATATGTTTGTTTAATGTATCTCACCATGTTTTTAAATCATTTTCAATTGTTCTTCATTCAAAGTCTCATATGTAATCAAAACTAGCTAAGCTAATGAACCTGTTTTCATTAAAGTAAACTTTGATCAAGGAAATGGTTGGAACGGCGCTGAACCCCCTTCATTTTGGACATACAATATCATGAATTAAAAGCCCTTGTTTACAAGGCAAGAAAAAGAACTTTATACAGACTTAACCCATCTGTGACAATCCATTGGTAAGCAAGAAGTCAAAGTAACTTGTGGCGCAAGTAATCAACTTAATTCACACTTATACAACAATCTGTTATATAAAGATAACAGTGGCACGCTCATATCCTTGTTAGTTTTGACTGTGACCCGCAAGGTCTAACCAAAGGCCCCACAAAGGCACCATTCAAACTGACAATAAACTCACATTGCAGCACACCAAGCAGCAAGCCTTGCCCGACAGGCAAGAGCCTCGGGGGGCTGTGCGAGGGATAGATCCGGCCCGAACAAAGGCTTGAATAGAATGTGGCATTTGCACACTCAAAAATACTATCTTTGGTGTTTATGTGGGTTAAGAAACTAATGAAATTGTCGCCATATTGTTTGAAATAATAGTGTTTCAAAGCCCACAGTATGTGATTGTTCTTGAAGGAATAACTTATGAATCATATGAAGACTAGAAAAGGTTTTTCTTGTGGTCTTGGACTTTTAGTTAGGGAATTGTTATTAGCACTTCAAAAAGTCATCATGCACTCCTCGGTTTATTTTCTACACTAGGGAGGAATATAGGATGACTTTTTGTTATAGCAAATAGCAGCGCCTTTTGTTGTAATTTCATTCTGTTAGGTGATTATATAAGTTATTTTCGGTTGGTCATATATTTAGTTTTCTAATAGTTGATTCATATATATACTTTTATGTAAGTTGTGAAATTCGCTTTCACCAAAGTAACTCATGAACTGCCAAACGCCTTCGCTTGCCTTTATTTTTCAAGACAAAATTTTGTTTAATCTCAATTTCTTCGTTCTTAAGGTACCTCAAATGTTTCTTGGGTCAGTTGGGTGTAATCATGTATGGGTATATTTATAATTATTGGCATATGAACCTCCTGATTGATAAACAAAACGAAAAATCCCTCCGAGAATCTGGAAACTAGGTGACGTTTGGTAACTTCTTGTCTTCTCCTTTAAAGTACCCCAATATTTATTGTGTTCTTGATTGGCGTTCAAATATATGTGGCATGAACTTAAAAGAATGTCTTAGCTTTCACTGCGAACCTTCTGTTGACACTTTGCAAGGGACAACTATTGTAAATTTTATTTTCTACTGCTTCATAAAACGATAATTCTGCTTCTTGTAAACTTGGTTGAGTTCCCGTTTAATTCACCAATAGATACTCATTTTTCAAATTACTCGACTTCTTTTTGGGTGTCTTTTCATTTGACTTTGAAGCTTTGTATTTTTTTAAAAAAGGGGGAAGGGAAAAAACTTGTATACGGATTATGATTTAGTTTGAGTGTAACGTAGAACACTAGTTCCTCGTATTTTGTATTTGAGTGACTATTGTAGATTTGTGCAATTTGGACCTGAGGTGGAGTGCCATTGCGCCGCTCCAAATTGTCAAGGCTTCGTTGGGACCAAGAGAAAGACTGGTAAGGTGGAAGTTTGCTGGGGTCCAAAACGCAAGAGAAAGTCAACAACTTGCATAGCTATCATTACCAGATGGTTAGTATCAAACTAAGTTTAACCCTTTGTTGTATGCCCGTCTAATGTTGTTGATAGCCTATATCGCGAAATGCGGGCAAGTAGAAATGCGAAAGGCAAAAAATAGAAAAAAAAAAAAAAAAGAAACAAAGAAACAAAGAGAGAAAATTACACCGTGTTATTGTTTGGGCGTCAAAGAGGAATACTGTAACAGTGTAAATTCCTGCGAAGCAGCAGCAGCACTTTTATTGCTGTATAATTGCATGCAACTGAATTTTGCCCTTGTTGGCATGGACGGAACTGGCTTAGGCCCAGCGGGGGCGGATGCCCCACTCAATTATTTTTTTGTCGAAAAAATATACTTTTTTGTAGGTTGCTTGTGACATTAGTGTTAACTCTTTTATGCACTACTTTCATCGTTGAAAGTGCATATTCAACAATAAAATTTCTGAAGATCGATTGAGAAATTAGATGGGAGATCAATATGAAGAATGATAACATGATTATTTTGTATGAAGAGGGATTTGATGGTATATTAGTAATGAAGTTGTCATGCAACGTTTTAAAACATGAAATACATCGAGGGATATTGTAATAAGGTGTATAAAAAAAACTTATGGATTTTTTTATTAATTTTTAATTTACACACACACACAAGTGTTTTGTTGAGTACATTCTTGAACTTTTTAATTTGTGACTTTATTATTTAAGGATGCCCCCATCCATGCAGATCTCTAACTTCGTCCCTGCTTGTTGGCATATGTATGTAGTCTCATTTGACAACATTAAGAGAGTTGACGGGTTTGTTCCACATGGCAGACTCAATCACCTCTTATTATGGAAATTTATTGCTTCGTTTGGTATCGATGATTGGATAAGTCACTATGTTTTTAGGGATGTTGGAGGAAAAAATGAAATAATTGTGGCCAATTTGGAGGTATGAGACGAATTACTTAACCTCCAAATTGGTAGGATTAGAAGGGTAGAGTTTTCTTAATGTCTAAGTTTCTTCTCCTCACAGCAGTCACTGTCTCACTCACTCTCCATCATCCTCTTCTGGGCAGTGATTAACATGTTTAGCAGCTCTAAAGAGTGTGTTTCCATTGCTCATGTTGTAGTTCATGACAAACTGCGAAAATGAATACGAAGCCAAGGGCGATGAAAATGAATCAGAAACCGAAGCGATGATCATGATTTATGGATGTGGCACTATCCATTTTGTCACGCTGCTTTCTTTTTTCTTTGGTGAACATTTTGTCATCCTGCTTTTGTAGCTCTTTATGATGGAACCCGTTAGTAGTATCTCATGAAACCCAATCTTCTGATGAGAGATTTTAGAAATACTTCTTATGTCAAATTTTTATTCAGTTTAATCAAATGAACAGTTTATTATTTATGAGCTAAATGATAATTTCAAGAAATATGTAATGGGACAATAACGAACACACGCCCCATGTATTGCTATGAGCTACAGTCATGTTCCACTTCACCACTTTAAGACGGACTTCACCTTCAACCATGAGATGTAACTACGTAAGTCAGAATCTCTAACTCTAGCAATAGGGGTATTTGTGTAATTTGACAGGATAGCCACACCACTATATAAAGGTTGCTATGCCTCACATTGTTGTGGATGCAAATTTTCGCTTTCTTCTTCTTGGACAAAATTGCACTTACAAAACAATTAACACCTTAGGTCAAGGCCAAAAGCCTCACGCACCCATGATGAAGGGGGCGCTTTGGCCGAAGAACCTCCAATGCCAAAGTTAGAATTTAGAGAGAAAAGTGTTTAGAGAGTTTTTGAGAGTTTTGTAAGAGTGTAGAACTTAGCTTTTAAGAGAAGATGAGGTTGAATATATAGAGCATGGCCGGTCCCCTTGGGAGAGAGGGTGGCCGGCCTCTTAGGTATTTTTTCAGTGTAATTGGTGATTTAATTGGCAATTAATGGATTAATTAGTTAATAAATCCATTAATTAACCAATTAATCAGAATTTGTAAGGAATGTTTTGGAGGTTATGGAATAATTACCTTGTGGAGAATATAGGATGAGAATGGATGAAATAATTTTGAATTTGTTACCTATTTTGGGCACTTTTGACTTGGTTGAGGATTGATTGTCCACTGCTCGTGCGTAGGAATCCCGGTAAACCTCGAGGGTAATTTTGTCCTTTTAACCCAAAAATCCACGTGTCGCCTTGTGATTATTTTTGGCTCCACAATTGTAACATTAGGAAATTCTCTAATAAAATTCTCTCACTCTCTCTCAAATTATTTTCCTCTAGAACACGTTATCAGTACTTTTGCTCTTAACGGAAGTAAAACCCACAATTTGGGTTTTCTCATCTTTTGGCAACAAATTTTCTATTTTTTGTTTTATTTTATTTTGAAAGTAGGATCACCTTTGTTTATTGTATGTTTAAACATCCCACGAAGCATTAACCCGATTATAATATTTCTTTATTGCTTGTGCGATTTTTTTATATATGTTTATCATATATCATTTTATTTTTTGCAATTTTGCGAAACCTTCACGATATGAAAAACCACCATGATGCATGAACCCCCTTAATCTAATTTTATGCATATTAAATCGAAATGTTTGTTTGTGATTTTTTCGTGATAAACATGTGTATATCATATGGAGGATCAAAATGATGCCTCCATCCCCACTACCGCAAAACCCTAGTAACTTTGTTGTTAGAGAGCTTCCAGAAGTAAGGCAAACCTGACACCCGGAAGTGTCCGTATGCATTCCAGTCGAATACCGAAATTGGCTTGCCAGTCGGAAAGCCCAACCCGTATTCTAGTCAAATACAAAACTCACATTCTAGTCGAATGCACATTTTTTTCTCCCCATTCGAAAGCCCAATTTTGCTTCTTGTCGAAGCCCAATTTCATATTCAGTCGGATATGCGAATATGAGACCAAAAAAAAAAAAAAAAAAATCATTCAAGCAGCATGAATTGAATTAATTTGTTGAGTTTCAAGCTCACTTGACTTTAGAATTTTTCTAAGTCAAGAAAAACAAAACCTGAGACTCGTTTTCTTTTTTATTAAAAAGGGGGACAACTGGTGGCATGTCATGGTTATCCATCCCTTATGGGCCCAGAGAGGCTATAGAGAATTTCACCCTGTCTGTGGCTATAGTCAACCAGACTCACTAGCTCAGCGCATTGAACTCAAAAACCTTTGGAGCACCTATGTGTTTGTCTTAGTGTCCAAACACTAATGACCTTGAGACTAGTCATACTCCTGATTGAGTTGACATAAAACACACTAGCCTTAGCAGGTTGTCAATGCCCAATTATCAATCATATGGCTAGGAACGTTTTAGGAATGAACATAAGAGAAAGGTTTCATTGATCTAACGCTTATATCACTTTCCTCTTAGGTGGATTACATTCCTTGGATTCTGTTATTGGTTAAACACATAATACTTTAAATAGTGATTAATAATAAACAATGCATTTCCATTGAATTTAACAAGAGTTTAACATAATAAGTATTCCATAAGCTATTACATCAAATGAGTGGCTTTGTGGGCATACTTCTAACAATCTCCCACTTGCAATCAAAATCATCTTCCTATGTATTTAATACCCATCTTTTTCATGTGACGGTCAAGCTAGACTTGAGATATTGGCTTGGTCAATGGATCCACTATGTTATCTGTTGATGTAACCTTGAGAATATTGACTTTCCCTTTAGCGGCATATCATCTAATGATATTGAAGTGACACACCCCGACCCGGAATGTCCATTAGGACTCAGAATCAAGCTGTGCTAGCCGACACCTGGAAGGTGACGAAGCCATAAAGTATAGTGATGTGGAAAATGTGAATAAATTTAAACCTAAAAGTGTCTAACGACAAGTGTGCCCTGTGAGCGGGAGTGAACCCATTTCACACATGACGTTAGAGCATAAGTAAAGTATAATAGTGTGGGTAAGGATCATACCCTCAGAGGTAGCCACCTATACTGAGAGTTGCCAAGAATCCTCGTCAATACAAACCTTCAGTAGCTAAAACTTGGAGGGGCGCAAAACAGAAAACGTGAGTGGGCCAAAAACAAGCTTTTGAAAATGTATTTCTATTTCTAAACATAATAACCCCTCACCGTAAAACCCGTATAATTTTCCCAGAAATAGTAGTACATAAGTATATAAGAATCTTGCTCAAAAGCAGTATAAATCGAAGTATATGCCATCTCAAGTATCTCAGCAATAAATATGTAAGTCAAGTGATATAAATCAATGTAAAAATGATATACCAGCTGGAGTCACCTAATGTGACCTTTATGGCTGAACCTATAGCTCATCAAGCATGCCTGCACACGAGTCGGAACCACCTATTGTGGTCTGTACGACAGGGCTGAGTGTAAATAAGTACGCTCAAGTGCTACGATCAAGTGAAGGTTGTGCGAATAATCGAGGGTCACCTACTAGTCGGAACCACCTATTGTGGACTGTACGACAGGACTGTACACCAAACTTGGATCCAAGGTGAGTGCGATGCGGGAGGTGAACATCACGTGAAAGACTGTGCCTTGGCCACGGACGGGAGCACTAACACCGGGATGCAGGACAATGAGCTCTACGTGCATCAACTCATAATTAACTACCATGCAACCATACCATCAATATGTCCTCACTTGAACTTACCTGGGCCTTCGCAGCATCATGCAATATTATGCAAAGCTATACTAATGTATATGCTAAAATGTAAAGCAAATATGACATGGCATTTTAAACAAAATTCCATCTAAAATAGTTTCTGGGAAACGTATATATATAAAACCAAAAGCCCACTCACCTGGAGTCTGCGTTACACTCCCTAACACAAACATCAAGGCGTCACGAACGATCGGCGCTCAGAACAATTATCAAACCACATCTCATAACCCTTATCAATAGAACACGTAACTTAAATAAAACACATCCTCAAGGACATTCTAGAATGATTTGAGACCCATTGACCAAAAGTCAACCGTTGGTCAAAGATCGACGGTAGGGTCCACAACCCAACGTAACTCGATCCGGAAGATCCGCATCTCAGATTTCCGATCAGTAACTTCCAAAGATCTACATTATGCTTCTAAACATCATACTAAAATTTCATTACGATCCAACGGTTGGATCTCCGCTAATTGCAAATTCAAGTGGCGGTTAACGTTTTATTTTACAACTTACAAATTAGACCCGGCAGTTTCTTACACGACACGGTGATACGACACGTAAACGACACGAAAATAACAGGTTTTGGGTCAACACGATAACTAATCGGGTCATTATCGGGTGACCCGTTAAGAACCCGTTAATAACGGGTTCTTAATAGGTATACACGCGGGTAACACGTGGGTAACCCGTTTCGACCCGTTAAGAAAAATAAATTATAATTTTAAAGTTTAATTACTAAAAAATTTATATAGCCATATTGTATATATTGGTATATTCTATATTAAATATAGATTTTTGTATTATTATTCTATATAAGTTAAAAATATTAAGTTTTATTTATTTAATTATTTATTTTTATTATGAGAGTTTCTTATTATCATTAATAGGATAAATTTTACTTAACATGTTGTTGTCCAAAATTAAAATCAACTAGTATAGGCAATAAGACATCCCTACAAGTATGAAAAATGTGAAAGAATATATAAACACTTGTGATTCATCATTCCTCCACGAGTAGACAATGGTTACACTTACATTATCATTTAGATTTTTAAAACCCTCCAAACCGTCATGAATAGTGTTTTTTATTTGAGTGTAAAAGTATAAAATTAATAATAATTATTGTAGAAGTGTAAGAAATGTATAAAAAAAATATATACAATCACTCGTAGTGACAAGCTTTACAACTTTCGTGAAGGGGTCAACTTCGAAATCCAACACTATAATCCATAAACCTTAAATTTGTATTTAACCGTCGATTGTCATTTAGACTTTATTCTTTATATTGAATTTCATTTTTAAAATTTTCTTTTTTGAAAACATGATCTTCTGGGGGATGTAGGAAGATGAACGGTTCAGATCTTTGATATCACGTCCCGATATTTACGGTTAATTGAAATATGAGTTGATGTTATATAGTTTGTAGAGACTTTATAAACACTAAGCAATATTTTCACTAACGGTAAAACTCTAAACATAATATCAACGATCCGAACCGTCTAATAGAATATGTTTTCAAAAAAGAAAATATGAAAAAACAAAATTTGGTGAGAAAAATGAAGTATAAATGTAAACAACAATCGACGGTTAAATTTTGATATATGATTTATATGATTATAGTGGCACATTTCAAAGTTAAGCCTTTCACGAAAATTGTAAAACTTGTCATTACGAGCGTTTATATATTTTTTCTATATTTTTCACACTTCTACATTAATTAAAAAACTATTAAAGACTTTACTTAAACAATAGTCATAGGATAAATGAGAAGAGAGTGCTAATGTAGAAAGCCTCACTGAAAATATCATCAATATAACTCTTGAAGACAATATATCAAGCCAAAGTTCCAATACCGTTTCCCATGGTGATTGATGAAAATTGAAGAGTTTGATTGTAAGAAAATGTGCAAGGTTCCAAACCTTGAAACATAACTCCCTTAATTTTGCAAATCTTTTGAACATTTGATATTTTGTAATGTTCTAATGTTTTTATTTTTTATTTTTTTATTATTCTCTTATTTTGGGTATGTAAATATGTAATACTTGAAAGACAAATGCGTTTTTATGTTTTGAATGTGATAATATGACATGTATATACTTATTTAGTATTATGTTTTTCATTTGATTATTTTTTGGTTTAAAATATATTTTCCTTAACGGGTAACGGGTCGGGTCATATTACCTGTTAATATTATCGGGTCGATTTCGGGTTGGGTCATTTTACCCGTTTCTTTTAACGGGTGTTACACGACACGACCCGTTAAGATATCGGGTATGACATGAAAACGACACGAACATGGGAAACACGACACGAATGCCAGGTCTATTACAAATCCAATTCGGGAAGATCCGTAAGTCAGATTCCCAATCCATAAGTTCCTAATATCCTCAAATATTACGTACTATAACGTACCAAAGTTTGGTGACGGTCCAACGGTCGGATCATCAAATCAAATAATGATCGAGTGATGTAACGTAATGAAACTAGGTTCACAATAATCAAATCACGTCATACGGATATCATATCTGAGATCAAGATATCAATTTAGTGTAAAATAGCATTGGCTGCCCATTGGCCACGTGCAGCCTCACGCGCCGCCGCCGGTGGCCGTTGGCCGCCCTGACTCGCCAGAAAATTTAACTATTTCTAAAAATTCTCAAACTTCACAGAAATGAAGATCTCAATGAGAGGAACAACTTTCATACCTGCGACCAAGGCCAATTTGGCCGGGAAAAGCTCCAATTTCACGAAAACCTGTCGGAAACCCTATAAAGGGTGTTTCTTAATTCGACTCCAAAAAAGCTCTGACGCCCCAACCATTGCTTGGGCTTTGTTTTTGGGTTCATGGAGAGTCTATTGGTGGTGTTAATTGAATGAAAACATTTCAGGTTTGGTGGATCTCAACCGAGGGTCCTCACGGCACCTATGGTTCCCGTCGGGATGTTTTCCCCAAAATACAATCAAATTCATTATAATTTTAGGTGGAAAAGAAAGAGGGAGGGTAGTGGAATGTTTTCTAGGTGATGGATGGTGGCAATTAGCTGGAAAAAGAGCCTGAAAAGCCGTCGAAAGGTGTGGAGTAGCCGGGTTGGGTACGGGTCAAGGGGAACAGGTTCGGTTCCCCTTATTCTTCTCCTTCCTCCCTTCTCTCCTTTATCTCTTCTCTAATTGGTCACCCTCACAGCTCTTATTTTCTGATTCGCCTCACCTCTCCCTCCTTCTCTCCTTTATACTCCATCTCCACCGCCCATATTTTCTTCCTTTAAATCTGGGCCACCCACATGGCTTCCCAGATATTTCCCCAAAAATCTGAAGTTTTCTCGAAATTGATTAATTTACTAAAATGCCCCCAACTTTCAACGTTAATATCTCATTCGTTAAATTGCGTTCCGCTTGCGTCTACGCGTTTGTAACGATGAGTACTACGAGGATATGCCAAGAAAATGGATCTTACGTGACTCGACAAGGAGGTCAACAAAAGTCAATGCATTTGCCTCGAAGGGCATTTTCGAGATTTCACATTTAAAATTCATAATTTTTAGGGACGGGTTGTTACAGAAGTGTCTGTCGAAATGCTTGTTATTTTGATAAGCCTTAGGTTCCTAGCTTGAGTTATCACCCCACTATTATCACAGTACAAAGTTATTGGTGATTCGATGGTGGGAACCACTCTAAGTTCAGTAATGAACTTCTTCATCCAAAACACCTTTTTGCCAGCTTCATCCGCAACGACATATTCTGCCTCAGTCATGGAATCAGTAATGACATCTTGTTTCTTTCTTTTCCAATTGACCGCCCCACCATTCAGAGTGAATACAAATCCTGAGTTGGAACTTTTATCATCCACGTCAGATTAGAAATCTTCATCATTATAGGCTTCCACTCATATCTCTAAATCTCCTCCATAAACGAAGAACATATGCTTAGTTCTTTTTAGATACTTGAGGACACTCTTGACAGTTGCTGTCACGCCCCAATACTGACATACATCCAAGATCAAAACGTGATGTCACCACATCCGTGTTCATCATGTCTCACCTTCAAGACAAGACCAAAACACAATCAATGATTCAACCACACAGTAACTTTCTTTTATTTCATGGCTGCATCTAACCTTTGTGTTAGATTGCCTACGTACCCTAAGTCGAGATCAAGCCATTCGTAGTTCACCCTTTGTTAAACTCTGAACTTTTCTCTATGGACTTCCTATTAGAAAACATAGAGTACCACACTACATAACAACCATATGCCAACCAAGATTGCGTCATTCACATACATCACATGCTTTCCAACACCATTCCATGAACACGTCAATTAATCAATTCAATGAATCAAAGATGCACAATATTAACATTTAACTACGTTAATCAATAAAAAATATCACATATCATGTCACGAAATTTAATCAAGGAACTCTACATAATTCCCTACTTGGGTTCCAAGTAATAACATGGTAAATCTAATTTATAAACACAATGTGTACTGTGAGCTATGTTTTAAAAGGCGAAGGCGTGGGTGAGGCGCTTGATGGATAGCGCCACCTAGGCGAAAGCCTTAAGGTGTGAGGTGAAGCCTCACAAGACTTAATTTTATATATATATATATATATATATATATATATATATAGACACACACACATACATACATATATAGATATATTATACACATATAAAATATACTACTTTGTAAAAAAAAAAATTCACTGTCATTCAAAAGTGCACAAGCAACAAACAAATTGAACTCACATGACCAAGTTTAATCAAGGAATCATACTAATCAATATTCAAACATCTACTTAAGTCCCTATATATATATATATATATATATATATATATATGATAGGTAGTCTTGAAAAAAGAGAAATAAGGATAAATATAACGATTTTTTAATAAAATATTAGGGTTAATCTCAGTTTACTACCCTAAAGTTTATTGGTTTTCAACATTTGGTACATGAAGTTTTTTTCATCCCACAGTGGTACATAAAGTTATAATTTTGGGACACTTTCATACATCTGTTAAGGTTGCTGTAAATTTGCCGTTAACGGATGATGTCGCATCCACGTGGACAATGATTGGGCGCCATGTGGATATTAAAAAATAAAATAATAAAAACTAAAAAAATTAAAAAAAAAAAAAAAAAACTTTGTCTTCTTCCTCCCTCTTCCCCCGCACCCTCCTACTCCCACTCCATTTCCCAAAACCCCACTTCTTTATGTAAAATCCCCAAAACTAAGTCTAGACCTAAAAGCAGCACCGAAGACGAAAGACGGAAAAGCAGCAACTTTGTCCCTAGATTCCACCATTTATGCTTCCATGAAGCTCCAGTTCGAACCCACAACCACCCACAATGCTGACTCGGTACTGAGTCTGTTCAGAGTCGTCGATCGGAGGTCCAGATCGAACACCCTGACCCACCACCGTTGGATCTAAAAAATTGAGTTCTGAGGCGTCTATCGGAGGTCCAAATCTAACATGTAGACCCACCAACGACGCCCTATCCTCCCGTTCTCGCTCTTCCATTCTTTGCCACTGCTCTTCCTAATGTCAGAGTCGGAATCGCTCCTGGCGGTGCTGTTTTTTCGTCTTCGGTTTGGCCTGCAGCGGGGTTTCGGGGTTCTGAGGATTTGATGTGCAACACAATGGAGCTAGGCATGGTTTTGGGTGCTGTTTCGGGCAGGGCATGGTTTTGCCATCTTCGGTGCTGCTTTTAGGTTTAGACATGGTTTTGGGGATTTTACAGAGGGAAGTGGGGTTTTAGGAAATGGAGTGGGAGTAGGAGGGTGCGGGGGAAGAGGGAGGAGGAAGACAAAGTTTTATTTTTTTATATTTTTTAATAGCAACCTTAATGGATGTATGAAAGTGTCCCAAAATTATAACCTTATGTACCACTTTGGTATGAAGAAAAACTTCATGTATCAAATGTTGAAAACCAAGAAACTTTAGAGTAGTAAACTGAGATTAACCCAAAATATTAATATAACATTAAAAATAGTAATAAAAATAAAAAAGATATTTTTTTTTCCACTGGCCAATCATCAACATGTGAGGAAAATAATAATAATAATAAAAGATGCTTATTTAATATATAACATGAGAAAACGATATTAAAAACAAAAAGTGAAGAGAAGAAAATGGTGGGGGGGGGGGGGGTAATAAATGTCATTTAAAAAAATAATACTAAAAATAAAAAGTGAAGATAGTGGAGTAATAAATGTCAACAAGTGGGGCCAGTTTAAGCTTTTAAAGAGAAAATAAAATAAAATAAAATAAAAAATTCAGCCTAAAAGCCTTAACCGTGTATTCATCTTCTTTATCTCCTTCGCTGGTTTCATAGTTTGCAACTAAACAAATTCTAGATTTCTGCAATTTAAAAAAGAAAGAGGGACGCCCAGTCGACCTCTTAGGCGTGCCTCAGCTGCCTAGGTGCACCCAACAAAGCCTAGGTGAGTATTTCACCCCTCCCATAAAACAGAGGCAACAATGTTGAAGCCCCGGCTCCAAGGTTGCCTAAGCGGCCCCCGAGATGAGGTTTTTAAAACACTGACTGTGAGCAATCTCATTCACTTGAATCTAGGGTTCCAAACTAACTTTATGGAATCCAACTCTACGAAATCCAAATAAAATATGGTCACTTATCGAAATGTACCAAGTCATAACCTTAGGTAGGTAGTGGTCACTCATCGCGGATATACCAAGCATGATCACCCCTAAAATACGTATGGTCCCCCATCACAGATATACCAAACAGGACTATATCCTAACTCTAGGCACCCATTGCTGATATACCAAGCATGATCAATCCAAGAATGCGTATGGTCCTCTATTGCGAATGAACCAAGCTGAACCATAGGCATAGTCTAATAATGCAGGCAGTGATCACCCATCGCAAATATACCAAGCATGATCACCCCTGAAATACGTATTGTCCCCATCGTCGATGTACCAAGAAGGACCATTCCTAACTCTAGGTAGTGATCACCATCACGGATATACCAAGCATGATCACTCTTAGAATGCGTATGGTACCCCATTGCGGGTAAACCAAGCAGAACCATAGGCATAGTCTAATAACGTAGGCAGTGATCACTCTTCGTGAATATACCACGCATGACCACCCTTAATATATATGTGGTCTCCCATCGCGACGAATATACCAAGCAGGGTCGTGCATGCTAAACTCTCAAATGTGGTCGACAAGACCCTTGTGACTCTTCTTGTGGTTAAACTAGTTACACTATGTATACCATCCCCAATTTATATTGTAGTTTAACCTAACATACTATATGCAAAAGCCTCAGTTTCACCATTAATTCTACTTGAACTATACATCAACACATTAGTTCGACAAGTTATATCATTTCTTATCAATCATAAGTGTAATAATTGAAAAACGGAATATATATCCATGAACACCATTATTACAGTGGAAAAGAATTCATTCATCATGACAATACTTAATAAGAATTCACAAGTTTTGGACGCATATACAGAAAAAGAAGAATGATTCAGTAGCTATCTGGACATAAATATAATAATGCCAGTATATATGAATGTTGCTAACAAGACTACACCCACAACAACAACAACAAACCCTACACCCAAGACTACACCCAAACCAATTTAATTCCATTCACGATACACACACACATACACACACACACACACACACACACACACACACACACACACACACATACACACACACACACACACACACACACACACACACACACACACACACACACACACACAAGTCTATCCTTATGCTTTCATGTACATAGTGATAAAATGGACATATGGCCTCAAACAGTACGAATGAGCTAGTGCAAGTTCTATATTAAAGATGCAAACACATGCTTCATAGAATTCAGTTATCTTTCTCTTTGTCAATTAACCTAAGATAAGCCAAATAAAATAATCACATTCAACATTCAGATACAAATAGGAAAATCGAATTATTCCCATTCATATACGGAAGAATAAAAAAGCCTAGTATAACGAAAACTAACCAGCATATGTACAAAACTAATAAGGTGTGTGTGCTCACATGATAAATTCAAAATCAATCCAAATCCATTCCTTAGAGAGCGGCCAAAACATTATGCTGCTCAATCAATATGCTCAAATATTTTGACTACAATACACAAGGGAATAAAGAAAAACATGAGAATTCTTAACCATCCGCCTCACCAATTTAACAACCCAAATAAATGTCTTGCCTTTATGATTACAGATTTGGTGCAAGGGAAATTCCCCAAACCTAGTAACAGCTCCATCCAGACATATAACACAATCAAAATAAGAGAAAAAGAAGAACTCATAAGCACCAAGACATATAACACAATCAAAAGAAGAGAAAAAGAAGAACTTATAAGTACCAAGTCAAAATCCCTTTTTCCAAGAAAAATACAGATATAATTGATAAACTCATTAACCCTAACTCCAAATCAGAAAATAATGAAGCATGGATGAGGTAGAGATGTCAATAACATGATACTTTTACCAGAAATAGAGAAATCGCGGATATGCCTCGGCATGAGTGTCAAAGGCTGAGAACAAAGAGATTGAAAGTGGGGATTCAATGGAAGATGTTGTAGCGGTGGTCGAGTAGGTGGTGTCCGGGAAGGATGAGAGAGATGGGGGGAGAGAATGTAAAGAGTTCTCCGAAGAGTCCCCCCTCCCTCCTCAACAATTAACAAACCATGAAATCCATTTTTTAAATGGAGGGAATTTATAAAAATGTCCCCGACTTTGTTAATTAATTTCTCCTTCACTACAACCTTGTTTCGCAAACGGTCTCTGCTTACATGTTCGTGGGATCGAACTCTAAAGTACTAAGAGTGACGCCCACATGCCTACGAAATTTTTTAATGACTAAATGAACAATTTTAAAATAAAATTTAACATACATAAAATAAATTCCTGTAAATATGGAATGCTATAAATTAATTAGTGAAATCTGGGGACAGGATTCCACAGCCACCCAGTGTTCTGATCATGGGTTCTAATATCGACTAGTAATGCTCACAACATAGATATTAGGCATTGTGCATATCATAGCATACATGAGACTTCCAATTGCAGAAACAAAAAGAATCCTACCCATCTGTTGCACCCCTTCAGCAGTCTTAGGTCTCATGGATTTAGAAATGTGCATTCCATGTCTTACAAGAAGATAACCTTTCTTAGATTCCTCCACGTTGACCTTTCTTAGATTCCTCGTCATTGATCCTACTTAGCACCTTATCTATGTACATAAATTGGCCAATTAATTTTTTGGATCTATCATGATAGAGCTTTATCCCATAAGATGCATCTCCTAAATTTTTCATCTGGAAGGTTTTGGAGAACCACACTTTTACAGAAGAAAACACCGCAGTGTCTTTCCCAAATAATAATATGTCATCCAAATACTGTACAAGGAACACTACTCACTCCCGATGACCTTTTGATAAACACAATTGTCGTCTTCATTTTGTTTGAAACCAAATGAGTTGATTTTAGTGTCAAAACGAATATTTCAGCTCCCAGAAGCTTGCTTAGAGTCCATAAATGGATCTCTGAAGCTTGAATACCTTAGTCTTTTCAGACTTGGACACAAAGCCTTCGAGTTGAGTCATATAGAGCTTTTCCTCAAAGCAGCCACTCAGAAAGGCTGTCTTCACATCCATTTGCCAAATCTCATAATCATAGTATGCAGCTATAGGAAGCAATATCTAAATGGACTTAATCATGGTTACATGAGAAACTTGATTTGCATACCATTGGGACTATACCATCTGGAGAGTCAACAAGAGCCCAGACTTGATTTGCATACATGGAATCCATCTTGGATTTCATTTCTTGGCTGATTTGTTACTTCTTTGAGGCTCCTACATTGTATTCTTCCAGCACCTTGCGAACATGGTATTGAGGATGACTTGGAATTCCTCGTCACTGCATGCTATCAGAGGATAAGTTTCCCTATCTCTATCTTTTTCCTTCATTTTTTGTGGGTTGTAGTCGGATTTGTCATCCACGGTCAGGTCATGATGAGTTTCCTTCTTGTCGATTCCAGGATCTCCCTGTGGAAGGTTTGACTGACATTCTGGTCTCCTTATTACCTCTAGGAGCCGTGAGAACTGGGGAATACTAGTCAGTGATGATGTTACTGATCCATATCTCCGCAAGTGCTTCCTCGTCCTTCTTGTCATAGTAGTCAAGGGAGAGATCCCTAAAATGCTTGACAAAAGTCATTGGATCTTCCCCGTGCTTTTGGCATGTGTTGTTGAGCCTTGTTGTCGTGACCCTTTTCTTGTGCTCAAAAGTACTTTTTACAGAACTTGCCCGCCAGCTCTTTCCAAGTTCCGATGAAACCTGGCGTGAAGGTAGTGTACCAAGTGTTGGCACGGTCGGTTAAACTCTTCGAGAATTCCCAAAGAATGAGGTTGTAGTCACCAGCATGAGGAACCAAAACATCAATGAAATGACTTATATGTTCCTTAGGGCTACCCTTCTTCCCATAAAAAAGAACAAGGTTAGGAGTTTCATATCCTTTAGGATATGGCATGTGGATAAAACTGACTGGGTATGGTGGCTCAGAACGTGCTTCCAGTCTTCTGACCTTCTATGCAACTTCTTTTCTAGTATGAAAATGACATCTTCCTAAGTGACAAAGGCTGGCACTTTTTCAGAACCCTTGCCTGCAGCACCAGCTGACTCTTTTTGGGAAGTTTTTTCCCTGAGCGTGCAATCTTTGTCATTGGCCTTCCCGTTTGGCTTTGGAATTGAGTTTTCCAATTGTTTCACATATGCAGTAATTTCTTTTTGGACTTCCCCCAAAGCATGAATAGATGCGATGATGTCTGGCATGGCATATTCATCTAGATTTTCCTGGCTTTCTTGGTGTTGGTCTTCGCTTTAAGACTCGTCCAACCGGGAATCAGCTTCACCTGCTTCTGATACGTTGCCATTCATGGTAATGTTGTTCTTTGATTTTGGAGCCATTGAATCAAGATGCAACATGGTCCCTAATAAAGTTGTCAATTTGTGTTGGGGGACTTTTAGGTCAAGGTAGACTTGGGCTTTGAGAATGTCTTCTTATCTCCCTTGGTTCAGATTCGTACCATGTCTTGGAATATCTCAAAAGAATTAGCATATCTTATAAAATATCCCAGTTGGATCAATGACTCCGAAGATAGCATGATTAAGCAAATAATGGCTTGCTCAAGTGAGGGGTGGTGTGGAAACTAGAAGTTTATCAGTTTAGCGTGAGAGGGAGAGTTTGCATGATCATATAGTATTCTAGGTTGGATAATTTTGGTTTCCTAAGGTGGTAACAAGGCTTCAGTTGGTTGGAATATTCAGAGGAAAACCTGGAAAAACACTACAATCTTCCTAACGTTCTCACTCTCTCCTGGGTTGTATTGCCTTCCCTCTTAATGGCTTTTGGTATCTCTTTTTGTAGGTGAATGATGCCCCTCTAGGGTTTTCTAAGGAATCTCTAATTGTGGCTTGGTCTTCCCTCCTCTTTCCCTTTAGTTCTTATGCCATTTCCCTTTTGGTGCAAGGTAGCTAGGTGTCGTTGATCTCGTGAAGCCTACGCTGGACCTTCTTTTTCGAGGCACGGCTTTCTTGGGTCAGTCTTCCATATGCGTTACTTCTAGTTCATGTCTCCTGGCTTTCAGGCATTGATCTTCAGCGTGAGCTTGGAAAGGAAAGTCAACCTCTCTCTTCATTAAATGCCAGTTTGATGGGCTTTCACGTGACTTTAAGGCTCAGGGCTTGGTTCCTTCCTAACTAAGTTAGTTAGCTTGCTAGGAGGACACTAGGCTGGTTCTTTTTCAAACTTGCCCATGTGGAATACAGAGGTTATGGGCTTGGATTTTTGGGCCTCAATGAACCGAAAGTCTTCCATAATCTTGACTCCAAATAGGCCCAATAAACTTCTGTAACCATCTTCACCATAATTCACTTGATAAGCCCCATGGATATGACTTGGGCTTACTTCGCGTGAATAATGATTAGTGTGATAAGGCATTGGCGTGATAAATATGCATGGATTTGCATGACCATGGTGTGATTTACACAAATGCATGGCTTACTTAACGTAGCATGGCGTGATTACGAATATAAGCCCTTCTTGATTCTGCATCTTAGCATGTATTTTGGTCTTGGCTTGAGGCTTGTATGATAATTGGGCTTTGAGACTTGATTGAGCTTGCATGTGACATTTTTAGGTCTTAACAGTACCCAAAATAAACATAGTGACCACTGACCTAAACCTAATGCTTTTTTACACAAAAATAAATTATCGTGTCGGGTCTAATAGTCAGTGGGTTGATTCTTGTAGTCAATAAGTTGGGGGTCGGAGCTGACCATATTAAGCTTAATTGTGCCATGTCAAGTCATGTTCCACCCTCGTTGAATGATACCATGTTGTTTGGGCAAGAAATCTGGCTAGCAGGCGTTCCCTGGCTCCAGCACACAGCTCCCCAAGGAGTTGGCACTTTGGTTGGTTATTGGGTTCCTGCTTGTCGGGATGCTGCAAGAGGAGGACAAAGTTAGTTCTGAAAGGTGCCTTTGTGGGGCCTTATGTGTAGGCCTTGAGGCTCACAATCAAAACTAACTAAGTGCATAGGTGTGCTACTGCCATCTCAGTATGGCAGATGTAGAACAAGTGTGTTTAAGCTGATTACTTGCGCCCCAAGTTATTCTGACTTCTTGTTATCAAAAGATTGTCGTAGGGTTAAGTCTACATTAAGTTCTTTTATATTCCTTGATATCAAGGACTTTTATTTATCTTGTATACTTAAAGGGTGGAGGTCCAAATCTGATTAAGTCATCAGTTTAGTTCACTTTTAATCATTTTTATAGTAAAATCATTAAGTGAACCAGATATAAGAGCTGATGGAACTCTGAATCATTAAAGGATTGGAAATGACTTGAATATATACTGAGGAATACATTATAACACCAGATCTATTAATTGAAAGACAATACAAAGAGAGTTGGGCAAGATTTAACCTTGTTGGGCAAGGTTGAATCTTGTGCAGCTTCTTCTGTTTGTAGTTACAAAGGTTTAGGAGCTAAAGGGAAATGTATGGAAAACAAGTTTACATGAGATAATCGATACTACAGCATTTAGAGAAGGGTAGCAGAGTTTTTACATAGACAAAAGATGCCTTTCTAAGGGAAATCTAAGACTAAAGGGGTGCAGAATCTGGACAAAGAGCGGCTTTCTGGGTATTTGCTTGACTGAGAGACAAGTCGTATGTTTGTTTGTTTGATTGGTTGAGTGTCCTTGACTTTGGGCCCTCTTGCCCCTTTTATAGGCAAATTAGCCCGACTACTGTAGCTTTGTTCTCTTCCAAAAGCAACTGAAGGGTAGTGACTCACCAGCTATTTGCTTGTATTGTCACCGAAAATTACTTTTTGGCTGATAGGTGGCTGGTCTTATCACTTGTCATATTTAGATTATAGGCACATAGCTTATGCATTAATGAGAAGCCGCCACATTGTCTTGAGAGAGATGGTCTGGGCTGGGCGCTGGGCCTTGGACGAGTCTCCCCACTTTAGTCCTCCTGGGCCTTCTTTAGGCCCAAAGTTCAAATATTAACCCAAACAATGCCCCATTCAATCGTTGTTAAGCCTGCAAACCGAGGCGCTAATAATGATTGAACAACCGTCCTTCATTAACTGTCGTCGCACGTCTTCTCTTGGAACTTGCAATGCTCAAAAGCAACCATTGGCCAGCCGGGGCCTTTGCACTAACCCACGATCTTTAATTCTTAATCAACCGTTCATCATATAATTTTCTTAACACCAAAGTAGCTTTAAACCGCTAAATCCTCAGAACTTCCTAGAATTCTTCAAAAACCCTTCTTTGTTTTCGGTTTTCTCTCTTTCCATCTTTAAATTTTTTCATTCCCTTCCAAGTTTAACCAATAGCCCCCAAAACTTCTTAAACTCAATCTTCTTACGAATCTGGTAAGGGTATTGCCACTCTGTGCCGTTTGCTCAATGCCTTTCATCGTCTTAGGGCAGGACTGCGCTTTGAACTTTTCTTTGAGGAAAGTGGGGTGCACTCACTGGGACCTGCGTGGATTTCTCAGGTCCCAACCGCAGTAGAGGCCAACATGCCCAAGGCCAACTGGTTTAGTCCAAACCCATTCCTAGCTGAGTCGGGTATTTCTTTATCTGAGTGGTCAAACCCTCACCGTGGTTTTCCTTTAATGAACGATGAAGCCTGGGTCAAATGGATAAATGATCTTGAGCCTATCTTAAAAAAGAAATGAATGAATAATGGTATTTATGAACTGATAATGCTCTCAAAGACCACCATGGTCGCTAAGCCCGAATTATTGACCACAACTCTCATCTTCTGGAATTCGGGCACCAATACTTTCGACTTTAGGATGGGCCCCATGTCTTCAAGCATCCTGGATATGGCGCAAGTCTTTGGTCTAAGATTGTCGGGTAGAATTGTGGATGTGACTCATGACTGGGCTCCCCCTTCTCTCTCGATTGCTAAGAGCTCGAGCAGAAGTTTGGGCACTTCGGCTTCCCCTCTCCGGTTGGAGTATAACTCTGCCACTTTCAAGAGTTATGAGACATCTTTCAAGGGTTTCATCCCTTTTGTGTAGAACAACTTTGGTGCAGGTTCTCCTAATGCTTACTTAGATCAAGAGCACATGTACTTCCTTTTATACTGGCTTAACAAGTTTGTCTTCCCTAACAAATCCAAGGGAGTAAAGGTTGAATGGATCCTTTTAGTAGAAGCTCTTCATAATTTTGACAATGTTGCGACGAGCCCGTTCCTTCTTTCTCATTTCTACCATTTCTTTTTTGAGATGACTTGGGGCGAACCCTTTGAGACTAACCTTAATGGACCAATCTGGATGATCTAATTATGGCTGCAATGGTATTTCCCAGAATTTCGGGCAGCGAACTTGGAGTTCCCAGAAGGTGTGGTCCATGCACGAATCTTAGCTGAAGCTACTCCCACAGATTATTCCACGTTTGCCTGCTTTTATTTTTTTGGAGTTTGCAGGACTCGGGCAGACTTGGAGTGGGGATCGTCTGCTCTTAGAAGATATCCCTGGTTTCCTGATCAAGCCTTCCAAGATGCCTTTGGGGAAGAAGCTGATCCCTTTTCCAGAGATAAATTTATCAGTTGTATTCAATCATGGGACTTAGCCTGGGGAGTCCGCAGTGATCGTTATGAGCGCGGGCTAGAGGTCTACCACCCAAACTTTTGCAATAGACAATTAGGTTTTAGGCCGGTCATTCTAATCCCATTCTTTGACTCTGTTCATTGTGGTACTTTTTACCGCCTCCATTCTTCTCAAGAAGATACCTTCCGAGCTGCTCGACGTAACCTTGAGGTTATGAGCCAGGTTACCCGAAAACCTTTGGCCCTTAATTTCGAGTGCATTTCGACTTTCTCTACTTGGTGGGTGGCCAAGTGGATCAAGAAGTATGGAAGAGATCTGCGGGAAGGTCATAACCGTCTTTTCAACCAATTTTCTCTCAGATCCTATCCTAGCTCGGGTGAGCTCGAGAATTGGAAGGAAATGGCCTTTCAAAAAAGCCAGCTTCTTCTGATAGGTATTTCCTATTCTTATAATCCATATCTTATGAAAAAAATTGTAAACCTGTCTTTCTTTTAAGTCTTCATTCTTTTCTTTTCTTCAAGATTCGCAGCCAAGGAACTACTGAAACGGCAGACGTTGGGTCAGAGGAAGAATCCGCCGACGCACTAATCCTTCATGAAGCTGTAACTGAGGCTAAAAGGAGAGAGGCTGAAGAAGGTGGGGATATCTCTGAGCTATTTGGAGACTCGGAGGCTGAAGGAGAGCCCGAAGTAAGCATTCGGGCACCTAAATGAGCACAGACAATTGTGACTCTGAGCCCGAGAAATAGCCTAAACCCAAACGGGCGACCCCAACCAGGAAGAGTACAAGAGCTCTGATGCAATGTAAAACAGCACACAAATTAAACCCTTTTGTTGATAATTGTAGTATACATGTAAGTAGGGATCATACTAAACCCGGGATTAGGAGGGATTGCTAAAATACTTAAAACCGACTCAAAAACGTAAAACTAAATTTAAAACACTAAGCTAGACTCAAAGAATGCAAAACAAACTGAAAATACTCAAAAATGACTAGAATGACTCAAAACAGCTTAAAACAACCAAATTGACTCAAAACGGACTCTAGGGACAACTTTGGATGAAAATTGGTTTTGACTTGACTCAAAACACTTAAAAACACAAGTTAAACAGATTCTAACTAAGTTTGACACTTCAAAGTAAAAGGGGGTTGAGTTTTGGACGAATTTAAAGTAAAACAAGCAAACTAAAGACTTAGACAAATTTTGGCATGAAATTGGTGTTTTGGATGGATTTTGGGCTAGCTAGAGGGTTCTTCTCCACGCATGACACACTTGCATACAAACCAATTTTCAGTTGTTCATTTGATAAACCATGAAACTCAACACTCCAGATTAATTAGGTACGCTTAAATTAACCTTCAAGTTCTCCTTAAGTTATTGAATTGGATGAGAATGCACATACAACAATTTAAAACATTCTCTAAAAGTCCCCTACGTGAACAGCACAATAAAGATACAATCAGAGATCATTAAACTTCATGAGAACTATAAGCATTGACGAGGCATTCGTAACTATGATGAGCATGATACTCCTGCCAAGAATTCACTTAACACGATTGTGACTAGCAACCTCCACTACACATGAATATAAGTTCATAACGATTAGGTGAAATTCCCTTATATTCTAGCATCAAATTCATGCATGAAAACTAAGCGTGCACTCTTAATCAACATACAAGAATAAGTTATCAATCAAACAGTTAAGCAAATTGAATTCACAATTTATGAAATCACAACTGAAGGTAATCAATTCATATTGCAAGCATAGTCATGGCTTTGAATAGCCCCCTAGCCAAAAGGGCTCAGTTCCTCATAATCGCAAAACAAAGGTAAACAAATTTATACATTGAAAACAAAAGAAAGAAAACACTTAAACGCTCTAACGATCCAAATTGAATAGCAAGCACGTCCAAGAACTTTCCTTCCTTTCCTTTGCTATGGCACAAGGTGTTGGTGATGGTTTGAAGGGTTGTTTGTATAGAGGAATGGATGGGAGAACGTATGGTGGTGTTTAAGATAGGTGAGTGGTGCGGCAAGGAAGGATTAAAGACAGAAAGTGTGAAAGTTTGTGAAGAGAGAATACGGCAGAGAGTGGAGAGGGATTAGGGATTGTCTAGAGAATGATTTTGGTTGAGAAAGTTATGTATTTATATAGCTAGGGCACGGCAAAGGCTTAGGGAAAGTGAATGAAACTTAGCTATTTTGTCCACAAAGATTAGAGGTTAGAAATCAATCAAAATAAGTAAGAAAGATACAGAATTTAAAGAGAATAGGAAATGATATGTGGCAGGAATTTATATGGGAAAAGGAATGTGATTGTGGGTCAGAAAATAGATAAGAAAGGAAAGAAAGGTACGGCATTGACTTCAAAGAAAGGGAATTTGGTTTTAAGATCAGAAAATAAGAAAGAAGCAACCTCCTTGTGCGGCAAGGAAGGGGAACGTGCAAGGGTGGTGCGGCATAGACTTTAAGGAAGGTTTAGGGCATCTAGAACAAGTAATTAAGTGTCTTAACATATTTTGGAATCCTCTTGTGGCTGGAACATAGGTGGGGAAGGATTAGGAAACTTCCAAGCCAAGAATAGAAACTTTCAAGAATGGAAACCTCAAAGAATAGAAACTTCCAGCTTTAGAAACTTTGGCTTCCAATTTTGAACTCCTCATTCTTCATTTTCATTTCTTCATTTCTTTTATCTCTTTATTCATTCCTAGCCTCCTTTGATCTTCAATTTCGGCCATCACCTTGCTCCAAGCATGTGTTATCCTTCCAATGCCCAAAACTGCTCCAAAATGCACTTTCTTGCTCCTTTAGCCACTAAGACCTACAAACACACGAAAATAGCTTAAAGTACCAACATAACTAAGTACTAACAACGTAAATGCAAGGAAACAAGCTAATTAAATCGCATAAATATGCTCCTATCAAGCTCGGACTTCCAAATCTTCAAAAGCTGCCTCTGCTTCAAAGACCTTTACTGCCGTGGCCCCCGTAACGGGTAGGCAGAAATGGAAAGCCTCTAGTAAGTGCTCCTTACCTTGATCTTCTATTTATATTTCTCGTTTGAGATTTAACAACTTTATTTTTTTTTTTTTACCTTTCAGGATCCTTGGCATCTAAGAAACCTTCTTTCGTTGCAAGGGATGAACCATTAGGTGTGGAAATGCAGCGGAGGGGCAGAGAGCACCAAGATGCCACCTTTAAAGAAATAGAGGTATAGCCTGTCATTTCCTCGAATTTTCTTTCTTCTTTTGAATAACCCCTTGCCCAGCTGTCTGCAACAAGTGATTCGGAGATAAACGGTCTCATCGCCTGAGGCTTCTCCTCCTTTGGCCCAAATCAAGGCAGGCTTCTCTTTCCCGATCCAAATCCGTTCTTTTGGAGGCAACTCCCATTTCTCAGTTTGATCATTCAACCGGGAAAATGATGCATTATGTAGAGGATGACAGTTCCTCGGTAAGTGCACACTTTTAACACTTTTATACTAGGAATAGCTTTTCTCGTCATTTTCTATTCTTTCCAGCCTTCTCCAGTGCAAGAGTTTCATCAAACAATAGCTTCCATCTTTGGGGAGCCCATAGTCCCTGAAATTCCTGTGGTTTCAGAGGTGACCAATTCGTAGGCCTATCGGGCAGTCTCTACTGATGTACCCAGAGTCCCTGAAGTGCATACCTCCCAACCTCAGGTTCCTTCTCAGGTACACTATTAGTTAAACCTTCTGCTTTTCTTTTTCATGAGTTAATCATTGACTTATATCTCAACTTTTGCTCTTTGTAGGTCTCTGTTGAAGGTTTGAGCACTGTTTCTCTTCACTTAGTATGCCATAACAGTCATCCCTCGCCATTAGAGGAAGTAACTCCTCATTTTCCCAAGGCTCTATACTTAACTTAGGTATACTATCATTCATTACCCTGCCTTTCTCTTGACTTGTAAATTCTCCTTCTTGCATGTCCATTTTGGTTGCAGTCGGATTCTGGGGAGGGCTCGGGCCAATCTCCGCTGCTCTTAGTGTTCAAGAGAGATCTTCCTCGTCCTTCTTTGATTTCTGATACCCCAGGAATCTCTGTCCCTGAGTTTGTGAGCAAGCGAGCTAAAACTTTTGCAACAGCTACATTCACTCCGATTCCAACTCCTGCTGTCTTTTCCACTCTCCTAACTAAGGTTGCCCCCACTGTCACAGTTCAAAGTACACAAGGCACGCCTTCAGCTTTCTCAACACCAACCTTGCCTGATATGGTGAAGAAGTTCAGGTAAATCAAAAGTAAACTTCAATCTCCTCTAACATCTTCTGAGCCCCCTTCATTTCAGCATGCTCGTCAGATCTTCAAAGATTGGATGAAGAAGGACTTCACAGCTTCTTTCAGCCTTAAGGTTCTCTATGATGTAGAAAAGGCCGTTATTGAACTTTACGAATCTTAGTTGTTGTCCAAGGCTCAATATCAATCTTTTCTAAATTTCTTCGAGAATCTGCGGGCATTAAGGGATCAGCATCAGAAGGCAGAGCGGTCGTCTAATAGAGTGAAGTGCTTTTAGGAAAAACATGTGAAGAGTACAACCACTTTTCAGCAGTTGGTGGAAGAGGGGTCAGTTATGGAGGAAAGTATCGCAGTGGTTGACTCTGAGATCCAACACTTGGAGGAACAATTGTCTTCTCTTAAGGCCGAGAAAATGACCCATACCTATCACCTTTCTCAAAAGGTTGAAGAAATAGAAAAGATTTCTCAAGAGGCTGAAGATTCCAAGAGCCAACTGGTGAACAGCAACATGTGTTTAGGAGAACCAGCCCGTATTTTTACCACCAACAAACTTACTTTTCTAGAATAGTTGCCTGAGCCGAGGATGTAAAGTTGTTAGACTGAGTCTCCTATAATATTTACATGAAATGACATATTTTATTTGAACTTCATTTTCTTCTCTTGATTAGCTTATGACCAAGGGTGGCTTCTCTTGCTCATACTCATATTGGTATTCACTGTACAAAACTACTTCCTCCATTAAGGCTGCTTTTGGATTTTTCGGGTAGCTTTAGAGTTTTTCCTATGGATCTTTCACTCTGTTTTTACCTCCTAAGTGGTTTTCCCTTTTCCACTCGCCGCCCATGTTAAGTTGATCATGTTTATTGGGGCTTCTGGGAAGGGATACGTGTCGATCATCATATTGGCATGAGGTTTTTCTAATAGCAACTTTCCATTGATGATAAGATCTTGTATCCAGTTTCTAAACTGGACACAATTGGTGATCATGTGGTTGAAGGTGTAGTGTAGCTTGCAATACTTTTTTCCTCTTAATTCCTCGGGCTTAGGCAACATTTTGGTGTTATCGAGCACAATCACTCTTGCCCGTACTAACTCTTCATAGATTTCTGCAGCCTTGGTTAAGTCAAAGGAATAACTTTGATATTTTGGAAGCTTCATGGGGACAAATCCACCATCGTTCGTCACCACCTTTTGATCTTTGACCGGTTGGACTAATCCCTTCACCATTAAAGGTTTAAATGGAGTAGTCATTTCTGCAGCACACATGTCTAATGCTTCTCTCCTATGGCCATCGTTTTCTTCTGACTCTCCTGATGTGAAATATTCTAACACACAAATTAAACCCTATTAAGATAGTTGTAGTATGAATAAGTAAGGATCATTCAAGGCCGGAGATAACTAGGGATGCTAATCTGCGCAAATATGACTCAAAAACACAAAACTAAACTTAAAAACACTTAACTGGACTCTAAAGACTCAAAACAACTTAAAATAGCACAAAACTAACAACTAGACTCAAAACAGACTCTAGGGAGTTATTTGGACGAATTCTAGACTAATAAGACTCAAAACACTAACCTGGATAGATTTGAACCAGTTTCTAGCTAATCTAACACACTTAACTAAAGGGGGATTGGTTTTTTACGAATTTACTAAATTAGACAGATTGCAAAACTAAACAAATTAAACACGAAATTGGTTGTTTTAAAGGGTGAAAGGCTAGTTAGAGGGTTATTCTCCACACATGAAACATATGCAACACAAATCGATTTCTAGTTACTCTTCCAATAAACCATGAATGACAATGCCCTAAATTAACCGTGAAAAGCACAAATTAACTCTCAGATTTTCCTTAATTCATTGAATTGGATGGAATACGCATCGGTAATCATATTATTCTTATCAATTCCCTATATGAACTGGATGATAGAGATACATTCAAAGATCATCGACATGACATTCGTAACTATGAAAAGCATGATACTCCTGCCATGGATTCACTTAACACGATTGTGACTAGCAACCTCTACTACTCATAAATACAAGTTCATAACGATTAGGTGAAATTCCCTTATATTCTAGCATCAAATTCATGCATGCAAACTAAGTGTGCACCCTCAATCAACATACAAGAATTAATCAAACAGATAAGTGAATCGCATTCATGTTTTACGAAACAATAACTGGAGGTAATCAATTCGTATCAAACATATGTCCATGGCTTTGAATTTACCTCTAACTAAGAAAAACTTAGTTACACATGTTCATAACAATTGAAAAGCAATCTGAAATAAATATTGAAACTAAAACAAGGGAAGAAAGAACTCAGAAAGTTTTCAATGGTTACAGATAGTTGCGGCACAACCTTCATTCTCCAATGGAAGCCATAGCTAAGCTCTCATGCTCTCCTTCTTGCGGCAAAGGGTGTTTCAGTGTATGGATGGTGGTGGGTGCGAAATCTGATGAAAATATGGATGGGGTGTGGTATATGGGGTGGTAACCTGCGGAAAAGCCTTAATACATCTATATATAGGCACGGCAAAACCATAGAGATATCAGACCAAGGTTAGAAATTAGCATACGTAAAAGATTAGGGCCTTATGGTGCGGCACAAGGCTTGGGCCTTAAGAAAAGGGTCACAGCCTAATTAATTTTTGAAAAGGTTTTGCACAATCCAAATCCACAAGGGAATAGGCTAATTAAATCAGAATCCAAGAGGGAAAAGGATTGGAAAGGTGTGGCAAGAATTGGAGGGAAAGGGAGAGGAGTGCAAGGCAAGGGAAGGCCTTCTAGAAGGGAAATAGGCGCCGCATTTCTAGGGATTCTAGACATAATGTGTTTTGTGGCAGAAATTAGGACTTCTAGAAGGGGTTTGGGCGCCACTTTTGTAGGGACAGATAAGGCCTTCTAGAAAGAATGCTTCTAGAAATCAGATAAGGTTTTGGATAAGATAAGGTTGTTTGGATAATGGTTTTGGTTAATGTTCCATGTTTCTTGCTCTTTCCTTATCTTCTCTGTCTTGAATTTGATTCTCCATATTTGTAGCATGTTCCTAGCCTCATTTGATCTTCCAAAAACGTCCATTCCTTGTGCTCCACATGCATGCTATCCATTTTAGCCCAAAAGTGCTCCAAAATGCACCAAAATGCACTTTCTTGTCAACTTTGCCAACTGGACCTACAAACACACAAAAATAGCTTAAATCACTATAATAAGTAAAAACTAACTAAGTAAATGCAAGAAAACAAGCTAACTAAGTCGCATAAATATGCTCTTATCAAATTCCCCCACACTTAGCTTTTGCTAGTCCTCGAGCAAAACAAAACAAACAAAACACAACCTAAACCTTCCAATAATTGCCTAATAGATTTCCAATGAGACATGACATATTAAAAATCACTACTTACATAGATTTTAGCCATCCTTACTTTCGAGCTTACACTTAATCGCAGTAATCACTCACTAGCTCGCATTTAATCAATTAAAACAACATTTTGAATGTAGTAACATGCATTTAATCAATTCCTCACCGGATATACTCTCTATTTTCACATAGATTTTCTGACTACACTCCCTACACTAGGTATATGTGAGAAGATTGATGTAAACATGTAGACTAAAAACTCACATATGTTATAACAAAGAAGGCACTTTCTGGAATTATTAATGCACATATGAATATGATCTCATGAACAGAATGCCGCAACTTAGAAGCGAGATCCAGGGATACCATATGCTCATACCAATCCCAAACTCCACATATTGAAACACACAACAATCAAGATAGAAGTCTAAGGGTTATAAAAAGGCTAAGGTATTGGCTAACAAAGAAAGGTAAAGATAAACAAAGGTTCTTAAAGAAATAGTAAGCAAAGCAATGAAATCAACACTTAGAATTCACTTTTGAATGTAGCAACCAACTTTAAACACAAAGGGGCGATTCATGCAACTTTTAGGGCCGGATTCAAACTTTTGGACCCTTTCTTCGACAACCATTACTTTTGAACTCAATCTTACTTCTTGCAAACTCTTTTTTCTTTCTTTTCACAACTTTTTCTTCTTCTTTTTTTTTTTCTTTTTCCCGTTTTTTTTTTCTTTCTTTTCTCTTCTTTTGCACGAAAATCCCTTCCCCCACACTTGTTTTTTTGCATAATATCGATCAAAAGGAATTCCCTCTAAGTCATGCTTCACTATCCTTTAAGAACAAGGGTATGGATAGTCCTATACTAGGCTAGGTAAGGATAATGTGGCTAACAAAGAAAATAGGCTAACTAAGGCTCAAAAGGGTTAAACCTACAATACATAATGCAAAAGGGTTAAGGCTTTTTGGCTCTGGTTTTAACTAAACAACTTCATCTTGTTATATGTTATGCACTCAATTTTATGCTTTGAATGAAACTGACATGAGTTATAGTATTTGGAACTAAATTGATGAAACGCATTCTAAGTAGCAACCAAGCAAAGAAATGATGAGATCATGCAATGACTTAAGAAAACAAGAAATGCACAGATTAATAACTCTCCAAATAAACGTTTAGGCTCAAGTCTTTCAGGGTTGTAGCATTAGTTTGAGTTTCTTCCTTCAAGCATGTTACAAAAAAAATTGATTTTTTTTTCTTTGTGATTAAATGTGAATTCGTAAACAAAAACTACAATTAAGCATAAACCAAAGAGCATATCAAACTTCGATCCATGTTTGTAACTTTCTTTAACAGTCATGCAATTAAAAACCAAATCCTCATCATTATGTTGGAAGGTACCCTAAGACACAGACACACAAAAATGACTCTAAAACAACTCTTTTTGGTATTTTTCAAAACTTTTTCGAATTTGTTTTTCACATTTTCAGATTTTCCTTTCAAAATACATTAAAACACTTCATAACACACTAAAAACATTTAAAAACAATGAAAACAACTTTAGAAGTGATAGGTGATAAAATCCCATGAAAATCAATGAAAAACACTTTGCTTACCCCCCCAACACTTAAACCAAACATTGTCCTCAATGTTTCATACATAGACTATCACACAAACAATCAAACAACACAACTAACAAACCTGACAATTATGGCAAAGTAAAAGCAAGAAAGAGTAGGGGAAAAGGAAGCAGATCTGGTTATTGGAGCTAGAATTCCATCTTCTCCTCGTATGAACACATGGGTTGCCTCCCAAGAAACGCTTGCTTTAACGTCTTCCAGCTGGACGATACCTCTATTTAATCTTCAATAGGGCCAACGGCATGGAGGGCTACATCCTCCATGACATGCTCCTCAAAACTTCCATACATTGGATCTATAAACAGCATGGGATAGTGTTCCTTCCTGATTGTGGCATTGAGCTTCCTAAAGTCAATGTAAAGTGTCCCACCACCTTGAATTAGATTAGTTACCTGCACCACAGAAGGTAACAACCTATTAGTCGAAATGGGAATTGGAATTAGATGATGAGACTTACCAATGTACTAAGATGAAGTGGCAGCACTGTCAACAGATGCATAAGGGGTGCTCTCGGTCAGATTTGGGGGTTTGAGGGTTGTGGCCATGCAATCCTTGTAATCCGCTCCAATTCCCTCTTTGTTGGTGGTTCGAAATGCATCCTTCTTGATTGGTGCTGAATGTTCCTGCCCTTTATTTTCAATTACATCAATGGCAAAACAAGAACGAACATTATTAGTATTCTCAACAGATTCAGAAACATTAAAGTTAATCATATCGCCACTAAACGCCATAGTTACTGCTCCCTTGGCCACGTTAATCTTGGTTTGAGCTGTTTTCATGAAAGGTCATCCAAGTAAGATTGGCAATGGTTGAGAGTGGGTTGAATCTTCCATCTCAAGTACATAAAAATCTGCCGGAAAAATCAAATGGTCTACCTGCACCAAAACATCTTTCAAAACTCCTTTCGGGTATGCATTAGATCGATCAGCTAATTGAATAATAACACCATCATTTTTAAGCTCTCCTAGATTCATAGATGCATAATTAGAATATGGCATGACATTAATTGATGAACCTAAATCTAGCATAGCATGTTCAAACCTTGTATTACCAATGACACAAGGGATAGTGAAACTACCTGGATCTTTGCATTTAGGTGGCAGCTTTCTTTGAAACATTGCAGAGACATTTTCACTTACATGTACCACCTCTTTCTCCCGAATCTGTTTCCTAGTTGTACAAAGCTTCTTCAAAAACTTAGCGTACTTCGGGATTTGCTTTATAGCATCAAGGAGCGGGATATTGACTTGCACATTCCTAAAGGTCTCTAGAATGTCTTGTTCATTGTCTTCGTTCCTAGCTTGCATAAACCTACAAGGGAAAGGCAAATTTGGTGGAATTAGGTTAGAATGAGTCAAAGTTGAACCACCCTTACCTGAATTGGACGATGTGGAAGGCTTAGGGGGCTACGGCAAGGTTGGTTCAACCCTTGCCGTGGCTTTGTGCATTTCTTCCTCTTCAATCAGCAACTTTTCATCTTCCTTTTGGCTTGATTTGGATGGTTTTAAGTGAGTTCCAACTTCTTTTCCACTTCTCAACATGATGGCTTTAGCGATTTCAAAGCCTCTTTTTAAGCTAGGTATTTACCTTCTTCTCGAAACTGCCCAAGGAATTCTGAAATCTGCCCTATTTGCTTCTTCATGTGGCTTATCTCCTTGTCTTAATTCGCTACTCGATTATTTTGATTTTGTAATCCCTGCGCTACAGTAATTGAATAGCTTGATCATTATCAAATAGCGAACCTGAGTTTGGTTGAGCAGATTGTGGTTGAGGTTGCATTGGTGCGAATGGCCTTTGATAGAACTCGGGAGGTGGCTGTCTATATCCTCCTTCTTGTTGAGGTTGTTGAGGCTCCCTCCAATTGAAGTTTGGGTGATCTCTCTAACCCGGATTGTAGGTGTTCAAGTATGGATCATTCCGTGGCTGATTTTGGCCTTGATAACCTATGGCATTAGCACTTTCCCATCCTCAATTCTCTATCAATTGAGGACATTGATCATTGAGGTGCCCTTGCATAGAGCACACGCCACACACACTTGGTGTAATTCCTTGCACTTTCATTCATTCGGCCATCTGTGACATAATAACAGTGAGGTTAGCTAATTGGGATTGAATTTCAGACATGAAACATACCTCATTAACTTGCTGTCGTGTGGGGTCTCTTGGTCCAACACCTCCGTATTGTTGTGCATTCAAGGTTCGATTTGCAATTAAGATCTTGGCAGCCACTGGGGTCTTATCAACCAAAGCACCTCCCGCTGAAGCATCAAACATTTGTCTCTCAATTGGAAGAAGTCCTTCGTAGAAATATTGAATCAAAAGCTTTTCCTTCATTTGGTGTTGTGGGAAGGATGCAACTAACGCCTTAAAACGCTCATAATATGCTGGAAACGATTCTCCTTAGTTTTGTTGGATTCCACTAATTTTCTTCCTCAAAAGAATGACTCTTGAAGTTGGGAAGAATTTCTCAAGGAATGCTCTCTTCATGCTTTCCCAATAAGTGACGGTTCCAGGTGCTAGTTCATAAGGCCAATCTTTAGCCTTATCCACAAGGGAGAATGTAAAGGCTTTCATCTTCAAAATGCTCCCATCTACGTTGATTGGTGTCATGCTTGAACACACCACTTCAAACTCCTTCAAGTGCTTGTTTGGATCTTCCATGGACAGCCCATGGTATTTTTGGAATATGATGCAGCAAGCTTGACTTCAATTCGAACTCATCAGTCTTGCCTTGAGCTGCCCTAGGATATTGAATGCATAAAGGCACTGCATTGTCCAATCCCGAGGCTGAAAGTTCTTTGATTGTTCGATTATTTGCAGCCATGGCTTGTTCTTCCTCTTCCTCTTCTTCAAATTCATATTCGGAATTAGAGCTAGAACTAGGTGGACCTGGTTCAGGATTCTTCCTCTTCCTTCTCAACGTTCGTTCAAAATCGTTGTCAAACTCCAAAATGTGCTCATGAACAGGTTGAGAACTACGAGTCATAAACTAGTACCTAAAACAAAGAAAACAAAACAAAACAAAATCAAAAAACAAAACAAAAGACACGGCAGAAACAAGGGAGATTAGCAAGTTTGCTAATCCCCGGCAACGGCGCCAAAATTTGATGTGAAATATTCTAACACACAAATTAAACCCTATTAAGATAGTTGTAGTATGAATAAGTAGGGATCGTTCTAGGCCGGGGACTAACTAGTGATGCTAATCTACGCAAATATGACTCAAAAACACAAAACTAAACTTAAAAACACTTAACTAGACTCTAAAGACTCAAAACAACTTAAAACAGCACAAAACTGACAACTAGACTCAAAACAGACTCTAAGGAGTTATTTGGACGAATTCTAGATTAATAAGACTCAAAACACTAACCTGGATAGATTTGAACCAGTTTCTAGCTAATGTAACACACTTAACTAAAGGGGGATTGGTTTTTTACAAATTTGCTAAATTAGACAGATTGCAAAACTAAACAAATTAAACACAAAATTGGTTGTTTTAAAGGGTGAAAGGTTAGTTAGAGGGTCCTTCTCTACACATGAAACATATGTAACACAAATCGATTTCCAGTTTCTGTGTAGGGATGGTGGTGGGTGCGAAATCTTATGAAAATATGGATGCGGTGTGGTATATAGGGTGGTAACCTGTGGCAAAGCCTTAATACATCTATATATAGGCACGGAAAAACCCTAGAGAAATCAGACTAGGGTTAGAAATCAGCATAGGTAAAAGATTAGGGCCTTAGTGTGCGGCACAAGGCTTGGGCCTCAAGAAAAGGGTCACAACCTAATTAATTTCTGAAAAGGTTTTGCGCAATCCAAATCCACAAAGGAATAGGCTAATTAAATCAGAATCCAAGAGGGAAAAGGATTGGAAAGGTGCGGCAAGAATTGGAGGGAATGGGAGAGGAGTGCAAGGCAAGGGAAGGCCTTCTAGAAAGGAAATAGGTGCCGCATTTCTAGGGATTCTAGACAGAATGTGTTTTGTGGCAGAAATTAGGACTTCTAGAAGGTGTTTGGGCGCCACTTTTGTAGGGACAGATAAGGCCTTCTAGAATGAATGCTTCTAGAAATCAGATAAGGTTTTGGATAAGATAAGGTTGTTTGGATAATGTTTTTGGTTAATCTTCCATGTTTCTTGCTCTTTCCTTATCTTCTTTGTCTTGAATTTGATTCTCCATATTTGTAGCATGTTCCTAGCCTCATTTGATCTTCCAAAAACGTCCATTCCTTGTGCTCCACATGCATGCTATCCATTTCAGCCCAAAAGTGCTCCGAAATGCACCAAAATGCACTTTCTTGTCAACTTTCCAATTGGGCTTACAAACACACGAAAATAGCTTAAATCACTATAATAAGTAAAAACTAACTAAGTAAATGCAAGAAAACAAGCTAACTAAGTCGTATAAATATGCTTCTATCATTTCCCCCAAACTCCACTTGGTGGATGGCATGTTTCAATTGCTGCTCTTCAAGCAACAGCTTCTCATATTTAGTGGCAGCAATTACTAACTCTTCCAGCTCATTAAACTGCACGTCATAAAATTTCTTCCTCAAGGGTAGTCTTAAGGCCTTCTGAGCAATAGCTATGAGCTGGACATTGTTGATAGGAAATTGGCATCTCATCCTCGTCCTTTTAAACCTCATAATGAAGTCTTCAGTGGATTCATGCTCATATTGTTTTACTTCGACAAGATCGTTGATGGTCATTTTTGGCTCCATCTTGTAAAACTGCTTATGGAAAGCCATTTCCATTTGCCCCCAGTTAGCAATGAAATTAGGGGGCAACAGAGAGTACCATTGAGAGGCTAATCCCACTAGCGAGTTTCCAAATAACCTCATTTTATAGTTAGGGTTGTCTTCATACGTCACACAATGGTTGGAGAATTTGAAGATGTGATCTCTAAAGGACACATTATTGTCTTCTCCGCTGAATGTTAGGAATGCGGTCATCTTGATGTTAAGAGGAAAGGGATTCTGCTCATCAATGAACTCTAGGTAGGGCTTTTGATAGGCAATTTTAAATAGCGGGCGAGCTTGTGGTTGGGCATTCTTTACCACCATCCTTCTTAACTCAACCAACTCATCTCTGAGTTGTTGTTGGCTGTATTATTATTAGGTGGAGTACGAGGACATGGTTCCCATTTCGGGCTACGATAATTGCCAGAATTAATCTCTTTTCTTGCCTCGCGCTTCCTCTATTTGGACTCTCCTCCTTTATCAAACATTGGGGGTGGCCTATAAGGAGTAGGCTTGTCTGCCTTGGTAGGTTCCCCTTTCCTACTAGATTCCCCGATCAACTGGGGCAACCCATATTTTGTTCTCTCTTGCCCGATCTGCCCCCTATTATTTAGTGAAAGTCGGGGGTCGGGCAACTCTGCTTTCAGAATTTCTTCCAACACCAGCTGACTCGCTCCAGATTCTTCCTTGTTCTTCCTTTCATCCTTTTTTTCCTTAAGTAAAGGAAACAGAGGAAAAACTGGCTCTTCTACAGGACTGGGCTTGCTCGTCATCTCTCTAGCATGATCATTTTATGGGGTAGAGTATTCCAGATCTAGCCTTCTTTGCAAATTTCCTGTTAAGGAATAGAGTCCCCTTATTTCTTCTTTTGTCTTCCGAGAGTTTCTCTCTATGCTTCTCAAGACAGCCATCATGGTAGCCTGCAGATCTTCATTTGTAACCTTCCTTTCCGATTTCTCAGAAGGAGGAGGGCTTTCCGTCAAGACAGGTCTTTGAAAGTCTTCGGGGAGATTTGCCATGCTAGATCTTCGTGTATGCTAGGGTGGTTTCCGTTTTGCTCCCCACCTGAAGGTTTGTTCTTTCTTTCGTCTTCTTGGCATACAAGATTTACATCCCACCGGGCATGCCAAAACTATGTTTGGGCAGGAAATCTGGCTGGTGGGCGTTCCCTGGCTCGAGCACACAGCTCCCCAAGGAGTTGGCACTTTAGTTGGTTGTTGGGTTCATGCCTTTGTGGGGCCTTAGGTGTAGGCCTTGAGGCTCACAATCAAAACTAACTAAGTGCATAGGCGTGCCACTGCCATCTCGGTATGGCAGATGTAGAACAAGTGTGTTTAAGCCGATTACTTGCGCCCCAAGTTATTCTGACTTCTTGTTATCAAAGGATTGTCGTAGATGGGTTAAGTTTACATTAAGTTCTTTTCTATGCCTTAAGATCAAGGACTTTCATTTATCTTGTATGCTTAAAGGGTAGAGGTCCAGAACTGATTAAGTCATCAGTTTAGTTCACTTTTAATCATTTTTATAGTAAAATCATTAAGTGAACCAAATTTGAGAGCTGATGGAACTCTGAATCATTAAAGGACTGGAAATGACTTGAATATATACTGATTAATACATTATAACACCAATTCTATTAATTGAAAGACAATACAAAGAGAGTCGGGCAAGGTTGAATCTTGTGCAACTTTTTCTCTTTGTAGTTACAAAGGTTTATGAGCTAAATGGGAATGGATGGCAAACAAGTTTACACGAGAGAATCGATACTACAACATTTAGAGAAGGGTAGCAGAGCTTTTACATAGACAAAAAATGTCTTTCTAAGGGGAATCTAAGACTAAAGGGGTGCAGAATATGGACAAAGTGAAGCTTTCTTGGTATTTGCTTCACTGAGAGACAAGTGGTATGTTTGTTTGTTTGATTGGTTGAGTGTCCTTGTCTCTGGGCCCTCTTCCCCCTTTTATAGGCGAATTAGCCCAACTGCTGTAGCTTTGTTCTCGTCCGAAAGCAATTGGAGGGTAGTGACTCACCAACTATTTACTTGTATTGCCACCAAAAAGTACTTTTTGGCTGATAGGTGGCTGGTCTTATCACTTGTCATATTTAGATTATAGGCACATGGCCTATGCATTAATGAGAAGCCGCCACATTGTCTTGAGAGAGATGGTTTGGGCTGGGCGCTGGGCCTCGGGCGAGTCTCCCCACTTTAGTCCTTCTGGGCCTTCATTTCTTCCTTTCATTCTTTAGGCCCAAAATTCAAATATTAACCTAAACACAAGTTATCTCTGTGCATGGTTTGACGTGCACCATGTCTAGTCCGAGAGTCTCTAGGTCCAGTCCAAGTATTATTCACTCTAAGTTCGAGTTAAGTCCAAGGGTATTAGATAAGTTTAACAGTTAATGAATTAAATTTACATGGTCATAGTCAACCACAAATTATTTTTTCTTCTTAAAAATAATAATGTAGGTTGAGAAGTTGAAAAGAAATAGTTACCATGCAGACCTTTTACATTTTATGTACCAAGTTTCCACCCCTCAGTAAAATATAGCTGCACATGAGCTGATTAGAACATTAGTCCTAAAGTGAGGACTTAGGCGTGCAAGATTTTCTCATGTAACCTAATCTAGTCACGAATGTGTCATCATCCAATAAATATTTATCATTTGTTCAAAAGCTGCTATTTGTGTAGGAGATTCTGGTTAGGATTCTGTTGAGTTGGGTTTTGTAAATCCATGTGGGTTTAATTTACTTGAACCATAAGTCGCTTGACTAGTATGTAATTTTTTATTTTTTTTGATAGAAAGGAAACTAAAATTAAAGAGAAAAGCCCCTAGGGCAACTAATTTGGGTACAATCAAAGAGAAAAGCCTGAGAGGCTTCCATAGGAATAAAATTATCCCAAACATGAAAATCAGCAACCGAAAACCGTACTCTAGTAACAGGGTCAGCCAGAAAATTCGCTTCCCTAAAGACATGATTCCAGGAAATCTCCGAGAAAGATTAAGCAAACCACCAAATATCTTCAAGAATGTTCCTCAGTCTCCAAGGAGGGTTATAAGTACCTCTAATAGCCTCGATCACTAATTTTGAGTCACCCTCCACCATGATACAGGACAAACCTTTGGCCTTAGCCAACCAAAGGCCATCTCACAAAGCAAGGCATTCCACCACAGAAATCGTGTTTTGGCCAGTAAATCTAGCCCCTGCCGCAACAAGAACCCCCGATTCATTCCATCGAATAGGAGAGCAATGGGGTGGTATGTTAACATTATGACTAACAGGGCTTAAATTATTGGCTTCAACAAAATCCTTTCCAAGATCAAGCGCAGCCTTAACAATCCCGTAATGGTTGGGCACTTTATTCTGAAAAACCACCTGATTTCTTCCCTTCCAGATTTGCCAATAGATGAGAAAAGCTTTACTAAGATCACACATATCTGCGTTAACCTTAAACTCAAGCTCATTAAGCCAATCAATAAAATGAAGATTTGGGTTTAACCTTATGGAGTTAGAAACAGCTTGACCATTCTAGACTAATCTTGCAAAGTTACAGTTCAAGAATAAATGAGCTCTATTCTCTTCCTCAGCATTGCACATAGGACAAGAGGATGGAATATTGTTGACAAAGCTAGATAATCTATGTCTTGTATGCAATCTTCCTAAATGAAGCAGCCAACTAACCATCTTAACTTTATGAGGGAGCTTAAGCTTCCACATTTTTTTTTAAGAAGCTCACTTACATTATTATTATTAATATTTCTATTTTGTATCCAAGTTGCCGACTTAACAGAAAAATTACCATACGCATTGGGGCCCCAACAAAACATATCATCTTAGGGCGTCAAAGGGAGAAGAATGCTGTAAATCTCAACCGCAATATCATTATCAAGTAACTGGCTCAGCTGTCTTCTATCCCATTGACCATTAGTGATTAAAAAACTCACTTTCAAGTCTACATCAATATCAACCAAGTTACTGGGCATCAAGTTGGATAGAGGGAAAGGAAAAACCCAATTCTAGGTCCAGAAGCAAATGCTCTCGCCATTTCCCACAATCCACCGCATCCCTAAATTAATGATATTCCTAGAGTTAAGGATACCTTTCCAGGCACATGAGTGATGCTGCCTGACTTTTGCTGTAAGAAAATCCTCTCTTTTAAGATATTTATTCTTAATAATTTGAACCCACCAGTTTTGACTATCCGTTAAATTTTCCCAACCAAGCTTAGCTAGGCAAGCATTATTGAAATGGCTACTTTTCCTAATGCCCAAACCTCCACTATCTTTAGAGTTACAAACTTTATTCCACGCCACAGGGGCCAGCTTACTATCTTTTCCCCACAAGAACCTCCTACTCTCTCTATCTAAGGTTTCAGATATTTTCTCAGGACATTTAAAACAAGACATAGTATGATTGGGCACACCTAGTAGGTCAGCCTTGATAAGAGTTAGTCTTCCATCTTTAGAGAGGGTATTTGCTTTCCAGCCAGCTAACTTATTCTTTATTTTCATAATAAGCTCTTTGGAATTAACTTGGTCCCTCTAGAAGATAATATTGTGGATACCCAAATACCTGGCAATTGTAGTTTTATGTTGGATAGCAAGAATATTAACAATGTGAGGCTTAGCCCACTCCCTTCCCTTTAGTGTAGATAATATCGTTTGTTCACAAAAAAAAAAAAAAAAAAAAAAAAAAAAAAAAAAAAAAGCATTATCCAATATAGATTTACCTAGCCACCAATACTTGTATATTAATCACACAAGGAACAATTTCTTTCATTTTCCAGGTACATGTGTCAATCATGTGGCTCGAGTTGACGAACACTCCATTCTCCTCTTCGTGATTTCTAACGTGTGGAGAGAGCTTTGCGAACTGTGCGTGTTGATCGAATGTGGACCATATGATTAAATTTGAACGGTTGAAAACGAATCCATCAGAAAGAACTTAGTGTGAAACCCGGTTATAAAAGACGCATAAGTTAATGAAAATGGTACCCACGAGAATTAAAAAAATAGGGAATTAAACTCTCCCCCTCCCTCCCACAACAGTAACAGTTGAAGCCAGAAAATTTTCTTCACCTCTCAAAAATCTCGTTCTCACCCCAAGATTGTGCTCATTCAAAACTTTGGTAGCATTAGAAAAGCTCGTTTCCGTTCGAAACCCAATCGGAGTATTGTTGTGGTTGTTGTCTCCGAGCTCAATGCACTTTGACATTCAACCATCTTTGGTTTGAGGGTTAGCAGTTGTGTACATGGAGAAAATCTGGTGGTTCCTTTATTGGAGTGTGTTCAGAGTGGTTGCTTCCATGAAAGTCGACGTCAAACTTGATTCCGGAAACTAAATTTGAAATTTGGTGAGTAATTTTGAACCCTAGAAAATAATTTTGTTATATATGTAAAATTTTGTATTTTTTAGGGTTTATGGTTAATTATGCAAGTGGGTTGACGAAATTAGTTGGTGTGGAAGTATTCGGAAAATTTAGTGAGATGTAAGTTTATGAACTGTGGTTGACAGGTTGTGTACAAGATATATGTGCTTCATTTTGTTTTGTTGAATTTATACTGTTCACTTGGGAATGATTTTTGTCAATGAATCTTTGTTAATTTTATGAATTAATTTGGTATTTCTTAACTCATGAAAGTAAGTTCATAGTAGATGTATAGATATGAGAACTTGTTGACAAGTTGTGTCAAGTAGATGTACAAATGAGAACTTGTTTATAGGTTGTGTCATATTTTGTATTTGGTTGTTGTTGGGGTATATGTTTTTCAATTTGGTTGTGATGAATGGTTATATTGTTATGTGTATAGGAGATGACAAATCCGAGGATTGAACTCACAACAAGACAAGAAGAATCTTATAGAGGAAGGGTTAACAACTTTTCTCTAGCTAGTCATATCCTACGAGTCTTGCGTCACAAGTTTAATGATCCACAACTTGGTGAATTTAAGGCCTCATGCTTTGGACACTTAGAAAGTTTCGATAGATTAGCCTTTAATGGGCAACTGGTGCATGAATTGTTGATTCATAGAGTGGCAAATCAAGGTTGAAGGACCTAGAGGGACTCACATATTTAATAGGTTGTGAGGTCACTTGGTTCACGAGGAATGACTTTTGCCTCATTACGAGGCTTTGTTGTGACGAACCCTATGATCTAGAGGTTGAGCCTTCTAACATTAGGTTGTTGACTAAGTATTTTCCTTAGAAGTTTGGTTTTGTTGGAGAGAGTACCAAGGACAAGGGTAAGGTTGTGAAGGGCAAAGGTAAAGTGAAGACCGCCCCCAAGAAAGCTATAAAAAAAGGTTTCAGTGACATGTGAGAAGCTTGAAACGGTGTTTAGACAATGTGAAGATGAGGATGATGCGTTGAAGACGGGGCTGGTTTACTTCGCTGAGGGTGTGTTGATAGTGGCAAAGAGTAATGTGGGTGTGAACCTAGAGTACTTGGACCTCGTAGAGTACATGGATAGGTTCAAAACTTATTCATGGGGTGTAGTATTGTTTGAATAACTACATGACAACCTCTATTTTCCTGTTGCTAGGAAAGGGAGAGGAAAAAAGGATGATGACACGGAAGGAGATGAGGATAATGAAGAGGAATAACCGAGGGGAAGTAGGAGGAAGCAAAAATCTGGATGGGGCTGCAAAGGTTTAGTTATGCCTTTTAGGTACAATTTGTTGGTTTGATTAAGTACTAATAAGGGTCAAATTGTTGTGATTGTGATGAGCACTAATGCAGTGTACGTCCAGGTGTGGGCATGCAAAAAAAATGCACAACTGGAGAAGCTATTATGCTATTACGAGATGACTAATTTGGCAGAAATCCCAAGAATTCTTCGATGGTCGACAATGAATAAACAACCGATCCATGCACGAGTCCAGATGTACATAACCGAGAGCCAAGATGTATGACCTTATTTCAAAAGTTATGAACTTATGAAGTATTGTGAAAGTAATGTACATAACTGAGAGCAGAGATGTATGACCTTATTTCAAAAGTTATGAACTTTATGAAGAATTGTAAAGATATTTGAATATCTGTGTGAAATTTGGTGAATCTTTTTGTATGTTTATGAACGCTTGTTTGGAGAAATGTAATTTTGATGACTGGCGATAAATGGCAAACGGTGGGGGTTCGGGAGATAGTGCCCACTGAAGTGGAGAAGAACTCAGGCTACTGGACATGGGGCGATGATACTGATGTCGTGAAGCCAAAAACCCTAACTTCGGATACAAATGATGTGGGTCACCTTAAAGTACAAATTAAGGAGTTGAAGGTGGTTGTGGCGGTGAAATGTGTTGAAGAAGGTGGAAGAGTTGACAGAGGAGGTGAAGGCATTTAAGAGGGAAGTTAAGGAAAAAAGAATAAGAATAAGAAGAACGGGAAGTTAAGGAGGAAGAACAAGAAAAACAAGAAGAAGAAGATGTAGAAGATATAGAAGATGATGATGAAGAGGGGAAAGAAATAGGTAAAGAACATGAAAAAGTAGAAGAAGATGGTGGTCAAAGCTGCAGCGTTATAAGAAATGGTGTCTAGAAAATGAAAGAAGAATCAGAGGGTGGTCAAAATGGGGGTGAAGAAGGCAAATGGGGGGAAGCTGAAGGATCAAGAGGGAATGAGGTTATGGGAGGTGTGGAAGAAATGGGTTTCTAGGAACTTGTAGGGACTGTTAATTTGGAATGTCTTGGAGAAGTGTGCGATAAGGTGCTTGCACTAGTCAGAGAAAGGATAGCGCACGACCACACATAAGTCCAAAGTTCTGATGATGACGACGTTGCTATTTACACACCCAATGGTGAGCATGTTTTGGAACAAAGAGGAAAGTCCAATACACTAGGGTGGTAACAAAGATTGGGGGCACCAAAATGGGCAAAAAAGAAGACGAAGGTGGTGTTTCACATGGCCTTGACATTTGATGTGACGGTGAGCCAAGGGAGCATATTCTGCAAAGGGGAACCGCGTTTTTAAAGCAATCGACTCAGCCTGTGTGGTTTAGGCGCTTCAGTATTTCTATCAATTTCATAGTTTAAAGAATGCTGGTAACAAGTAAGTGATCATTGTGTTTTGCTTTTGGTGCTTTGGAATTTATATGCAGTAAACGACTAGAATGATGACGGTAAATGTGTTTTTTGTTTGTTACATTGTTAGTTTGGTTAGAGAATATGACGATTGGAGACACGGACTTTTGAAGACACCTCTTTGACAAGGAAGGATGGCTGTCAATCGATGTATGTCCATAAAACCGATTCTTCATGTATTGTTTCCATACTATTGGGATTGTATTGGTGTGAAAGTTTAATTACAAAATTTGTATTGCACCATATTCATTTGCAGCTGTATCTCCTCCAGAAGCATGTCCAAGAGGCTTCAATGGTAGGGACAATGTTGAGCACCAAAACAAATGATTGGTTTCTTGTAAAATATCCAACATAATATGTGCTACTTATGTAAATGTGTGCAATTGTGATGTTGAGTGTGATTTTGGGTAGTAGAATTGATGTACATGTCTTTTACTTGATACTTTGATTGTCTACAGACGTACTATAAACGCGACCACACTCGAATGACAGCTCAAAGAGTAACCAGAGGGAAGAAACCCGAAGCATCCACTCCATTCTTACCTGTCCTTTTGAAAATGGTGCAAGGGGAGGGGGAGCCATTTTCTACATCTTGGCTGGTCGATGTTGAGAGGGTGTATATTCCCCTGAACCTTAATAACCATTGGGTTGCTGTGGAGATGAATTTGAAAGCTTCGAGAATCACAGTGTACGACTCCTTACGATCAACAATGCACTCTAAAAAAGCGAAGACAAAATTTGCTCAAATCTCATATGTGTTGCCAATGTCCTATGAAACATATCAAAGGATGTGAAGGAGGGACATTGGCCCATCGTTGTAAATCAAAGGGCTCCACAAAAAAACAACGGGTCAGTTAAAAATTTATTGAATTGTTAGTTAAGTTAAATGAGTGAATTGTGTGTGACTTGTTTCTAAAACTTGTTGGTGGCACACAGGGGACTGCGGGATTTTCACTTTAAAAGTTATAGAGTTCTTGTATGCCGGTCTTCCTCTCGATCTTATTCAGCCGCAAAACGTCCCTGTATTCCGATTGAGGATGGCGATCGACATGTTGCATGGGGTGCACAATGCCTATGCGTTATTGGATGATTCAATGGTTGTCGATGTAATCTTGTAGTTGATAAAACAAGTAGTATTTTGTAGAAGATGTGGTCGTGTATATATTTTTATTTTATCAACACAAGTTCCTTTGCCTTGGATGAATATAATTTGATGTCAAGGTCTGTCATTGTAGATGATGTTTACACAATTTGTCCATTTATTTACTTTTTCTCATTGAATTTAATGGGTGTTGGGATGCTTTGCTTATCTCATTCCACATTATTTGTTGTTATGGATTAGTTAAATGGAATGAATTTGAATGACACTATTTCAAACCACCCCTTATGTGTTGTTAAAGCATGTGACAATATACAAAGGCTTTATTACGCAATATGAATATTTGTGATCCATAATGTGTACCTAAAGTGAGTTGGAGTACTATGAAACCCACTTCCACAAATAAGTTAGACAACGAACCATAACTAGACAAAGGAAATTGGAAAGTAAACTTTAATAATTTGAACAATTTTGTACTTGGTGTGGAAGAATGTACTGGGGTTGGGGATGCTTTCATTATCTCATTCCAGATGATTTATTCTTATGGATGGGTTTATCCTTTTTGTTATGAATGTTTGTGACGGAGTAGTAGGAAAGGGTCATGCACAAATATTAGGAAACGGTGAAACTAAAAGTGACAAAATAAATTGTAAAATGCAATGCGATGTTTCCATCTCACATAACACACTAAAAATAACGTTCTTAAATGCAAATATTTCAAACTTAAAACCAACTTGGTTAAACATAAACATAAGTTAATACATGCTAAAATGAAATCTACTCGTCCGACTGCCTGAATAGTAATATATAAAAAACATCCAACATAAAAGACTAAAACTAAAACATTAATTAAAACATGCTAAAATTAAATCTAAACTGCTTAAATCCACTTGCCCACTTCATCACTTCATCCAGCATCATCAATTATTTGCACCTATGCCTTCACCTGGACCTATAACCTTACCTTCACCCTTACTTTCATCTTCACTATCACCTTCATTCTCTCTTCTTCTTTTTATCGGAGCCTAACTGACAGTCCTCATCAAGTCATCCGCACCAACCCGGAGTGTGCACCATTGATGACAGCCCTTGGTGGTTGAGGGAAGCAAACGATGGAGTTATTGTCAAGGTCGCCTAAAGTGAGGTTTGAATCGTTGAAATCCTCTGGCAGCATGTTTGGCTCGTCGCCAAACACCTTGTTGACCATAAACCAACTGTCATCCAATGCATTAACATCACAATCGTATTTGAGTACTGCTTTCCTCTCATGGTAGGAGCAAACCTCAAACAGACCATCATAACTAAGGAAGGTTGGCAGTTCTTTGTCTCTGTTCACCATAAGGACCTACTTCAAGGGGAGACGAACATCCACTTCAATTAACACCTTTATGGCCATTCCATTCAGGGAGTTTATACAAGGGTTATGAAGGCTAACAAGGTTGTTGATGGGTTTAGTGATAGTCTTCAAGATGTTTAGCTCTGTATATTGCATTGGTATTCTAGGGATTTTAACCCATACCCTCAACTAAGATATAGGGTCCATAAAGTCTATTGTCCACCTTTGTAAGTGGAAGATCTGGCCACTCACAAACCACAGACATCATTCCACCACTGTAAAGTCTAGTCTTAAGCGTTTGACTTTCCTTGTCAAATATTGTATTTGTGTACCTCATGCTCAATTTAGTTTTAGACTACATTCTCTGATTATAGGATGTTGCTATTGGGATTAAACGTTCAAGGACGTGGCTCATTGCGCTTCAAAATGTTTGTTCATGCATGTGCATTTCATATCTATATTTGTGTTGCATACTGTCTAGTTTGATTGTCTAGTCAGTTTTTGTGTGCTGACTTCCAGCTATCTAGGCACACAAATTAAGACAACCCACATAAGCTGACTGACACCTTTCTGCTGGTGGTCAGTTTCTGGCTTTGAAGGTTTTAAGCTTGCATCTTCTCCATTTATGAAACCATAACTGCCAAACTTTCTTCATGCATTAAACACCCAATCATTGTATATTAGGGTTGCATTGTTCTAAGGTTTTGCATTAAAGTTTTGGTCTAGTTTTTAAGCTTTAATTCTGGTTTTAGACCAAGCTTTTGGATTGAAGTTAGATTCTTCCTTCAACTGTTTGACTGGAGAATATGACTGGTCATTTGAATCCAGATTTTATATGCATATCATAAAATCATGTCATATCATTGATTGTGTTGATCTCGGTGCCACAAGGTGATAAGCTCAGGAAAAGCTGCCACTTCATGAAGGCCAAATGAGTTTGTCTCATGTAAGGCAATGTTGCACAAAGGTAAAGCTACTCTGTAGATAGGGATCTAGGAATTGAGCTTGTGTGGTCTTTGTATGAACCCTTGTTTACACTACTGGATTGGACTGAGTGAAGAGTCCTTGGTTTTTTAACCCAGAGGTGGGTTTTTTCTGGCCAAAAATATCTTGTGTTCAAAGTTATTTATATTGTCTCACACATCTCACGTACACATAATGATACATATATCTCTTGAATATTTAAATGATATGTGCTCACAGTCATGCTCACTTGTCACATTAATAACTTACAATGAACTGAGGCCTTGCTGACTAGGATAGTTTTTTGGAATTAAAATTGGTAATTGAATCTTCGATTTATTGACTAACAAATCTATCTTAGTTGACTAGCGGGCTTGACTAGTCAGTCCAGCGGATTATAATTTTTATATATAGGATATTTCGCCTGGTACCAATTTCAACCACGTTTTCAGTTCATCCTCGCTAATGCAAACCAACTCTGGCCAAAATGGTCGACAAATAAGGGGGTTTTAACAGCTTCACCAAACGACAGAGTTAATTCAATGTGTATGACCTTGCCATTCTTGGGTTTCCCGAACAACCTCCCCATCAAAACCCGTTGCTTTATATGCTCGATGTTCGCGGTGGAGACAACATCGGTGTCAACCATTGTGACACCCCTTTCAACTGTGAACACACAGTTGTCATTGCGGACAACAACTGGGGCTTTCCCCGAGTTTGGAAGTGGGAATGGGTTTGCTCAAGATGAAAGTTGGGGCAAGGAGATTGATCGTCGTGGATGGGAAAAAATTGCAGCGAGGACCAAGTTTTGTGCCATTGCTTAAGCCAAACAGTAACGTGCAGTTTGCAGGTTGGGGTTTCAATAATGTTAAAAGAGTATTTGAGTTATGTAAAGACAAACAAATGTAACGACCAATAAATATAGGGTTATAGTGACCTCTAGAAGAACTAGAAGGGTCTGAATGTCAATGGGTGGCTATCATGATAGTTATTCCTAACACGCGTCTTCCCAACTGGCTTGTTTTTTTTGACGGCTTGTGAAACGTTATGACTGGAAAACCCTAAACCATTGCGTGTCTGCCTATTATTGGGTCCGTTAAGAAACCCAACGGTCTACGAAAAGGCACACTATTTCCGTTGCTAACCGCGAGATTAACCACGTGGGGAGCTGAGATTTTTCCTCCACCTGTTACCATGCAACCTCACACATTGTCTCCCTTTACTGTAATGCCGCTCAAAATTTCTTACGTGGCCCCTTGCAGGTTTTCCACGTGGATTAAAATGTGTACTAACATGATATTGTAAATGAAAATTAATAATAAAAAATTCCTAAACGAGGAAAATGAGAAAAAAAATTACGGATACACTCGGGCTGACATTGTGCATAATATGAGGTTGGTGATATGGCAAAATGGCTGCATTAGAGGATCGAAAGGCCCGTCAATAGTGATTTCGCTTAAAAAGTGACTAACATTGAAAATCAATTAGTAACTAATATATGGGCGTTAAAATTTGGAAAAATTATTGTAAACAGTCGTTATGACGACGGCTAATACTTTCATGAAGGATGGTATTCAAAAACCTGTACCCATCATGCAGAGTGGGCAATAATCAATAATAACCGTTGGTTTATTGTATTCGTTTGCACTTTGATCGAGGATCATTGTAAGGGTTTCTGGGTAATTTATTTTTCAAAAGATAATCTTTTAGTAGGTTGCAAAAGATAAAGGTTTGGATCTTTCACATAACATTCGGACATTTTTGGTTTGCTGAAATATTGCTCGATGTTTTCATGTTTTAGAAACTTATTAAATATCGAGCAATATATCAAGAAACTACAAAATTTTGAATGCAATGTCAACGATCCGAACCGTTCATTTTTTCCAGGCTGTTAAATTGTTATACTTTGAGAAAAAAAATTTATACAGAAACCCTTACGGCGGTGACCAAAGAAGCCGTAATCATAAACGATAATCAGACGGTTACTATTGGCCGCAATGGATTCTCCATTATTGGTACTTGGGTTGGACTTCTATCCTTCACGAAAGTTGTATCCCTTATCTATACAAGCGTTGCTATTAATTTTTCACATTTTTCCCATTTATGAAAAAATTATTTTATTTTTTACAAATTTATAGCCAAACTAGTGAAACCACTATTCTCACCAGCGTTTCGATTGTGAAAATTTTCCATAGCACCATATGCCCATGTCCATCACGTACAAGATGTCATGTCGAGCGTGTCCATAATTTTGGGGATTTTAACATTTTAAAATTATTTTTGTTTGAATTTTTATGCATAAAATTTCAATATTCGTACCATTTTCCATGCGGCATTATCTGACCCCTGCCACGTGGATACTTTAGGCGCCACCTACGGTGGGAATTGAAAAATGAGGGGATCATTTTCCCTCCAAAACCATTTCTTTTTGCAGAAGGTAGAAAAAAGGGGCTTTTAATCCCACGTTTTCACCTAATTCAGCCCTACTTACTATGAACACAGTTCATCAACTCCCATTCTTCCAAATCTATCTAATGCCCACCTCTCATTGCATGTTCATTTCCCAACTGTCTTTACATGTGTGATGAACCAGTAACTCTACTCAATCATCCCAACAACACTTGAGTGTTTGAAGCAATGTTCATACTCTATCATAAATATTCATAAATACTCATAACTTATCACACCTTCCATAGGCCAACTTCAAACAGTGGTGTAACACTGAGTTGAGAAAACAACCATGGTATAAGGTGATTGTACCCTGGACTGACACACCCCGTCCCAAGGAGGGCGTGCTGGCCGTCACGTGAGAGTGATGTAACCATGTGCACAGTGCGGAAGCTAATAAGATAAATAGAAATACGAATAAATAAAAACCAACTACTAGCCGTACTATCCAAATAACATGCTAGTGAGAGTCTAAGTGTAAAAATACACATTCAGAGCAACAAGAACGTCTAGTTGCAGTTAAGGACAACAACTAAGACATAACACCCGAAGGGGAATCCTACTTTTGTGAATTCTGTCAGAACACCGTTGGATCCCTCATGATAGGTGAATCCTACTAAGATATAACACCGAGCCTCGATTGATGGCGTTCGTCCTCTGGATAGGTATCACCTATATGCGAAATAACTGAATAAACGTTATTTAACGCACATAACCAACAATAGGTAATAACTTATCATACAATGCTCAAATTGGGTATATGAATATACCAATGTGATCTACACAACCTCACGAACATCCCCAAATTTTTAAAATAATTTTCCGACCACCTACACGCCCTCACGCGCCGGCCAAGGCACGGCCAAAAGCTCCTCCACGCGCGGCCACATGCCATGCACACTGACGGCGTCAGTTAACGCTGTCAGGAATATTCTATTAAAACCCAACGGTAACAGTTAAAGATGACTGACGGCGTTGGAATATTCCGCCAGAATTGACCGAATATTCCGTCGTCTTTAACCTCGAAACTTTGGTAACCGTCGTCGTCGTCGTCGCCGGAAACTGGAAATTTTTAAAATCCTTATATCTCCGTCAATTCTTAATCAAAACTTATGAAATTGGTCTCAAAATGAAGCTTACAACCAGAAGAACCTATCCTTACCAATTTCAAGGCTTGAAATCCACGGAATCTAGACGGAGAAAGCTCGATAATCCGGCCAAAATTAAAACTCGTCGATCCCTAATTTCCGATGTCCAAATCACTTGGTTTTTCTTCTCCAAGCTTCGTAGGAACTTCCTTAAGCTTCCTATAAGCTTAAAATCTCCTGAAACATCCATAATTATGACCACATGAACAGTGACCTTCGACGGGATTTCTAAAACTCACGATCCCGACGTTAACACTACTCTAAAACCACTTCAAAATGACAAGGAAGTTAAAACAATACCTTTTAGAATCTTAAAACACCTTAAAACTTCCATGAACACCACTGTGGTACTGTGCACCTCATCGGAGTTTATGGGATCTCAAGGTTCCGACGTCTTTTCTTCGACCCAAAGGTATAGTTGAGTTCGTGACCTCACAAGGAACTCAAAAATAGTCTTCAACAACTCGATCTGCGACGATCAATGGGTTTTGTGGGTGTTGTCCGTACAAGAAAGAAGAGAGGGAGAGTGATTTTGAGAGAGAGAGAGAGAGTACGGGAGTGAGAGAAGAGAGAGAAAGGGATGGGTGTGTGATGCGAAATATATAAGCACACAAATTAAACCTTCTTTTGACAATTGTAGTATATGTATAAGTAGGGATCGTTCTAGACTGGGGATTAGAAGGGATTGCTAAAACACTTGAAACTAACTTAAAAACGTAAAACTAAGTTTAAAACACTAGACTAGACTCAAAGAATGCAAAACTAAACTCTAAAACACTAAAACAACTTAGAAGACTCAAAACAGCACAAAACAAGCTAAAAGACTCAAATATGCCACTAAGAGTAAATTTGGACGAAAATAGGTTTTGACTAGACTCAAAACACTTAAAAACACAAACTAAATCAGTTTCTAACTAATACGACTCAACAAAGTAAATGGGGATTTGGTTTTAACGAATTTGAAAACAAAACAAGTAAATTAAAGAACTAATGAAATTTGCACGAATTTGGGTAAAACTATGGATGATGGGCTAGCTAGGAGGTTCTTCTCTACACATGACACACTTGCAAACAAAACGATTTCCAGTTGCTTTTCAATAAACCATGAACGCTCAACGCCCCAGATTAACCGTGAATTGCACTAATTAACCCTCGGATTTTCCTAATTTCATTTAATTGGATGATTGCATACAACAACCCAAAGCATTCTCCACAAGTTCCCTACATGAATTGCATAATAGAGATATGAGCAAAGATCATTAAGTTCTATGAAGATCATAAGCATTGACGAGGCACTTGTAACTATGAATTGCATGAAACTTATGCCAAGAATTTACTTAACGCGATTGTGACTAGCAACCTCCACTACTTATGAATATAAGTTCATAACGATTAGGTGAAACTCCTTTATATCCTAGCATCAGATTTATGCATGAAAATTAAGCGTGTATGCTCAACCAACACACACAAATCAATTTTAATTCAAACGGATAAGTAAATTGAATTCACAACTGGATGTAATCAAATCATATTGCAAGTATAACCATGGTTTCAAATTTCCCCCTAGCTAAGAGGGGTTTAGTTCCTCATACTCACAAAACAAAGATTATTGAATTGAAACATTGAAAACAAAAGAAAAATTACACCTAAAACGTTCCAGCAATCCTAACTCGAATGGCAAGCACGTCCAAGGGCTCTCCCCCTTCCTCTTTGCTGCAACACAAGGTTTGGTGGTGAGTTTTGGGGGTTATGAATGGTGTAGAAGGCTGGGTTTATGGTTAGTATAGGTGTATGGTGCGACAAGGGGTGAATAAGATCAGAAACTATGGAGAATGGTGAAGGATGGATGCGGCAGAAAGTGGGGGTTGATTTCTGGCGTGAATGGGTGAATGAATGGATCCCCCCTAGGGTGCGGCAAGGCAAGTTTATTTAAAGGCTTTAGGGTATTAAAGCTAGGAAATAATTTAGGTAACAGAAATTAAACCAAAACTTTAAGGGAAGTAGGAATTAAAGTCAGAATCCCAAGGAAATAAGGCAACAAGGTGCGGTTGTGATGTTTAACACAAAAGGGGAATGTGTTTTAAGGCAGAAAATAGGAAAGAGACTCTCCCTTGCACGGAAAGGAAGATGAAAAGTCAAGGGAGGTGCAGCATGGTTGAATTAGGTGCAAGGAAGGTTCAATTTGTGTCCTAAAAAATGCATAGGAGGTCTTCATTGTTGCTGGAACTTAGGGACATTTAGGATTAGGAAAGGTCAAACCAAAATAGGAAACCTTGGCTTAACTTTCCTACTTCAAGTAAGAATCCTTTTTTGAGTAGGAATCCTTGTTCAACTAGGAATCCTCCTTTGATTAGGAATCCTTCGTTGATTAGGAATCCTAACATCTTCAAGTCTTCAATTTCATCCATTCATTTTGCTCCAAGCATGTGATATCCATTCTAAGCCCAATTTTGCTCCAAAAGGCTCCAAAATGCACTTTCTTGCATACTTTGTCCTTAGAACTTGAAATTGCACGAAAATGACTTTAAACACTAAAATAACTAAGGAATAACATTATAAATGCACGAAAACAAGCTAGCTAAGTCGCATAAATATGCTCCTATTAGTGTGTAAGTGTGGTCCTCACACTTCCACCTAAGCCTAAACATAACCATGGTTGTACCAAATATCCCATTTCCTTAACTAGGGTTTCCAAATAAAATCTCAAATATGAAATTCCCATGAAACGCTCAAGGGTAATTTCGTCAATTCACGTCATCGAGAATAAAATTTCGGGACAAGTTGTCACAATCTACCCACCTTATAAAAATTTCGTCCTCGAAATTTACATAACCAAAAACATCCACTAGTACTCATAAAACAACCTTAGATACATCTTTCTCATCTGTTTCTCTGTTTCCCAAGTAGCTTCTTCCACTGAATGGTTCCTCCACAAAACTTTCACCAAACGCACTGTCTTATTCCCCAGAATAGTCACTGGTTCCTCATCATATGTCAAATCTGGGTTAATTCCAATGGTTGAGGAGGTATCACATGCGAAGGATCTGAGACATAGTGTAGAAGCATCGAAACATGAAACACATTAGGTACCTTAGACAGTTCAGAAGGTGACTCAAGCCTATAAGCAACTTCACCTCTCGTTCGATGATCTTGTAAGGTCCGATGTACCTAGGGCTCAGCTTACCCTTCTTCCCGAACCTTACTACTCATTTCCATAGTGATAGTGTCATAAATACCCAATCATCAACTTGATACACTCTGTCAGTGGCATGACTATCTGCTAAGCTTTTCTGGCGATCCTGGGTCGCTTTCAGATTAGACTTAATTACCTGAACGTTCTGAGTAGTCTCCTCCATAATCTCAAGGCCCACTAGCATTCTTTCGCCAACCTTTGACCAACACAAGGTGTACGACAAGCTCTGCCATAAAGTGTCTCAATTGGCGCCATACCAATGTTCGAATGAAAACTATTGTTGTAGGCACATTCCATCAAATCCAACCGCTTATGCCAAGTGTCACCAAACTGTAATACTGAAGATCTCAGCATATCCTCCAAAGTCTCCTGAAACGTTATCCTAACTTAGGAGTAAACCTGGGATCACGACCCGATACAATACTCACTGGAACTCCATGGTACTTAACAATCTTTGCTATAAACAATTTCCAGTTAATCGACGTAAAGAATACTTCTCCCTTACTGGAACCAAATGAGCTGATTTAGTAAGCCAATCAACTATCACCCAAATACCATCATAATCAATCAGTGTACGAGGAAGCTTGTATACAAAATCCACAGTAATATTTTCCCATTTCCACTGTGGAATGGGAAGTGACTGCGTCAATCCAAAAGGCTTCTTTATTTCCACTTTAACCTGTTGACAAATGATCCACCTACTTACACACTTAGCAATTTCTCTTTTTTTTCACACCCGGTCAATAATAAAATGGTCGAATGGTATGATACATCTTAGTTCCTCCTAGATGCATTGCATAAGCCGAACAATGTGCTTCATCCAAAATTTCTTTCTTTAATTCTTCATTATTTGGTACATACATTCTATTCGCTTGCATAAGCATGCCATCTGATTCTCTTATCCTGAAGTCTTTCTTCTTACCTCGCTCAACAACTTGAATTATTTCTTGAGATTCCTCATCATTCACCTGAGCTTCAAGCACACAATCAACCAAAATTGGCCTAACTTTAAAATTAGTCAATAAAGCTTCTTCTAGATCTTTCACCCTAAGTTCCACTCCAGTAGATCTCAAATCTGTAAGAAGAGGAATATGACAAGCATCCAAAACATTAATCACTAAGCAACCAAAATTGGCCTAACTGGAGTCTTCCTACTAAGTGCATCAGCCACAACATTTGCACGGTCACCCAGGTCATGCAATCATAATCACTAAGCAACTCAATCCACTTTCATTGCCTAAGATTAAAAACCCTCTGAGTAAACATATAATGGAGACTCTTATGATCCGTAAAAATCTTGCATTTCTCACCAAAAAGATATTGTCTCCATAACTTCAAAGCAAAGATGATAGCCGCTAATTCCAAATCATGAGTAGGGTGATTCATCTCATGAGGTTTCAACTACTGAAAACTTTGCTCACAATTTCATCCCACTCAAACTTGACCTCTTTTCTCGTCAATCTCATCAATGGCAAAGCAAAGATTGAAAAATCCTTAATAAACCGTTTATAATAGCCTGTTAAGCCAAGAAAACTCCGAACCTCAGTCACGGTTCGTGGTTGTTCCCAATTCTCCACCCCTGCTACCTTTTGAGGATCCAATTAAATACCTTGAGCAACTATAACATGTCCTAGAAATGCCACTTGATTCGACCAAAACTGGCAATTACTAAACTTGGCATACAACCGATGTTCCCTTAATCTTTGCAACACCAATTTAAGATGTCTAGCATGGTCTGCTTTCGACTTAGAGTACACCAGAATATCATCAATGAAAACAATAACAAACCTGTCGAGATATTCCTGGAATACTTCATTCATCAAACCCATGAAAGCAGCATGTGCACTCGTCAATCCGAATGGCATCACCAAAAACTCGTAATGACCATAACGGGTCCTGAAAGTTATCTTAGGGACATCCTCACTGATGATCTTCAACGGTTAATAACCAGACCTTATTTCAATCTTGGAAAACACACAGGCACCTCTAAGCTGATCAAACAAATCATCAATGCGCGGCAATGGATAACGATTTTTAATCGTTAACCGATTCAATTGCCTATAATCAATGCATAGCCTTAAGGTCTCGTCTTTCTTCCTTACAAACAAAACTGGGGCTCCACAAGGTAACGTACTAGGTTGAATGAAACTTTTATCAACCAATTCCTGCAAATGAACCTTCAATTCCCTCAACTCTGCAGGAGCCATTCTATAATATAAGATCTGTACCTGGAGACAAATCAATAGTGAGCTCCACATCTTTGTCTGGCAGTAATCCAGGTAAATCCTTAGGGAAAACATCAGGACAATCTAACTACCTTTACATCTTCCACACTACTCAGAGCAACATCATTCAACACCACATGAGCTAAGTATCCTTGGCAGCCTTTCGATAACAACCTATTTGCTTTCACAGCAAAAATAACGGCATGCCTCACTCCCCTTTGCTCAACAACAAAAGTAACCTCTAGTAATCCAAGACGATGGAAAGTAACTGATTTCCCGTAGCAATCTATCTTGACACAATTATAATGCAACCAATCTGTGCTTAGAATAACATCGAAATCCACCATATCTAACGGAATAAAATTTGCTGTCATAACTACATCTTCTACCATCACTGAACACCCTAAATAAACACAATACTAACATATAATGACCTCCCTGATTACTTGCTTAACGAATCCAACGAATAAGTTATTAATATTACGGTCTGCAGCCCGCAATACCGATAACTCACTGTTGTCTCGATAAGTAAGAAACAATTCCCGAAGGTGCAATATTACCATCTTGCCCCTCATTGGGAAATACATATATATGCCTCGATCGTGCTCATGCAATACTTTCTTTGGCAACATTGTCAAGAACATAAAATTTCTGCATCACAATCAATAAACTCTAGCAAAGTGACCAAAAATGTTTAGCGTACCCATAATCAAGTCCGAATGATTCTGAGCATCTTGCGGTGATACATGGTTACAGGTCCCTGGGCTTATTGTCATCCCCACGACCTCTATTAGTTTAAATACCTCGCCCTTGCTCACCACAACCTAAATGACCATAACTATTAGATCTAGGAACCTGCTGAATCGGCGCTAGTGGTGGCAAAGAAGATTGCTGGGGCATCTACTAATTCTGGGGACAATTTGCAGCTCTATGTCCCGTTTGTCCACATGTAAAGCATCATCTTCTTTCTCGCCTATACTCTCCAAAGTGTCTATTACTGCACCTACGACACAAAGGTACATTTCTTCTACCAGCAACTCCCTGCCTCTGGAATCTGGAACCTCCGATAAATCTACCACCTCGCCTCTGACCAATGGCACTAAAACCTCCGCTGAAAAGACTATAACTAGCTTCACCTCTTTTGATGTTTTGAGTTTTGCGAGGTCCCTGAGATGACTGACCTTTACCTTGGTCATCTTTCCTTGTCTCAAATTTGTAAACTCTTGTTTCTTACCAGCAATATATGCCGGAGGAATAAACCTTTTCTTAAACAACTCTTTAAACAATTCTTAATCAGCTGTTTCCTCCAGTGACATCGTATAAGACTACTGTCTCCACCAGGATGTAGATTCAATACTCAGAAACCAGGTAGTTGTCTCGACCTACCTTATAAAAAGAAGATTCCCTTAACTTGCATCACATGAAAGGTCTTTACAACATGATTAAGCCATCGCTCTGTTCCCTCAGGTTCTTCATTTCCCATACAATGATTCAGCTTCAACTTATAAATAGTCTCAAGAGAAGTCCTTTGGATAATAGACTGGATCACAATAGCAATAGCTTCCCTTAACTAAGCTATATCAGGAAACTAAGTTCATCTGAACGACGTGGCTCTCTATGAGGCGGTATAGTTCTGACAGAAGGCACTAAGAAATTCTCAAGATGTACAAGACTACAACCCAAGCTCCGATACCAACTGACACACCCCGTCCCAAAGAGGGCGTACTGGCCGTCACGTGAGAGTGACGTAACCATGTGCACAGTGCGGAAGCTAATAAGATAAATAGAAATACGAATAAATAAAAACCAACTACTAGCCGTACTATCCAAATAACATGCTAGTGAGAGTCTAAGTGTATAAATACACATTCAGAGCAATAAGAACGTCTAGTTGCAGTTAAGGACAACGACTATGATATAACACCCGAAGGTGAATCCTACTTTTGTGAATTCTGTCAGAACACCGTTGGATCCCTCGTGACCACTAAAGCACTGCTACCTAGAACCTGGAGAGGAGAAAAACACTACGCGTCAGTGGGCAAAAACAAATCTTTTCAAAACCTTTTCTCTTTTCAAAAGTTCTAACCCCTCGCCATAAAACCTGTATAATTTCCCAGAAAAAATAGCATATATACATATATACTCATCTCAACTCATAAATTCAAAATCATGCCAAAAGTAGTGATATGCAAGGTATATGCCATGCTAAATATATCTCATCAAATCACATAAGTATATCAGGTGAAATAAACTCATCATAGATGATAACATGTCAACCGAGTGATCAACTCGGCTGAAACTATAGCTCATAATCAATCTCATCAAATCTCGTCATATATATATATATATATATATATATATCCTGTACACGAGTCGAACCCACTCAAGGTGGTCTATAAGATAGGACTGGGTGTAAACTCTAGTGCTACAATTATATGAAGACTGTGCGCTAATCACGGGTCACCTACGAGTCGAACCCACTGAAAGTGGTCTATACGATAGGACTGTGCACCTAATTTGGATCTAGGATGAGCATATGGTGCGGGAGGTGAACATCCATGTGAAAGTCTGTGCCCCTAACTCTGGGTGGGAGCACTAACACAGGGGTGCAGGTTTATGAGCTTTCAATACATCTCAACATAAACATCATTTCATATTAATCATTCACTGTCATCGATATATACTCACCTGATACTTACCTATGCATCCACAGCACCAATCACCATTATATGTAACTACTAATGCATGAACAAAATACATATATACTTTGCATGGCATTTCATATCACATTTCACTTAAATTGATTTTTTGGGCAAAAAACTAATTTATATAGGTATATACGGAAAACAAAAGCCCACTCATAGTTAAGTCGAAGGGTTGTAACCACCGAGCCTCGATTGATGGCGTTAGTCCTCTGGATAGGTATCAAAGGGTTGTAACCACCGAGCCTCGATTGATGGCGTTAGTCTTCTGGATAGGTATCACCTATATGCGAAATAACTGAATAAATGTTATTTAACGCACATAACCAACAATAGGTAATAACTTCTCATACAATGCTCAAATTGGGTATATGAATATACCAACGTCATCTACATAACCTCACGAACATCCCCAAATTTTTAAAATAATTTTCCGACCACCCACGCACCCTCATGCGCTGGCCAAGGCACGGCCAAACGCACCTCCACGCGCGGGCACGTGCCATGCACACTGACGGCGTCAGTTAATGCCGTCAAGAATATTCCGTTAAAACCCAACGATAACAGTTAAAGATGACTAGCGGCGTTGGAATATTCTGTCAGAATTGACCGAATATTCTATCGTCTTCAACCTCGGAACTCCGGCGACCGTCGTCGTCACCGAAAACTGGAAATTTTTAAAATCCTTATATCTCCGTCAATTCTTAATCAAAACTTATGAAATTTGTCTCAAAATGAAGCTTATAACCAGAAGAACCTATCCTTACCAATTTCAAGGCTTGAAATCCACGGAATCTCGACGGAGAAAGCTCGATAATTCGGCCAAAATTGAAACTCGTCGATCTCCACTTTCCGACGTCTAAATCACTTGGTTTTTCTTCTCCGAGCTTCGTAGGAACTTCCTTAAGCTTCCTATAAGCTTAAAATCTTCTGAAACATCCATAATTATGAACACATGAACAGTGACCTTCGACGGGATTTCTAAACCTCACGATCCCGACCTTAACACTACTCCAAAACCACTTCAAAATGACAAGGAAGTTAAAACAATACCTTTTAGAGTCTTAAAACACCTTAAAACTTCCACGAACACCATTGTGGTACTGTGCACTTCGTTAGAGTTTATGGGATCTCAAGGTTCAGACGTCTTTTCTTCGACCCAAAGGTATGGTTGAGTTCGTGACCTCATAAGGAACTCAAAATAGTTTTCAACAACTTGATCTGCGACGTTCAATGGGTTTTGTGGGTGTCGTCTGCACAAGGGAGAAGAGAGAGTGAGTGATTCTGAGAGAGAGAGAGAGTGCGGGGAGAGAGAAGAGAGAGAAAGGGATGGGTGTGTAAGTGTGGTCCTCACACTTCCACCTAAGCCTAAACATAACCATGGTTGTACCAAATATCCCATTTCCTCAACTAGGGTTTCCAAATAAAATGTCAAATATGAAATTCCCATGAAACGCTCAAGGGTAATTTCGTCAATTCACGTCATCGAGAATAAATTTCGGGACTGGCTGTGACATTGACTGTAGCAGACAAAAACACCCCTATTGAGGAAAAAATAAAAGGAAAATTAATGAAAAGGTTTCAAAAATTTGAATTTTAACCAAAAACCATCTTATAATTTTATTTAATGATAAAAACGAGAGAAGAAAAATAAATAAAAACAATAGGAACCAACCAAAATTCGTGCACGCCAACCTCCATTGCTTGGGTTGGATTCGGATGCTCTCCAAATCTTTTGTGCGGAGCCTGCGGGCCAATTAATCTCACCTTATGTTGCGTGCCTTGTCTCTCGTTTCTCTCTTCCTCATGTCCATGAAGCTTCCAGCTTCTCTCTCCCTCATGATCTCCATGAAACTTCAAGCCTCAGCCAATATCATTTTCACAGTCTTGATTCTTTCTTCTTTTAATAGGAACTAAGAACAGTGAATTTTAGGGATTCTTCCCAATATCCCTGGCACTTAGCTTTAAGCTTCAAGCCTTTGCTACTCTTCCTGATGCAATTCTTTCAAATTTTCTCTGGAAGATTGACACTGATATTCAAGAATACAGATTAAAAGAGAAATTACATATGACCAATTTGTCTACAGTCTAATTTTTTGTGAGATTGGACTCGTTTTGTTCTTAATTTTTTCTCGGAGTATGTAGTTTTCTTTTCTTTGTTCGATGTTGGTGTTCGAATAGACTCTAGTTCACAATAATATGTTGGAAGTATGCCCACAAAGCCACTCATTTAATGTCATAGCTTTTGGAATACTTATTGTGTTAAACTATTATATGTTTAATGAAGGGCAAAGCTTATTGTTAATCACTATTTATTGTATTATGTGTTTAAGCAATAAGGGAATCCAAGGAATGTATTTGTTCTAAGAGAGAAGTGATCTAAGTAAGTTAGGTTAACGAGACCTTTCTCTTATGTTCATTCTTGAAGTGTTCCTAGCCATAGGATTGCCAATTGGGCATTGACAATCCGGTAAGGTTAGTATGTGTTATGTTAACTCAAACGTGAGTATGACTAGTCTCAAGTCATTTAGTGTTGGACACTAAGACAAACACATAGGTACTCAAAAGGGTAATCAAGTACACTGAACCACAATCAAAAGAGAGTTAAAACATACATGTCATGTAAGAGCTCATAAGTTGCAATATGCAAAGTAGTCATTTGACTTGAGGCATCATAGTTGTCTGATGGGTAGGTCCTTGATCTTTGACTATGTCAAAGACATTCTATTTAGACTGTCCACGGCATTGTTGGGGTCAAGCTATCTAGTCATGTAGGCATATGAATGCATAACAATGAATCTCTAACCTTCCATGGTGGAAGGAGAATACTCTGAGATATGATTCGAGATTCTTTGGCCAAAGCATACGAATATGACTTAGGAAGAATGTTCCAAATCATTATTCAATTGAATGATATAGAGAAGTATCACATTGGATAGTAGACATGAAACAAACTATCACTTAAACAATGTGATCAAGAGTATTGTATTAGAGAATGACCGTATTGTGTTGTAGTTGGAACTGGATAAGTTCTCCAACCACTTCTACTTAGCTTGGGTAGCCATGACATACTGCTAGGTGAAACTCATGGTTTGTGGAAGCCCTGAAGATTAGCAAACACTAATCTTCATCAAAGGGCAAGGTTCTAAAAGTCGCTAAGCGCTAGTCGGGTGGCGGGCTGGGGCCTAGCGCCTAGACGGCTAGACAGGGCCTAGGCAGGTGCTTAGGCAGACTAGACGGATTTAAGTAAATCAATCATATTTCGTGTAAATAAGTGTCTGCTTATACTTGAAATATATATAATTTCGTCATAAACTACAAAATAGAATGCACATATATTATGAAGTATTGGAACATAATGAAAACATGTGAAATAAGGATATAATGTGTGTTCATTTAAGTATGCAACAAGTCTCTTACAATTTATTAGAAAAAAAAATGCAAAATGAAAGTTATCTATTTTCTGTCTAAGTGAGTTACAACCTAGGCTAGTGTTTAGGCGAGTCTAGGCAGTCTAGGCGAGAGCCTAGGCGGTCTAGGTGGTGCCTCAGTAGGTCTAGGCACCCTTAGCATTAATCGGGGCGGTGGCCAGCCATCTAGTGCCTAGGCGAGGCCTAGGTGGTGCTAGGTAGGGATTTTTAGAACAGTGTCAAAGGGAGAATTGAAATGTTGTTTCAATTCATATTCAATCGTTAAGAGTAACAATCACCCATTGCCTCGCTAAATGGAACCTAATGGATCGTACATCGAGTAAGGATGAATGTGAAGATATAAAGGAGATGGATAAGCAATTAAATGGTTTAATTGAGAATGGTCAAGATTAATTAATTAGTTAATTAATTATACGAAAGGTTCGTGTTGGGCCTTTTATGTTAGTTTCGGGTTTCGAGGCCAAAAAGGGTTTTTGGTCCACAAGGCCCATTAAGTTTATGTTGTGTGACAACTAAAACAAAATGGGTAATTAGCCCAATAAACAAAGTCAAAACCGGCCAAGGGTGAGTGGTAGCAAACTTGGGTTTATTGCAAGTTCGCCACTCACATGTGAGGTGGTATAAAGGCAACTTTATAGCCATTCTCTCACTAGGGTTTTCTTGAGGCAAAGAAGAGAAACCTTTTCTCTCTTTTTCTCTAAAGAGGCCGGCCACTTAGGGGAAAAATAGCTAGCAATCTTTTCTTCCTCTAAGTCATCCATTTCATCTTCACACCTTATCCTTGGTGTGGAGACTTAGAGACACTAAACCTTTGGTGTTCTTGGAGATCCTTTCCTCACATCCTCAAGGAGCAAAGGAGTATTAAAGGGAAGAAAATCACAAGGAAGATCTAAGGAGCTAGGAGGTAACTTGAAGGCCCTCCACTTGGGTGAATCCCTTTTGTAAACAAGGATAAGCTTCAAGGGTAATGAATCTCAAAATCCTTTCTTCTCTTTAATGTTGTTAAAGAGTCTTGTGGTTCACCATTCACTAGGCTTTGAAAGTCATGGGTTTTAGAATTGTTTTTTAATGCATGCCTACTTTAAAGTGTTATTAGTTTGCTTATTTGTTCAAATGTTGTCACATGTTCTTAGCTAGGACAAATTTTTTCCTTAAAAGTTCATTACATGCTCTTGATGATTTCTCTAGAGGTTTTTCTTTTGTAGCTAATGTCACAGAGGTTGGGGAACCAAAGAGCTTCAAGCAAGCTTGTTCTCACAGACAATGGCAAGTGGTTATGAAAGCGGAATTTGATGCATTACAGGTACAAGGTATATGGTGCTTAATACCTCCACTTTCAGATATGAGTGTTATAGGTAGTAAATGGGTATATAAAATAAAGAAAAATCCTGATGGGACAATATCAAGGTATAAGGCTCGATTGGTTGCTCAAGGGTATTCTTAAGAACATGGCTTAGATTACTCAGAAACTTTCAGTCCAGTAGTGAGGCATGCTACTGTGAGACTTCTTTTTGCTCTTACTGCACAATTCAGTTGGTCTTTAAGACAACTTGACATTAAGAAATGGGGAACTTGAAAAATAAGTGTATATAAAGCAACCACAGAGTTTTGTGGATCCAAAGTTGCCAAATCATGTCTTTATGCTAATTAAGTCATTGTATGGGCTTAAACAAGCTCCAAGGGCTTGGAACTCCAAATTCACCAATTGTTTACCTTCTATGGGTTTTTATGCATCCTTTTCTGATTCAAGTTTGTTTGTGAAACAAGATGGCAAAGACATTATAATACTACTGTTGCATGTGGATGACATCATACTAACAGGATCTAACTCAGTGAAGATTCAATCTGTTATTGATGATCTTGCTGCAATTTTCTATTTGAAGGATATAGGCAGACTTTCATACTTTCTTGGATTGCATATTCAATATCACAGTGATGGTTCTCTGTTCATTGACCAGTCTAAATATGCCAAGGAGTTACTTAAAAAAGCTGCAATGGATTAATGTAAGCCTACATCAATTCCTTCAAAACCTCATACACAGTTACTTGTTCAAGAAGGCAACCCCATGATTGATGCAACTACTTATAGGAGTTTAGTTGGAGCTTTACAATACCTAACATTCACCATGTCTGATTTGCCCATGTTGTGAATATGGTATGCCAATACATGACAAGTCCTACAAATATGCATTTCAATTCGGTAAAAAAGATCATGAGATATATTCACGGGACAATACATTGTGGTTTGAAGTATACAAGGAGTGATGATCTCACTATATCAGCTAATTCTGATTCGGACTGGGTTGCAGATATAAACACAAGGAGATCAATTACAGGCTATGTGGTGTATCTAGGATCAAATCCTATATCCTGTCAATCCAAGAAGCAGTCTACCGTTTCCAGGAACTCTATTGAGGTTGAATACAAGGCTTTAGCACACTGTGCTTCCGATGTCTTTTGGATCAGATCAGTTCTCAAAGATCTTTATCAATATCTTTTTACTCCTCCATGCTTGCATTGTGATTACTTGTCTGCATTGGCTATATGTTCAAATCTGGTTTTTCACTCGAAAATAAAACACTTGCACACAGACTATCATTTTGTCCGAGAGCGAGTTCAAAAGAAGGATATCAAGATTAGGTTGCATATATTTTAACAAAAGGATTGCATAGTCCTACATTTGTTAGACACTGTCATACTCTAAATTTAGGAGTTTACTGCAAAGACTTTAATTCGACTTCGACTGGTGTCTCACTCATCAATGGTCCTAACCCATCTCTATTGTCAAACTCAGTTTCTGGAAACTTCAACTGTGTTTGAGAGGGGACTAATAACCAAGAACTAGGCACTATTTATGAATCTGGACCAATAAACAGTGTAGTACCGTTCAGTTTCATAAATAGTGTTCAGTTTCATAAGTAGTAAAATACCGTTCAGTTTCATAAATAGTGTAGTACCGTTAAATTTCATAAACAGTGTACTACTGTTTAGTTTCATAAACAGTGTCTGTGATGGACGCGTGGGATTCGCGCGTCAGCTTTTATTTTATTTTATTTTTATATTAAAATTGTGTCATTTTCATTAAAATTTAAGTTATTTTGTCCTCTTATTAAAATTTAAGGGTTTTTCATTTAAATTTAAGTTTTTTCATTAAATATAGTTATAGCATGGTTTTTGGTTAAAATAAACTTCACCCAAGCCTTTTTCATGAAAGCTCCCAAAAATAAATAAAAGCTCTGATATCTCAAACTAAACCCCTCACTGAGGCAGACAAAAACACCCCCAGGAAAGCAAAAAAAAATTAAAGGTCTAATATCTCAAACTCAACCCATCTCTCTAGCAAACAAAAACACCTAGTGAAGGAAAATAATATATATGACACTATATGAAGGCTTGATAAAGGTTTTATGAATGTCTGTGAGTGTTTATGAATTAACAAATTTTGGCGTATGAAGCAATGCCAGTTATAGAAACCAAGGGTTGTGCTATGAAAACTTGTGAGCATTTGTGAGTAGTTATTTCTATATTATGAATATACGACATTATGTTTTTTACTATATTACACTCGCAGTTATCATTCAAAAATAATAATACAAGCAGACATTTAGTGATCAGAAAAGAATCTATACTAAAGACTGCAAGTTCAACTACTAAGTGATACATTCCCAACAACAAAAGGAAATTTGACAAAAAACACTACGTCGCTATGAACAATGTAAACCTTAAAATGTAAACCATCAAAAACATCAAACTTAACAATCTAAAACATTACTTAAAACATGAAAACATAAATCTTAAACCTAACCATTATAAACCTTCATATCATTACCAATTCTTCATAGTCACCGCTAGTTTTCACCCACGACATGACTACAATCTACACCTTCACCTAATGGATCTTGTCTTTTTTTTATGGGCAGACCCTTAACCACATGAGTGACTATCCTGTCGTGGTTATCTGGACCCACCATTGACTCGTCCCCTGTACTATCTTCCTCGATAATTCCTGGTTAAGGGAAGCAAAAGATTAGATCATCCTCCATGTCTGGCAATGCAAGCCCTAAACCCTTAACACCCTCATTCGCCAGCACGTTGGGATCATCGCCGAACACCTTGTTGACCATCAACTAGCTGACATCCTTATCTTCTTCATCACATCCACAATTTATTACTGTACGTCTACCACAGTAGAAGCAAACCTTGAACAAATCATTGCCAAACACCTTGTTAGTAGCTTTTCATCACTGTTGACCACGAGAACCCGCTTGAGTGGCAGACAAACATCTACGTCTATCAACACCTTAATGGCCATGGCATTCAGGGAATTAATAGAAGTATCATCAAGCCTTAGAAGCCGGCCTATGAGTTGAGTGATGTCCTTCATGATTTCCACCTCCCTAAACGACATTGGTATCCGAAGGATTTGAACCCATACCCTCAAGAAAGCTATAAGGTTTGATTCATTGAAGTCTTCCATCCACTTTTCCAAGTGGAAAATCTGGCCCTTCACATACCAAGGACACCTTGAGAGCTCATACTCCACTTCATCTTCGTCAGTGAACTCCAACACAAACCAATTACGGCCAAAATGGTCCACAAAGAAGGTGTTTTTGACACCTTTAGTCCAAGATAGAGCGAGTTCCCTGTGGATGACATTAGCTTTCTCGAGTTTGCCAAACACTTTCCCCATCAACACCCTTGTCTTTGCATGCTCAACGTTAATCGTGGAAATGACGTTGGTCTCAAACCTTGTGACACCCATTTCGATTGTGAACATACAATTCTCACTTTCGACAACAACAAGAGGTTCTCCTCAGTCAGGAAGTGGGAATGGGTTCGCCCAGTCAGGAAGCCTGGGCATGGAGATTGATCTTCTAAGGCGGGAAGAAGTTGAACCAAGTTGGAAATTGTGAACCATTGATACCGTGAAACAGTAATTTCCATTTTGCAGTTAGGAGTTTGAATGAAGAGATAGCAACTGTGGTGATGTGATGCACAAATAAAATGACTAATAAATATGGAGTTTTAACGAAACACTCCATTTACTGTTCACATTTAACGAAAATAACATTTTTATTCTAAAAAGTCAATCCTGATACTATTCACTTACAACACCTTTTTGTCCTTTTGAATAAAACTCAAAGTTTTCAAGCCCTTTTCATTAGTTTTCCTTAATAAATATAGGTATATGGTAACGTGCACGAGCACACGAACAAGCAATGATGATTGCAAATGCCGCATTACGTGGACATATATGGTAGTTATGTGTGCATGTTAAGTGGTATTTATTCCCAGCACTGGGTTTCCTAACCTGGATGTTTATGATGAAGCCGTCAATTTAGTACTTTTTGAATGATGGGTTGTGAAAGGTTATGACACTAAAGCCTACGTTTGTAATTCGGAAAAGAAAACTAAAACCTATCGAGGTGGGAGCCTATCATTGGGTCCCCATTGGGAAAACCAAACATTGAAGTCAAAGTCCCCATCTTCCCAACAACCTGATTGAACATGTGGGAGCATATCCTTCCACTGCATTGCTGCAAAAAATTATTGACGTGGTTGCGTCATGGGATTGCCACATGGCATTTCATGTGTAATAACACAATTTTGAAAAAATAAAGTGCAATTTTATCACAAACGTGAAAAAAAATATGGAGATGGTCGGGATGCCATCCAGTACGATATGATCGAGTTCATACACCGATATTGGGCTGGGGAACAAACTCAACGGTCGTGAATACTGATTCAACTAAGATATGACACTATTTTCGACAAAATAAAACAAATTTGAAAAGGAAAAATTGTGCAAATCTTTTTGGAAACGCTCATGTTGTTATTGAACATGCAATGCCACATGGCATCCCCTTGAGGCCGCCACCTACACCATTTTAGGGGGCAAATCCAGGCAACATATCAAAACTGAGGGGGACCCTTTCCCTCCTAATCCCTCAATTTTTTCACTCTCGCAAAAAGGGATTTTAATCTCATCTTATTAGCTAAACCACTCCCCACCTAATTGCATTCCACATATTTCAACTAACCCCAACCCTTTTAGCTCTACAGTTTCATTAACTACACTAAATCATGGCAACACTACCCAATTCGCCTATTTCCAAATCAATACACCAACAGCATCCAAAACTCTATCCCAAATCCTCTTAAATACACCAACATCCGTAACTTCTCTTCCAATTAATACCTCAATGGAAATTATGTTGGGACTACTCCAAATCTCAGCATCCAATCACCATGAATACACCCATTGTGAAAGAATCAAACTATGGAAGGAAGCAGCCCTGTATGAAGCCAGGTGATGCTACTCATCTTTGCAAGCGTGTGTCATCATGTAAACATGCCTCAACACAACGTATTTTGTTTTGGAAGAGTATACACTTTGAGTTGGGAGGGAAGATCGAGTGTATTCATGGGGAGTTGAGGTATTGTTGAAAAGAAGAACCGAGACTTAAAAACGGATGCAACCAGGTTGCTATCCAGCATCCACCACTTGAAACATTTGAATGAAAATTATCCAATAGAGATTTCCAAGGCGTGCACCTATACTTGGCCATCAAGAAATTCTTCAAGCAGCTGTACACGAGATCCTTGATTATGGTAATGCTTCATCTATTTAAGTTTGTGGGGTTGGGATGAGTACATGTTTTTTGGAACACAAATGTTTGTACATTGTCTTTAATAGTGGATGTAGGAGTGAGATGAATGCTTGTTTTTTTGGAAACAAATGTTTGTACAATGTCTTCAATAATGGATGTGGGAGTGGGATGAGTACATGTTTTTTGGAACACAAATGGTTGCACACTTTCTTCAACATTAGATGTGGGAGTGGTCACACGTTTCTATGTAGTACTGATTTTTTGTCTCACTTATGTGTTTCCAAAATTATTTTATGCTACTTGAAGGACCAAAGTGACAAGACTGTGTGAAGGCAAACAATGGTCTTCATAAATGCTCATAAACACACGTATACAAAAACGTCAATTTTTTGCCTTATTGAATATGACAGTATACGAACCCAACATTTTGATGCCATTACAACACATTCTTAATGTCGTTACAGTAAAAGTTTAGGATTTGGAAGGATTTTTTATGAACAAGAAGTTGCAAACTCAATTCCTGACAGCCTAAACACCATTGTTCACAAGTCATCAAATACCTACAATAGGCAATCATGTATTAGTCAAGTCCATCCAGTTTTTGTTGGTCTCACATTTAATGACATCTAAAGTGATCATTTACACATGGAAAGCACGGACAAGTCATTGGACAACACTTGGTTTGTCCACGATACATTCCTAATGTAGTTACACAAAAAAGGGTAAATAATTGAAAGGAGTATTGCTAACAAACTAGTTGTAAATAGACAATCCATTTCCTTCCATTTATGGCTTGCTGTGCCATTTAATGACATCTAAATTGATCATTTATAAAATGCAAGCAACAACAATTTTGTAGCCATGGTTTAACCACACATGTCATGGCTCTCTCGAGGAGTGACAGTGATTCCGAAGATTTGACCGATCAAATTGCAGAATCAAAGGCCAAATTTTCTGCCAACTCACGCTCTATCAATGAGTGACATTAAAAGTGCCTCGAAAAGAAGCCATATTGGTTGCATTACAGCAACAATTGAACAAGGCGTTAGGCAAATCAGTAAACTACAAACGCCTAATACATAGTCGAAAGCATAAGTATGAAGCACTAGTTGAAAAAGAGAAGGAAGATGTATGTCGTAGGTCAATCTATTCATGGTAGACAAGGCATCTCCAAGAAGAGTGTGACTTGGCTTTCTATGATGGGTTTGACAAATTTCGTTCCTATCTCCATCGAGTTTGGCCTGGATATGATTGGGACTGCATCATGGCCTCCCAAGTGGAAGACATTGTCAGAGATGGTGGTGAGTACACTGAACACAAGTACATGAAGTAGCTCACAACACACCCAAGGATGCGTAGCCTTATATCTTCCTTGCTATATATTTGCTCTTATCCTAGTTATGTACATTTTCTAGGGACTTTTTAACTATATCATAATTTCAAGCTTAAGTAAGTATTGCAACTACAAGTTTCATAGACGTTCCTATATATTCACAAATATTCATAGGATCTCATAACATGTTAGCCACAGTTGATGACACATTCCATCACTGCTATGACCCACACAAACTTTGAAAAACTAATTGTGGCCACAGGTAAATAATAGTTCATCCCCCTACATACAAAATGAATAGCCACAATTTAATTATTCACACCCTCTTTAATGGTCATTCATCATATATTCGTAAAAATCATCTAGCACCCCCGAATTACCGCCCGTACGTTCAGTGTTACTGCTTTAGGTTGGCATTGAATTTGGCTCAGGGTCAGCAACTTCATTTCACCCGATAACATCACCATAAGCAGGGCTTAGTGTCACCTATGTGCATTCTTCGGGTTCGCTCCAGCAGGAACTGGACAATTACAAATCAATCCAAAGTTATTTCAAATATTACAACCACAAATATATTGTCAAGCAAACTGTATTTACGTTGCGTACCTTATATCTGGCCGTGGACAATTCTTCTTCACACCTATGCGCGCGTCTCCAATTTTGACTTCTCTTCTCTTTTGTACTTATCGTCGATAACCCTTTTCTTTTAACTTGAATGGGATCTTTAAGCACCTCGATTTGGGAACTCCTGGCCCCTTCTACAGTCTATTTTCTTTTCCGAACGCGGTTACCACCACCCAAATAGTTCAGCTTCATATCCAACGCTTTCAAAGTCAGAGACAAAAGTGTGGTTCCTTCCTCCGACATCACCGCCTTGTCAATCAAGTCTAAAGGTTTTTTAGAAAACTAAGCTCTTTTGGACACGGTAGAATTGTCTGCATGTTTGCCCACTTCTTTCCCTTCTGTGTCCAAAACAATGACACATTTGGCAGTTTGAAGCCACCTTTTCAGTATGTAATGTTCTGGCAGCAACTTTATTTGTTTCATTCTCAAATACGCTAATATGTGTCGACAAGGAAGTCCTCAAAACTGCATCTCTTTGCAGCTGCATCTCTTTGTCACCCCCGCAGCCCTCTCAAGTACTTCGTACACTGCCTTATTCTTATGCCCAGACTGCTTCCTCAAGAAACAAGTCAAACTCTTCAACTCCTCCACTTGAAACTTTTCGAACATAACCCATATGTACAATTTGGCCATCCATTTGCTCTTCCATTGGCATGCGAAGCTGCAATGGAATGGCACGGTTTCATCATTATGGTCACCAACCACCTCTTTCTGACGTTGTTGTCCAAGGGCTCAATTGAACCGAATGATGAATTCAATCAAAGAACGCTTCTTGTGCACATATTACTCTTGGCACACTGACTGCTCGACATTCTGGCAGAAAAAGCGTGCTTACAAAATGTCGGAACCCATTGTGCACACAAGTCATAAATGTCCTGAAGCCACATTTTATCAACTAACTCACGTTCTTCTACCAACACCTTCCACCTTGCTTCAAATTCTTCTTTGCTTTCGATATCACATATGCAATCATGCAAATCCTTGAAAGCGCCCACAACCTAACCCTTGTCATTGAACTTGTTACTAATATGCCATATGCAGTACAGATGAAACGTGGTTGGTAGGTTGCTGATAATAGCTTTTGTTATGGCTCCATTGATCTGTAATTATGACTTTTGGCGGCTCACCCAGCATAGCCTTAAGCATTTCTTCAAACAACCACTCAAAAGCTCTCAGTTTTTTTATTTTTCAAGAATGCATAACCGAATACAGTGGTTTGACCGTGATTATTAACTCCTAACAAGGGAGCAAACAACATCACATTGGTGTCAAACGCAATAACATCATCAAAAAGGCTGTAACCACATCCTGACTTAGCATCTGCCCAAAAGAAGTTCTCAAGTGTTCGGCCTTCGTCAATCTCCATCTTGAAATAAAATGAATCATTTTTTGCTTTCTCATCCTCAAAATGCTCTTTCAACCTTTCGGCATCATGCCCTATTAGATGAGCTCGCAACTGCTATTTCGCATTATACATATCCTTGGCGGTGCAACCAATATTTTCAATTCCTCCACTTTGCACCTCCAACAAAACCACTTCTTTACTTATGGAATTATTGGCCTCCGAGCATTGTTCAAACATCACATTCGTTGCTTATGAAACTCGACGGTGTGATCTAAATAAGTGTGACGCACTTGACATAGGGTGGTTGTGTCCTTCAATGAAAACCGTTACAACTAACATTTCACAACCACTTCCCCTATTTAGTGCAAATTTTGCCTTGCACTGAGTTCTAGCATCTCTTATTTTTTCTTTCTTATTAGGTTTGGGATTACCATCCTCCCTCTTCTTCCCTTGTTTGCAACAAACAAATTCTTTCTTTAACCAACATTCACCATCAATGGACTTTCTGCTACTATGCTCCTGAATCCCAAACCCCGACGCAAGTGCATAATTATTGTAAAACATGTACCCTTCATTTAACGAATCAAACTCCATTCTCGATTTCGGTTTCAACTCTTTGTCTACTATTGGTACCACAAATTCAACCCTCCTTGCACCTAATTCATCCCCTGCATCTACATCCTCCCTGTCGACAACAATTTCTTCTACTTCTACCTCAACCCCCAATTATTATACTTCAATGTCTACCTGCAACAAAGTTACACATGTACAACACAACTTATCACAAGCCAGCACAACGTTTACACCTACATATCTAAAATCCACTTTCACGATTTCAACCAAATCCACTAATACCACCCACCATTATGGTTTCAAATCCCAGATTTTTAAAAAACCACACTCGAATGTAAATGCATTATAACATAGGTTTTACAATTATTCAAACACTCACCCTCACAATCTAGGTTTCTTCTTAGGTTGTGGATGAACCAACCATGTCAACTCCAATCCAAGCACAGCTTCAATCCTCTATAAATCGAGTGCGCACACACCCTTCAACATTTCTCTCTCTCTGCCCCTCTTTCCCGGCTAAGAAAACCCTAATCTACCCCTCCCTCGCCGTCACAAACACACCCACTGAACAAAAAATATTTAAAGTTATGGGATTACCGAGTCACAACCGCAACCCAGCTTCGATCACGTCAAATCCGTTCCAAACTCCAGCTCTCTATGTCTACCTCTCTTCCCCTTTTTTTCCCTCTTTTATCTACAACGACCAACCCCTATTTCCTGCTTGCCTTCTGTTCCCCTCCATCAGACAAAAACATGCCAACTGAATAAAAAAATTTAAAATTTTCTAAATGCACCGGGTTACAACAACCCGGTTCTACTCGTGAGCTCGTCCATTTTCAACCGTTAGATCCTTATCCGCATGCTTCATTTGCACCTTAGACACGCCATTCTCCTCTCCCTAGTCGTTTAGGCCATCTCTAATAGATCAGGCCATAGGGCTATAGGCTCTTTTATAGCTCAAAATGAAGAAAAAACCGTCTGCAATGTAGGTCCATGCAAAGGAAAAAGGGGACCCACTAAGCCAAACTCCAGCCCATGGCCATCGAGTTGGGCAATTGAAGTTAGCCAGCCTAAAAAACTGGCCCCAGCTGTCAGCAACTCACATGCTATCTTATCTCATTTTATTTTAATTCTTCACATTGTTTAAACTCTTATACGAAATTCTTTTTTTTTTTTTTTTAAGCAAAACAAACATAGCATTCCGAAGAATTATTAAGATAACATAAATATATAAAATATGGAGATTTACTCATTTATAAATATGGTAGTTTAATTGTAACATCCCACATTGCCCAGGGGAGTGATCCTTATATGTATATTCCCATCTCTACCTAGTGCGAGGCCTTTTGGAAGCTCACTGGCTTCGGGTTCCATTGGAACTCCGAAGTTAAGCGAGTAACGCGCGAGAGCACTCTCATGATAGGTAACCCACTGAAAAGTTCTTGTGTGAGTTCCCAGAAACAAATCCGTGAGTGCGTGGTCGGGGCCCAAAACGAACAATATCGTGCTACGGTGGAGTCGAGCCCGTAAGGTGGTTGCGTCCGGGCCGGGATGTGACATTAATTCAATTAACCAATAAAGTTAAAGAACAAACTTAAAAATAATAAACTATTGACGGGGATAAAAAATAGCTCTCTTTAGTTGAAGATGATATATAAATATGATCTGACACTATTCATTAAAAATAATTTTTTATAAGGCTATAATCTGAACATTGGTTCGAGATGGTCTTATTTTCTCCAAAAGAGACTCTGGGCCAACCGCAGATATAGTGGTGATCCCCGCAATTACAGACGAGTTTCAGGGTCAGTTTCGGCAATTCGATTTGTTTTGCTATTGGCGTCTGAAACCGAAGTTCCTTGTTTTTCCTTCATCTCTGAAGGCAGAAGGTGTTGGTATTGGGCTTTTTGACTTTGATCAGAGTCGCTGCTACGTCTGTTTATCTGAAATTGCAGTGCGATTCTAATCTGCCGGATTCTGATTTAAAAAGGGTATTCGTCGGATTCAGATTCTCGTGCTGAAACTATCTGCTAAGCAATTCATAATTGACACTCTGTAAACGACTACAGGTATTTGTTCGCATGTATTTTTCACTAATTTCTCTAATTTAATCGTTTTTTTGTTTTATTTTTTGGTGTAATTGGTGATATGGGTTTGGCTTAATTTTCTGCAAATTGGAAAACTTTGATGTAATTTTTAATTTTTGCTCTTTATTTGTTTCGGGATTTTTCAGAATAATCAGTGAACACGTGAGATTATTTTCTTTTCTAGTTTGTTTGGCAATTAATTTTGGTTAGTGAATGAAAGTAATGGAATTGTATTTCCTTTGTTTGTTTGTTAGTCCTTGTGAGATGGTGTTAGGTTAGCTGATCCGATCAACTCTTAACATTGAAAGTTTTGTCTACACGGTTAACGATTACGATATGTTAGCCATTAAGTTGGTGGTATTAGCTGAAAATGAAAAAGGAAAGGGGAAAGCATGAATGAAATAATTGGTTTTTTCTACTGATTCATTGAGGAATGCTTCATGGAGTAATTTGATGAGTTGGTAATTGCAAGGTTTTTGTCTCCAAATCTTTGAACAACTTTGTTCCAGAGATCCGGGTACAATGCGTGCACCATCATTGCTTGCACAATGTTTGCCTGGCTTGGTGCCTCAAGACAAAGGAAGTCATAGCTTGTCCTCCTCTATTTCGGAGAGGGAGTCGCACCTCCCTTCACCAGCTGTTGAGATTATCCCTTCAAAGGTATAATCCTATCGACCCCTTCGACCATTTGTGATTGTCATGCTACATGGAGGACCCAAGAAATATAAACCTTATTGTTAGTTTTTGTTCAGTCTAAAAAATTAAGGGTTTGTTAGGCTCTAGCTTATGTTAGAATAGAGGGGGCTTTTAAGTATTGTTTATATTCTAACTATTGTGATTTACGGCTCAAAATTAGGATGATACAGAAATTAGGATTTTGTTTGAATTCTTTGATTGGTGGAGAGATTGTGTTAATTACCTATTCGATTGGGATTTGGATTTACTTCCAATTAGGTTTAGGATTCTCATTGTAACCTAAGTTCCATGCACTATACATAGGACCTTAGGGTTAGTTTATTTTTTGTGCCTTACCATGGTTTAGAGAGTTTTTTCTCTTTTGGTTTTGGGTGGAGGTCACCGTTTGGAGTCGTGAGTGTGTGGAAAATTCATGGCTCATTCTTTTGGAAATTTGGTGAGAGTCAATTTGTGAGTTAGAGAGAAATTTGGGTGAGACTACTCCATTTGTTCGAGTTCTCTACTCGTTTGGTTTAGGGTTTGTAATTTGTGGGATTTGGGTTGTGAGAGTTAAACATTCTTTTGTAATCTCCGTTTATTTAGTGAAATTCCTCGCCGTGCTTCACCCGTGGATTGTTTGTTTCTTTGCTTTCGCCTGATGTTGATATTTGGTACTTTGTTAGAATTCGCTTCCGTTAAAGCATAAAAGTACCACGGGCGGAGCCACCACAAGGCTAAGATGGGTTGTAGCCCAAGGAGGTTTCTTGTAAGTGTGGTGCTATATGCACACCCATTTTTATTTCTGACACATCCCGCTCATTTTTCGGCCTTCGGATTGAATAAATTGATGAAAATCAATGGCAAAAAGTTAATAAGGGTGTGTGAGTAGCACTATCATTTTTTAAACTCATGCTTTAATAGCTTATGTTAATGCATGTATCCTATAAAGCCCACTCAATTCCAATACAGATTATTATTTCATGTATATATAGTAGAGGATAGGTAATAAATAATACTTTTTATGCTAAAGAAAAAGACCATTTACCCTATATGATTTAGCCTCTGTACTTCTTACTCAAGAAAAGAAAAAGAATTTTCGTTTAGTTCCCAATTAAATCCCTATCTCCACAATTCCTTTCTTTTCGTTGCAATTTTCCAATGAATGTAACCTTTGGTACGTTCTTAATCACTTTATTTACTTATTCTTGATTTATTTAGTACGTTAATTATTTATATGGTCCTTGAAGTTGTTGGTTAGGGTTATGATTTCAAGAATTGTTTATATTCTATTGTTGTTCTTTTATATTGATTATTATATAATTTTATATTAGAAAAAAAAAATCCTGGCTCCACCCTTGAAAAGTACAACACTGACATTGTTCTCTTTATATACTGCAGACAGCTCATCCATACAAGTATGCTGGTGAGAATATTGACTTGCAAGGACTCAATGTCTTCAAGGTATATTTTTTTCTCCTATTTGTTCTGGTCTTTCTACATTGGCTTGTTAGAAAAGCACTGTTAGGTCATCAGTTTATGGAAGATTAGTTGCAGAGTGAAATTGGTTGCAACATAACTAGCCCAATTAGACATTTTTGTTCTAAGCGAACCTTTCGCTATGGAAATTCGCCACCTTTTGCCATGGTTCCTGGTCTCTTCTAGAAGTGTCTTTTGTTTTGGTATTAGATCCTTTTGATATTTCCCTGCGACATGCTTTTTAAAAGATGAATATTAAATTATATGGCTCGTGGAATTTAGCTTGTATTACCTTATTGCACATTAATGTCTAGATGGATTAATTGTGATGAAAAAGCAGCATAATTGACAACTCATGGAGCACTTTGCATTATCGTTGTTGAAAAGTATGTTGATAAGCTTGACTGATGCCTTTCTTAATCTTTAATAGGGAAGAGTTAGTGTTTCTGATATCATCGGCTTCAATGTTTCAGAAATGATATCCACAAAACCAGATGGTATGTAAACCGGACATGGTATCTTTATTTATTAATTAATGAAACCCTCTTTGTCAACCAAAAGAGGGTGAAAAGACTACTTAATCTTCTATCACACAAAAAAAATGATGGGCAATAATGTAATTTCACAGGTCCAAATTTTACTTTTTTTTATTGAAGCCTCACCTACAGGTGATGTTAAAATACCTCCAATATTTAAAAATAAAAATAAAAAACCAAAAACAAAAACCTCCCACTCCCCCCACGTTCTCTCTCTCTCCCTCTCTCCTCATTTTCTAAAAAAATGTGTTCATACACACAAAGTGTGTAGGTAAATGCTAGTTCCAATAAAGTGAAGCATTCAATTCAAATTTGGCTGTCGTATTATGATAAAGTTACATGAGCAGTCTCCTTAGATCTTAAGAATTATCTACTTGCTTCATCTGAGATTAAAACTCGACATTCATTTACTGTGCAGGGCATCTGAAATCTTGGGATAGCTCCATTGATCTTGTTAATGTCCTTAAACATGAGATTCGAGATGGACAACTGAGTTTTCGAGGAAAAAGGGTGCTTGAGGTAGTGTATCTTGCTCTTTCGTGCTTCAGTTCAGTTTTTTTTTTACTTCTTGACTTTTAAACTTTTTGCTCCAAATGCCATAATTATAACTTTATATCTCTTGATACATAATTAAATTAGGTTTTTAGATATTAGAAATGACACTTTTATAACAGTGGTTATTTGGAATAATCATTTGTTCTCATGTTTTCTCTGAGGCTTGAAAGTTTTGTAATTTGTTCTCTGCGAGATCACATCTAAAACAGTGCTACATCTAATTATATTCAGAGAGATGTTCTCTAAATTGGTTTTTCTTGGGTAAATATTACGGATACGGACAAGCAACTAAATGTGTTTAAATGTGTTCTGAACTCTATGCCTGTTGAGTTATGTTGATAAAAGCTTGCCATTGTCACTTCCTGCAAGTATGTGGTTGTAATAAGCCTCGACACTCCTTTGCTACTCCGTCGTAAAACTTCCTTTTGTTAATCGGTTACTAATTGATTAGTTGCTTAATTTTTTTACCTGCTGATTCCTGCAGTTGGGTTGCAGCTATGGCCTTCCGGGGATTTTTGCATGCCTAAAGGTATGCTCTCCCATTTTCTTTCAATTTCATCCTATGCCGATATCATTCCTTTTTTCTTTAAATAACCGATGTCCAAATTTTTTCAAGTCAGGTGCTTTAAGAAGAAAATCTCTTAACATTTTGTTTGATGACATAACATCCAGTAGCAAGTATAGTATCCATTTGGCTCACGTCAAATGTTGGTGATTAAAATTTCCCATAGATGGGATTATTTGGATGGGTTTTTATGTTAATTTCATTGTCATTGTGATAAAATATGAGTCAAATAAAACTAAGAATGAATCAATGAAATGTTGCTTGATCTACTTTGGCATACGTCTTTGTAGCAGCTACATTCAAGGTCTAATAAATTTCCGGCCAAATGGATGAAACAATCAAACCAAAAGAAAATGAAATAATGTGTGAAAAACAATTCAGTAAATGTAAAAAAAACAAAAAAAATGCAGGGCTTTCTCTAGGCTCCGGAACATATTTGAAGAAGTTGATTTATAATGTTTGTCTAATCTGACTCATTTCTTCATAGGGAGCTTCCATGGTGCACTTTCAAGACCTGAATGCAGAAACCATTAGATGCACAACTATACCAAATGTCCTTGCCAATCTTGAGCAGGCTCAAGACAGGCAGAGCCGACAGGCAGAAAGCCCTCTGACTCCATCAAGACAAATTCTGACCCAGTCAGTGCACTTTTATGCTGGTGAATGGGACGAACTTCCCAGGGTCTTATCTATTGTAAGGAATGATGGTGAAGCATCAACGGGAATGAATCTCAGCTTCTCTGAGGAGGATTTTATGGATGGATGTAGCAGCCAAGACGGTAGCATGTTGGCACAAGAATCCTCCTCAAGGCGATTGAGGAAGCTTTCAGGAAGCCGGGCATGGGAGAGGGCTAACGAGACAGAACAAGGAGGCGGATATGATATTATCTTGCTGACAGAGATCCCATATTCTTTGACCTCGTTGAAGAAACTTTATGCACTCATAAAAAGGGTCAGTTTCTTTTCCCCTTTCTGTATTTTATGTGAAGACATTGAAGCAACATGTTTGTTATGGATTCTCTTACGAACAAACTGTTCACACTGTTTCATTTTTTGCTTTTAAATGATTAGTGTTTGAGGCCCCCGTATGGAGTGCTGTACTTGGCCACAAAAAAGAACTACGTCGGCTTCAACAGTGGAGCTCGGCACCTGAGAAGCCTGGTAGATGAAGAAGGCATTTTCGGAGCCCATCTAGTGAAGGAGGTGGCTGATAGAGATGTATGGAAGTTTTTTTCCAAGTGAAGTAAAAGTAAAGTAGGCGGAAACCGACCATTAGAATTCCTTGTGGAGGACGCCATTCAATATTATTTCTATTTGTATTATAAAACAAAAGTTTATGCCACTTAGTACTACGGTCTAATAGTATTCCTCTTCATTTGTAAGTGAGAGATCTTAGGTTCGATTCTCGTCAAAAACAAATTTGAACCATATTATTACTAGCTTATTGTGAGGCTAAGCCCATCTCTTTTCCTTAATGTAGATAATATAGTTTGTTAAAAAAATAAAAGCTTATTGTTTTTGGGTTAGTAGTAAGTAGGTCTCAAGAGTATGAAAGATTAGCCAACAAGTGTCTAATGATTTTTTTCCTTCTCTTTTAAATACATTTTTTTTAATATAATACATTTATTCCTTAATATAGTGTAAATCAAGGACATTCTGTAATCTCAGTGGTTGAATACATTTATTGGCAATTTGAAAATGTCATCCTGCACAAGTCAAATTGCCAATAACCATTCAACCACTTGAATACATTTATTCTTTCTCCACACGACACATGCAACACAAGTCGATTTCCAGTTATTCTTTCCATAAACCATGAACCTCAACGCCCCAAGTTAACTGTGACAGCACTGCTTTAACTCTCAGATTTTCCTAAATTCATTTAATTGGATGGGATACGCATCGTCAACCCAAATTATTCTCCAATAGTTCTCTACATGAAAAACATAATAGAAATACAATCAAAGATCATTAAGCTCTGTGAAAATCATAAGCATTGACAAGGCATTCGTGACTATGAAAAGCATGACACTCCTGCCAGGAATTTACTTAACGCGATCGTGACTAGCAACCTCCACTACTTGTAAATATAAGTTTGTAACTATTAGGTGAAACTCCCTTGTATTTTAGCATCAAATTCATGCATGCAAACTAAGTAGGCCTCCTTAATCAACATACAAGAATAAGTTTTCAATTAAACAGTTAAGCAAATTGCATTCACGATTTATGAAATAATAACTAGATGTAATCAATTCATGTCACATATATGTTCATGGCTTTGAATTCTCCCCTAGCTAAAACGAGTTTAGTTCCTCATGTTCGCAATTAAACAAAGATAACTTAAATTAAACATTGAAAACAAAGGATAGAATACACCTAGAAACGCTCCAGCAATCCAAGGCTTGAATGGCAGGCACGACATTAAGTTTTCTCCTCTCCTTCCTTGCACAACTGCGGCACAATGAGTGTGTGGTGGATGGATGTAGGTGAGTTATGGTAGAGGGTGGTGTCTGATTTGTGCGGCATAGACTTGTATTTATAAGGCTGGATGAAAGGTCATGGCAATGAAGGATTAGGAGTCCAATTCTCTCTAAAAATAGAACACTTTACCTCACAATCCAAAGGGGAAAAGGTTATGTAATCCCAGCAGGAAATAGGACATCTAGAAGGTCAAAAACCAAAGGGAAATAGGACAAAAGGTGCGACTGGGTTTTAGGGTTCTAGAACATGTTTTTATTTCTCCTAAACTGAAAATAAATCCCTATTGCAGCTGGAATTAAGGTAGGATAAGATTAGGATAGGATAAGATAAGATAAGATAAGATAAGGTAAGATAAGGTTAGTTTGGATAATGTTCCTTCTTTTTAGCTGATTCCTTATCTTCAATGACTTGAATTAATTTCTTCAACTCTTTTGCACATTCCTAGCCTCTCTTGAACTTCATTTTCGTCCATCCATCTTGATCCATGCATGTGACATCCATTCTTGGCCCAAAACTGCTCTAAAATGCTCCAAATTGCACTTTCTTGCCAACTTTGTCAATTGGACCTACAAACACACAAAAATAGCTTAAAACACTATAATAAGTAGAAACTAACTAAGAAAATGCAAGGAAACAAGCTAACAAAGTTGCATAAATATGCTCCTATCAACAAGTAGTATATAATAGTTTTACGGGTGACCTGTCAATTTAGTCCCTGGATTATCACCTCAGTGAAAATTAGGTCCCTGAACTATTTTTTTTTTCAGAAAAATCAGTCATTCAATTATAAAAATTTACCAATTACATCTCTAATATTATATTCGAAGCTCCTATATTCAATTTTCCGTCAATTTAGGTCACGTTACTTGCATGTGATACACATTGGAGGGTAGATTGGTGGTTTTTCATAAAGAAATAGTGTTTGGAGTTAACTCTGGAGGGTAAATTGGTAGTTTTACATAAGAAATAGTGTAAGTTAATGGTAAATTAGACGTTAGATTTGCAACTTAGATGAAATGTTAAGGGCTTATAGGCGAGAAAATGACGGTATTACACTCTAAAGTGTGTCAAATGATTTAAGTTGACGAAAAATTTGATAAAATAGCTTTCAATATAATAGTAGGGATGAAATTAGCAATGTTTAATGAATTTAGGGACTTATTTTACCGAAAAAAATAATTCAAAGACCTAATTTTCACTGAGGTGAAACTTCAGAGATTAAATCGGCACTTCACCCTAGTTCTACTACAATTTAAAGAATTGTTTGCATTGCTTTACTTTTCCTTTCTTTAGTTACTTGAGGATTTATCTAATTTTTTTCTTGTATTTTATGATGGGAAATTTTATTTTAACCCATGTAACATCTTTCTACACCGAACTTAAAATTTAAATGTGAGTTGTCTTTTTAATCCTATTGCATAATTACCATCAAGTGCAAGATGAAATTAACAATAAAAATAAAAGTTATCAACAAACCCACATTCAATATCTAAGAACTAAAAACAAGCTTTTTATTGATGGATAATGATTTTGAAGTTTTAAATCCTCCAACTAAGGTATGAATCGATTTATGCAAAAAAAATTTCATTTGATTTCAATTTTTTTAAGAGTTGGAAAGATGAGTTTTTGGGTTTCAGTTCACGACCATCAAGGCTGAAAGTTGAGAAGATGGGTTTTTGGGTTTACTATGCTTTGTCTGTGGTCATTACCTTAAAGAGTCTAATTGCTTATGATTTGATAGAGTAAAGATTGAGGAAAAAGTAGTAAAAAGAGAAAAGATGACAATCGTGTAGTTCTCTGCGATCATAATAGTAACACTCACGAAAGTAAATGAGCTTATTGTTGGTTGATTGTAGCAATTAATGTTGCAAGATTTATCCCAGACTTTGTAATCTGGTACTGTTTTTTTTTTCTGGATCTCTATTAATACAAACTCATGCCATTGCTTTAATAAAGAAAAAAAAAAGGAATGACACAGCTACTGAAAATTGGTTCATTAGGATGCCAAAAGTGATGAGGACTGTTGTTAGATTAGAATGTTTAGCCCACTTTTTGTTATCGTAATTTGTGGTGGTGTCACAAGATTCATAAACAAGTAGAAAAATCACCAAATTATTTGACTTGTCCACACAAATCGAACTCTAGAAAGCTTTCATTCCCTTAAACAAGTAGAAACTTCACCAAACTATTCAACTTGGAATTTTATTTTCTAAATGGGTGTAAAGATAAATTTACATTTTGAACTGAGTTTGTGAGGGTAGTTTAGGTAGTAAGTTTGGGTTTAAAGAGATATTAATTCTTTAATTAAAAATAATATGGGTGTGCTTCCAAAAAAAAATAAAAAATTATGGGTGTAGAGAGTAAGTTTTGTGTAGAAAGAGATTTATGAGTTCAAATAAAATTTCCCTTTTATGATTAGGAGCTTTTATCGGCACGTCAAAAAAGTCACCTGACACTCTAAATTTGTAGACATTCGAGGAAATGTTTTTTAGCGAATAGTGCAGGATGACATTTTCAAATTGCCAATAACTATTCAACCACTTGAATAGCTTTTCATAGTCACGAATGCCTTGTCAATGCTTATGATTTTCACAGAGCTTAATGATATTTGATTGTATTTCTATTATGCTTTTCATGTAGAGAACTATTGGAGAATAATTTTGGTTGACGATGCGTATCCCATCCAATTAAATGAATTTAGGAAAATCTGAGAGTTAAAGCAGTGCTGTCACAGTTAACTTGGGGCGTTGAGGTTCATGGTTTATGGAAAGAATAACTGGAAATCGACTTGTGTTGCATATGTGTCATGTATGGAGAAGGACCCTCTAGCTAGCCATTCACCCTTTAATTCACCCAAATTCGTACCTTTTCAAGTTTGTTTCTTTAATTTGCTTAGTTTTAGTTAAATTCGTCAAAAACAATCCCCCCTTCATTAATTCTTGTTAGTTGAGTCAAAATCTATTTTCTTTTGGTCTTTTGAGTCAAGTTTAGTTTAATTTTTGTCAAAATCACTTGTTAGGTCTAGAATTGAGTCTTTTTTATTGTTTGTTGCTATTTTAAGTGTTTTGAGTCAGTTTTGATTTTATAGAGTCTAGTTTAGTGTTTTTGAGTCTTATTTGTGTTGATTAGCATCCCTAGTTAGTCCCCGGCCTAGAATGATCCCTACTTATATCTTTACTACAATTATCAACAATAGGATTTAATTTGTGTGCTACATTTATATCACATCACTTGCATGGAAAGAGCTTGTAATAAAGAAAAATTGAAAGAGCCGAAAGGCCTAAACACAAAAAAAAAAAAAAAAAACAAAAAAAAAAAATCAAAAATACAAAAAAAAAAAACACCAACATTATAGGAGGCTTTGTTTTCTTCTTATTAGTACGGACAAGACTTGGTTTTATTATAGTACTTGGCCAAGGACAGAGTTGGTGTTATTTTAGATGTGGAAAAGTTAAAAGAAGGAAGTGCCATTTAATTAAGAAAGTGATTGGAGAATTGGTAGTTCAAGGGTTAAAAGATTATTTGCTACTACCATATTTCGAAACTGGATATTTTGGGCTTTTCCGGCTGTTTAGATGAACGCTACTTTCATTTGGTGTTCATCTCCTCTGAATATCCAAAAGGTAAGTATTTTAAATTATAATACAACTAATGTTGTTATTGGTATGGGTACTTATAATTGCCAGCAAGACAAAATTGTGGTATGCCACCTGGCAAGTTCTCTCTGGAAGGGAAGGTCAAGTATCCGATTGCTAATTATGAATCATGTGAGCGCTGTTCACCAGAATGTAGGGTGTTGGTAAAGCATAAGGAATCAATCAAAATTCCAACTCAGGTTGAAGAAGCCATCCGAGACCCTCGCTTTGCAGAAGAATAAAACATAGGAGATAGTGCAGTTACCATAAGGGAATAAACATGTTGGTTGTCGTTCGGTGTTTAAGATCAAGTACAAGGCTGATGGATCAGTGGATAGGTACAAAGCAAGGTTAGTGGCTAGTTGGTATACTTAAACATATGGTGTAGAGTACCAAGAAACATTTTCTCCAGTAGCAAAGATGTGTTTTTTCCTTAATTGCAAATAAGGATTGGCCTCTTAAAAAGTTTGATGTGAAGAATGCATTTCTTCATTGGAACTTAGAAAAGGAAGTGTATATGGTCTTTCCACTAGGTGCGAGTGGTAATACATGAGTGTCCAGATTGCGTAAATCTCTTTATGGGCTCAAGCAATCGCCCCGTGCTTGGTTTGATAGGTTTATTCAAGAAATGAAGAAATATGAGTATCGCTAGAATCATTCAGATCACACTTTGTTTTTGAAGCGTAGGCTTGGCAAATTGACTGCTTTAATCATTTATGTGGATAATATGATTATTACAAGGGATGATTCCGAAGAAATTCAAAAGTTATAGGTAAATCTTGCATTTGAATTTGAGATGAAATATTTGGGAGAATTGAAGTACTTCCTCTGAGTTGAGGTTGGTAGTTCACCTAAAGGTATTTTCTTATCACAACGAAAATATGTGTTTAGATTTGTTGAAAGAGACTGGTATGTTAGGGTGTAAACCTATGGATACTCTTATGATAGAAAAGTATCACTTGGGTATTTACCCGGATCAGGTTCCTATTGATAGGGGTAAATATCAAAGACTCGTGGGGAGGTTAATTTATTTATCTCACACTCGTCCCTGATATTGCATATGTTGTGAGTGTTGTAAGTATTTATCTTATACTCGTCCTAATATTGCATATGTTGTGAGTGTTGTAAGTCAGTTTACGCACTCACCCAGTGAAGATCACATGGATGCGGTAATGCAAATTTTGACATATCTGAATTCTGCACCCAGCAATGGAATACTTTATGGAAAACATGGACATCTAATGGTTGAGGGGTTTACAAATGCAGATTGGGTTGGCAATGTTACTAACAGACGGTCTACATCTCAGTATTTTACGTTTGTTGGAGGTAATTTGGTTACATGGCGTAGTAAGAAGTAGAAAGTGGTGCTTGATAGGAGCATATTTATGCGACTTAGTTAGCTTGTTTTCTTGCATTTACTTAGTTAGTTTTTACTTATTATAGTGATTTAACTATTTTCATGTGTTTGTAGGTCCAATTGGCAAAGTTGACAAGAAAGTGCATTTTGGTGCATTTTGGAGCACTTTTGGGCTGAAATGGATAGCATGCATGTGGAGCACAAGGAATGGACGTTTTTGGAAGATCAAATGAGGCTAGGAACATGCTACAAATATAGAGAATCAAATTCAAGACAAAGAAGATAAGGAAAGAGCAAGAAACATGGAACATTATCCAAAAACATTATCCAAACAACCTTATCTTATCCAAAACCTTATCTAATTTCTAGAAGCATTCCTTCTAGAACGCCTTATCTGTCCCTACAAAAGTGGCACCCAAACTCCTTCTAGAAGTCCCAATTTCTGCCACAAGACACATTCTTCTAGAATCCCTAGAAAGGTGGCGCCTATTTCCCTTCTAGAAGGTCTTGCCTTACACTCCTCTCCCTTTCCCTCCAATTCTTGCCTCACCTTTCCAATCCTTTTCTCTTTTGGATTCTGATTTAATTAGCCTTATCCCTTGTGGATTTAGATTGTGCAAAGCCTTTTCAGAAATTAATTAGGTTGTGACCCTTTTCTTTTGGCCCAAGCCTTGTGCCGCACCCTAGGGCCCTAATCCTTTACTTATGCTGATTTCTAACCCTAGTATGATATCTCTAGGGTTTTTCCGTGCCTATATATAGATGTATTAAGGCTTTGCCGCAAGTTAACACCCCATATACCACACCACATCCATATTTTCATCAGATTTCGCACCCACCACCATCCATACACAGAAACACCCTTTGCCGCAAGAAGGAGAGGAGGAGAGCTTAGCCGTGGCTTCCATTGGAGAATGAGGGTTGTGCCGCAACTATCTGCAACCGTTGGAGACTGTCTGAGTTCTTTCTTCCCTTGTTTTAGTTTCAATGTTTATTTCAGATTGCTTTTCAATTGTTATGAACATGTGTAACTAAGTTTTTCTTAGTTAGAGGTGAATTCAAAGCCATGGACATATGTTTGATATGAATTGATTACCTCCAGTTATTGTTTCGTAAAACATGAATGCGATTCACTTATCTGTTTGATTAAAACTTATTCTTGTATGTTGATTGAGGGTGCACACTTAGTTTGCATGCATGAATTTGATGCTAGAATATAAGGGAATTTCACCTAATCGTTATGAACTTGTATTTATGAGTAGTAGAGGTTGCTAGTCACAATCGTGTTAAGTGAATCCATGGCAGGAGTATCATGCTTTTCATAGTTACGAATGTCATGTCGATGATCTTTGAATGTATCTCTATCATCCAGTTCATATAGGGAATTGATAAGAATAATATGATTGCCGATGCGTATTCCATCCAATTCAATGAATTAAGGAAAATCTGAGAGTTAATTTGTGCTTTTCACGGTTAATTTGGGGCATTGTCATTCATGGTTTATTGGAAGAGTAACTGGAAATCGATTTGTGTTGCATATGTTTCATGTGTGGAGAAGGACCCTCTAACTAGCCTTTCACTGTTTAAAACAACCAATTTCGTGTTTAATTTGTTTAGTTTTGCAATCTGTCTAATTTAGTAAATTCGTAAGAAACCAATCCCCCTTTAGTTAAGTGTGTTAGATTAGCTAGAAACTGGTTCAAATCTGTCCAGGTTAGTGTTTTGAGTTGTATTAGTCTAGAATTCGTCCAAATAACTCCCTAGAGTCTGTTTTGAGTCTAGTTGTTAGTTTTGTGCTGTTTTAAGTTGTTTTGAGTCTTTAGAGTCTAGTTAAGTGTTTTTAAGTTTAGTTTTGTGTTTTTGAGTCATATTTGTGTAGATTAGCATCCCTAGTTAGTCCCTAGCCTAGAACGATCCCTACTTATTCATACTACAACTATCTTAATAGGGTTTAATTTGTGTGCTAGTTTATATCACATCAGTGCCAAGGTTGTTTGCGGAAGCTGAGTATAGAGGTATGGCACACGAAATATGTTAACTTTGGTTACGTAAACTTTTGAGATGTCTTGATTTTGAACCAAAGAAAGCTTTGGAGTTATATTGTGCCAGTAAATCTGCAAGGGAGATAGCTGATAATCCGATACAACATGATCGAACAAAGCATGTGGAGGTTAATCGACACTTTGTGAAGGAAAATCTTGAAAGGAAGATTGTGTCTATACTGTTTGTGAGTTTAGGAAAGTAGTTGACTAATGTTCTTACTCTTGCAGTATCTAGTAAGGTTTTCCAAGACTCAATTATCAACTTGGGCATGTATGATACCTATGCACCAACTTGAGAGGGAGTGTTGATTTGAATCTTAATTGTAAATGTTATTGGAGTCCTATTTTAGGTAGGATTAGGATATGTAATCTTTAGGATTTAGTTTCCTTACCTTTTGTAATTACTTTCCTTGTAAAATAAGGTGTGCGCGCGCCTATATAGTGTAGACCCTAAAGGATGAATAATATAATGAAGTATTCAACATATTTCTTCTTAAACTACTTGGACTACCACTGTACAGTTGGCATACACCCATAAAACAATTGGAAAATAAGAAAAGAACACGACCCTAATAGAATGGTAACAATGACAAAATACAGAACTCGAAAACACGCCACCCAATAAACTCAAGGGATGTGTTATCCACACACCCTTTTTTACTTTTCACACACCTTCTTAATTTGTGGCTGTTAGATCGAATGAATTAAAGAAGATCAAATGACAGAAATTAACAAGGGGTGTGTGAAAAGTAAAAAGAATATAGAAAACATAGCACACCCCTAAACTCAATCACAAAGTTCTGAAAGGTGTCTTGCAACCTCCTAACATAATATGCAAAACAAGAAATGTTAAATACCTTAGGTAATCATAAACAGTACCCTCTATAGATCACATGCATCATGTATACAAAGTGTAGAGGGACAAAAAAGATTATAGAAAACATAACATCCGTATAGAAGTTGCTGTGGGCTTCCACAGGTGGCGGAAAGTTTTTGAACTTAAATGATCACGAAAACTGATTTACTTGATGCAAAAAAAAAAGAAGATTTTCAGTATTAGAAAAAACAAAAGCTGTGTTGTGAGAAACAATATCCGGAAAATGACATCAATGAATGTGGTGATATTATGAAGTTGAATAAGTTAATAGAAAACTCAACAAATCTAAGGCACAAGAATATCGCAGGGCATCTTAGACATTGTAAAAGTGAGACAGTCATTTTGATTCAGAGCAAAAATAACACCGCAAAGCATTGAGGTATAACTAGAAGATACCATGCTCATGTCATCCCTATTAAGAAAGCTAAAGTATGGAGAACAAGCTCAGTAAGCTGATCCCTATTAAGAAAGCTAAAGTATGGAGAACAAGCTCAGTAAGTTGAGCGACAGATAGAAAAGAGAGGGAAGAATTACACGATTGACTTCTCCAGAAAATCTGTTCTTACACTTGAATGCTTACAATGATAAGGACCAAATGGCTATATATAGAAACTATTCACAGTCCACAATTACATGAATACCCTCTAACAAACTTATTCAATTACAATATACCTTTCTTAACAAACTCAATCCTTATAACTACCTTGACTTCTTATAACTACCTTGATTCATATAAGCATGCCACATGTCATTGGTTAATATTGACCCCCTCAAACGAAGCTGGGAGCTCCAAGCTAAGTTTGCTCGAGCGCTTGACTGGAACTTGTGACAATGCTTGAGGGATTCTGAGTAATGGATTGACCTTCAACTGGAGATACCTGCAATGGTTTATTGAGAACTACCAAGTTCAAGTTGTTATAATGCTTGATAAATGTTTGACTACAGAGTCCCATAGTGAACACATCTGCAACTTGTTCCTCTATTGGTATATACTGCACTGTAAGATCACCTCTCTACACTTTTTCTCGAACAAAGTGAAAGTCAGTGTCTAGATGTTTGATCCTAGAATGAAAAACTGTATTAGAGCACAATGTCAATGCAGAGAGATTATCACAATGTAACCTGGGAGGTATGGAAATAAACGGATTTACATCTTTGAGTGAAGAATGAATCCATATACATCAGCTGCACAGTGAAGCAAAGCTTTGTATTCAGCCTTTGTTGAACTTCTAGAAGCTGTGGATTGTTTCTTTGATTGCCATGAGACTAGATTAGATCCCAAATAGACAACAAAACCAGTTATAGACCTTCTTGTATTAATATCAGCTGCCCAATCAGAATCTGAATAAGCAACAATGTTAAAATCAGCTGACTTACTGTACTTCAATCCACACTATAATGTTCCCTGCAAATATCTCATGATTCTTTTCACAAGATGCAGGTGTAAATCTATTTGGATTAGTCATATATTGGGCATATACCACAGTGACTAAATGAGCAATATTGGCCTTGTAAATGTTAAGTAATGGAGTGCACCTATAAGACTTCTATAGTGAGTAGGATCAGCTAAGGGAGTACCTTTAATAGCAAGTAATTGTGAATGGGGTTTGGAAGAAGTGGAGGTAGGTTTATAGGTTTCCATTCATGCCTTCTACAATAACTCTTTTGCACTGATTGACTAGCATGGAACCATCTGGTTGATATTGTATTTACAGTCTCAAAAAATATGTTAACTGCACATATCTTTCAGATCAAACACTACAACAAGATCTGTGATACCAGATTGGATCTTTTTAGTGCAAGTTCTAGTGAGAATAATATCATCAATAGACGAGTAGTAAAATAACATCTCCATCATCAATCTTCAAAAATAAACTAGAATCTGATAGTGCAGCTTTAAAACCAAGAGTAGGTTGAAAGCTTGTAAACTTTGAGTTCTAGCCCTTGGTACTTGTTTAAGTCCATATAATGACTTAACAAGCCTATATACATGATTTGGACGTTTGGAGTCCACAAACCCCTATGGCTGCTTCATGTACACTTCTTCGAGATCACCATGGAGGAATGTAGTCTTAAAGTCCAATTGTCTCAATTCTCAACTACAATGAGCTGCCAAAGCAAGGATAATTCTCAATGTAGTGTGCCTGGACTGAATGTCTCAGAGTAGTCCAAACTTTCCCTTTGACTGAATCCTTGTGCAACTAATCTTGCTTTGTATCTTGACACAGTGCCATCATGGTTCTTTTTTTACTTTAAAAAACCATTTACTTCCAATCACTGCTCTATTGGATAGAGGAAGAACTAATTTCCATGTTCCTTGATCCTTTAAGGCATCAAATTCCTTTTGCATTGCATTTTTCCACTGAACCACTGTTGATACTGCCTTAAAGTTTTTAGGTTCTTCAACTTCACCAATATTACCAAGAAAAGAGAATCTACATGAATCCAGACCATTTGCATACTCAACAGAAGATTCAAGCTATAAAGATGACAGTTTAGGGAAGAATGCAAGAAATGAAGAGTAATCATTTCTTGAGATAACACATGTCTTAAGCCTTGTTCCATTATCTGTGTTTTGAACATTAAACTGAACAGAAGTTATAGTAGTAGAAGAGAGTGGGAATATTACTTGTAATTATGCAGGATCCAAGACATAAGCAAGGAAGGTGTATAATTTATGTTGGAAAGAGTATTGCCTGATGATGATTGAGTTTCAAATTCCCGAATATTTGAAGCTGAAGCTGTAGGATCTGCTGCATGATTCTGAACCCCAGAAGATGATGATAGATCCATAAATCTTTCCCCAGATTGAGTAAATGAAGATATTGTATCTACATAATGGTTTTGATTAACCATGTATTCATTAGTTGAATATCTCAATGAAACTAGTATTGGAACAACCACTAATCTTGAACTTGAATAACTAGTATCAGATTGTTGTACTTGTGATTGATAGTGACTCTTTGTATAAGGAAACACAGTTTCATAAAAAATGATATGTCTTGAGATTATACACTTCCTAGGTTTTGGCTTGTAACAAATAACCCCTTAGTACCCCCATAGAGCATCCTAAAAATATGCATATATCAGGCCTTGATTGAACTTTATTATCATTGTATGGTCTTAACCAAGGATAAACTGCGCAACCAAAATGCATAACCCTGTGCCATTGCCAATTGTAATTGTTTCAGAACCTTCAAATGGTGTGACTTGATTGAGAGAGTTAACATCTACAGTAATATGATGTGATGCTCCAGAATCCATAATCCAAGCCTCATGAGGAATGAATTCAGTTGTATGTTGTGTAGCTATAACATTGAATGATGATGGTGGTGGTTGTCCTTGGTAAGCATAATTGGCTCTGTGATAACACTCCAAAGCAAAATGCCCTCTCTTTCCATAAATTTGGCACTCAATAATAAAACCTGGAGAAGGTGTATTTGTGTTCTTTCTAAAACAATTCACAGCAGTGTGACCCCTTTTATTACAGATGTGGCACTTAATTACCGCATTTGATCTAGTCTCAGTATTTCCGTACCATATATTAGAACCATTCTATCTTGGATTACTAGATTGATAACCAGAAGACCCTCCAAAATTATAACTTTTGCCGTTAAAACCACCAGTTGATCTGAAATTATTGTTGCCCTTGTAGCTAGAACCATTGAATTTTGATCCAAATTGAGGTCTTGGACCAGCATTATTTCCTATAAACCCAAAACCATAAGGTGATTGAGGATAGAATGATGAAGGATCACACGGATATGACTATGCTCCCGTTCCGTCTGCTCGTGCGGATCTGTCGAAGAACATTGTCCATGTCGGGAAGATATCGACGTAGACCTCTTTATTAGGCAAGTCGTCTCAGATTTTCCAATCGGCTGGGATTGGATGATCAACAAGGAAGTCTGCTAGCGCTTGTTCCTTGACGGCTTTAGCTGGAACGTAGATGATCTCGTATTAATTGAGAAGCAATGCCCATTTCACTAGTCGCCCTGTCAAAACTGGCTTGGACATGACGTATTTGACCGGGTCAGCTTTGGCAACCAAGTGGATGGTGTAAGCATGCATGTAGTGTCTAAGCTTTTGGATAGCAAAAACTAAGGCAAGGCACATCTTCTTGATTGGTGAGTAGTTGAGCTCGGCACCAGTGAGAGTTCTACTTAGGTAGTAGAGTGCTTTTTCCTTTTGGTTTTCATTTTCTTGTGCTAAAAGTGCTCCAATGGAACCTTATTGTGCAACAATGTATAAGATGAGCGGCTTTCCAGGCCTGGGAGCTCCTAAGACAGGTGGGCTTGCCAGATACCTTTTTATGCTTTCAAAGGCCTTGTGGCAAACTTTATCCCATATGAATGGAGCATCTTTCTTCATGAGTCGACTGAAGGGTTGACAGCGTCCAGCAAGGTTGGAGATAAAACGCCTAATGAAGGCTAGTTGCCCTTGTAAACTTTTCAGCTCGTGTAAATTTGTTGGCTCAAGCATGCTTTGAATGGCTTTGATCTTTGATTGGTCTACTTCAATGCCACGGTGCTTGACAATGAAGCTGAGGAACTTCCCAGAAGTGACACCAAATGCACACTTCAACGGGTCTATTTTGAGGTTGTAGCGCCGTACTCTATCGAACACCATTCATAAATCCTTCAAGTGATCGGATATCTTCTTGGTCTTGACAACTACATCATCTACGTAACATTCTACATTTTTGTGCAGCATGTCGTTGAAGATCTTCTAGATTACATGTTGATATGTAGTTCCGGCGTTCTTCAAGCTAAAAGGCATTACCTTGTAGCAGTAGATACCTTTTGGAGTGTGAAAGGCTATTAATTCCTCGTCTTTAGGAACCATGCGGATTTGATTGTACCCAAATGAGCCGTCTATGAATTATACCTCTTCATGGCCAAGGGTTGCGTCCACCATGAATTCGATGATGGGCAAGGGAAAGTCATCCTTCGGGCAAGCATCGTTGAGGTCTTGGAAGTCCACCTAAACACGTATTTGTCCAGATTTCTTAAGGACAATGACGATGTTGGAGATCCATTTAGGATATTGCACCTCTCAAATGAAGCCTGCATTGATTAGCTTGTCAATCTCGGCCTCAATTTATAGGATGAGCTTGGATAGATATCGTCTTTGAGTTTGCTTTATCGGCAGCGTTCCGGGCTTGACTGCAAGGTGATGCACGGTAATGGTAGGGTCAAGGCCGGGCATTTCTTTGTAAGTCCAAGCAAAGACATCTTTGTACTCCAAGAGCAGTTGGTAGTACTCCTCAACCTTGTCTGTGCTTAGCAGTGCGCTTACGAAGATAGGCTTTTGCTTCTTGTTTGTGCCTAAGTTGAGCTCCTTGAGGTCATCGACCATGGCTTGCCCCCCCGTATTCGAGTTGAGGTGGAGCAGCAGTGACCTCTTCCTTGGGGACTTCATCTTCTTTGTCCTCTTGGATCGTGATGTGGGAGACATCCTGGACCTCATCTTCAGTGCCATCCCCTTGGGTTTGTTGACGTGAAGATTGGCCGGTTTCAGTGGTCCTTTTGTGTCCACCTCTAGGGTTGCTTGGCGTTTCATCCTTAAAGGAATCGAGCTTCGAACATCATCTTTTTCTATTAGACTTTCGAGATTTTCTTCCTTTGGCATTGTCTTCCTCTTTCTATAAGGCTTCTTGGTTTCTTCGAGTCTTTCCAAGGTCGATCATCGTGGAGGAGAACTAGCCGTGCTGTTTTGTTTCTTGGATTTTGACAACCTTTTGAAAATAGAGCTTTGGGGTGTTGGCATGTTAAGCCTTTTGAAGACGGAGGTTCGGTCTTGACCACCAATGTGATCAAGTGCCAAAACTCTAGGTTTTGAACAGTTCAATCGATCGAAGACTGACGTTTGAGGGGCGGGTTTAGGCTCATCTTGACTTTTTTCAATGCTCACGCTGATGTATTAAGCATTGGTGTTTTTCGCTTTTCTTGAAATCTTCACGGGTGTATTTGGTGTGAAGCCAAGTCCAGCTTTGTTGTTGTTAACTCCGTAACCATGCTCCTTCAACTTATTTTGAGTCTTCGTGAGGTCACGTTCTTTGTTGTTGACGGTGTTTGATTCCTTCTTTCCAAGATTTGAAGAGGAGGCGAAATCGTACCCGGCCTTTGACATGAGTTTGTAGGCATTTGGGTCGAAACCTTCTTCGGTCCTTTTGGTTGGAAAAGAGCTTGGTTTTGCCCCCTTTGGCAGGGGTTTTACGAAACCTTGTGGTGGTTTTGAAACTTTAGCATCACCTAGCTGTGTCAGAGGTAACACTGCATTTGTCTTGAGCAGCTTTACATTATCCTTGTGTAACTGTGTGTCGGCGTTGCTTGTTCCAGTTTTGAACGGGGATTGCCCATTTTTTCTTCTTGACATTGGGATGTATCAAAAAATCAGTGTGTTTGGTCCTTTTGAGGGCATCACATTCCCTTTGGTTATTGTGGGTTTGGCAGGCTCATTATCGTCTTTGTTTGAAAATGGCACAGCTTCCCCTTCTTGCTTCTTGGGCACAGCTTGCCACTCTTTCTTTTTGGGTTTGGCTTTGCCAGTGGATTTAATCTCTTTTGGAAAGGCTTCAGGTACCATTTCTTCATCCATGTAGAACTTGGCGTCCGCAAAGTGTGATTCGGCTTTGGTGAATGGCTTGGTGTCGCCTTGTATCACCTTCACCCCTTTTTGGTATAACTTTAGGCATTGGTTGAGGGTGGACGGCACCACTCCATTCTCATGGATCCAAGGTCTTCCCAAAAGCAAGCTATAGGAAGTTCTTGCACCAATCACGTGGAATAGCATACTTGACTTGAGTTTGCCCATGGTCATTTTGACTCGGACCATGCCCATCTCTCTTTGTCCTCCTTGGATTAAAAGATGGCTTCGGGATAGTTCATCTACCTTTATGCCGATTGTAGTCATTGTTGACTGATGTGATTAAAGTTAAGCACTCAAATTAAACCCTCTTGTTGTCAAATCGTAGTATAAATGCAAGTAGGGATCGTTCTAAACCGGGGATTAGGAGGGCTTGCTAAAATCTCTAAACTGACTTAAAATACAAAAACAAAGTTAAAAACGTTTGAAAAGACTCAAAGGACTCTAAATAGACTAGTAAGACTCAAAACAGGTTCAAAATACTCAAAACTGCTCAAAAACACTAATTGGACAGATTCTAGACACTAGACACAACTTTGGACGAAAATTGAATTAAACTTGACTCAAAACACACAAAAACACAAACTAAGACAGATTCTAACTAATTAGACTCAAACAAGTGAAGGGGGATTGGTTTTAGAGTGAAACTAAGTTAAAACTAACACAGACTTTAAACTAGGCAGATTTTGACGAAATTGGGTTTTTAGGATGGATGGTGAACTAGCTAGAGGTTTCCTTATCCACACATGACTTATATGCATATAACTTGACTTCCAGTTACGTTTTCATTGAATTACGAATGACAATGCCCCAGACTAACCGTGTCAATCACTAATTAACCCTCAGATTCTCCTAATTTCATTGAATTGGACGGACAACTCATCTACAACCAAATTATTCTCATCAATTTCCCTACATGACATCATAATAGAGACACAATCAGAGATCATTACGCTCAATGAGAATCATAAGCATTGACGAGGCATTCATAACTATGACATCATGTTACTCACACCAAGAATTGAACTTAACACGATTGTTCCAGCAACCTTTACTACTTGATAACATAAGTTTGTAACAATTATGTGAAACTTACTTATATCCTAGCATCAAATTTATGCATGCCAATTAAGTGTCGACCCTCAATCAACAAACATAAATAAGTTCTAATTCAAACAGTTAAGCCAATTGCATTCATACTTCAAGAATCTGTAACTGAAATTTATCAAGTCATATCACACACAAAATCATGGTTTCAAAGTAGCCTCTAGCTAAAAAAACGAGTTTAGCCTCTCATGATTACAGCAAAACAAAGGAAAACTAAATTAATCAACGAAAACATAAGGTAGAAGACACCTAAGAACGCCCAGCACTCCAGGTTGGGTGCAACACGCTCCAAAGCTGCTCCTCCTCTCCTTGCAAGGCTGCGGCACAAGTGGTTTAGGGTTTGTGAATGGTGTTTGGAATGGCTGAGACGTGTGGAGGTGTGTAGAATTCGTATGGATGGGTTGTGGTGTGCGGCAGGGCTTGAAAATATGTATATATAGCATGGCAAACCCTAGGGAAATCAGTTTAGGACTTGGACTTAGCAGAAAAATAGGATTGGGGTGCGGCAATTACTTTTGAAAAGGAATTGTGGTCCAATTAATTTCTGAAAAGGATTTGTAGAACCCAAATCCACAAGGAAAAGGCCTAACAATCAGAATCCAAGAGGGAAAGGGCCTGAAAACCCACGGCACAAAGGAATAAGCGCAGGGAATGCCTTGCAAGGCAAGGAAAAAGGATTCTAGAAGGGAAGGAGACGCCAGATTTTTAGGCTTCTAGAAAGAATGTGTTTCTGGGCAGATTTTGGGGTTTCTAGAAGAGTTTGGGGCGCCACTTTTGTAGGGGAATGGATAGGACTTCTAGAAATTAGGTTTTAAGTCCCCTAAACTGAAGAAAACAGGTTAGGATAAGATTAGGATAAGATTGGATAAGGTAAGGTAAGATAGGATAAGGATTGGATAAGATAAGATAAGATAAGGTTGTTTTGGATAATGTTTTGGATAATTCTCCTTCTTTTGAGCTGATTCCTTATCTTCAATGATTTGAATTTATTTCTCCAACCTTGAAACATATTCCTAACTCCATTTGGACTCCAAATTCGTCCATCTTCATGCCCATTGCTTGTGCTATCCATTCCAAGCCCAGATTTGCTCTAAAATGCTCCAAAATGCATCTTTTTGCCAACTTTGCTTCTTGGACCTAAAAACACACGAAAATGACTTTAAACACTATATTAAGCAACAACTAGCTAAACAAATGCAAGAAAACACACTAAATAAGTAGCATAAATATGCTCCTATCAAATTCCCCCACACTTAGCTTTTGCTAGTCCTCGAGCAAAACAAAACAAACAAAACGTAACCTAAACCTTCCAACAATTGTCTCAGGGATTTCCAATGCACATGACATGTTAAAAATCATCATCCCCACAGATTTTGGTCATCTTTACGCTTAAGCACATACTTAATCATAGTCACTACTTACTAGTTCACAAATAACCAATTAAAACGATGTTTTGAATGCAGTAACATGCCTTAGAGAATTCCCTCAATTCCTTACTAGATATGCACTCTATTTTCACACACATTTTCTGACTACACACCCTACACTAGGTATATGTGAGAAGATTGATGTAAATATGAAAACGAACACTCACATATGTTTATAACAAAGAAAGCAATTTCTGGAGTTAATAAGCATGTATAGATATGATCTCATGAATGGAATGCTACTACAGAGATTCGAGAACCAGTGACACCATATGCTCATATCAATCCCAAACTCCACATATTGAAACACACAACACTCAAGATTGAAGCATAGGGTAGTAACGGGGCTTTGGGGAGTTGGCTAACAAAGAAAGGTAAAGAAAACAAACGTTCTTACAGCAATAGCAGACAAAGTAATGAATATGACACTTAGAATTCCCTTTAGCATGCAGAAATCAACTTTGAAACACAAGGGAAGTTTCAAGCAACAATTAGGGCCGTATTCAATGTTTTGGACCCTTCCTTCAACAAACAACACTTGAGAACTCTTCTTCACATCTTTTCAACTCCTTTTTCATTCTTTTCACAACTTTTTCTTTTTGTCTTTCTATTTTCTACGGATTTTTCTTCTTTTTTTTTCTTTCTTTTTTCTTTCTTTTCTTTGCCGTGCCTCATTCAAGACTTTGGCACACCCACAACAAAACTCACTTCCCCCACACTTGTTTTCTGCCAAACAATGATCAAAAGGAATTCATATTGAGTCATGCGTTACTATGCTTCAAGAACAAAGGTATGGATGGTCCTAATCTAGGCTAGGTGAGGATAATGTGGGTTAACAAAGAACATAGGCTAAATATGGCTCAAAGGGGCTGAACCTACAATACATATGCAAAGGGTTAGGCTTTTTGGCACTGGTTTTAACTAAACACTTCATCTTGTTATGTGTTATGCGAATCAATTTCATGCTTTGAATAAAACGGATATGAGTTCTAGTATTTGGAACTAAATGATGGAACGCCTTCTAAGTAGCAACCAAGCAAAGAATAATGAGATCATGCAACGACTTTAGAAAACAACAAATGCACAGATTTTTTTTAACTCTCCAAAGAACGTTAAAGGCTCAAGTCTCTCAGGGTTGTAGCGTTAGTTTGAGTTCCTTCCTTCAAGCATGTTACAAAAACTGATTTTTCTTTTATGATTGCATGTGAATTCATAAGTTACAACCACAACCAAGCATAAACCAAAGAGTAAATCAAACTTTCATCCATGTTTACAACTCTCTTTAACAGTCATGCAATTACAAACCAAATCCTCATCATTGTGTTGGAAGGTACCTAAGACACAAACAAACACACAAAAACAACTCTTTTTGGGTTTTTTAAAACAATTTTTCAAATTTTTATGGGATTTTCGGATTTTTGAATCAAAACACACTAAAACACTCCAAAACAGCTTAAAAACACTTAAAAACAGCAAGGAACAACATTAGAAGTTATGGGTGATAAAACCCTACGAATTTGCATCAAAACATTTTGGTTACCCCCCCACACTTAAATCAAACATTGTCCTCAATGTTTCAAGCAAGGACTCACACACAAGCAAGCAAACAACACAACTAACACACATAACAGATATGGCAAAACAAAAGCAATAAAGAGTAGAGTTAAGAACGCAAATCTGGGTTTGAGCTGGTTGTTCCTAGGTCGTCTTTATTCGAATGCATGGGTTGCCTCCCAAGAAGCGCTTGCTTTAACGTCTTGCAGCCGGACGATTCCTCGGTTTATGCATCATTGGACCCCACGGCATGGAAAGGAACTTCTTCCACAACCTGCCCCACAATGTTCTCGTAGTATGGCTTCAAACGGTGCCCGTTCACCTCGAATTCTTGTCCGTTCCTTAAGCTTTGGACTTGGACTGCACCATGTGGAAAAACATTAGTAACAACAAAAGGACCAATCCACTTAGAACGTAACTTACCAGGGAATAAACGTAAACGGGAGTTGAAAAGCAACACTTTCTGCCCAATTGAAAATGTTTTGCCCCGAATCATCTTGTCATGAAACGCCTTTGTTTTCTCCCTGTAAATTCGGGCATTCTCATATGCTTCATTCCTTAGCTCCTCAAGTTCACTCAATTGGAGCTTTCTATGCACTCCAGCCGCATCTATGTCCAAATTGAATGTTTTCACAGCCCAATGCACCTTGTGCTCTAGTTCCACAGGTAGGTGGCACGGCTTGCCATAGATGAGCCGAAATGGAGACATCCCTAGGGGTGTTTTGTAGGCCGTACGATATGCCCACAGTGCATCATCTAAACGCAAACTCCAATCCTTCCGGGTTGGCCCAACAGTCTTCTCCAAAATCTGCTTGATTTCCCTATTTGAAACCTCGGCTTGGCCACTTGTTTGAGGGTGATAAGGCGTTGCAACCTTATGCTTGACGTTATACTTCTTAAACAGCGCCTCAATGGTCCGGTTGCAAAAATGGGAGCCTCCATCACTTATAAACACTCTAGGCATACCGAATCTGGAGAATATGTTAGATTTAATGAAATCTGCAACCACTCGAGAATCATTAGTACGGGTGGCTTTTGCTTCCACCCATTTCGATACATAATCAACCGCAAGCAAGATATAAATGAAACCATATGAAGAAGGAAAAAGACCCATGAAATCAATACCCCAAACATCAAAAATTTCGACATTGAAGATAGGGGTCTGCGGCATTTGATCCCTTGCACCTATGTTACCTGTTCTTTGACATCTATCACATGTTATGCAGAAAGTTCGAGCATCTTTAAACAATGTAGGCCAATAAAAACCACATTCTAACACCTTGAGTGCTGTTCTTTGGGTGCCAAAATGACCCCCACATGCATAAGTATGACAGAAAGCAAGAATGGAATTAAACTCAGAGTTATGCACACATCGTCGAATAATCTGATCCGGGCAATATTTCCACAAGTATGGATCGTCCCAAACATAAAATCTAGCATCCTTTTGAAGTTTATCACGTTTATATTTGTCTAGGGTGCTAGGGACACGTTTTGTGACCAAATAATTGACCAAATCAGCATACCAAGGCTCACTTACCTCTATGGACAGCAATTGCTCGTCTGGGAACGTTTCTGGAATGGGGAGGGGCTCTTCATTGTGCACCAATCGGCTTAGGTGGTCAGCCACCACGTTTTCACTCCCTTTCTTGTCCCTAATCTCAATGTCGAACTCTTGGAGTAAGAGCATCCAACGAATCAGCCTTGGTTTGGCCTCATTCTTGGTGAGAAGGTACTTCAAGGCTGCATGGTCAGAATATACAATTACTTTAGTGCCAAGTAAATATGAGCGAAATTTATCTAAAGCAAAGACAGCAGCAAGAAGTTCTTTTTCCGTGGTAGAATAGTTCAGTTGAGCATCGTTTAAGGTCCGAGAGGCGTAATAGATGACATGGGGCTGTTTGTTCTTCCTCTGGCCTAAAACAGCTCCAATTGCATAATCGGATGCATCACACATTAGCTCAAAAGGGAGGCTCTAATCTGGTGGAGTGATGATGGGGGCCGAAGTGAGCACTTCCTTGAGATGTGTAAAGGCCGTCTCACACTCCGCATTGAACTCAAAAGACACTTCTTTTTTAAGGAGACGGCATAGGGGTTGTGCAATTTTGGAGAAGTCCTTGATAAATTGCCTATAGAATCCTGCGTGGCCAAGAAAAGAACGAACCTCTCTCACCGAAGTGGGAGAGGGTAAGTAGCGTACAAGATCTATTTTAGACTTATCAACCTCAATTCCTTTTTCAGATATGATATGCCCCAACACTATACCTTGTTTGACCATAAAATGACACTTTTCCCAATTCAACACAAGGTTAGTTTCGATGCATCGTTTTAAAATCAAAGTAAGATTATCCAAACATCCATCAAATGAATCTCCAAAGACACTGAAATCATCCATAAATACCTCAATGATCTTTTCCACAAAATCAGAGAAAATACTTACCATACACCTTTGGAACGTGGCTGATGCATTGCACAAACCAAATGGCATTCGTCTATAAGCAAAGGTACCAAAGGGGCACGTGAAGGTGGTCTTCTCTTGGTCATCCGGAGCTATAACAATCTGATTGTAACCTGAATAGCCATCAAGAAAACAATAAAAAGCATGACCGGCTAACCTTTCAAGCATTTGATCAATAAAGGGCAACGGAAAGTGATCATTTCTAGTTGTGGCGTTGAGCTTCCTATAGTCAATGCAAACTCTCCATCCGGTTTGGATTCGGGTAGGCACAAGCTCATTCTCTTCATTTTTGACCACAGTGACTCCGGACTTCTTAGGAACAACTTGGATCGGAGAGACCCATCGGCTATCAGAAATGGGGTAAATCACTCCGCAATCTAGTAGCTTGATTATTTCCTTCTTCACAACTTCCATCATGGGTGGATTGAGTCGGCGTTGTGCTTCTCGAGATGGTTTGGCTCCTTCTTCCAAAAGAATACGATGCATGCAAGTGGTGGGGCTAATTCCCTTGATATCGGCCAAGGTCCATCCAATGGCTGTTTTATACTCTCTCAAAACACGCACCAATATGTCCTATTCTTGTGCCGTGAGTGAGGATGAGATGATGACCGGTAATGTCTCATGATCTCCCAAGAAAACATACTTCAAGTGACTTGGTAACGGTTTAAGTTCAAGGGAGGGTGGCTGTATTACTGAAGGAAGCAACTTATTAGTCAAAATCGAATCTGAAATTGGGATTGGGGGCTTACCATATTGTTTTGGCAAAGATTCTAGGGCAGCCACCATCTCAGCTACATCATCACTAGGGGGCACGGCATGGTGTTCTTCAATGGTGCCGTGGGTTGTGCTTGGTTCTGCCCCATGGTTCTTGCATCCAATTCCATTTGTAAGAACCAATTCAAGTGCATCCTCATGCAATTGTTCCAAGTGCTCATGCGCCATTGAATCAATTATATCAATTGCAAAGCAAGAGTGATCATCATTAGGATATTTCATAGCTTCAGAAATTTTAAAATCAATAACATCCCCATCAAACTCCATTGTCAAGATCCCTGTGAACACATCAATCTTTGTGCGAGCTGTTTTCATGAATGGTCTTCCAAGTAGAATCGGCAATGGGGTGGAATGGGCCGAATCTTCCATCTCTAGCACGTAGAAATCAGCGGGGAAGATGAGATGATTAACCTGCACTAAGACATCCTCCAAAACTCCCTTTGGATAAGCGTTAGATCTATCGGCTAATTGAATAATCACTCCATCATTTTTCAATTCGCCCAAGTTCATAGATGCATAAATAGAATAAGGCATGACATTTATTGATGCACCTAGATCTAACATTGCATGTTCGAACCTGGTATTACCAATAACACATGGAATTGTAAAGCTACCTGGGTCCTTGCATTTGGGAGGCAATTTGCGTTGCAACACCGCTGAAACATTTTCACTTACCCGAACAACCTCCTTAGTTGAAAATCTCCTCTTTGTTGTGCACAGCTCCTTCAAGAATTTGGCATATTTGGGAACTTGCTTGATTGCATCAAGGAGTGGAATGTTGAATTGCACCTTTCGAAACGTTTCTAGAATGTCCTTTTCGGTTTCCTCCTTCTTTGATTGCATAAATCTGCGAGGGAATGGTGCATTGGGTGGAACAAGGTTAGAATCAATCGAATTTGAACCCAACTTACCTGTGGTGGACGTTTTGGAGGGTTTAAGTGCATTGGAAGGCTGCGGCAAGGTTGGAGCAACCTTTGCCGTGGCTTTCTCTTGTTCTGCCTCCTCTTGTAACAACGTCTCATCCTCCTTTTGGGCAGATTCAGATGTTTTTGGATCGGTCCCAACCTCTTTGCCACTTCTTAGGGTCATGGCCTTGACAGATTCGAACCCTCCCTTCGGATTCACAGTGGTAGAACTAGGAAGTTTGCCATGCTCTCGAAACTGCCCCATAAACTCAGCCATTTGTCCCATCTGTTTCTTCAATTCAGTCACCTCCCGGGCTTGATTTTGCACCTCCTTGGCATAGTTTTGCATCTCTTTGGTTTGATTTTGCTGCCCCTGTGCCAAAGTAGTTAGTAATTGAATAACTTGATCATTATCAAGAGACGAACCTGAGTTATTTTGGGCAGATTGTGTTTGGGATTGCATGGTTGCATATGGCTTTGGAAACATCCCAGGGGTTGGTGGCCGGAATCCACCTTGCTGTTGAGGTTGTTGGGGTTCCCTCCAACGCAGATTTGGATGATCTTTCCAACCTGAATTGTAGGTATTTGCATATGGGTCATATCGGGGCTGATTTTGGCCTTGGAACCCAACAGCGTTGGCACTCTCCCATCGTCCATTCTCAATCAATTGAGGGCAACTTTCAGATTGGTGGCCTTGCATGGTGCACACGCCACAGATTGGTGGTGGTTGTGATTTTGGTCTTTCGACAACCTGAGACACAAGAAGAGTAAGATTAGCCAATTGTGATTGAATTTCAGAAATAGCACTTACCTCATTGACATGTTGCTGCCGTGGGCTCTGTCTTTGTCCTACACCTTCATATTGTTGTGCATTGAGGGCTCGGTTCGCAATTAAGGTTTTGGCAGCCACAGGCGTCTTGTCAACCAATGCACCACCCGCTGATGCATCTAGCATTTGGCGTTCAATGGGGAGGAGTCCTTCATAGAAGTATTGAATGAGTAGTTCCTCCTTCATTTGGTGTTGAGGGCATGACGCAACTAGGCCCTTAAAACGCTCATAATATGCAGGGAAAGACTCTCCTTGATTTTGCTGAATACCACTAATCCGTTTCCTCAAGAGAATGACTCTTGAAGTTGGGAAAAACTTCTCCAAGAATGCTCGTTTCATACTTTCCCAAGATGTGACAGTTCCGGGCGCCAATTCGTACAACCAATCTTTAGCCTTTTCCAACAATGAGAATGGAAAGGCTTTCATTTTCAAAATATTCCCATCGACATTAATGGGCGTCATACTTGAGCAAACCACTTCAAATTCCTTCAAATGCTTGTTTGGATCTTCCATGGACAGCCCATGGTATTTGGGAATGTGATGCAACAAGCTAGACTTCAATTCGAACTCGTCGGTCTTATCTGGAGCTGCCCTAGGATATTGGATACATAGGGGTACTGCATTATCCAATCCCGAGGCTGAAAACTCCTTAATGGTTCGATTATCTGCAGCCATAACTTCTTCAACCTCGGCCTCCTCTATCTCCTCAGATTCGGCCTCTTCTTGCTCCTCAACCTCGGCTTCAGAACTTGAACTAGGTGGGTGAGGTTCTGGGTTCTTTCTTTTCCTTCTCAAGGTTCGTTCAAAATCGCCGTCAAAATCCAAGATATGCTCACGAACCACTTGAGAACTACGAGTCATAAACTAATACCTGAAAACAAAGAAAACAAACTAGAATCAGAATCTAGACTAAACTAACACACACACGAAGAAAAAAACAAAATAACGGGGGATTAGCAAAGTTGCTAATCCCCGGCAACGGCGCCAAAATTTTGATGTGATTAAAGTTAAGCACTCAAATTAAACCGTCTTGTTGTCAAATCGTAGTATAAATGCAAGTAGGGATCGTTCTAAACCGGGGATTAGGAAGGCTTGCTAAAACCTCTAAACTAACTTAAAATACAAAAACAAAGTTAAAAACGTTTGAAAAGACTCAAAGGACTCTAAATAGACTAGTAAGACTCAAAACAGGTTCAAAATACTCAAAACTGCTCAAAACACTAATTGGACAGATTCTAGACACTCGACACAACTTTGGACGAAAATTGAATTAAACTTGACTCAAAACACACAAAAACACAAACTAAGACAGATTCTAACTAATTAGACTCAAACAAGTGAAGAGGGATTGGTTTTAGAGTGAAACTAAGTTAAAACTAACACAGACTTTAAACTAGGCAGATTTTGACGAAATTGGGTTTTTAGGATGGATGGTGAACTAGCTAGAGGTTTCCGTATCCACACATGACTTATATGCATATAACTTGACTTCCAGTTACGTTTTCATTGAATTACGAATGACAATGCCCCAGACTAACCGTGTCAATCACTAATTAACCCTCAGATTCTCCTAATTTCATTGAATTGGACGGACAACTCATCTACAACCAAATTATTCTCATCAATTTCCCTACATGACATCATAATAGAGACACAATCAGAGATCATTACGCTCAATGAGAATCATAAGCATTGACGAGGCATTCATAACTATGACATCATGTTACTCACACCAAGAATTGAACTTAACACGATTGTTCCAGCAACCTTTACTACTTGATAACATAAGTTTGTAACAATTATGTGAAACTTACTTATATCCTAGCATCAAATTTATGCATGCCAATTAAGTGTTGACCCTCAATCAACAAACAGAAATAAGTTCTAATTCAAACAGTTAAGCCAATTGCATTCATACTTCAAGAATCTGTAACTGAAATTTATCAAGTCATATCACACACAAAATCATGGTTTCAAAGTAGCCTCTAGCTAAAAAAACGAGTTTAGCCTCTCATGACTACAGCAAAACAAAGGAAAACTAAATTAATCAACGAAAACATAAGGTAGAAGACACCTAAGAACGCCCAGCACTCCAGGTTGGGTGCAACACGCTCCAAAGCTGCTCCTCCTCTCCTTGCAAGGCTGCGGCACAAGTGGTTTAGGGTTTGTGAATGGTGTTTGGAATGGCTGAGACGTGTGGAGGTGTGTAGAATTCGTATGGATGGGTTGTGGTGTGCGGCAGGGCTTGAAAATATGTATATATAGCATGGCAAACCCTAGGGAAATCAGTTTAGGACTTGGACTTAGTAGAAAAATAGGATTAGGGTGCGGCAATTACTTTTGAAAAGGAATTGTGGTCCAATTAATTTCTGAAAAGGATTTGTAGAACCCAAATCCACAAGGAAAATGCCTAACAATCAGAATCCAAGAGGGAAAGGGCCTGAAAACCCACGGCACAAAGGAATAAGCGCAGGGAATGCCTTGCAAGGCAAGGAAAAAGGATTCTAGAAGGGAAGAAGACGCCAGATTTTTAGGCTTCTAGAAAGAATGTGTTTCTGGGCAGATTTTGGGGTTTCTAGAAGAGTTTGGGGCGCCACTTTTGTAGGGGAATGGATAGGACTTCTAGAAATCAGGTTTTAAGTCCCCTAAACTGAAGAAAACAGGTTAGGATAAGATTAGGATAAGATTGGATAAGGTAAGGTAAGATAGGATAAGGATTGGATAAGATAAGATAAGATAAGGTTGTTTTGGATAATTCTCCTTCTTTTGAGCTGATTCCTTATCTTCAATGATTTGAATTTATTTCTCCAACCTTGAAACATATTCCTAACTCCATTTGGACTCCAAATTCGTCCATCTTCATGCCCATTGCTTGTGCTATCCATTCCAAGCCCAGATTTGCTCTAAAATGCTCCAAAATGCATCTTTTTGCCAACTTTGCTTCTTGGACCTAAAAACACACGAAAATGACTTTAAACACTATATTAAGCAACAACTAGCTAAACAAATGCAAGAAAACACACTAAATAAGTAGCATAAATATGCTCCTATCATTGACTTTGGTATGATGTTTATGGCCGAACCTCCATCCACAAGCATGTGGTTGACTTTGTGCTCCCTTACGTACCCAGAGATGAAGAAAGGACGAGTGTGAGGCTTTGACCCTAGCAGCAATTCTTCGTTAGTGAAGGTGATTGTGTCACGGGCGACACAGCATGTGGCGTATTCATGTGGTCGAAGCTCCAGGTCGTTGTCCCTTCTTTGTTGCATTTCGTGGTCGTCGGGACTATCCAAGACTGCTATTGGTGTATTTTGCATCTCTTTGGGCAATCGCAGTGCCACATCGATGCTAAAATATGATGCCAGGCTTTCTTTAGGCATAAGAGTTTTTCTTCCTCGACGATGATAGCTTTGCCTTTTGAGGGCTCTTCTATCTCTACTTCAACCATGTGACAGGCAGCGGTAGTGCACTGTTAGAAGAAATACTTCGAGAAGTACTCGTGCAAAGAGACGAGAATTCGTGGCTCTTGCTTCCTAGGTTCCCCAGCGTACGTCGGCTTAGCAGCTTTTATGTTTCTATTGGGCTTCCTATTGTTGCGGTGGCCGTGCTTTCTCGCTTATTCCACCTTTGGCTTTGTGGCTTGTGGTCTTGGCTTCCTTGTCTTCTTGTAGGTCACTAGCGTCCACCTTTCTTCACCATCAGTAAGTGCATTTTGGCCACTTGCCCCCAGCGATGGTTGTGTAGAATATGCCGTGTGGCTTGAGCATGGACAGGAATGAGCATGCGTTACTTGGAGAAGCATGAGATCGAATGATCCAAACACAATTGCAGTTGTGTGTGCTGCGGCTGTGTCTTCAAGGTTGAGTTCAATTCACCCTTGTTGTGCCAGCTTCAAGATGAGCTCCTTGAGAACAAAGCATTTACCACCAAGATGGCTCATGTTATGATGGTATTTGCAATACCTAGGATCATTAACGCGATTCATCTCTTCGGGACGTTTGCACTCAGGTAGCTCGATCACCTTTTTCTCCAACAGGTCGTCTAGCATTGCGGCCATGTCAGAGTCTGGAAAAGGGTACGTCTTTTGCTCCAGCTCTCTCAAGGTGTTTTTGTACCTATCTTAGGTGAGAGAATGCTCACCTCTTTTTATCTCCTTCGCTTTGTTCTTGGAGGGGATCTTGATTGGGGTAGTGTTGACAGCAAAAGCTTCATTAGCGGGCTTCTTCCCAGTCTTGTCTACCTTCGGAGCGAACACCTTGTCCTTTTTGAAGTCGATGATTGGCTCTTTTTTCCCATAGTTGGTGATACTTAGCTCCATGTCATGGGGACGAGTCGCCAGTTCCTCAAATATCCTTGGCTTTATGCTTTAGAGGATGTAGTGTAGCCCCCAGTGCATGCCTTGAACGCACATCTCAATGGCGGAGGTTTTAGAAAGCCGATCTTTGCAATCTGGACTTAATGAACGCCATATGTTGATGTAGTCGACGACAGGTTCATCCTTCCATTGCTTCGTACACCTCAGCTTTAGCATGCTTACAGTGCGGCGGGGTGCTGTAAAAGCGGTTAAGGAATTCCCTTTCAAGCTGATCCCAGCTGTTGATAGATTCGGGCTCGAGGTTGGTGTACTAGTCAAAGGCATTACCTTTCAGCGAGCGTACGAATTGCTTAACGAGGTAGTCTCCATCTGTCCAAGCGTTGTTGCAAGTTTCGATGAAATGGGCAATTTGTTGTTTAGGATTGCCTTTTTCCATCGAATTGCATGAACTTTGGCGGCTGATAACCCCTTGGCATTCTCAAGGCGTCAATCTTCTTAGAGTCTGGCTTTGAGTACAGGACGGGGTTATGCGAGCTTCCTTGGTACTGCACCTTGATGGTGCTAGTGAACATCTCCTGCAGCTACTAAATAGAGAGAGATCCCATGAGCGTTGTTGCTTGGTCTAGCTTTTCTTCCGCTTTCTCCACTAGAGGCTCTTCCTTTTTGTCGGTTTCCTCCTTTGGTGATCAACCTTCGGGTCAACTTTGTCGTCGTGCTGGGCCTCCAAACAGTTGACGAGCGTGGTAATTTGCAAGTCCATCTCCTCCACGGTCCTTGTCAGCCTTACAATTGCTTCACTCATTTGAGCCAACTGCTCCTCGATGGAAGTCGCGCCAATAGTCATGACTTGCATGGCTACGAGACACGAGCTGCTTGAGTCGGCGTCAGAAATCATAGACTCAGAGTACACCCTCGGGCTTCCTTCCCTTGGCGCGCTTAGTGAGGCCAGGGTGATCACAGGTTTGTGCCTCGAGTGCTCTTGCTCCTTCGACAGAGTTAATGGAGGGGTGGATGGCACGGCAAAAAGGGTTCTTGGCTTGCTTCGGGTTGTGACACCCAAAGTGCCACCACTTGCGGCAAAGATGCCATTGTTCTTCGCATTGATAGCGAGAACAGCTTGATCATTTCTCGATGCCATTTGTGTTTTTTTGCTGGTTTGAAGATAGACATGAGAGGCAGAGAGGTCCTACCAAGCATGCCAAATTTGTAAACACGAAAATTCTATAACAAATGAAACAAGAACACGTGTACAAAGTAAATTTGTATTGATTTGAATTTGTAGGTTACAATCTCTATTTACAATTTTCCTCTGATTCAGTCTTCAAATTTGATGTAGATGAGTAGGTTGTTAATCCAAGGGTCGCAATGACTTGATCTTGGAAGGACGATTGAACGATTGCTTCAAGTTTTCAGCTTGAAAACAACGCGTGGATGATCTTCACCTCAATGGTTGATGCGAGATTTCGTTGCTTCAAGGGTCTTGGCGACTTAATCTTGAAACGAACATTGCTACAAGTTTATAAGCTGGCAACAAAGTCTTGAAGAAATCGGCACAAGCGCTTGTTAATTCTTCAATGAAGTGCTTCGGCTTTGGTCAAGAGAAAGCTTCGGCTTTGGTTGAATGTTCTTCGAAGAGAGCTTTGGCAGCATATTAGTCTTCAAAGGTTTGGCAAAGGTTCTTCTGTGTAGAGATTTTTCGACCCTTATGCTTGTATGTGGACCTTGTATTTATAGGTTTTTCAAAGCTTGCCTTTAGGTGGATTTGGCTTTGATTTATGTACTAATTCATCCATGGGAGAATTTAGGCATGTTTTGTGTCTTAATTTTAGCCACTTTGCTCCTTTGGGCGAAATTATTTTATACATTTACACGGGGGCGGATTTAAATTTATGTACGGGGGCAGATTTCATACTCTTATTTTATCCATTTGCACTTCTCCGTCCTTCCTCTTATTTGCATTTTGAAAAACGAGAACTGAAGTACAACGAAAAAACGGAGTGCAAATAAACAAAACGGGAATGATAGGAGCATATTTACATCACTTAGTTAGCTTGTTTCCTTGCATTTAGGTTGTTAGTTCTTAGTTATTTTAGTCTTTTAAACCATTTTCGTGTGTTTTCAGGTTCTAAGGGCTAAAGGAGTAAGAAAGTGCATTTTGGTGCCTTTTGGAACAGTTTTGGGCTTGGAATGGATTGCACATGCTTGGAGCTAAGTGGATGGATGAAATTGAAGATCAAATGAGCTTAGGATTGAATGACGAATGACGAGTTCAAAATTGGAAGCCAAAGTTTCTAAAGTTGGAAGTTTCTATTCTTGGAGGTTTCCATTCTTGAAAGTTTATATTCTTGGCTTAGAAGTTTCCTAATCCTTCCTCACCTATGTTCCAGCCATAAAAGGGTTTCAAAACATGTTTCTAGAAGTCCTAGAACCTTTCCCTAACCTTGCCGCATATCTCATTTCCCTTTCTTCCCAAAATCTGCCACATAAGTGCCTTTCCCTTTCTCTCCACAACCTTGCCGCACAAGGGAAGAAGGAAGAAGGATTAACTTGAAGCCGTGCCTAGCCACTCAAGACGTTGGATTGCTGGAACGTTTCTAGGTGTAATCTATCTTTGTTTTCAATGTTTAATTTAATTTCTCTTTGTTTTGCTGTGAACATGAGGAACTAAGCCCTTTTGGCTAGGGGCCTATTCAAAGTCATGAATATGCTTGCAATATGAATTGATTACCTTCAGTTGTGATTTCATAAATTGTGAATTCAATTTGCTTAACTGATAACTTATTCTTGTATGTTGATTGAGAGTGCACGCTTAGTTTGCATGCATGAATTTGATGCTAGAATATAAGGGAGTTTCACCTAATCGTTATGAACTTATATTCATGTGTAGTGGAGGTTGCTGGTCACGATCGTGTCAAGTGAATTCTTGGCAAGAGTATCATGCTTTTCATAGTTACGAATGCCTCATCAATGCTTATAGTTCTCACAAAGCTTAATGATCTCTAATTGTATCTTTATTGTTTTGTTCACGTAGGGGACTTTTAGAGAATGTGTTGAGTTGTTGTATGCGTTATCCCGTCCAATTCAATAACTTAAGGAGAACTTGAAGGTTAATTTAAGCATACCTAATTAATCTGGGGTGTTGAGTTTTATGGTTTATCGAAAGAACAACTGAAAATTGGTTTGTATGCAAGGGTGTCATGTGTGGAGAAGAACCCTCTAGCTAGCCCATCATCCATAGTTTTACCCAATTTCGTGCAGATTTCATTAGTTCTTTAGTTTGCTTGTTTTGTTTTCAATATCGTCAAAACCCAATCGCCCTTTTACTTTGTTGAGTCATATTAGTTAGAATCTGATTTAGTTTGTGTTTTTAAGTGTTAGAGTCAAGTAAAGACCTATTTTCGTCCAAATTCACTCTCAGAGGCAGATTTGAGTCTTTTAGCTTGTTTTGTGCTGTTTTGAGTCTTTTGAGTTGTTTTAGTGTTTTAGAGTTTAGTTTTGCATTCTTTGAGTCTAGTTTAGTGTTTTAAACTTTGTTTTTACGTTTTTGAGTCAGTTTAGAGGTTTTAGCAAGCCCTCCTAATCCCCGGCCCAGAACGATCCCTACTTGCATCTATACTACAATTGTCAACAAGAGGGTTTAATTTGTGTGATGTTTTACATCGCATCAAATTTTTTGCGCCGTTGCCGGGGATTAGCAACTTTGCTAATCCCTTGGTTCTTTTCTTTTCGTTTATTTTGTTTTAGTTTTAGTTTCTGACTTTGTGTTGTTTTCTTGTTTTCTTTAGCTAATCCCTTTTGTTTTTGTTTTTGTCTTTTACTTTTGATATTTGATTTAGTTTTGTTTCCTTGATTTCAGGTACTAGAGAAGTAAGACATGGATTTTGCTACCATTCAAGCTCAATTGGCGAAACTTACTTCTCAATTGTCACAATATGCCGAAAGAACCACAATGCAAAGTGTCCCTACATGTGGTGTGTCCTATCGGCAAGGATATCCAACTCATCAATGTTCTCAATTAGCTGTGAATGAAGATGCTTGGGGTTATCAAGGCTATGATCAATCAAGGGACAACATGTTTTCCAACACTTACAATTCAGATTTAAGTGATCATTCAAACTCTATGTGGTGGGAATCTCAACAAGTTCAACCCAAAGGCTATTGGCAGCCATATGAGGAGTTCTATTCAAGACCTATGCAGCCACCACAGCCTTCCCCACAACAATTCCAATCGAATTCAAGTATGTCCATGACTTATGATGAAATTCTTGATGTACTAACTTTTTTCACGCAGGGTTTACACCAAGAATGATATTGGCAGCCATCTGAGGAGTTCTATACTACGCCATATGAACCACCACAACCTCAACCATATTCGGCCCAACCAAGTTCAGGTTCGTCAATAGATAATGATAAAATTCTTGAGTTACTCACTTCTTTATCTCAGGGACAAGAAAATCAAAACAAAAGGGTGGACCATTTGGAAAAGCAAATTGGACAGATTGCAGAGCTCATGGTGCAGATTCAAGAGCAAAGTGAACTCTCCAACTCAACTATTGCAAATTCGAAGGAAGATTTTGAAATCCATGATGCTATCACTCTGGGAAGTGCTATGGAGGATGGAGCTGACCTAAAAACGTCCAAACATAGCCTAGAAGTGGATGAGGAGCTGCTGATTGAGGAGGAGGAAGAAGACACACCTACAGCAAGGGAAAAACAACCCTTGCCGCAGCCCCCTAAGCCCTCTTAACCACCCACCACAAGTAAGGACGTCCCAAATTCAATTCATTCTAATGTTATTCCTCCGAATGCACCTTTTCCTCGCAAGTTTTTAATTCCCAAGAAAGATGAGAGTGCAAAAGACATTGTGGAAGCCATTCCAAAGGTGCAAAGTGATATCCCAATTCTTGGAACACTAAATCAAGTTCCAGATTGTGTTGAAGTGTTCAAAGAACCTTGTACACCAAGAAGAAGGAGTCAAGAGCAAGAAGTGGCTGGAGCATATGAAGAATGCATCAAAGAGGCTGTACATGAGACAATAAAGCCCAAAGAAGTTGAATTTGAGGACAAGGGACAAGTCACAACCGTCCTAGTCAATCTGGCCAAGTCCAACATCCCTGAAACCTTCAAAGATGTGGTGTTCGTAATTGAGTTTATGTCGGAGCAAGCAAGTAAGCCATATTTTCCAATTTCGATTTTGTTTTCTACTAACTTGCTGATTTTAATGATTCAGGCACCCACACTAGAATTTAAACCATTGCCGGATCATTTCAAGTATTACCTTCCATTCAAAGATCAATTCCATGTCGTGGCCTCCAACGAAGCTTAATTGGAGGTATCGTCTGGCTGCACGACGTAAAAGCAAGCGCTTCTTGGGAGGCAACCCATGCATTCAACAAAGGAGGACCTAGGACTCACTCCAATTCCAGATTTGCGTTCCTAAACCCTTCTCTTTGTTGTTGTTTCTATTTTGCCATGTTTAGTTTGTTGATTCATTGTTTGTTAGTTTGCTTGTTTGTGTGTGAGTTTATGCTTGAAACATTGAGGACAATGTTTGATTTAAGTGTAAGGGGGGGTAACAAAGTGTTTTTGATGCAAATTCGTGGGATTCTAACACCGGTTACTTCAAAAGTTGTTTCAAGCTATTTTTAAGTGTTTTTAAGCTGTTTTGGAGTGTTTTCGTGTGTTTTGCCTTAAAAATCCGAAAATCTCATAAAAATTTGAAAAATTGTTTTGAAAAACCCAAAAAGAGTTGTTTTTGTGTCGTTTTTGTGTGTTTGTGTCTTAGGTACCTTCCACCACAATGATGAGGATTTGGTTTTTAATTACATGGCTGTTAAAGAGAGTCATAAACATGGATGAAAGTTTGATTTACTCTTTGGTTTATGCTTGGTTGTGGTTATAATTTATGAATTCACATGCAATCATAAATGAAAAATCAGTTTTTGTAACATGCTTGAAGGAAGGAACTCAAATTAACGCTACATCTCTGTGAGACTTGAGCCTAAACGTTCTTTTGGAGAGTTATTGATTTGTGATTCTTTGTTTTCTAAAGTCGTTGCATGATTTCATTATTCTTTGCTTGGTTGCTACTTAGAAGGCGTTTCATCATTTAGTTCCAAATACTAGAACTCATGCCCGTTCCATTCAAAGCATGACATTGATTTGCATAACACATATCAAGATGAAGTTGTGTAGTGACCACCATAGCCAAACAGCCGTACCCCCTTTTCATATGTTTTGTAGGTTTAACCCTTTTGAGCCTTGTTTAGCCTATGTTCTTTGTTAACCCCATTATCTTTACCTAGCCTAGTGTAGGACTATCCATACCCTTGTTCTTAAAGGATAGTGAAGCATAACTTAAAATGAATTCGTTTTGATCTACATTATGCAGTAAATTAAGTGTGGGGGAAGGATTGGTTGTTTTATGCTCAATTCTGCATTTTGTGTTTCAAAAGAAAATAAAATTCGTGGAAAAAAGAAAAGAAAAAGAAAAAGTTGTGAAAAGAATGAAAAAGAGTTTGAAAAGAAGAAAGAATGAGTTTAAGAGTGTTGATTGTTGAAGAAAGGGTCCAAAACATCAAATCTGGCCCTAAAATGTGTAAATCTTCCCTTTTATGTTTTAAGTTGATTTCTGCATTCCAAAGTGAATTCTAAGTGTTGATTTCATTGCTTTGCTTGCTATTCTTTAAGAACCCTTGTTTTCCATATCCTTTCTTTCTTACCCAACACCCCCAAGCCCCGTTTCAACCCTTTAACTTCAATCTTGGGTGTTGTGTGTTTCAATATGTGGAGTTTGGAATTGGTATGAGCATATGGTGTCACTGGTTCTCGCATCTAAGTAGTAGCATTCCATTCATGAGATCATATCTAAATATGCTTATTAACACCATAAAGTGCTTTCTTTGTTGCAACATATGTGAGTGTTCGTTTTAATGTTTACATCAATCTTCTCACATATACTTAGTGTAGGGAGTGTAGTTAGAAAATCTGAGTGAAAATAGAGTGTATATCTAGTAAGGAATTGAGGGAATTCTCTAAGGCATGTTACTATATGCAAAACATCGTTTTAATTGGTTAAATGTGAACTAGTGAATGGTGACTGTGATTAAGTATGAATTCAAGGGTAAGGATGACCAAAATCTGTGCAAATGATGATTTTTAACATGTCATGTGCATTGGAAATCCCTAAAGCAATTGTTGGAAGGTTTAGATTGAGTTTTGTTTCTTTTGTTTCTTTTGTTTTGCTCGAGGACTAGCAAAAGCTAAGTGTGGGGGTATTTGATAGGAGCATATTTACATCACTTAGTTAGCTTGTTTCCTTGCGTTTAGGTTGTTAGTTCTTAGTTATTTTAGTCTTTTACACCATTTTCGTGTGTTTTCAAGTTCTAAGGGCTAAAGGAGCAAGAAAGTGCATTTTGGTGCCTTTTGAAGCAGTTTTGGGCTTGGAATGGATTGCACATGCTTGGAGCTAAGTGGATGGACGAAATTGAAGATCAAATGAGCTTAGGATTGAATGAAGAATGAAGAGTTCAAAATTGGAAGCTAAAGTTTCTAAAGTTGGAAGTTTCTATTCTTGGAGGTTTCCATTCTTGAAAGTTTCTATTCTTGGCTTAGAAGTTTCCTAATCCTTCCTCACCTATGTTCCAGCCATAAAAGGGTTTCAAAACATGTTAGGTTGCCTCATTACATGTTTCTAGAAGTCCTAGAACCTTTCCCTAACCTTGCCGCATATCTCATTTCCCTTTCTTCCCAAAATCTGCCACATAAGTACCTTTCCCTTTCTCTCCACAACCTTGCCGCACAAGGGATCCTTTTCTTTCCTATTTTCTGACCCAAAATCACATTCCCTTTGTGTTCTATGCCTTGCCGCACAAGGAGGAGCTTTTCTTACATATTTTGTGCCTCAAAACACATTCCTAAATCTGTCTTACATATTCTGCCGAATTTCACTTTCTTATTCTCTTTGATTTTCTGATTCTTTCTTACCTATTAAATTGTGGAACCAAATTAGCTAAGTTATGAACTTTTCCTATTATTTTCTGATTGCCATTCAACCCTAGCCCTATAAATAAAGCCATCCGCACCATTTAGTCTCTCTCTCTCTGAACAGATTCTCTGCATCCATTCCATCCACCTATCTACCTATCCATCCTCTACCACCCATCACCACCCATCCTACACACCTTAACCCCTTGTGCCGCAGCTCTACAAAGGAAGAAGGAGAGGATTAACTTGAAGCCGTGCCTAGCCATTCAAGACGTTGGATTGTTGGAACGTTTCTAGGTGTAATCTATCTTTGTTTTCAATGTTTAATTTAATTTCTCTTTGTTTTGCTGTGAACATGAGGAACTAAGCCCTTTTGGCTAGGGGCCTATTCAAAGTCATGAATATGCTTGCAATATGAATTGATTACCTTCAGTTGTGATTTCATAAATTGTGAATTCAATTTGCTTAACTGTTTGATTGATAACTTATTCTTGTATGTTGATTGAGAGTGCACGTTTAGTTTGCATGCATGAATTTGATGCTAGAATATAAGGGAGTTTCACCTAATCGTTATGAACTTATATTCATGTGTAGTGGAGGTTGCTGGTCACGATCGTGTTTAAGTGAATTCTTGGCAGGAGTATCATGCTTTTCATAGTTACGAATGCCTCGTCAATGCTTATAGTTCTCACAAAGCTTAATGATCTCTGATTGTATCTTTATTGTGTTGTTCACGTAGGGGACTTTTAGAGAATGTGTTGAGTTGTTGTATGCGTTATCCCGTCTAATTCAATAACTTAAGGAGAACTTGAAGGTTAATTTAAGCGTACCTAATTAATCTGGGGTGTTGAGTTTTATGGTTTATCGAAAGAACAACTGAAAATTGGTTTGTATGCAAGTGTGTCATGTGTGGAGAAGAACCCTCTAGCTAGCCCATCATCCATAGTTTTACCCAATTTCGTGTAGATTTCCTTAGTTCTTTAGTTTGCTTGTTTTGTTTTCAAAATCGTCAAAACCCAATCCCCCTTTACTTTGTTGAGTCATATTAGTTAGAATCTGATTTAGTTTGTGTTTTTAAGTGTTTAGAGTCAAGTAAAAACCTATTTTCGTCCAAATTCACTCTCAGTGGCAGATTTGAGTCTTTTAGCTTGTTTTGTGCTGTTTTGAGTCTTTTAAGTTGTTTTAGTGTTTTAGAGTTTAGTTTTGCATTCTTTGAGTCTAGTTTAGTGTTTTAAACTTTGTTTTTACGTTTTTGAGTCAGTTTAGAGGTTTTAGCAAGCCCTCCAATCCCCGGTCCAGAACGATCCCTACTTGCATCTATACTATAATTGTCAACAAGAGGGTTTAATTTGTGTGCTGTTTTACATCGCATCAGGGAACATGAAAATCATTACGCAAAGTAATGAGTTGGCATTTGTTTAAAAATGCACTCATATTTTAAGTGCAAACCACATTCTGTGCCAGCATTTCAAAGCATATGAATTGGAATGATATATTCCACTGAAGGATGAAAAGCTAACCCTAAAGAACAAGTTAAAGATTCCAAACTCCAACTCAACCAAACAAGACATTGCTCAAGAACAAGTTAAAAGCTTTCTAACAGATTGCAAAATCACATCCTAAATTCTTCAAACACAACCATGCCTAGTCAAATTTGCATCTAAATCATTCAACAAGTCTACGGCGGATACATGTTGACAATCCTCTCTGCAAATCTGTTGTCCTATAACTCTTATTCCACACGTAACGTAATCCAAAACACTTCAGGCTCACAAATCTTATCTGCATTGTGGTATCTATACTTACAAATCTAGTCTGGAGCATGAAGCCAGTACTTACAATTTGCTACCAAAGTAACAGTCTACTAAAATTTCCGAAACGAAAATCATCGTTTCACTGCCCAGTTGCAGCATTTATAACTCAATGAGATTGTCACATCGCTAACAGAAAATTAGTACAGCAAGAAGGTATCAATAACTATAGACAACATTACGAAAATCCAGTTCTTCGCACAACCATGAGAAACCAAAACAAACCAAAGAAAACAAAGTTGGGAGTTTACAAATGAAATTTCATGGTCAGTCAGGACAAAGGCATTCAATCCCGTCCCCCTCCAATCGCATCTGCAATTCTAGCCGAATGGGTATAAATCTATCCATAGGACAAATAAACACAGTTAGAGATGGTCAGCACAGTTAAGCATTGTTTGCATCAGATAACTATAACTTCCGTATTAGGGTTATAATTACGAGAACGGGTTTTTATCACAAATGGTCCTTGACATTGATCAAACACATCATTTTAATCCTTGACATTGAAAATCAATAGAAATGGTCCCTGAGATTGATCAAACACATCACAAATGGTCCTTCCGTTAAAAACTCTTTAGCAATTTTCAAAGCTTCGTAATTCAATCGTTTCTTAACCAAATTCGACCCATAATATATCAAAACAAAGATAGGAAAGTGTAGAACAAGATTATACCATTTGAAAGCCCAATGGTTGCCAGAGATGGCCGGAAAATAGCCTCAAATGTGACTAGTCCGCGGAAAAACTGGAAAACTTGACGAAAACTGGGTAAACTTTAAACGTTCATAACTTCTTCAATACTCAACGAAATTGAGTGATTCAAAAATTAAAATCATACTTCTCGATGAGAAAAAGAGAATGGTACCTTTATTGACTCCTAATTCACCGAGGTTTGGCCAGAAAACGACGCGAAATTGGATTGTCATTTTCGAATTAGCCAATTTCGAGCCATTTTTCGGCCACAATACGGCGAGTTAGCCATCACGAAACATACCATTCTCTTCGTCTCGTCGAGAAGTATGATTTTCGTTTTTGAATCGCTCGATTTCGTTGATTATTGAAGAAGTTATGAATGTTTTAAGTTTACCCAATTTCCGACGAGTTTTCCAGTTTTTCTGTGGACCAATCACATATGAAGCTATTTTCCGGCCATGTCCAGCAACCATTGGGCTTCCAAATAGGTATAATCTTGTTCTACACTTTCCTATCTTCATTTTGTTATATTATGGGTTGAATTTGATTAAGAAACGATTGAGTTACGAAGCATTGAAAATTGCCCAAAGAGTTTTTAACAGAATGACCATTTGTGATGTGTTTGATCAATGTCAAGAACCATTTCTATTGATTTTCAATGTAAGAGACCAAAATGATGTGTTTGATCAATGTCAAAGATCATTTGTGATAAAAACCCTTACGAAAACCAGAAAAACACACAATCAACTAAGGTTAGTTACCTCAGCAAGGGTAGAGGCGAGCAAGTACTTGGTGAAGCTCTAAGGTTGGCATTCGTAGAGACCAAAACATTGACTAGAAATCAAATTAAGGGCAAGTTTATTCATTTCATGAATTATTTTCATTCTTCTGATACAATGATCTTAAACAATGTTTTTGCCTCCGAACAGTTACGACTCAGGTTTTCGGTTCATCTCAAACCTGAAAGATTCTTCATCTTCCTCTTCCTCAAAGTACATCCATCATCAACAGCTTCTAAAACAGCAGGGACATTCGTTCCTGATGGAGCCATAACAGAGTAAACCAGTTCAGCACAATATCAAGATCAAGGTCGACGAAATTGATTTTCAATCTCAAGGAAATTGTCCATCAATTCTTTAAATTTCCTCTACGGACTAATCCATTAGTCGTAATTTTTCTCAGCTGCATAACTTGACAGTGCACACCACAGCTTACGCCCAGTATTTGAGCCCTTCTTTCACATCCTCGGGATAGTCACCTGGACAAGCAGAATTTTACCAAGAGGTCAGATGTTTGAAGATTTATAACTTATTGAGTTGCACCAATTGTACTAATTGGGGACAAATTTAAAAGAAAACTTTTTTTGTTTGTTTGTTACAAGCTACAACAATGGTGGACGAGGGGATAGGTCAGCCGTAATTAGGTATCGAACTCCTATCTGTGAGAGTTGAAATAGAAACCACTGACTTACAACTGAACATGAATCCTACTGGACCATAATGCTTGTGGCAATTCAAAAGAAGACTTAATAAAGAATAAGTTTCTACGAATTTATCTGCATTTACATTTCACTAACAATCTCACATTTTAGCTTTAAAAATTAAACCCCTTAATCATGTTCATTTAAAAAACACTCCGATATCAATTACCACGTTAACAAGAATAAAAATTCAAAATATGTCACGGAAACAATCAACAAAAACCCAGATCACTCACAAACAATCAACAAAAACCCAGATCACTCACCAGGACTAGAGATCTTCCAATTGGCAATTGGACCCGAAACCGAATCGACCGCGGCCGGAGAGCTTTCCGGCGACTTTTGGGGCTCGTCCATGAACTTCTGGCTCATAGAGTAACAAAGCTCGAGTGCCGGCAAGGTGTTACAGAGCTCGGGAATCTTTTCGTAGCTGAACCCGAATCCCAGATCCAAACACCCTTTGAGCTCGTCGAGATCCTCGTCCGTCAAACTCTTGGTTCTAGACAGATCGTCGTCGTCCGCCGCCTCCAGATACCCTTCAAGCAAAACCTGCTTCTTCTTCTTCTTGCTCTTCAAGCTGTTCAGCTTCGGCCATTCTTACTCGTCGATTTCGTGGATGAATTCGGAAGAAGAAGACGATGTTCGTCGCAACTGATTAGTTTGCTCATCTGGGTTTTCTTGGATTGCAGAAACCCATGATTATGTTTCACAAACAAATGCTTCCATCTCTCTCTAAAACTTTCTCAAGCTTTCTCTCTCTAGAAATTTTCTTCTCTCGTGTTTGTGAGAGAGGCGGAAAGACGGCCTTCTAAAGCTGCACTCAGAGGGAAACAACCAATCATTGCGTTCTTTTTTTTAATTTTTGAAATTTCCATATCGGGATGCATGTCATGTATACACATGATGCCACATACATACATGACATCGTAAGATCCTTGCAAAACGAATAAGATTGCACGATATATGATGAATAAAATGTGAGGATTCAGAGAGGATCCCTAAGATCCTTGCAAAAAAAATCCGGATAAGATCCTTGCAAAGAGAATCCAGAAAGGATCCTCATCCTGATAGAACAATGGGAGAGAGGGTAGGGCCCAAATGGAACTGCTGATGATTGGGTTAGCAGGGTCCAACCATGTTGTTGGATAGGAATTTGTTAAGTTAAAATCTTCTGCACTCAAACTCCATTGTGGCTACCTTAGAGTATGACATCTGTCCACCCGAATCTCTCTGTTTAACGCTGTTACGTCTCTAAAAAAGATTAATAAAAAAAAAAATTGTTGTAAACATTGGTGGCTGACCACTAAATGATGTAATGGATGACTATATCAACTACTTCAGAGCACTGTAGCTTAGCTGGCAACAAGAAGCAAGCACTATCATCTGTGCCCATAAAAAGGAATGTCAAGGATGAGAGAATATATACAGAAGTCACAAGAAGTTCACGGAAGAGGAAGAGAGAGAAAAGAGGAAGAGGAGAGGAGATAATAGAGAGAGAGTTATTTTGTATTCCTATTATTCTAAATTATAATGAAAGCACCACTGTTGTCCCGATGATGTACTCCAGTCACACTGACTGTAGAGGAACCTTGTAAATTTTGTGTTTTGTTTATTTATTCCACTGCACACACCATCGATTTTACAACATGTTATCAGTACGAGAAGCTTTCATGTCAATGGAAAGCACAAAGCCATAAATCTGATTCACCTCTGTCAGCTGAAATCTCACAAAATAAAAGGTATGTTCATTTTTCGTCTCTCCCACCGCGCCAGAAGCTCCCTACTGAATTCCAGTGAGAATTGAAATTTACAACGACCTGTAGTCATCACGAGATAAGAAAACTCGTACCTGACAACTGGTTTCCAGAGATCCAGAAGAATCTTATTAGACTTGGAAACCCAGATCGCGTCTTTTTCGACGGATCTCGAGAACTCCAATGAATACTCGGTTGTCTGAGATGGTGACGGCATGACTGACTCCACATAGGCCTTCATCTCTTATACCTCCATCAACCCCGCGGTCATCTATGTTCCTGTATGGAGGTTCTTGCTTCGCGATGCCATGTTCTCTGGGCCGTGCAAGAAAAATTGAAGAAAACACGGGGATGGGAAATGGTATTCCATATCTGGTCTCTCCCATGGAAGAAGTAACAGTATGTGGGTTTTTGCAAAGAAAAAAGGGGCAAAAGCAATGGAATGGTGCATCAACACCTTTTGAAAAAGTATAAGACAAAATAATAAAATAAAAGGAAAAATGATGGTGTGTTAGACACCATGTGGAAACTAAGAAAAAGTAATAAAAACAAAAAACAAAAGGGTAAAGACATTTTGGATGGTGTCGTACCATTTGAAAAGAAAGGAGAAAATATCTATATTTATTTATGTGAATGGTGTTGGTTTAAAACACTTTCACGAGTCATATTTACTTTAAAGCAATTTATTTACCACAGACAGTTTTACCACCTACTGCTTTAAGTTTTGATCTATGTGAATGGTGCTGAATTAAAGCCCTTGTCACAAACTTTATTTACTTAATGCAATTTATTCACTATGGCTGGAATTACTGCCTATTGCTTTAATTTATTTATTGTACTTATCTTTTGTTACGATGAGTATATATAGGACCTGAAGTTCCTTGATCAGATCAGAACCTGTAGTTTCTTGATCCTCATCATATAAACATGATTGGACTTGAAGTTTCATCATACAAAAAGATCGGGCATGAAGTCCCTTGATCCTCAAGATCAAGACACAAAGTTCCTTGATGAGTACCGTAAGTTTGAAGTGCCGTAGTGCCTCAACTTAATTGTAATAAAAGTTATAAGAGTATCAGTCCACAGACTATTAAATAAGGACCAGAACTTCCTTATGTTCATACTCAAAATAGTTTAGCAGAAGCATTTATTAAGCGTATGAAATTGACTGCACGCCCTCTGCTCGTAAAAACGAAATAGCCAGTTTTCTACATGGGGACATGTAAATTTTACATGATGCATTATTAATTCAATTGAGACATGTTACCAACCATCAATACTTCTCAGTACAACTCGTGTTTGGGCACCTGCCAAACATTACACATTTACGAGTTTTTGGTTGTGTTATCTTTGTGCCTATTGCACTACCATAACGTACTAAAATGAGGCATCATCGCAGATTGAGAATTTATTTGATTCATCATCTATCATTCAATATTTGGAATCCTTGACTGGGGATATGTTTACCGCATGGTTTGCAGACTGTCATTTTGTTAGGACAATTTTCCCGCCATTAGGGGGAGAAAATATCATTCCAGAAGAATGATGAGAAAATATCATTCCAGAAAAATGATGAGAAAATATCATTCCAGAAAAATGATGAGAAAATATCATTCTAGAAGAATGATGAGAAAATACCGTTCCAGAAGAACGAAGAGAATTTGTCTTACTTTGATTCACAAATCAATCAATGAGAAAATGAAGTAAGAATAATTGAATGATGCAACGAAAGTGATGAAATCACATATACTTGCTGCAAATGTGCCTAAAAGAATTGATGTCCTTGTTGGACAAAATAATGAGGCAGTAAATGAGTTATCTGTTGCACGCCTGAAGCGTGGCAGACCTTCAGACTCAAAAGGTTTAGTCATTTGAAAGAAGAAGAATATGACACTACTGAATTATTGCATTCCTGAAGCATAACTGTTGCATGCCAGAAGCATGACAGTTGTCGCATGGATATACGTCCCAGAAAGGACAATCCGCGGACATGGGAATGTTGATGTCTCATGCATGAAGCATGATAGACGTATAGGTTCCAATGACTCAACTCCCGGAAGTGGAGATTAAAATCCAAGCTCTATAACGGTCAAGAAGATGTTATGATCCGCATTCTCTAAATTACGACTATCCTCGAAGAGATAATGTAATGCCCTTGAAGACGCAATGGATATCCAAAGAAATGAAAAGCTTTTATGCATGCACATGCACATGAGAATATGGGATCATAGATTGATGATAACCAATGGTAATGTTGGTTTTTACAAGTAGCTATTAAATTCATCAATGAGCTGTGTTGATATTAAGTCTCGTTCTTTTTCCGTCAATAAAATTATTGGCCAAAATGGAGAAAGGCAATTCCATTACAGTTTTGTAAGAAGGTGGAAAAATGGACCTATATACTTGAATACAATACAAATAGCCAAAAGATGTTGAACCTAGAAGGTTACATTGGGCATTTGTAATACAGTGAAATGCACTCACATGATATGACACAAGGTTACTAATTGAAACCTAAAATTATACTCCCGTAAATGAGTTCATATGAATGGAGAATCATATACGAAGGGTTTTGAATCGCCCACATCATATCTCCATAAGTAAATCCCTCAAGTATACATGGGAGCAAATTACTCTATATAAATTCCAAATGAAAATATGTCATGAAGTGAAGAAAATCCCTGAAGGATTTAGATTGCTTGAAGAAAGACCTGGAAAGGTAAAGCGTAAATTATGTACTCAATACCAATGGATGGTATAAATTGCCTTAGTGAGTACTATCATTATGATATTGTTGCAACATACTAAAATCTCTTGCAAGAGTTAATGATATTAGATTGGAACTCCTAAAGAGTTTAGAAAAATTATAAAGTGTTGAAGGAAATATTGTCTCAAACTGCAGATTGAACAATATGCCAACACGAATCTTATCCATGATGTTTATGATATTAGAGAACCATATGGATTGAAGATTATGAGTTGAATACTCAAATGATGTAGACCCTAAGAATGATCATTTATCTTTGTGAGGGTAATGATAAATGGATATTTGGTCCAGAAGTACCACATCTTAGTGAAATATATGCTTTGTTGAATGAATAAAGCTTATTTATTGATATCTCTGAGAAATTACAGGCATCTACAACAAACAAACAGGATGGAGCCTTCACAAAGGTTGCTTATGTGACGCCTCAGTACTCAGAAGTACCCTAGAAAGAGGAGGCATCGGAGGTTGATTATTCAGAGCCTCAATACTTGGTGAAACTCCAGATGATGAAGGCAATAGATGCCTTTGGAATAAAGCCTCGAACCTCTGATTGTCACTTTAAGTCCGACTTTTGGATTCCAGCAGCTGGTCGAGCTTTCTTTTTATGCTCGTTGAGTAATTATTTGTAAGCATGTGTAACACTCTATTATCCTGCTTGAGCCCTCTAATATCTTGTTATAGAGTCTCCAACTGTAAGAGGGTCATTAGAAGTTGAGACGGACGGGCGCCATATATTATCCTGACACGGCTCGTCGGTATCCTTCTCAAGACTCAAATCTAAACAAAGGTTAGATGGGCAAGCCATTTTCAGAAAAAATGAGGTCGGATAAAATCTCAAAAGTGCAAGAAAGAATTCTACATGCAGAAGTTTTCCGAGCATACATTTTGAGCACAATTGATACCTCTATAACAAGAAAAGGCAACACAGCCACTTGTTTAGAGATCGAAGAGGAATCGCTCTCCAAATTTCAAAAGCCGGATTTCCTAGATCAAAGTTCGTCAACATTTCTCACATGCAATCTCAGCTTTTCCGGATTACACATGCAGTTTTTGATGTGAAAATTAACTTAACACACAAATTAAACCCTATTGATGACAATTGTAGCAATGATGTAAGTAGAGATCGTTCTAGACCGGGGATTAACTAGGGATGCTAATCAGCACAAATTAGACTCAAAAACACTAAACTAGACTCTATTGACTCAAAACTAACTTAAAACACTAAAAACAGCAAGAAACAATCAACAAGACTCAATTCTAGACCTAACAAGTAATTTTTACGAAAATAGAACTTTAAAAGACTCAAAAGACTAAAACAAAACAGATTTTGACTCTGAAAACAAGTTGAAATGAAAGGGGGATTGTTTTTGTTTTTGACGAATTTAAACTAAAACAGAAACTTTGCATAAAAACTTTAGAAAAAATGATTTTGATGAATTAAGAAGGGTGAAAGGCTAGTTAGAGGGTCCTTCTCCACACATGATATATGCATATGAACCAATTTCCAATTATTATTCATTTAGACATGAACGACAACACCCCAAATTAACCGTGACTGCACAAATTAATCGTCAGATTTTCCTTAGTTCATTGAATTGAATGAAAGACGCATTACAGCCAAATTATCCTTATCAAGTCTTTTAACTATGTCAGCATGATAGAAAACATATCAAAGGTCATTAGGTTCTTTGAAAATCATAAGTGTTGACTAGGCATTCGTAACTATGATAGCATGATACTCTTGCCTAGGACTTACTTAACATGATTGTGACTAGCAACCTTTATTACTTGTGAATATAAGTTCATAACGATTAGGTGAAACTCCCTTATACTCTAGCATCAAATTCATGCATGCAAATTAAGTGTCGACCCCCAATTAACACACACAAACAAGTTTTAATAACTCAGTTAAGCAAATCACATTCTAGTCTTAAGAAACAATAACTGGACGTAATCAATTCATATATAACATATAATCATGGCTTCAAATTCACCTCTAACTATAAAGAAATTAGTTCCTCATGTCTACAAGCAAACAAATATAAATAAAATTAAACATTGAAAACAAGAGATAGAAAACGCTCCAGACTCCTTCCTTTCTTTGCAAAGTTGCGGCACAATGAGGTTGAATGGCTAATTGTGGTGTAGAGATGTGTGAATGATAGATGGTGGTGTTTTGAATGGTGCAGCAAAAGGGTCCATTTATAGGGGGAGGTGCGGCACAAACATGTAGTGTAGGAAAAGGATTACAAAATGTAGTTTGTGTAGGAAAATAAAAACACAATCTTAAGGGGAAAAGGTTATGTAATCCTAGCAGGAAATAGGACATCTAGAAGGTCAAAAACCAAAGGGATTTAGGAGAAAGGTGCGGCTGGATCATGCATCTAGAAGGCTTGGGTGCCACTTTTTTAGGGACTTCTAGAAAGGGTGTTATTTGGCTGATTTTGACACTTCTAGAAGGGGATAGGTGCGGCACCTTTATAGGAGAGGATGAGGTTCCTAGAAATCAGGTTCTTAGGTCTCCTAAACTGAAATTGAATCCCTTTTGCAATAGGAATTAGGTTAGGAAAGGATTAGGATAAGATAAGATAAGGTTTGGATAAGATAAGGATAAGATAAGGTAGTTTGGATAATGTTTTGGATAATTCTCCTTTTTTGTAGCTGATTCCTTATCTTCAATGACTTGAATTTACTTCTTCACCTCTTTTGCACATTCCTAGCCTCTCTTGAACTTCAAATCCGTCCATTCCTCATGCTCCATACTTGTGACATCCATTCTTGGCCCAAAACTGCTCTAAAATGCTCCAAATTGCACTTTCTTGCCAACTTTGTCATTTAAACCTACAAACACACAAAAATGACTTAAGACACTATAATAAGCAACAAATAACTAAGTAAATGCAAGAAAACACACTAACTAAATCGCATAAATATGCTCCTATCAAATTCCCCCACACTTAGCTTTTGCTAGTCCTCGAGCAAAACAAACAAAACATAACCTAAACCTTCGAACGTTCGCCTCAGGGATTTCCAATGAAACATAACATGTTAAAAATCATTACTTCCATAGATTTTAGTTATCCCTACCCTTGAGCACATACTTAATCACAGTTACCACTCACTAGTTCGCATCTAATCAATTAAAACAACATTTTGAATGTAGTAACATGCCTTAGAGAATCCCTCAATTCCTTACTAGATTTGCACTCAATTTGCACTCAGATTTTCTGACTACACTCCCTACACTAGGTATATGTGAGAAGATTGATGTAAACATGAAAACTAATACTCATATATGTATTAACAAAGAAGGCACTTTCTGGAATTATTAATGCATGTATATATATGATCTCATGAATGGAATGCCACTACTTAGACGCGAGAACCAGGGATACCATATGCTCATACCAATCCCAAACTCCACATATTGAAACACATAACAATCAAGATAGAAGTCTAAGGGTATTGGCTAACAAAGAAAGGTAAGGAAAACAAACGTTCTTAAAGCAATAGCAAGCAAAGTAATGAATATGACACTTAGAACTCCCTTTTTAAATGCAGCCACAAACTTTGGTACATACAGGGAAGATCACACATACTTAGGGCCGAATTCAACCTTTTTGGACCCTTTCTTCAACAGCCAACACTTGTGAGCTTAATCTCACTTATTTTGAACACTTCTTCTTTCTTTTCACAACTTTTCTTTTCCTTTTCTTTTTCTCACGAATTTTTTCCTTTTTTTTTTTCTTTTTCCTACCCGTGCCTCTTTTTTACTTTGGCACACAAAATCACTAAAATCCCTCCCTCACACTTGTTTGCTGCCTAATAAAGAACAAAGGGAATTCACTCTAGGCCATGCTTCACTACGCCTTAAGAATAAGGGTAAGGATGGTCCTAATCTAGGTTAGGTAGGGAACATGTGGGTTAACAACGAACATAGGCTAAACAAGGCTCAAAAGGGTTAAACCTACAAAATCAATGAGAAAGGGGTATGGCATTTTGGCTCTGGTTTTAACTAAACAACTTTATCTTATTTTATGTTATGCTAATCAATTTCATGCTTTGAATGAAACGGGCATGAGTTCTAGTATTTGGAACTAAAATGATGAAAACGCATTCTAAGTAGCAACCAAGCAAAGAAACAATGAGATCATGCAACGACTTTACAAAACAAAGAATCATAGGTTAATAACTCTCCAAACAAAGTTTAGGCTCAAGTCTTTCAGGGTTGTAGCGTTAGTTTGAGTTTCTTCCTTCAAGCATGTTACAAAAACTGATTTTTTTTTATTTTTTATGATTACATGTGAATTCATGAATGTCAACTATAACCAAGCATAAACCAAAGAGCATATCAAACTTCAATCCATGTTTGTAACTTTCTTTAACAGTCATGCAATTAAAAACCAAATCCTCATCATTGTGTTGGAAGGTACCCTAAGACACAAACACAAAAACGACTCTAAAAACAACTCTTCTTGGTATTTTTCATAACTTTTTTCAAATTTTTTTGTAAATTTTCATATTTTCTGCTATAGGACACATTGAAACACTTCAAAACACACTAAAAACGTTTAAAACAGTGAAAAACAACTTTAGAAGTGATAGGTGACAAAATCCCACGAATTTTTCAATGAAAACACTTTGTTTACCCCCCCCCCCCAACACTTAAACCAAACATTGTCCTCAATGTTTCAAACATAGACTCACACACAAGCAAGCAAACAACACAACTAACAAACATGACAAATATGGCAAAGTAAAAGCAATAAAGAGTAGGGTTTAGAAACGCAAATCTGGTTGTGGAGCCAGAGCCTAGGTCTTATTTATTTGCATGGGTTGCCTCCCAAGAAGCGCTTGCTTTAACATCTTCCAGCCGGACGAACCTTCCTTCTACTCTTCAATGGGACCCACGGCATTGAAGGATATGTCCTCCGTGATGTGTTCTTCAAAGTGTTCATAGTAATGCTTCAAACGTTGTCCATTCACTTTGAACTCTTGTCCCGTCTTTAAACGTTGAATTTGGACTGCACCATGAAGAAATACATTAGTAACAATAAACGGACCAATCCACTTAGAACGTAACTTACCTGGAAATAGACGAATGTGGGAATTGAAAAGTAACACTTTCTGCCCTTTGGAAAACGTCTTGGTGCGAATCATCTTGTCATGAAAGGCCTTCGTCTTCTCTTTGTAAATTCGAGCGTTCTCGTAAGCTTCATTCCTAAGCTCTTCAAGCTCGTTCAATTGAAGCTTCCTATGGATTCCTGCGGCATCTATGTCCATATTCCAGGTCATGACTGCCCAATACGCTTTGTGCTCCAATTCAACGGGAAGATGGCATGGTTTCCCATAGATGAGCCGAAATGGGGACATTCCAATTGGTGTTTTGTAGGCCGTACGATACACCCACAATGCATCATTTAAACGCAAGCTCCAATCTTTGCGGTTTGGCCCCACGGTCTTCTCCAAAATCTGCTTGATTTCTCTATTGGAGACCTCGGCTTGCCCACTTGTTTGAGGGTGATAAGGTGTTGCCACCTTATGCGTGACATTATATTTCTTGAGTAGTGCCTCAATGGTTTGATTGCAAAAGTGTGAACCCCCATCACTGATAAGAACTCTTGGCATTCCAAATCTAGCAAATATGTTAGTTCTAACAAAATCTGCAACCACTTTAGAATCATTAGTACGGGTGGCTTTTGCTTCCACCCATTTCGAAGCATAATCAATCGCAAGTAGAATGTAAACAAAACCATGAGATGAAGGAAAAAGACCCATGAAATCAATGCCCCAAACATCAAAAATTTCGACACCAAAGATAGGGACCTGCGGCATTTGGTCTTTTGGTCCTATGTTTCCGGTTCTTTGACAACGATCACATGTTATGCAAAAAGTTCTAGCATCCTTAAAGATAGTAGGCCAATAAAAACCACATTCAAGTACTTTACGTGCAGTCCTTTGAGTGCCAAAGTGACCTCCACATGCATAAGTGTGACAAAAATTTAAAATTGAATGAATTTCAGAATCATGCACACATCTACGAATGATTTGATCAGAGCAATATTTCCACAAATAAGGATCATCCCACACATAATTTCGTGCATCATGCTTGAGTTTATCACGTTGATTCTTGTTTAGCTCATTTGGAATCACTTTAGACACTAAATAATTGACTAAATCAGCAAACCAAGGTGTACTTACCTTAATGGACAGCAACTGCTCATCTGGGAACGTCTCTGGGATGGGAATTTGGTCTTCTTCACGCACTAATCTGCTTAGGTGGTCAGCCACTACGTTTTCACCTCCTTTCTTGTCCCGGATTTCGATATCGAACTCTTGAAGTAGGAACATCCATCGAATAAGTCTTGGTTTAGCCTCCTTCTTCGTAAGTAGGTATTTCAAAGCTGCATGAACAGAGTAAATAATGACTTTAGTACCAAGTAAGTATGAACGAAACTTATCTAAAGCAAAGACAACGGCAAGAAGTTCTTTTTCCGTTGTAGAGTGGTTCAATTGAGCGTCGTTCAAGGTCCTTGAGGCATAGTAGATGACGTGCAAATTCTTATCCTTCCTTTGTCCTAACACGGCTCCTAATGCATAATCGGAAGCATCGCACATTAGCTCAAACGGAAGACTCCAGTTGGGTGGCATAATGATTGGTGCCGTGGTGAGCTTCTCTTTGAGTTGGTTGAAAGCCTTTTCACATTCCTCGTCAAATTTGAATGCTACTTCCTTTTGAAGGAGACGGCACAAAGGTTGAGAAATCTTCGAAAAATCTTTGATGAATCGCCTATAGAATCCTGCATGACCAAGAAAAGAACGAACCTCTCTCACCGAAGTAGGAGAGGGTAAGTAGCGTACAAGATCTATTTTTGACTTATCAACCTCAATTCCTCTTTCTGAAACAATATGATCTAAAACTATACCTTGTTTTACCATAAAATGACATTTCTCCCAATTTAAAACAAGGTTAGTTTCAACGCATCGTTTTAAGATTAGTGTAAGGTTATCCAAACAATTATCAAACAAATCACCAAATACACTAAAATCATCCATGAATACCTCAATAATCTTCTCTACGAAATCTGAAAAGATACTTACCGTGCATCGTTGAAATGTGGCAGGTGCATTGCATAAACCGAATGACATGCGACGATAAGCAAAGGTACCAATGGGGCATGTGAAAGTGGTTTTTTCTTGGTCATCTGGAGCTATGACAATCTGATTATATCCTGAGTAGCCATCAAGAAAACAATAAAAAGAATGACCGGCTAACCTTTCAAGCATTTGGTCAATGAATGGCAAATGGAAGTGGTCCTTTCTTGTTGTGATGTTAAGCTTTCTATAATCGATGCATACTCTCCAACCTGTTTGGATACGGGTTGGCACAAGCTCATCTTCAGCATTCTTCACCACTGTCACTCCGGATTTCTTAGGCACAACTTGAATCGGTGAAACCCAATGGCTATCCGAGATGGGATAAATCACTCCACAATCCAGAAGCTTGATAATCTCTTTCTTCACAACTTCCATCATTGGCAGGTTTAGTCGACGTTGAGCCTCTCGAGTTGGTTTAGCCTCCTCCTCTAGAAGTATGCGATGCATGCAAGTTGTAGGGCTAATACCTTTAATGTCGGCCAAGGTCCACCCTATGGCTGTTTTGTGCTCTTTCAACACCCGAATCAGTTTCTCTTCCTCTAATGCCATGAGTGTTGAAGAAATTATGACCGGCAATGTTTCTTTGTCTCCTAGATAGGCGTACTTCAAATGACTTGGCAATGGTTTAAGTTCAAGAATTGGGGCCTGAATCACTGAAGGTAACAACTTATTAGTAGAAACAGGAATTGAAATTGAGATTGGAGATTTATCCTGATATTGCGGCAATGCTCCTAGGGCAGCCACCATCTCACCAATTTCTTCACTAGGTACGGCCAGATTTGGTTCTAGGCCCAATCCCTCGGCAATTGTTGTTTCAAGGGGATCTTCGTCTAATGAATCAAGAAATTCCTGAGCCATTGAATCAAATGCATCAATAGAAAAGCAAGAATGATCATTTTTAGGGAATTTAATAGCTTCAGAAATATTGAAATCAATCACTTCCCCATCAAATTCCATCGTTAACGTCCCCTTGAACACGTCGATCTTGGTGCGTGCTGTTTTCATGAAGGGCCTCCCAAGTAGGATCGGCAATGGGGTAACATTGGGTGAATCCTCCATCTCTAAAACATAGAAATCTGCTGGGAATATCAAATTGTTAACCTGCACCAAAACATCTTCCACAACTCCTTTCGGATATGCATTAGAATGATCGGCCAATTGAATAATCACACCATTGTTTTTAAGCTCTCCTAAGTTCATAGATGCAAAAATTGAATAAGGCATAACGTTAATTGAAGCTCCTAAGTCTAACATGGCATGTTCAAACTTATTATTTCCAATAACACAAGGAATTGTAAAACTACCCGGATCTTTGCATTTAGGTGGTAATTTCCTTTGTAACACTGCAGAAACATTCTCACTTACCTGGACCACCTCTTTGTTTGAAATCCTTTTCCTTGTTGTGCAAAGTTCTTTAAAAAATTTGGCATGCTTTGGAACTTGCTTGATTGCATCAAGGAGCGGAATATTGACTTGTACTTTCCTAAAGGTTTCTAGAATGTCCTTCTCGTTCTCTTCTTTCCTTGATTGCTTAAACCTGCTAGGAAAGGGCACATTTAGTGGAATAGAACTTGAATGGGTCGAATTCTTACTTACCTTGGGTGTAGGATACGGCATAGGTGCATTTGAAGGTTGCGACATTGTTTCTTTCTTCCTTGCCGTGGCTACCTCATTCCCTTCTTATTCTTCCATCAGTTTGTTATCCTCTTGGTGGCCTTGTTGGGATACTTTCAAATTCTCTCCAAGTTCCTTACCACTTCTCAATATAATGGCTTTGGCAGATTCAAATCCTCCCTTTGGATTCACAATGGTTGAGCTAGGAAGTTTGCCTTGTTGTCAGAATTGTCCTAGGAACTCTGAAATCTGCCACAATTGATTCTTTATTTCACCCATCTCCTTTTGATGATTCGCCACTACTTGTGCTTGAGTTTGCATCTCTTTGTTGTGGTTTTGTATTCCCTGCGACATAGAGGTTAATAACTCAAGAATTTTAGCATTTTCAAGGGATGAACCTGAAGTTTGTTGGGTAGCTTGTGGATAGGCTTGAGATGGCACGAATGGTTTTTGAAGGAACCCAGGGGGCTGTCGAAATTGGCTTTGTTGTTGAGGTTGTTGTGGCTCCCTCCACTTGAAGTTAGGGTGATCTCTTCAACCCGGATTGTACATGTTGGAGTAAGGATCATTGCGTGGCTGATTTTGGCTCCCAAAACCCACGGCATTGGCAGATTCCCACCCTCTATTCTCAATCAATTGAGGGCATTGATCATTGAGGTGCCCTTTGCATAGAGCACACGCCATATACACTTTGTGTAATCCCTTGCAATTTCGATCCATCGACAACCTGTGACAAAAGAACAGTGAGATTAGCCATTTGAGATTGAAGTTCAAAAATTGCACTTACCTCATTCCCTTGTTGTTGCCGTGGGGGGTCTCTTTGTCCAAGGCCTTCGTATTGTTGTGCATTCAACGCTCGGTAGGCAATTAGGATCTTTGCAGCCATTGATGTTTTGTCAACCAATGCACCTCCCGCTGAAGCATCTAGCATTTGTCGCTCAATTGGAAGAAGTCCTTCGTAGAAGTATTGAAGTAAAAGTTCTTCTTTCATTTGATGTTGAGGACATGAGGCGACAGGGGCCTTAAAACGCTCATAGTATGCTGGAAATGTCTCTCATTGGCTTTGTTGAATTCCACTAATCTTCTTCCTTAAGAGAATGACTCTCGAAGTGGGGAAGAACTTCTCTAAAAATGCCCTCTTCATGCTTTCCCAAGAAGTGACCATTCCGGGTGCTAATTCATAAAGCCAATCTTTAGCCTTTTCCAAAAGAGAGAATGGAAAAGCCTTCATTACCAAAATGTTCCCATCGACATTGATGGGTGTCATGCTCAAACAAACCACTTCGAACTCCTTAAGATGCTTGTTTGGATCTTCCATGGATAGCCCATGGTATTTGGGAATGTGATGCAACAAGCTTGACTTCAATTCGAACTCATCGGTCTTGCCTTGAGCAGCCGCGGGGTATTGAATGCAAAGGGGTGCGGCATTGGCCAACCCCGAGGCTGAAAGTTCCTTGATTGTACGATTATCCATAGCCATGGCTTGTTCTTCTTCTTCAAATTCAGATTCAGCCTCTGAGCTTGAACTAGGTTCACTAGGTTTTGGATACCTCATCTTCCTTCTCAATGTTTGTTCAAAATCGTCGTCAAACTCCAAGATATGCTCACGAACTGTTTGAGAACTTCGAGTCATAAACTAGTACCTAAAACAAGAAAACAAAACAAAATCAGAAAACAAAGTAAAACAAAACACACAGCAAACAAGGGATTAGCAAGTTTGCTAATCCCCGGCAACGGCACCAAAATTTGATGTGAAAATTAACTTGACACACAAATTAAACCCTATTGATGACAATTGTAGCAATGATGTAAGTAGGGATCGTTCTAGACCGTGGATTAACTAGGGATGCTAAGCAACACAAATTAGACTCAAAAACACTAAACTAGACTCTATTGACTCAAAACTAACTAAAACACTAAAAACAGCAAGAAACAATCAACAAGAAGCAATTCTAGACCTAACAAGTAATTTTTACGAAAATAGAACTTTAAAAGACTCAAAAGACTAAAACAAAACAGTTTTTGACTCTGAAAACAAGTTGAAATGAAAGGGGGATTGTTTTTGACGAATTTAAACTAAAACAGAAAATCTGCATAAAAACTTTAGAAAAAACGATTTTGATGAATTAAGAAGGGTGAAAGGCTAGTTAGAGGGTCCTTCTCCACACATGATATATGCATATGAACCCATTTCCAGTTATTATTCCTTTAGACATGAATGACAACACCCCAAGTTAACCGTGACTGCACAAATTAACCGTCAGATTTTCCTTAATTCATTAAATTGAATGAAAGACGCATTACAACCAAATTATCCTTTTCAAGTCTTCTAACTATGTCAGCATGATAGAAAACATATCAAAGGTCATTAAGTTCTTTGAAAATCATAAGTGTTGACGAGGCATTCGTAACTATGACAGCATGATACTCTTGCCTAGGACTTACTTAACATGATTGTGACTAGCAACCTTTACTACTTGTGAATATAAGTTCATAACGATTAGGTGAAACTCCCTTATACTCTAGCATCAAATTCATGCATGCAAATTAAGTGTCGACCCCCAATTAACACATACAAACAAGTTTTAGTAACTCAGTTAAGCAAATCACATTCTAGTCTTAAGAAACAATAACTAGACGTAATCATTTCATATATAACATATAATCATGGCTTCAAATTCTCCTCTAACTATAAAGAAATTAGTTCCTCATGTCCACAAGCAAACAAATATAAATAAAATTAAACATTGAAAACAAGAGATAGAAAACACCTAGAAAACGCTCCAGACTCCTTCCTTTCTTTGCAAAGTTGCGGCACAATGAGGTTGAATGGCTGATTGTGGTGTAGAGATGTGTGAATGATAGATGGTGGTGTTTTGAATGGTGCAGCAAAAGGGTCAATTTATAAGGGGAGGTGCGGCACAAACATGTAGTGTAGGAAAAGGATTACAAAATGTAGTTTGTGTAGGAAAATAAAAACACAATCCTACGGGGAAAAGGTTATGTAATCTTAGCAGGAAATAGGACATCTAGAAGGTCAAAAACCAAAGGGATTTAGGAGAAAGGTGTGGCTGGATCATGCATCTAGAAGGCTTGGGGCGCCACTTTTTTAGGGACTTCTAGAAATGGTGTTATTTGGCTGATTTTCACACTTCTAGAAGGGGATAGGTGCGGCACCTTTATAGGAGAGGATAAGGTTCCTAGAAATCAGGTTCTTAGGTCTCCTAAACTGAAATTGAATCCCTTTTGCAATAGGAATTTGGTTAGGAAAGGATTAGGATAAGATAAGATAAGGTTTAGATAAGAAAAGGATAAGATAAGGTAGTTTGGATAATGTTTTGGATAATTCTCCTTCTTTGTAGCTGATTCCTTATCTTCAATGACTTGAATTTATTTCTTCAACTCTTTTGCACATTCCTAGCCTTTCTTGAACTTCAAATTAATCCATCCCTCATGCTCCATACTTGTGACATCCATTCTTGGCCCAAAACTGCTCTAAAATGCTCCAAATTGCACTTTCTTGCCAACTTTGTCATTTGAACCTACAAACACACGAAAATGACTTAAGACACTATAATAAGCAACAAATAACTAAGTAAATGCAAGAAAACACACTAACTAAATCGCATAAATATGCTCCTGTCAGTTTTGTCAAAGATCTCTGACAGAGGTTAAAACGCGTAAATCTTAAAACGCATGAATCTTACTGTTTCAATTACCTAATAGTTGTCGACAATAATAGAGAACATCATCACTACTTGCTTAAATCCCTATATCTGTCGACCTCTGTCCTCAATAACAAGGTAGACCTGGAGGAATACCTAACTCTTTCTCATCTCCGAGAATGCATCTTCAACAAAGCATCTCGAAATACTCAGTTTTCTTCCTCTCCGAGAATACCTCTTCAAAACAAGTCACACCAGAGCAAAAGCATCTCATATCTTCAGGGATGAGAGCAAGAGTATCTCATATCATGTAATCTCTATGTCCTTTCCTTTGCCCTTGTTCTCACCTGCAGGACAAGGAAAAAGAGAGCAATCAATCGCCACATGGAATCAAGCTTCCAATATGGAACTGATTGCCCGGAACCTTTCCCTGGTTGCTTACCTTACATTGCTTTCGAGTGCTCATTTTCAACTGTTGATATGATGATAGCTACCAAGCATGATGAGTCGCTGAGAAGTGATGTTTTGAAGGACCATCCAAATGCAAGGTTTGCATTCCACTCCTGCATCAGAGGGCAAATACTGCAAGAGAAGATGCCAAACCTGCATGGGGAAAAACTAGGGAAAATACCACTTCTGCAAGGGGAACAGATAAGGCAAGTGAAAATGATACATTGAAGCATGTGGAGACAAGCACAACAATACGTATACCGATTCATCCCTAACGAAGCCAAAGATCACTTGGTACGTGGAGATGGTCCTGGTCCCATTTCATTCAAGAACAAGTCCCAAGGCCCTTGAAGAAATCACAAGTCTGATTCAAGATCAAGCGTCCACCACCTTTGAATCAAATTTAGCTCCAGATAAAATGAGTAAATTCAGACCTTTGGAGGAAGTCTAGCAGAAGGCCCTCCAGCCTAGTTCAAGAACAAGCATGTGGAAAGTTAACTACAAGTAAAACACCTCTTTTAGCAACTCTTCTCGCTAAGATACTAAAGTAGAATGATCAACGATCAACCTAAATGATTTGAAATCAAGGGGGAGATACTCATCAGGGGGAGCATCCAAAAAGAGATCAAGATTTTAACGAGTCAATCGAAGATTTGTGGTCATCCAAGGGGGAGTGTTGTAAACATTGGTGGCTGACCACTAAATGATGTAATGTATGACTTTATCAACTACTTTAGAGCCCTGTAGCTTAGCTGGCAACAAGACAGCAAGCACTATCATCTATGCCTATAAAAAGGAATGTTAAGGATGAGAGAATACATACATAAGTCACAAGAAGTTCCCGGAAAAGGAAGAGAGAGAAAAAAGGAAGAGGAGAGGAGATAATAGAGATAGTTATTTTGTACTCCTATTATTCTAAATTATAATGAAAGCACCACTCTGTCCCGAGGACTTACTCCAGTCACAATGACTGTAGAGGAACTTCGTCAATTTTGTGTCTTGTTTATTTATTCCACTGCACACACCATCAATTTTACAACAAAAACTAAGAACAAAACGTGAACCCAAAATCCCAAACCCTCCTCGCCACTCCCACCCAACATCGACCACCAACATAGCATGGGAAGTTGTTGCAGATGAGGTGGCCTCGAGAAGAGGAGGCTTAAAGTGGAAGGGGCTTTCCGCGATCAAGAAGGTCGCGGATTGACGAGGAGTCTGGGGCAACAATAGTCGGCGGTGGTTGGATTGCTGGAAAAGCTCTATCTCCCTTCCTTTCTTTCTCTTGTTCTTGCTGCCCGAGATCCAAGAATTTGGCGTCATGTCCCTATGAAACTAACTCGAATTGGAAACAAATTAAACCTAGGTGGAGAGGAAATTGGGTTGCGGGAGAAATATAAAGGAATGAAGGGGAGAGACAGAGCTTTGCGGTTGTGGAGAGGAGAGGGATTGCTACCGGTGGCTGGGATAGTTGAGGGGGTTGGGTGGGTGAGAAAGGTACTGATTGCTGGGTCTTTTTCTTTTCAAATTTTATTTTTTCAGAATTTCTTTTAACTCAACTTTGTTAATGTTATGGTTGCTATTATGTTAAGGACAAGTGTCGAACTCTTAGAGAAGCCACAGAGAGACCACATAGAAATTTGGGTGCACAAGATTTGAACTCGAATTTGTTTGCATGTGATTGACAAAGAGGCATGTGGGAGGAGAATGACTTGGATACTAAAGGTGTACATTATATTCATGCTTTGTGTCACTAATAAAATGATATTTGTTGATTTATTTAGAGTAGGATTTTCTCTTCCTTAAATTTTATTTCTCTCTAGTCCTTTCTTATTTGAACGGACGTAGGATTTTGCCTGCCTTAAATTTTATTTCTCTCCAGTCCTTTCTTATTTGAACAGTCACATAAAGTCACATCAATATGTTGCGTTGACTCCAAGGTCAGTCTTGAAAGTTTTGAGTATCAGGGCCATGCCAAAAAATGTGCCTAACTTCATATAAGAAAAACTATTTATTTTTACACATAAGACTTTGATAAAATTATACTTAGAAAAGCACTTCAAACTCAATAATTTAGAAATAAGGAAAAACTAATTTATTTTGTATTGAGAGAAACGAAACAAAGAACCCAGACTTACAAGTAGATAAACGATGAGTTTTGTTTCCCTTCTATCTGAACTTTTAAAGTGCTTTTATATGAATCGCGAGATGTTTTTTTTTTATTTATTTACTAACATTGTCAATATGGGATTAAAAAAATAGTCATATTTTCGAGTCTTTAATTAATATGTATAGACAATGAATTATGGGAAGTATGGCCATAAAACCATCCATTTAGCTTTTGGGATACTTATTATGTTAAACTATTATTTGTCTCACTATTTATTGTATCATGTGTTTAAGCAATAGGGAATCCAAGGAATGTATTCAATCTAAAAGAGAAGTGATCTAAGTAAGTTAGACTAACAAGACCTTTCTCTTATGTTCATTCCTAAAGTTTTCCTCTGACTGAAGCAAGAGTGTGACTAAGTCTCAAGTCATTTAGTATCAGACACTAAGACAAACACATAGGTGGTCGAAAGGGTAATCGAGTACACTAACCAACGATCAGAAGAGAGTTCTAACAAACATGTCATGCAAGAATCATAAGTTGCAATATGCAAAGTAGTCCTTAGACCTGAGACATCATACTTGTCTAGTGGTTAGGTCCTTGACCTTTGACTATGTTAAAGGCGTTGTATTGAGGATTTCAAGATATTGTTGTGATTAAGCTACCTATTCATGTAATCATGTAAACGTACAACAAAGGATCTCTAACTTTCCATGGTGAAAGGGGAATACTCAAAGATATGATTCAAAAGTCTTTGGCCAAAGCATATGAATATGAATTAGGAAGTATGTCCCAAATCATGTGCAATAGAATCATATAAAGAAGTATCACATTGGATAGTAGACATGAAATAGACTATCAAGCAAACGATCACTACTACAATATAAGCTATCACCGACGGACCAAAAGTCGACAAGAAATCCGATTTTTGTCAGAAATTTGGCAAAAATCCAACATAAAACAATGTAATGTCGAATTGGAATAACGACACCATTGCTAGCGTCACTAAAGGGCTTCAGTGTCGGTTTGTTCGCTTAATCCGCCACTAAGCAGAGTCTGTTTAAAGCGACACTAATGTTAACGTCGGTTTAAAGCGACGTATACTTCAACATTATGTCGGTTTAAAGCGACGTTAGATAACAATTAAATAAATAAAATATGCAAACTAGTGACGGTCTTAACTGACACCACCTTTATTAATAATAATAAAAATATATCAAAATCAGTCTCTTTTTCAATTAATTGTAACTAAAAAAAATTATATAATCAAAATAATAAATTTCAAGTATAGGCCAAAACAAAACAATGATAAAAATACTTCCGTAGAAAGGTGGCTGCGCACCTCTGCTGCTCTTTTAGTATAATACTTTTTTTTAACTTATTTCTATACTCTTTGTGAGCATGCTTCGCAACCTTAAGCGTCATAGATCATAGGCATTTTTACTATATCTACATCTTCAAAAAAAATATTTCTGTACATGCATAAAAACAAAAAAAATCAAGCTAATCAATTATTATTACAATAATTGACTTATACTTCTATTTTCAAGTAAAAATAAAAATATCTGGACCTTTATTCTATTCCAAAAAACTTCCTTATCTTCTTCCTTAATCTTACGCCAATCCCTCTTCAACGGGAGATTTATGTAGTCTCTAACCTCCCCTGCTACATATTTTGAAAAAGCATTAGAATTATCACTAATGCATTTTCCGAACGAATCAAACGAACAAAGTTGTTTTGTCCACTTGGGATATGAGGGTTCGCGCCTCTGTTGAGATGTTCCTTATTAATACAAAAAAAAAAACAATTAAAAACCAGGAAACAAATGTAAATTTTCAGTTTAACCATAGTACTAGTTTAAACACAAAACAAAAACTGAAATTAATAATAATTAAAAAAAGAACCAGCTTCGAACTCCTCATCTTCCAAATGAAGTTCCTCAGAACGTTGATCTTCACTAGAATTATCCACAGCAAAAGTTAGTGAAATGAGAAAGAGTATGGCTGAAATGGGGGAAAGAGTAAGGCTGAAATGGGAGAATGAGAGGGAGTAAATGAGAGAGAAAAATGTAAGAGAGAAATGGAAGCACGAAAGTAATGGGAAAGACGAGGTTTAAATATGGATAAAAAATTAGCGTCGGTTAATACCGACAGTAGCTATAAGTTGCGTCGAAATATGAACACCTTACGTTGGTCAAAACCAACACCATCCCTGACAAACTGACACTAGTCTGACACGACCTAGAAACACGCAGTCTGACACACTTTTGACTGAAAGGGTTGGCGTCGAAATAGGATCACATTGCATCGGATAAAACCGACGTTAGTTTAACAGATTTGTGTGGCGTCGAAATAAGGACAATTTTGCGTCAGTTCAAACCGACGTTAGTCTGACAAGTTTGCATCGGTTCAAACCGACATGAGTCTGACATGTCAGTGAGATTGGATTAGCATTGAAATAAGGAGACTTTGCGTCGAAATAATCAGAGGTTGCGTTGGTTACAACTGACACCGGGTTTCAAAATATTTAAAAAATTAAAATCTATGTCGCTCAGAACCAACGTAGGCTTTAAAATATTTAAAAACAATAATTAGTGTCGCCTAAAAGCGACACCCATACTTTATGTCGCTTAAAAGCAACAATGTTGTATTTAAGCGACACTAGTATTTAAAAATTATTAAAATATAAGTCGGTTATAAGCGACACTAAATGTTTACATCGGTTTAAAAGCGACATAGACATTTTATGACGATTATAAGTGATAGTAAATCCGACGTAATGTTCAGTAAGTGTCGCAACTGTCTTGTCCGCCACTATATTATATTAAACCGACACAACCCACTGACACTATAAGGCCCTTTTGTAGTAGTGGATGTGATCAAGAGTATTGAATTAGAGAAGGACTGTATTGCATTATAGTTATAACTGAATAGGTTCTCCACTACTTAGCTTGGCTTGCCATGATATACTGCTAGATGTCACTTATGGTTTGCCATCATATACTGCTTGATATAAGCCTTATCCTTGGTATGAAGACTTAGAGGCTTTTTAAATTTAAAGCTTTTGGAGATTACTTTTCTCATATCATCAAGGACCAAAGGAGAAGTAAAACAGCAAACATTCAAGGATAGAATCTCACACAAGGAAAGATTCAAGGAGTAAGGAGGTAATTTGAAGGCCCTCCACTTGGGTGAATCCCTTGTGTATGAGCTTCAAGGGTAATGAAACTCAAACTCTCTATTCTCTTTAATTTGTTAAAGAGTCTTATGGTTCACCATTCACTAGGCTTTGAAAGTCATAGGTTATAGTTTGAGTGCACACCTACTTTAGAGTGTTATATGTATACTTGTATGCTCAAATATTCTCATATGTTCTTAGCTAGAGCAAAAATTTTCATTCATGAATGAGCACTAAATTAAACTTATTGGTGACATGTTATATGATTAGCAAATTTGGTCTATGTAGTACTCTTTGTTGAAAGTTGGAATTGAATTGGAATGAATGTTTTAAAACTGCAACCCACATAGCTACTAGCTAGTAATTAAAATAAATTAACAACCAAACAAAAATTCGTAAAAATTGGAAGAATAAACATGCACATAACGTTTAGAACTTAGGACCTCTCGTAAATTTAAAAAACAAAACCATTGCTTCTGATTAAACTTTGATCATAAACCAAATTTTGTAAATTTATACTTTTATGAAAAGAAATTTGTAAAAATTGAAAAGTAAAAAATGACACATCATTTTGAACCTAGGACCTCCTTATTAATTTTAAACAACACAAACCAACACTTCTAGTTAAACTTTATGATAATTTGGCCAAATTTTATAAATTTAAAGTCTTAGGAAAAGAAATTCACATAAATTGGAAAGTAAATAAACACACATAGTGTTTTGAATCCAGGACCCCTCATGAATTTTACACAACAGAAACCACAAGTTCTAGTTAAACTTCTTGATCATTTAACAAAATTTTATAAATTTATACTCTAATGAAAACTTTTGCTAACCCATTGTAAGGCTCTGTACACCCTTCCCCTTAGAGCACTCCTACCATGATCCAATCCCCTCCCCCCAACAAAAAGGGCTCCACAGTATCCAACTCCACTGAGCTGCGGGGGAGCCTAGTTTCTCCCCAAGCACAAATCGACAAGCAGAGGGCCTGGATTATGTGAAGCAATGCTGAAGTCACGTCACAAAAATAAAAAAATTACAAAAAAAAATTATAAAAATTAATCAAATACAAAAAATTATAAAAAGACATAAAAAATAATTAAAAATACAATAAAAATATAAATAATTTATAATGTTTTCTGTAAATATCTAACCATGTTCTTCCACCTTACACCACATTTCAATATTTTCAAATACTTTCAATTAATATTTTATTATCATCCAAAATTAAAAATAAAATTATTTTTAATCTTTTATAAAAAAAAAAATATTTTAATACGAATTGTCTAGTGTGACAACCCGTCCCTAACTTTACAATTTTATTGATTTTAACTGAGTGAAATTACGAAAATACCCTTGAGGCAATGGCGTTGATTTTTGTTGACCGCCTTGTCGTATCACAATTAATGTTTTCGAATAGATTTCAAAACCACGAACACATAGGCGTAGCCCATTCGTGAATTGGGACGAGAAAAGAGACGTTACAGACGTTAGAAGTTTCTTAAATAAAATGGGAATTTAATATTTGTAGGGGTTCCTATTAAATTGGGAAGAGACTTAAAAATAAAACATAAAAAAAAAAAACTGACAGATTAGATACTGCCTAGAAGGGGAGAAAAAAGAGAGAGCATTGGCTGCCCAATCAGAGAAGATGGGGGATAGACCAGTAGGAGAAGAGTGGAGAGAGATGAACCAATGAGAAACCAAAGAAAGGAGAGAAAGGAGAGAGGTGCAGAGTACCCAACCCGTTCGACCCGGTTTCGAACCGGTGTAAATTCCGACCAACTTTCACCATTTTTCAGGTGATTCCGCCCAACCTTCACCTGCTAGTACCATCCCGACCTCTTCTGAACCCTTTTTCCTTCCAAACCCAAGCCATTTTGGCTCTTATTTCGTGAAGATCGAACCATGGACTTCGTGGGTGACCCGGCGGCAATCCACCCATATTTGAAACACTTACCTTCAATCACCACCACCAAAAAACTTCCCTGGAGGCCTGGAACAAATTCCAAACAATTGTAGGGGGGCGGAGCACCAGAGGTGATGAATTGAACCCACTAATTTCTAGGGTTTCCAGCGGGTTCGTGGTGATTTAAGGCTTTTTCCGGCCAAATTGGACTTGGCCACATGTATAAAACTCGCTCCACTCATTGAGATCTTCATTTCTGTGAAGTTTGAGAATTTTTAGAAATAGTTGATTTTTCCAACGAGTCGGGGCGGCCGACCAGCGTGTGCGGCGGCGCGTGGGCCGAGGAACCCCCTGACCTTCCTAAGCTAAGTTTGATACCAATTCCATAGGTGAAGTTCGATTGATGAAATCTCATTGTCTGAACATAGTTTTGATAGAGACTGCTACTTGATCCTTATATGAATTGACGATCTGACCGTTCGATCGTCACCAAACTTTAATACGTTATAGTACATAATATATAAGGATATTAGGAACTGATGGATTGGGAATCTGACATATGGATCTTCCCGAATTGGATTTGTAAGTTCGTAAAATAAAACGTCGACCGCCACTTGAATTGGCAATTGGCCGAGATCCAATCGTTGGATCGTAATGAAATTTTAGTATGTTGTTCTAGAAGCATAATGTGGATCTTTGAAAGTTTCAGATTGGAAATCCTCCGAATCAAGTTACGTAGGGTTGTGGACCTTACCGTCAACCTTTGACCGACGGTTGACTTTTGGTCGATGGGTTTCAAATCATTCTAGAACATCCTTGGGGATTTGTTTTATGTAAGTTACATTTTCTATTGATAAGAATCCTGAGACATGATTTGATAATTGTTCTAGGCGACGATCGTTCGTGATGCCTTGATATTCGTGCTAAGGAGTTGTAGCGCGGACTCCAGGTGAGTGGGTCTTTTCCTTTTTATAGTATGTATATATAAACTTTATATTTTCCACAAATGCTTTTGAATTGAATTATGCATTGTATGCCATGATTTACTTAATTTTAAAATGATGTTATGTGGTTGAGATTTGTATATCGTCATGGCATATTCATATACATTTTACCTGCTCATAAATGTTGCATTGTTGTGAGATGCTAAAATAATCCTATAGGATGGGTAGGTAAGTTCAAGTAAGTTTATTATGTTGATTGCAATCATTGAATCATTATGGCATGTATATATTCATGTAGTGCTCATCATTGTTGCACCCTGGTGTTAGTGCTCCCAACCTGAGCCAGGGCCAGTCCTTCATGTGTATGTTCACCTCTCCCACCGGACGCTCGCCTTGGATCCAAGTAGGTGGTAGCCCTGTCGTACAGATCACATTAGGCCACTTTGACTTGTATGTGACCGTGCATATCGCTAGTCTTCACGTGATCGTAGCACTAGAGCGTATATTATTACACTTAGCCCTGTCGTACAGGTCGCATTAAGCGACTCTTACTCGTGTGCTAGCATAGATTGATGAGCAATAGGTCTAGTCGTACAGGTCACATTAGGTGACTCCGACTGGTTGCTAGCCTAGGTTGCTGAGCACCTGATTTATTATTGTTTTGCACTTGATATCATACCTTTACGTAGTATGATTTTCTAGAAACTATACATGTTTTACGGCAAGGGTTAAACGTTTTCAAAAGGTTTTTACTAAAACTTTATTTTCAAGCCCACTCACCCCTGTTTTTCTCCTCTCCAGGTTTTAGTAGTTGTGCTCTCGTGTCGACGTATAATTTTCACCCTATCTTACTGTACTGTACATATGCTCTGCCATCAAGTGTGAAATGGGTTCATTCCCGCTCACCGTGCACTCTTATATTTAGGCACTTTTAGCTTTAAATTTATTCACACCTTCCACATCACTACACTTTATGGCTTCGTCACCTTCCAGGTGTCGGCCAGTACAGCTCGATTCGGAGTCCTAGTGGACATTCTGGGTCGAGGTGGGTCATGTGGGCTATTCAGTTTAAAGATGGAGATGCACTTGGACAATTACTGTTTACCACTAGCAATTACTTGATCACTAAAGGAATTGAGTTGCCTACAACCCAAGGTAGCTTTGCAACTAAAACTGCTATTTCAACAAAACAAAAAAATTAATTTCATATTGTATAGCTTATCTCTTCAATTATATTATTTATATAAGTGTATGTTTACTAATAAAATAAATAATAAACAAAATGTTGTGATAACCCGTCCCTAATTTTACGATTTTAATAATGTTAAAATAGTGATTTGATGAAAATGCCCCTGGAGGCGAGGGTATTGACTTTTGTTGACCAACGTATAGTGAGACGTACGAAATATTCTTTTAGCGTGTCTTTGAAGTACTTGCTGATACGAGCATGTAGGCGCAAGCGAAATTGAATTTGGAGCTATGATTAAGATTTTACGGAATTCGATACGCAAGGGCAATTTTGGTAATTTATCAAGTAGAGATATTTTTCACTTCGGACCATTCCCGTGCTGACACGTGGCAAGATTTTCCCATTTTTCTGGGGGGTCCTTTCCTGTCCCGTGATCTCTCTCTCTCTCTCTCTCACTCTCTCTATTTTCTTCTTCTTCTTCTTTCACTTTCACTCACCTTTACTCCTTCTCCTCCTCCTTTTGCCGAGACACACACACACACACACCTCTACACCTGCAACCATAGCAAGGCAACACCCCCACCATCATCCCTTGTGAACCTTTGGACCTAGAAATAGGAGAAAACCACCTTGAAAACCACATTCCCGCGCTGTACAGTACAAGCACTGTGCATCACTTTTCTCATGTGGATTCTAGCCATTTTCGGCCAAGGTAAGCCTCAAAATTGGTCACTATCATTGTAAATCATGTCTAGGCTCATGATTAGTAAGTTTTTGGGTGGTTTTGGTGGTGCAGGAGCTCGGAAAACACAAAGGAAGGTCACTGTTCATTTCTGGAAATTTCAAATTCGTGGTCGTTTGGCCAATTTCCAGCCATTTTTCCGACCAACTTCGATCTCCATTGGGCCTCCTAAGGGTACGAATATCTTCTCTACATTCCTAACTTCAAAATGGTTTTTGAATCATCAAGTTTGGTTTAGTATCGAACTAGAAATTAGCAATGAAAGTTGGAAATTTTTTTTTTCCAATTTTTGGAAAATTTGGCCGTGACCATCATGCCACATTTAGGCCGTTCCCCCATCCAACTCTGGCCACGATTAGACAACAAACTGGCATAAACCTCTTTCCCACATTCCTAGCTTTTAGTTGGCTTTTGAATCATCAAATTTGGTTAAATATCGAGTTAGATATTAGCTCTGAAAGTTGGGATGAAATTTCCTAGATTTCTGGAAAACTAGGATCAGTGGTCATTTGGCCATTTTTGGGCCAACACCGACTTTAACTCAACCCTAATTTGGTATGGTTTTGTTACCTGCATTTCTAACTTCAAAATGGCTTTGAATCATTGATTTTGGTAGAGAATCGAGCTTGATAGGAAGCATGGGGGAACCCGAGGTTCCTCCTTAGGTTTCTCGACGTGCCGGACCCAAATCCAGTCTCCGTTTTTTGAAATTCGACCATTTTAAAATAGTTTCTTTATTAGCAATACTTTGTACGAAAACGCGTTTATCCGTTACTTATTTACATAAATGGTTTTGGTTCTAGGCGAAACGCATCTCAAGGACTCTCGATGCTACGAGGCGGGTTCAATTCGACGACATGAAATGTGAGTGGGTCTTTTCTTTGATATATATATATATATATATATATATATATATATATATTGGTTAGTTTCCATATATACAATTATTAATAAATTCTCCACATGATTGCCATGATTAAACTTACGTTTATAAGAAATGCATTATTGTGGGAAATGATGAAATAATCCTACAGGATGCGCAGGTAAGCTTACTATATGAGGATGCCTTAATTATTTGTGGCCATGAATAGTATGATATTGACTAGAATTGTTGAATAGCAGTGGCGTGATTATAATTATGTTATTTGCTCATCGTTTGCTGCACCAGTGTTGGTACTCGCCCGGGCCAGGGCCAGTCTTTCACGTGTTTGTGCACATTGCACTGTACGCTCACTTTGGATCCATTGTAGTGCCAGTCCTGTCGTATAGGTTGCAATAGGCAACTATAACTCGTATGTGCTGCACATAGCGCCAGTCTTCACGTGATTGTAGTACCAGAGCGTATATTATTGTTACACCCAATCCTGTTCATGTCAGAATACCTCTGCATGAACTCGTGTGTCAGCATGTGTTGATGAGCACCCGATATGATATGTTTGTTTATGCGAGATTATGTGATATTGGTTGCTATATGTTCATTTACGCAATATTGTGACGTATGGCAATTTGGTGATTTTGCAGGCTACGGTAGGTATTTTCTTACTACACGTAGTGTATATATTTTGGAAACTATACTTGTTTTACGGCGAGGGGTTATAACGTTTTCAAAAGGTTTTTATTAAAACTTTATTTTCAGGCCCACTAACCCTTGTTTTTCGCCTCTCTAGGTTTTAATAGCCGAGCTTTCGTATTGACAAGGATTCTTGGCAAATCTCAGTATGGGTTCTTTCCCGTTCACCAGCGCACTCTTATATTTAAGCACTTTTAGGTTTAAATTTATTCACATTTTCCACATCATTACAGTTTATGGCTTCGTCACCTTCTAGGTATCAGCCATCATAGCTCGATTCGGAGTCCTAGTGGATATTCCGGGTCAGGGTGTGTCAGTTTGGTATCAGAGCATAAGTTTGGACAATATTGCGTTCATCACACGCGTGATGTAAGTATTCTTGGTTCTTGAACCTAATTGTCGACTCTGGATTAAACAAAGAACCTCCCTGCCAATGAGAGATGTAGATTTGAGACAAGTTGATAGCCCTGAAGCAGGGCTACTATTTCGATAGTTGTGCATCGTGGACCTACCGATCAATCCCACTACCACCTAGCCATTTTTACCAACCATTTCGAGTTAGGAAATCAGAAATAATTTTGAATCCTTGGTAGTACCCATTTCAATACCATTTATTAGAATTCCTACGAAGTCTTACTTATCGTCGAAATTTTCAAAATGTCTTGAGTGACGATGTGGTGTTAAAGTGGTAGCACTTGGTGGAAGAGCATTTGAGGGACAACCACTTTTGGTTCCCAATATCACTAATCTTTTTAAATGCACTAGTGATCATTCCGAATCTTCAGGAGGAAGATCAACTTCCGTTTAAGTCAGTTTTAAAGTAGACTATTAGCAAATTCCTTTTTCCGGCCTTAGGACATTTCAACCAACACTAGATTCCAAAATTCCTTTCGATGTTGTACTCTCCAATTCGATGAACATAGGCACAGGTGTACCGATTGTTATACCTACAGTTAGTACAAATCCTCGGTTAGCAAGTATTTTCCCTAGAATCAACAAAACCAACTCATAGGACTAGTTCCTTACCAAACATCCGAAACTAACCATCTGAATGGGCTCTAATCTGTAATCAGTCTACGGTGGCACTACTAATTGACGATACTTTCCGATATTCAGGAACTGTCACCCAATATTCAGGCAGTATGATTTCTAATATCAGACACATGTACTAGTATCTGGGAGTGATACCTTTATGCCAGAACATCGGTTCACAGTTTCAGGCTAGCGAACAATATCCAAATGTCATATGTGCATTAATTAGCGGTGCGACTGATAGACTGATTAACAATGACTATCTGAGCCGAAGAATTTAAATCGTGGAAACTTAGGAGAAAGTTTTGTATTAGGACAGTAAACTCATAGTTGTTTTGACCTTTTCACCCGTTTAAGTAAACAAAACCTCTTTGACCAGCCATCTTATTGATCACTTTCACGGGCAAACAATAGAACCAAAGCACGAGTTAATTTCCCACTGTAGGAGCGGAATGGGTTTTGAGAAAGTTACGAACACCTAGTGGTACGTGGCTTATAGAAAGGAAGTAGTATAGTACTTTTCGAGGACGAATATCTTTGGCGTCATTTCCGAAAATTTTACCTGGGATATCACCAAAGTGTGAAGTGAAGTATACCATCGATGCACTTTCTCGTTCTAGCCCAATTTTCCTTGCATCTTTTCAAACAAGTCTTGCATCATTGAGAGAAGTTAGTTATTAAAGCTTACCTATTAGGACTTTAACCAACCAAACACTTTATTCGGAGAACCTCAAACCTATTCGCGAAGGCGAAAGGCCGAACCTTAAGATTGTACCTAGATTTTAACGACTCTTTGAGGTCAAGATGAAAAATCATTAACCCATACTTCGAATTGATGGTCTACTCGACTGACCTTTGTAACCTGAGTCTTCCACCTGTAGCTTGTCGAATTCATAGTGGTCTTATCAAGGACTCTCTCATATATCTCGGCAGTGAGACTAAATCTTTTAAACACCAACTGTCAGCGTTATACCAAATTCCACAAATGTTAGCTTTGTTTAAATGGATATGTTTCTTGGGAGACGTGCTCTCAGTGGATGATATTCTTTTCTTTTCCCAAAAAGATTCTGGGGGAAGAAAATTGAAATTCTCACAAAGTGTTGTGAAATTCGAGATATCCTTGGTCTTGTCGATTTCATCGATAATTTGTTAGTGACTTTTTGACAATAGTGTTTTTCCTCACTTAACGAATGAGGAAAGTTAGTTTAGTTGAGATGTTGAGTATGAGTAAAGTTTCTGACAACTAAAATGTTGTCTCACCTTACCTTTGTTTTACACCCTTCGGTGACATTGTTCATTTTGGAAATCCATGATGACGTGTTCTTTGGATGTTTCGACTATGCTGAGGTAGTATGATGGAGAATCGCTTATATTTTTCCAACGGTTAGAACCGTTCGAAATGAACCGTCTTATTCATGACCTAGAGTCAACAGTTGTCACCTTAATTTGAAAACCGGATAACACTTCTCTGTGGAGAAGCATGTCCAAAATCTTTATCAACCTTAGACCTCTCAAATACGTCTTCATTTGAAAGGAACTAAATCTTTGGCAGCGACGATGGAAGAATCAAATCAATGTCCTGTTGTGCAAACGTAAATACTATTTACCATAGCAAAAGACATATCTAGCCTTGAACATTTCAAGCCCTTCTTATTCCATTTCAGCTGGAGTTCACAAGCATCGATATGACGTTACCTACGAACCATCAAGAAATTGTTTGAGTGGTTATAATCACTTCCTGCATCCAACTAGAGATGGCGAAATATCACCATGAACTTCCGGTACAAGATATCTGATAGGAGCATATTTATGCGACTTAGTTAGCATGTTTTCTTGCATTTATTTAGTTAGTTATTGCTTATAATAATGTTTTAAGCTATTTTCGTGTGTTTGTAGGTTCAAATGACAAAGTTGGCAAGAAAGTGCAATTTGGAGCATTTTAGAGCAGTTTTGGGCTTGGAATGGATAGCACATGTATGGAGCAAGATGGATGGACGAATTTGAAGTTCAAGAAAGGCTAGGAATGTGCAAAAGAGATGGAGAAATTAATTCAAGCCATTGAAGATAAGGAATCAGCTAAAAAGAAGGAACATTATCTAAAACCTTATCCAACCTTATCTTATCCAAAGTAACCTTATCTAACCTTATCTAACCTTATCTTATCTTATCCTATCCTAATCTTATCCTACCTTAATTCTAGCTGCATGAGGGAATTATTTTCAGATTAGGACACCTAAAACATGTTTTTAGAAGGCCTTTTCCTTCTAGAAACATGCCACAACACTCCTTTCTAGAAGCCCTAAAAATCTGGCGCCTAGACCCTTTCTAGAAGCTCTAGAACCTACAATTCCTTTCCCCCTTGGAATCTGATGCACCTAATCTCTTTTCTCCTAGGATTGTGTAATCCTTTTCCTTCTTTGATTTCTGAAACTTAGCCTAATCCTTAGGGATTATGCCGCACCCTCTCTCTATAAATACACACATATGTCGCACCATTCAGATCACCACCCTCTACCATCATACCACAATTCACACCATTCACCAAACAGTCTTCATTGTGCTGCAGCTTAGCAAGGAGAAAGGAGTGGAATCCTTAGTGTCGTGCCTGCCATTCAAAGCCTTGGATTGTTGGAGCGTTTCTAGGTGTATTCTATCTTTTGCTTTCAATGTTTAAATTAATTTATCTTTGTTTTATTGCGAACATGAGGAACTAAACTCATTTTAGCTAGGGGAGAATTCAAAGCCATGAGCATATATGTTATATGAGTTGATTACATCCAGTTATTGTTTCATAAATCGTGAATGCAATTTGCTTAACTGTTTGATTGAAAACTTATTCCTGTATGTTGATTGAAGGTGCACACTTAGTTTGCATGCATGAATTTGATGCTAAAATATAAGGGAGTTTCACCTAATAGTTACAAACTTATATTTACAAGTAGTGAAGGTTGCTAGTCACGATCACGTTAAGTAAATTCCTGGCAGAAGTGTCATGCTTTTCATAGTCACGAATGCCTTGTCAATGCTTATGATTTTCACGAAACTTAATGATCTTTGATTGTATTTCTATTATGCTTTTCATGTAGGGAACTATTGGAGAATAATTTGGGTTGATGATGCGTATCCCATCCAATTCAATGAATTTAGGAAAATCTGAGAGTTAAAGCAGTGCTGTCACAGTTAACTTGGGGTGTTGAGGTTCATGGTTTATTGAAATAATAACTGGAAATCGACTTGTGTTGCATATGTGTCATGTGTGGAAAACAACCCTCTAGCTAGCCATTCACCCAACCAAAACACCCAATTTCATATCCCTTCAGTTTAGAGTCTTTACGTTTGTTTGTTTTTACTTTAAATTCGTCAAAAACCAATTCCCCCTTTATATTTCGTGTCTTTAGTTAGAATCTGTCCAAACTGGTTTCTTTTTAGTGTTTTGAGTCAAGTTAAGTCTTAATTTCATCCAATTCACTCTTAGGTGTTAGTTTTGAGTCTAAAAAACCTGTTTTGTGTGTTTTGAGTCTAATTAGCTTATTTTGAGTGTCTGGAGTCCAGAAATTGTCTAATTTGAGTTATATTTGCTGTTTTGAGTTAATTAAGTCTAGTATAGTGTTTTAAAGTCTAGTTTGTGTAGATTAGCATCCCTTTTAATCCCCGGCCTAGAACGATCCCTACTTTCATATAGTACATCAATAGGGTTTAAGTTTGAGTGCAATTTAATTTCACATCAATATCTTATACATGTGAAGATTATTATGATGTTTTGGTGATTATAGATCGACTTGACAATCAACCCACTTTCCATTGGTCCAAAGGGATTACATTTTTGACCATTTGGTAAAATTTACTCATTCTTGAATTTATCGGATTTTCTGACGTTTCGATCAGTATCTACTCTGACGGTGATTCCATATTCACCCTTTTGTGCTGGAAGGCATTCCAGTCAACCTTGGGTACGAGTCTACCCTACTGCACTTCGTATTATTTTGAAGCCGATAGACTGTCTAAAAGAACCATTGACTTTGGAATTGCAGCTGTGACCATTAATTTTTCAATCACCCAACAAATATTCTATCAAGTGAATCATTACCATTGGTGATTGAATATTCCAGAAATTACCGTTGTAGCGACATGTTATGCATTCAATCCAAATATCTTGTACTCTAGTTTTGATAAGCTTGTTTTGACTCTCAAATTTTTTTATTGTTCTTTTAGCCTTCTCGACACAGTTTTTCTCTAAATTCAAGAGAAATTCAATATGAAGCTACTCATCAGGGTATTGTGAACTACATTATTCGGCTACATAAATGCAAGTTACTATTGTAACTCACTTTGATGCATGTTTCGCTTCCAAGTTTTGGGACTAACGGCCAGTCGGAACGAATTATCCGGACCTTAGTGAACATATTGCGTTTATTTGTTCTACATTTTTAGTATGACTGTGACTGACATTTATCCCTGTTATAGTTGCGTGTAACTACAGTTACTATTTTGTTTATGTGTATGGCACCATTTGAGATTGGCAGAGATTCTTTATGCCGTACATGTTTGACAAAGGAGTATTGCGAAAAGGTATTTGAATAATCGAGATTACGATGTAAGAAATTAGGTACTATTGACGATGTCGCCCGAAAGGGTAGTGCATGAGTACGAATGAGGCTTTGATCAAACGACGTATGTGTATTCCTAATAAGGGGCAAGATGGTAATATTGCACCCTCGGGAATTTGACCAATCCTGAAACTACCAAGCACCGGTCAACTTCATACCTTCAAGGACCCACTGAGGGGTTTATGCTGAGGCACCCCTATTGAAGCATAACAGTTTTCCTTCAACCAGGAGGCCAATCACAGCATAACACATGTCAACATCAGAATAAAGCTCATAGAGTCCCACATCGACCGCAGACAAAAGCTAGAGGCTCTCCTCAACTATAAAATAAGACCATTCTCCTACAGTTAATTCCTAATGTCATTATTGTACTTAAACTAGTCATTAGAACCCACTAATGATAATTATGCTTAAACCTATGTATTTGTGTAAACCCTTCACTATTAATGAGAACTCCTCTACTCCGTGGACGTAGCCAGAGTTAGGGTGAACCACGTACAGCTTGTGTTTGCTTCCCTATCTTTACCTCTTTACACATCATCATCACTAGGTGACCGGAGCAACCGAGGGAAAGTCACAAACTTGACACTTTATGTTGTTCCAAAGTCCTCACTGATTTTGTGCATCAACATTTGGCGTCGTTTGTGGAAAGCGACACTTATTCCTACTCTCTTAAGCTTTGTCCAACTATTTTCCATCGTTCATACACTCTCCTTTGACCAAGCATCCCTCTCCAACATGGAGAGCGAAGGAAGCCACAACACACATAATGACACTCCCTTCATGGCTATTGTGGGGCAGCGAGGGAAGGAACGAAAAAAGGAAGGGGGTGATGTGCCTTATATCTACATGCCCACCTCCTTTAGCACGAGGCATTTTGGGAATTCACTGGCTTCGGATTCCATTGGAACTCCGAAGTTAAGCGAGTTCACGCAAGAGCAATCCTAGGATGGGTAACCCACTAGGAAGTTCTCGTGTGAGTTCCCAGAAACAAAACCTTGAGGGCATGGTCGGGGTGTGTCAATTTTCGTCATTTTAACATTATTTTTTTAATAATTAATTTTTTTTTTGTGGTTTTTTTTTAATTAGTACCTCACAATAGGTTAGCAATAATGTGATTCAATTTATCTATTTTTAAACACGTTCAAAACATCTTAAAAGGTGTGTAATGCCAGTTATAAAAAAGGTCATTCGCACTCGGATAATAATGTGATTAAATTAGTTGTCAAATGATTGTTTTTTTTTTAACAAATGATATTATCTACACTAAAAGGGATGGAGGTGGGCTTAGCCTCGCAATGGGCTATCAATAATGTGATTCAATCAGTTATTTATTAAATATTATTTTCTCTATTTTAAACACGTTCAAAACATCTTAAAAGGCGTGTAATGCCGATTATAAAAAAAAGTCTTTTGCACGTAGATAATAATGTGATTAAATTAGTTGTCAAATGATTATTTTTTTATTATTATTTTAACAAATGATATTATCTACACTAAGGGGGAGGGGGTGGGCTTAATGATTGTTTTTTTTTAACAAACGATATTATCTACACTAAGGGAGAGGGGGTGAGCTTAGCCTCACAATGGGCTAGCGATAATGTGATTCAATCAATTGTTTATTAAATATTATTTTCTCTATTCTTAATGTAAATTCTATAGAGACCGATTTTATTATGTGAATTCAACTACTTTCATTGGTTTATGAGGGGTTTCTTCTAGCATGATCTAAGATTATTCATTTACAACAAATATTTGACTTTCCTTTTGTCAATGTACGCATATAAATACATTTAAAACGTGTAAGTCACGCGTAGCACGCCGTGATTCAAAAAATGTTTTCTGCATGCTTGTGAGTGCGTGCATGAATACTAGTTTGATTTAATGTTGGTTGTCTAGTTAACCATTTTAAGTGTACTTGGAACAATGGAGTCAATATCAACCAAAAAAGCTTCATTCGACCATTTTGTTGAGCACCTAGTAGGCATCTATCAATTCTTGCTAACATATGCGTCAAGTTTATACCAACATATGTCGATAACTACTGTCAAGACTAGTTAACTAAGGTATTTCATTGAGCACATGATACTTACAATCGAGTCGCACACAAGAAGAGATATTAAAAGGGAGACAAATATGATAGAGGAAAATAAAATAAAAAAAGTAGGAGAAAGAGGTTGTAATTTAGTTTGCAGCTGTTTATAGGCGTCAAAAACCATACACAAACAAAAATACATGAGGCTTTTTATGTTGTTAAGATCAAGGATAACCCATAATCTCATACTAACTCCGTGACTGGACCCACATTTTTAATGAGTGAAAATGTGTAAATACATAAAAGACATGTTCATTATATATAAAAGACATTTAGTTGAATTATCATACTAATCATTGAGTTGAATTACAAAGGTCATTGAGTTGAATTACATACTAATCATTGAGTTGAATTAAAGGTCGGCCCCCACCTTTTACGAAAGAAAAAAAGAAAAGTTGCATTTTTAAGGCTTGTTATATTAACACTCCACAAATTGTTGAATAAACCTCATATACTTAAAACAACCTATATTTGCTTTTTCAATTAAAAATTATATTAATACACCCCACATACTTCTCCATAATACCCTCACACCCCACATTTTCAATATACACCTTACATTTTCTACATGCACCTCATATTTTCTATACACCTCACATTTCTCAAATCTTATAAAACTTTTAATTTGGACAAAAAATACCGATTGGAATTTTGACAAAATATGCCACTTGGGATTTAAAGCATATGTGGGTTGTTTTCAATTCCATCAACACAATAAGAGGATACCAGCGTCATGAATAAAATTGCATTACATAAACGAATATGATCTTCCACCAATATTTTTGGTGCCAATAGTATGCTTATGTCTGAAATGTTATCACTTGTTAAAATTTTAGAAAGACAAGCCAAATGTTCCAATACTGATATTGTTCCCCACTTAACTACTTGTAGTTTAAGAGGTGTGGAGTTTTATTCTAAAATGTCTCAGTGTAATTAGGGATAGAACCATTTGTATATAAATCATAATTTGTTTTGTCACGTGGGATTTCAAACCGCCTCACATCGGAACATATTTTTAATACGCCACACCAATGTTCTAAAAATCGGCCTATGCGACTATTGGAAATGTGCCCTAAAACCAATCATATGATGATACTTTACGGACATTTCACATGTTAAACTAATCTAGTTTAATATAAAGGGCAAAGATTATTGTTTTAAGCCGTCTCATATAAATGTTATATGCTTAAACGATAAGTCCAAGGAATATGTAATAGGGAGAATATGATCTAAAGAAGTTAGATTCATGAGACCATTCTCTTTCGTATACATATCCTAAATGTTCCTGATCATAGGATTGCCAATTGGGCATTGACAGTCCATCAAGATCAGTACGTGCTATGTCTTCTCTTAGGGAGAATGACTGGTCTCGAGTCATTGGTGTGACTGACACCAAGACACACATGTAGGTACTCAATAGAGAATGAGTCCACTGAACACGATCAACAAAGAGTTCTCATACTCATGTCACATGAGAACTCATGGTTGGGATAATGCAAAGTAGTCATTTGACCTGAGGCATCATAGTTGTCTTGTGGTTAGGTCCTTGATCTTTGATTATGTCAAAGTCACTCCGTCAGAGGGTGTCCACGGCATAGTTGGGGTTAAGCCACTTAGCTATGGAGGCAAGTGAATGTGCAACAAGGGATCTCTAACCTTCAAACCGTTTGAGGGAGAATACTCTATGATATGATTAAGAATCTCTGGCCAGAGTATGAATGAGATTTAAGAAGTTGTTCCAAATCACATTCAAGGTAATCATATAAGTAAATGAATCACATTGGATAGTAGACATGAATAAACTATCAAACCAAACAATGTGGTCAAGAGTATTGTATTAGAGAAAGATCGTATTGCATTGTAATCCTAAACTGAAGAGGTTCTCCACCTCTTTTGATTAGCTTGGGTAGCCATTACATACTGCTAGGTGTCACTCATAGTTTGTGGAAGCCCTAAAGTTGTGTAATCACTAAAGGGAGAGTTGAAAGTAAGTTTGAATTCACAATCGATTTGAAGAGTTCTAATCGCCCATTGCCTCGCTCAAATGAACCTAACGGATCGTACACCGAGTAAGGTAGAGATTGAAGAAACAACAGAGATGAGTAAGGATAATTAAATTGTTTAATTATTTACGGCTAGGATTAATTAATATGTTAATTAATCAAACGAATAAGTTCGTTATAGACCTTGGGCTCGTTGAAAAGATCAAATTTGGGCAATTGATAAGTCTATAGCCGCAAGTTGTTGAGCTTTGATCTCTGGACTCAACTTCTTCAAGGAAATGGCATGCAAGGAAGAATACTCAGTTGAGGTAGCCATAAGTTCGGCAATCTTGACTCTCAAGAGTGAGGAGTTAACGTTAAGGTTGTCAATCGTAGAAACAAGCTTCGACAAGTCCTCCTTAAGCAAAGCAAGGTCCTCCAATGGGCACTTTGAAATCCTCTTCTCAATGTGGCTCTAAAGATCCATGGCCGCACAAAGCTTGACGCAATGGATAAACTGCTCAATGCCACCAAGGTTCGGCCCTCTCAGAGAGATCTCAGAACTAGCTGGCAAATGTGTTAGATGCATAACGGGCTCTTGCATACCTTCACTTACACACAACAAGCTTGGGCAATTTGGCAGATTTGGAACAAACTCTACAACAGGCGGATCCCCAATCTCCTTGTCTGTAGGTAAATTGCCTCCAAATAGCATCTCCATATAAGAATTAACACCCATGTTCGCTGAGTTGAGGAAGACTGAACACTTTCTTCTTCTTATGACAAAAATTGACATCACTATCATCCAAAGCACCTTCATGAGGTCGCTTTTAAAAAAAACTGTCGACGCTACCGCAGAACAAGCTCATCTTCATGCGAATCAACTTCGTCACCTACCTCTATAGAAACATCCAAATGTTGAGAAGACAAGCACGGGCATTGAGGGGCTAAAGGTGCAAGTCCATCTTGCAAATGAGCTACACTAGCATAATCAAAAGGCGCTAGCTGCGTAGGAACCGCGGAACAACCCTCTCTTGGCGCATCATTACGTGAATGAGAAGAATTAGTGCCACTTGCCATCCCCAAGTCTTCATGGTGAACCTTCGACTACCAACTTACGTAGGCACAGGTCACTGGATTGCTCTTAAATTCGTCATTGGCCGGAAAGGTGATGGAAGCATTTATGCATGAACGAATACAAGACTCCCAATGCATATACACGACTTGCAAGGATTCCAGCTGTGTGTTTTCCTTCAACTTGTTTGGCACATGTTAGACAAAACCAAATTGCCTGCTGAAACGGTGAGGTCTATATGGCTAAACAATGCATCGATCTCCTTGCCGCAAAGAAACATACCCTGAGCGAAGACTCGTACGATAAGACAAATAGGAAGAATGAAGGTGCGAATCATCTATAAGGCCTCACATCGCCGAGCCAACTCTCGCTAGGTGGTCCATCCTCAAGCCGTCATAACTTCTAAACAACGCTTGCGCCTGCGAATCATAAAGACTCTTCGCAGAAAGCACGCCAGAATACTTCGTCATCAAATGCCCCAGCTTGACTGAAGTTGGTGAAGAAGTCCCTGACTTGTCTAAAGTTGACGAAGAAAAATGAGTGCCAAAGTACTCACTCAACCAACCGTACATAAAGTGGTAGGGAACTACCGCAACACAATCTTCGGTGCTCGCCAAGTTCGAAATAACACGCAAGCCGTTGTAAATATTAGCTAAGACTGGAATAGCAAAGCTAAAAGATTCTCTTGTAGCCATCTTGCTAGCAACGTTGAAGACGCCGGGAAGGATAAAGTTGACGTTGTCTTTGAGGAAGACAAACTTACAAAGCCAACAAGCTAAGAAAGCGGTTAGGTAAGATTCTTCCAAGTGCTTTGACGCTACACCAAGATCCTCAAATGCTCTCAACTCGGCAGGGATACGGCGCCCAGCTGGACCAATGACACCTGATGGATCTGAGTCTCCCTTTAGCTTGGTTGTCTTATTGCGGCCACTTTTCTTCGAATGCCTCTTGTACTTCATCACATCCCAAAACCAAAATTGGATCCATGAAGACATCTTCGCGCCTGATTTACCCTGAGCCTCCTGGGAAAGCTTGTGATACACCCAAAACAAATAGCGACAACTTGCAGGCAATCATCGGCTATTGCGATGAGAAAACTCCTCCACACTAGGAACAACCTAATCGTAAAATTTTCCTTGGATCAGCAAGCCTCCTATCTTGTGGAGATCCCAAAGTGAAATCGACATCTCCCCTTGAACTATGTGAAGTGTGTTAGTCGCTGAACACCAATGTTCGAAGAACGCACGAAGGACAGAAGGATGACGATCGTAGCTAAACAAAGATGCGTACACAGCGTGATAAAGGCCCACGTTGGTAAGCACATCTTTGGATCAGCTCAAGACATCTACAAGCCACTCCTAGTAAAACTCAGCAAAGACGACTTCTCCAGTAGTTGGCAAAGTGTTATTCCAAGTCACAGCTCCACTATGGATGGGATCGCCAAGAAGCTCAAAAGAAGTCAGTGAATTGTCACGAGCATGGTGTGAATGATTCAAGATAAGAATCCTCAATGTACATGTCTTCTTCTTCATAGTTGATCGACTGAAATCCATCACCTCCCAAGACACTTCAGAAGACCACGACTTCATATGCATCAAGTTGTCTTTTAGAGGAAAAACAAGCGCATTTGGGCCAGTCAACGGCGCACAAAGCTTCAACGTCGTCCCCCTATCTTGTGAATCACATTCCTTCACAAGAATAGTAATGGTATTATTCTTAAAGAACTTAAAAAATACCATGGCTGCAACAAAATAAACAAAGCAACATAAGCACAAAAGTGGGGCGGCAAAGAAAGAAAAAAAAATCGTTTCATTAAACCAAAAGACTGATAGGAGCATATTTATGTGATTTTGTTATCTTATTTCTTTGCATTTACTTAGTTAATTTCCATTTATTATAGTGATTTATATTATTTTCGTATTAGTGTAGGTCTAGTTGGTAAAGATGACAATAAATGGTCAAATTGAGCAATTTGGAGCAGTTTTGGACTTCGATTGGATAGCATGCGTGGATAGCTTATGGGATGGGCGTTTTTGGTGTTTAAATGGTGCTAGATATGTGCTAAAATCTGGAGGAATTAAAGTTAAGGCTTGGAAGGCAAGGAATTAGACAAGAAAGAGGAATCCCAGTTGTAGAGGAACATTATCTTATCTTATCCAACCTTATCTTATCTTATCCTATCTTATCTTATCTTATCTTCAGCTGCAAGGAGGAATCCTAATCACATTCAAACACTTTCTACCTAATTTTTAGAGTCCTAAAATAACTCAAAATGCCAAAACCCTTTCCTCCCTGCATTCAACCATTTCCCCCTATATATATGAAATTCCTGCACCAATTTAAGGTGTGCCATGCCTACCATTCATCCATTGAAGTTGCTGGAATTTTCAGAGTTCTTTCTATCTTTGTTTTAAGATTCAATGTTTATTTTAGATTGTTTTTTAGTTATGATGAATATGTGTAGCTAAGTTTCTTTTTAGCTAGAGGTGAATTCGAAGCCATGATCATATGTTTTATATAAATTGATTACATCCAGTTATTGTTGCATAAAACAAGAATGCGATTTAGTTATCTGCTTTATAGAGAACTTATTCTTGTATGTTTTTTAAGGGTGCACACTTAGTTTGCATGCAGGGATTTGATGCTAGAATATAAGGGAATTTCACCTAATTGTTATGAACTTATATTTGCAAGTAGTAAAATTCACTAGTCATGATTGTGTTAAGTAAATTCTTGACAGGAGTATCATGCTTTTCATAGTTACGAATGCTTTGTCAATGCTTATGATTTTCACAAAACTTAATGATATATGAGATGTATCTCTATCATGCTTTTCATAGTTAGGGAACTTGAGAAGAACAATTTGGTTGCGTCGCTGAGTCCAATTCAATGAACTTAGGAAAATTTGAGAGTTAATTAGTGCTGTTCACAATTAATTTGGGGCATTATCATTCATGGTTTATAGGAAGAATAACTGGAAATCGATTTGTATGCATATGATTCATGTGTGGAGAAGAATCCTCTAGCTATCCTTTCACCCATATTTTATTCACAACTTAATTTACTTGCTGCTCTTTACTTTTGTTTTAGTTAAATTCATCCAAAATCCCCTTAGTTCTTATTTTGTGTTAGTCTAGCTTAGTTTTCAATTTTTAAGTTTAATTAGTGTTGATTAGCATCCCTTCTAATCCCCGAAATAGAACGATCCCTACTTACTCATACTACGATTGCATAATTTATAGGATTTAATTTGTGTGTTAGTTTCTACCACATCAAATTTTGGTGCCGTTGTCGGGGACATCGTTGAACCCTTTCCAAAGATTCAAGAGAAAGAAGTGACTAGGGAATATCTAGAATTCATCAAAGATGATTTTTTTGAGACAACCATCCCCAAACAAGTTGGATTTTATGACACGGCACAAGAAATCTGGCCGAGTTAAACATTCCTGAAACTTTCGAAGTAGCCTTTGTCCTTGAGTTCTTGTCGCAGCACACAGGTAAGCCATCTCCTCAAAATTCAATTTCGTTTTCTACTAACATGTTGTTGATTTCAATGATTCAGGCACCCACTCTAGAATTTAAACCATTACCGGATCATTTCAAGTATCACCTTCCATTCAAAGATCAATTCCATGCCTCTGGTCCTAGTGAAGCTTAAATGGAGGTATCGTCTGGCTGGAAGACGTTAAAGCAAACGCTTATTGGGAGGCAACCTATGTGTTCAAATAAAGAGATAATGGAATTTCCGGCTCCTACAACCATATTTGCTTTCTTTTACCCTTCTCTTTATTGTTTTTACTTTGCCATGATTGTCTTGTTTGCTAGTCATCTTTTGTTACTTTCTTGTTTAAGTTTATTTTTGAAACATTGAGGACAATGTTTGGTTTAGTGAGGGGGGTAAACAGATTGTTTTTCGTGATTTCTCTTCGAATTTCACCACCTATCACTACTAATGTTGTTATCACTGTTTTAAAGTGTTTTATTGTGTGTCATATAACAAAAATTTGAAAAAAAAAATTAAAAAAGTTTGAGAAAATACCAAAAAGAGTCGTTTTTGTTGTTTGTTTGTGTCTTAGGGTACCTTCCAACACAATGATGAGGATTTGGCCTTTAATTGCATGACTGTTAAAGAAAGTTACAAACATGGGTGGAAGTTTGATATGCTCTTTGTTAATACTTAGTTGTAGTTATCAGTTACGAATTCACATGTAATCACAAAGAAGAAAAAAAAATCAGTTTTTGTAACATGCTTGAAGGAAGAAACTCAAACTAACGCTACAACCCTGTGAGACTTGAGCCTATTCATTGTTTGGAGAGTTATTAATCTGTGATATTCTTGTTTTCTAAAGTCGTTGCATGATCTCATTATTTCTTTGCTTGGTTGCGACTTAGAATGCTTTTTCATCATTTTAGTTCCAAATACTAGAACTCATGTCTGTTTCTTTCAAAGCATAAAATTGATTGCACAACAAATAACAAGATGAAGGTGTTTAGTTACCACCAGAGGCAAAAAGCCTTATCCCTTATATATGTATTGTAGGTTTAACCCCCTTGAGCCTTATTTAGCCTATTTTCTTTGTTAGCCTGCATTATCCCTACCTAGCCTAGTATAGGAGTATACATACCCTTGTTCTTAAAGAATAGTGAAGCATGGCTTGTTGGGAATTCCTTTTGATTTACGATTTGCAGAAAAACAAGTGTGGGGGAAGAATTTGTTCTTTTGAATCCACTGAAGTAGTGTGCATGTTTTAAAGAAAAGGGAAAAAAAAAAAAAAGAAAAACGTTGAAAAAAGAAAAAAAAATTGAGAAAAGAAAAATAAAAGGTTGAGAAATAAGTGAGAATGAGTTCATAAGTATTGGTTGTTGAAGAAGGGTCCAAAAATGTGAATTTGACCCTAAAGTTGTATGAATCTCCCATTTGTGTTTATAGTTGGGTGTTGCAATCAAAAGTTGAATTCTAAGTGTTGATGTCATTGCTTTGCTTACTATCACTTTAAGAACCTTTGTTTATCCTTAACCTTTCTTTGTTAGCCAATACCTTAGCCCCATTACAACCCTTAGACTTCTATCTTGATTGTTATGTGTTTCAATATGTGGAGTTTGAAATTGGTACGAGCATATGGAATCCCTGGTTCTCGCTTCTAAGTAGTAGCATTCCATTCATGAGATCATATACATGTTTATAATTCCAGAAAGTGCCTTGTTTGTTATAACATATGTGAGTGCTAGTCTACTTGTTTACATCAATCTTCTCACATATACTTATTATAGGGAGTGTAGTCAGAAAATCTGTGTGAAAATAGAGAGTATATCAAGTGAGGAATTGAGTGAATTCTCTAAGGCATGTTACTACTTTCAAATGTTGTTTTAATTGATTAAATGCAAGCTAGTGAGTGGTTGCTGTGGTTAAGTATAAGCTCAAGAGTAAGGATGGCTAAAATCTATGTGAGTAGTGATTTTTGATATGTCATGTTTCATTGGAAATCCCTAAGGCAATTGTTCGAAGGTTTAGGTTTGTTTTGTTTTCTTTGTGTTTTGCTCAGGGACTAGCAAAAGCTAAGTGTGGGGGAATTTGATAGGAGCATATTTATGTGATTTTGTTATCTTATTTCTTTGCTTTTACTTAGTTAATTTCCATTTATTATAGTGATTTATGTTATTTTCGTATTATTGTTGGTCCAGTTGGTAAAGATGACAATAAATGGTCAAATTGAGCAATTTGGAGCAGTTTTGGACTTTGATTGGATAGCATACGTGGATAGCTTATGGAATGGACGTTTTTGGTGTTTAAATGGTGCTAGATATGTGCTAAAATCTGGAGGAATTAAAGTTGAGGCTTGGAAGGCAAGGAATTAGACAAGAAAGAGGAATCCTAGTTGGAGAGGAACATTATCTTATCTTATCCAACCTTATCTTACCTTACATTATCTTATCATATATTATCTTATCTTATCTTCAGCTGCAAGGGGGAATCCTAATCACATTCAAACACTTTCTACCTAATTTTTAGAGTCCTAAAATAACTCAAAATGCCAAAACCCTTTCCTCCTTGGATTCAGCCATTTCCCCTATATATATGAAATTCCTGCACCAACTTAAGGTGTGCCATGCCTACCATTCATCCATTGAAGTTGCTGGAATTTTCAGAGTTCTTTCTATCTTTGTTTTAAGATTCAATGTTTATTTTAGATTGTTTTTTAGTTATGATGAAGAAAAAAATTTCTGAGTGGAGAAGAAAAAAAATTTCTGGCTTCAACTGTTGCTTCTGGTTTCAACTGTTGTTGTCATGGGAGGGAGGGTGAGAGTTTAATTTTTTGAATTCTTGCTGGTGCTGTTTTCATTAACTTACGGGTCTTTTTTTAACCCGGTTTCACACTCAGTCCTTTCTGATGGATTTGTTTTTAGCTGTTCAAATTTAATCCTACGGTCCACATTCCATCCGCACACACTGTCCGCAAAGCTCAATCCGTACCTTAGAAATCGCAACGAAATTATGCCTGGATATGGAGACCCAACCATGCATTCTCTAAACTGGATGCCAGAGCTTCAGCACTGGCAAAGCCCTCTAAAAGACAAACCAAATTCTTAAAATATGCTTATGTGTTACTCTGTAAATTATTCTCAAAAATATTCATACACAACATACCATTTTGCCAAAGTTGTACGCCATTGTATCCAACAGCTGTTATACAAGGAACATATTTCTGTGGGTCTGTAACACGTTGATGCAAGGACAAACTATTTGATTTTCAAAAAATGTAAAGAGCTTATAATAAGCCATACACAAAACATGTAATTTACAAAATTGCAATTGTGCCAATTGGTATGTGCAACATATAAAACAGCTTCATCAGTCACTAAAACTAGCAACAGAGAATACAAAAGAAAAATAATAAACAAATAATCGCAGAATTTAAGACTACCTACTCAAAACTACAATATAGGGCGGATGTGCTCATGGATTTTCTGGATATGTAAAATAAGATAGACAGGTAGCAAGGAACAGCCATGGAAAAAAAGTGGTGGACTCGATAACAAAGTGAGATTCGTATCAGAATGGAGAATATCAGTACTTCCTCAGATCTCTGATTGAGGTGCTGTGAGACTATGGCCGAACTTGGTCGTTGTCCGTGGCCACTGCCTAAAGCTTGGGGGTTTTGGGAGTAAGCATACAGTCGAAACATCAGTTGATCATCCTATAAAGATAAAAGACAGCTAGAATCCTAATGAATTGCCACAACGTTTCTGTTTGGGTTAATAGTTGAACTTTGGGCTCAAAGGAAGGTAAGCCCAAAAGAACTAAAGTGAAGAGATTTGCCCGAGGCCCAGCACTAAGCCCAGCCATCCATCCCAAGACAATGTGACGGCTCCTCATTAATACAAAGGCTATATGCTTACAAGAGAAGTGACAACCGATGGAAATCAACCTACTCTCAGCCCAAAAGCACTTTCTAATGGCAGAACATGTAAAAAGAGATGATGACTCACTGAAATGCTTTCGGGCAAAGCCTGCGACAGCCAAAGCAAAATGCCTATAAAAGAGAAGACAAAGCCCAGAGACAAGGACACTCAACCAATCAAACAAACAAGCATACAAACTTTGTTCTTAAGCCAGTTCGTACCTTCCAACCCCTTTTTAGGAATAGTTCCCTTAGAATGACATCTTTTGTCTTGTGTAAAAGCTATGCTACCTTCCCTAAATGTTGTAGTATCGATTCCCTCGTGTAAACTCGTTTACCATCCATCCTTTTTTAACACAAAACCCTCTGTAACCACAAAGATAATGGACTGCAAGACTTCCCACCTTGCCCGACAAGGTGAAATCTTGCCCGACTCTCTTTGTCTTGTCTTTTAATTAGTAGATCTGGTATTATGATGTATTCATCAGTTTGTATTCAAGTCATTTCCAGTTATATGACGACCAAAAGTTTCACTTGTTCTTAGATCTGGTTCACTTAGTGGTTTTTACCGTCATGAAAGACTAAATGGGAATTAAACCGATGACTTAATCAGATATGGACTTCCACACTCTGAACATACAAGATAATAAACCAAAAGTCCTTGATCTCAAGGCACAGAAAAGAACTTAATGTAGACTTAACCCATCTACGACAATCCTTTGACAACAAGAAGTCAGAATAACTTGGGGCACAAGTAATCGGCTTAAACACACTTGTTCTACATCTGTCATACTGAGATGGCAGTGGCACGCCTTAGCACTTACTTAGTTTTGATTGCGAGCCTCAAGGCTTATACCTACGGCCCCACAAAGGCACCTTTCAGAACTAACTTTGTCCTCCTCTTGCAGCCTCTTAACAAGCAGGAGCCCGATAACCAACCAAAGTGCCAACTCCTCGGGGAGCTGTGTGCCCGAGCCAGGGACGCCCTCTAGTGAGATTCCTACCCGAACATGGTTTTGGCATGCCTGGTGGGACCACAAGTCATGTATCCCAAGAAGATGAAGGAAAGAACAAACTTTCAGGTGGAAAACAGAACAAAAACCACCTCAATACATACTAAGATCAAACTCGGCGAACCTCCCCGAAGACCTGCAAAGACCTGTCCAAACGGAAAGCCCGACTCCTTCTCAGAAATCAGGAAGAATGATCACAAATGAAGACCTGCATGCTACCATGGTAGCTGTGTTAAAAAGTATGGAAAAAATCTCTCTAGAAACCAGGGGAAATAAGCAGACTCTGTTCCCTAATAGGGAGTCTGCAAAGAAGGCTAGATCTGGAGTATTCTACCCTAGAAAATCATCGTACTATAGAGATGATGAGAGAAGCCAGCCCTGTGATGGAGCCAGTTATTCCTCTGTTTCATGTGCTTGGGGAGAAGATGAGTAAGGGGAAGAACAAAGAAGGATCTGGAGTGAATCAGCTAGTGTTGGAGGAAATCAGAAAATCAGAGTTGCCCGACCCCTTTTTATTTTCATTAGATTGTAGGGGGCAGTACGGGCCAGAAATAAGGAAGTATGGAATGCCTCAGCTAGTTGGAGAATGGAGTGGGAAGGGATAGCCCACAAATACAGACAAACCCCCTCCTTGTAGGCCACCACCAATGGCTAATAAGGGAAGGGATGCTAAGTGGAGACAGCCAGAATCAAAGGAGGAAGCTTCATCGGGCAATGATTGTAGCCCGAATGGGGGAACTTCTTACACCCCACATAATAACACAGCCAATCAGCAACTCAGAGATAAGTTGGCTAAGTTAAGAAGAATGGTGGTAAGAAATGCTCAGCCACAAGCTCGCCCGCTGTTTAGGGTTACCTATCAGAAGCCCTACCCAGAGTTCATTGATGAGCGGAATCCCTTTCCATTTAACTTCAAAATGCCCACGTTCCCATCATTCAGCAGAGAAGATAACAATCTGTCCTCCAGGGATCACATCTTGAAGTTTTCCAACCATTGTGTGGCATTTGAAGACAACCCCAACTACAAGTTGAGATTGTTTAGAAACTCCTTGGTGGGCTTAGCATCTCAGTGGTACTCTTTGTTGCCCCCAAATTTTATTGCTAACTAGAGGAAGAAGGAGATGGCCTTCCACAAGCAGTTTTACATGATGGAACCAGAGATGACCATCAACGATCTAGTTGAGGTGAAGCAACACGAGCATGAGTCTACCGAGGACTTCATGGTGAGCTTTAGGAAAACAAAGATGAGATGCCAGTTTCCTATCAACCATGTCTAGCTTATAGCTATTGCTCAAAAGGCCTTGAGGCTGCCCTTGAGAAAGAAGTTTTACGACGTGCAGTTTAATGAGTTGCAAGAACTGGTAATTGCTGCAACCAAGTATGAGAAATTGTTGATCAAGGAACATCAAGCAAAGCATTCCTCTAAAATACCCTCATTCTATAAAAACAAGGTCGTCATTCATCAAATGGAGTTCGAAGAGATTGAGCCAGAAGAAGATGATGGTTGTGGAATAGATGGAATAGATATGTGTGCAGCAGAGATGACCATTCCCTTCAAACCTTTGATAGTGAAAGGATTGGTCCAGCTAGTTAAAGACTAGAAGGTGGTCATGAATGATGGTGGATTTGTGTCCATAAAACCCCCCCAAGTATCAAAGCTATTCCTTCGATCCAACCAAGGCAGCAGAAATCTATGAAGAATTGGTGAGGGCAAGAGTGATTGTGCCCGACAGCACCAAAAAGCTGCCTAAGCCCAAAGAACTGAAAGGGAAAAAGCATTGCAAGCTGCATTACACTTTCAATCATTCCACAACCAACTGCGTCCAGTTCAGAGACTGGATACAAGATCTCATTGTCAAAGGGAAGCTGTTGTTGGAAAAACCTCAGGCCAACATGATGATCGACACAGATCCCTTCCCAAAAGCCCCAATAAACATGATTAACTTGACATGGGCTGAAAAAGGGAAAGGGAAGGCTACATAGGAAGTGAGGGCAGAAAGAAGGCAAGTTGATAGGCCAACTGAAAGAGCTACCAAGTTGCCCGAGAAGCCCAAAGCAACCATAGTCAAAGGAATGGTGTTGTGCAACAAGTGTCAATATGAATGTGAGTTGGAAGTGCCGGCATCAAGGGCCCTTATTGATCAAGAGTTAATCAAAAGAAGAGAAAAAGAAGAACAAGAAACTCTCATGAACATCATACGGGAAGCTAAGAGAGAAACCTCCAAGAATGTTTTCCAAAGGTTAGGAATGGACTCTTAACCAAAGAGCTTGTTAGAATTGTTCAGAAACTATGAAGCTTCTGAAGAGGTGGATGATAAAGAAGCAAAAGCACCAAGTTGGGTAGAAGTGAAGCCACGCTAGCCATGCTATGATGGCGGAGATGTCAGAAGAAAGGAAAGGATAGTAAACCCAGTCACTAAGAAGAATCATGCCCGACTCGTGCGGAAATGGTATATAGTCGGAAGGGATGAGAGGCTTATCAAAGAAATGGGAGCTTTTATGATCAGGAAGGTCTAGAGGCAACACAAAGCCCGCATGAACTAGTTAAAAGTCCCCACTACCTCATGGGGGAAGAAATCAACTTCAATGGAAGAGTAAAAAGGAGGTAGAGAAACCTAATAGCAAGTCCGAAGGGGAAGGGGATCATATGCCATGAAACCCGCATCCAGGAAAGTACAGAATCCTAAAGAGAGCTCAAGAAAATATGATGATGATGCCAACACCAAGATGGAGCCCAGAACCCATTTGTTTTGGAACTATCACGCCCGAAAGAGGAATGTTTCCACCATTGCTAGTTGATACTCTCTATGAGAGCCTAGTGCAGGCGCAGAACTTTGGCGTGACCCAAGAAGAAGGGTTGCCCAAGCTAATGTTGCCAGAAGAAGCACAGGCTTGGTTAGATGAGTTCATGAATCATATTGTGGGTAAGAATGACTTACCTGGACCTAGCAACTTCCACGTAAACATGACGTATGTTTTATCTGCCATGTTTTGTGCTGAGCCTGATCAACCTGCCATAATGAAGTGAGATTACTTGGCGACAGAAGCCATTATGGCACATGTTAGTGTTGAAGAAGCGGAAAAAGAAAAGTTGGGCAGAATAGGTGCGCCCGAACCCACAAAGAAAGAGCCCGAGAGAGTGTACTCAGATAGGATGGTCTTTAGTCGCCCAAATTTGACCATGGCCAACCATCTCAAGCCTATTTATGTAACTGCTCATCTGGATGGAGTACCCTTCAAGAGGGTTTTGATCGATGGGGGAGCAGCGGTCAATGTGTTGCCATACAAGCAGATGAAGAGGATATGTAGAAATGAGGAAGATCTTATCCCCACGGATTTAATAGTCTCTAGTTTTTCTAGAGCTATCACTAGAACTTATGAGATATTGCCTTTGGAGGTTGACTTAAGCTCTAAGCAAATCATGCTAGCCTTTTTTGCGGTAGACAGCACTTCCACTTATGGAGCTTTACTAAGCTGAGACTGGATTCATCAGAGTCTTTTGGTGCCTTCTACCCTGCATCAACAAGTAGTAGTTTACCATGTGGAATGAGCTATAGAACTAGGATTTTGGGAGATGGTGAAGGCCGAGTCACGGCCATTCCTCCCCACAGCTAATGTTGCAAAAGCTAACTTTTACAATCCCAGTGTTAGGATTCTTCAATGTTTAGGAGCTGATAAGAACGGCCGCCCGGCTAAGGTGATGGCCCAAAAGCTTCTAGAGCAAGGATTATTTCTTACAAGGGAAGAATGGGATCGGTCTTATATCATCCCAACTCCCCAACACCAATAATGTCAGAACAGAAAAGGAAAGACCAAGTGATTGCAATCAGCTCCTTAATAAAAGGACTGTTGGTGTATGGGAGAGAAAGAAAACAAGAAAGAGAGAACTCGACCAAGGAAGAAAAAGATTAGAACAGAGAAGCTTCAAGTAGCCAGATGAGTAAAGAAGAAGTTTTTAGGAAGAAGTTAGAAGCAGCCATCCAGATGGCTGAATGTATTTATAATCTGGATGGGCCAGGGGATTTGCCCAAGAGTCCAGAGTTGGTTGAATTTTTATGTGCAGAGCCTAACAAACTAACCCCAGAAGTACAAGACCCCTTGAAGACCATCAAGTTGGGAACTGAGAAGGATCCAAGACCTATACAGATCAGTGGTTTGTTGGAAACCGAGGATCGGGCAAGGATTGTCAGCCTTCTGCATGAATTTAAAGACTATTTTGCTTGGCACTACACCAAAATGCCAGGTTTAGATCCAACCTTAGTAGAACACATGATGCCTATTAAGGAGGGATTTAAACCTGTCAAGCAAGCACCACGGAGGATGTCAAAAGAGATAGAGGAAAAGGTCAAAGAAGAAATTGAAAGGTCAATGAAAGCTGGATTTATTAGGCCTGCCAAATATGTCGAGTGGTTGGCCAACATTGTACCTGTATTAAAAGCTATAACCAAGGCGATCCGATGTTGTGTTGACTATATAAACATTAATGGAGCCACTCCTAAAAATGAATATCTCATGCCCATGGTTAACTTATCCATAGATGCAGTTGCTAAACACAAAGTCTTATCCTTCATGGATGGTAACACTAGTTATAATCAAATAAATATGGCTTTTAGGCGCCCAGGACATATTGGAGCATATGAATATTTGGTAATGCCATTCGGGCTCAAAAATACTGGTGCAACCTATCAAAGAGCGATGAATGCCATTTTCCATGACTTGATCGGCACATTGTGGTAAAATCTAAAACTGAATAACAGCATTTAATAGACCTCAGACAAGCCTTAACAAGAATGAGGGTCCATAAGTTGAAAATGAATCCAAAGAAATGTGCTTTTGGAGTAAGATCAGGCAACTTTTTTGGATTCCTTGTTCATCAGAGAGGAGTGGAAGTCGACAAAAACAAAGCTCGGGCAGTAATGGAAACACCTTCTCCCACCAACACAGTGCAACTGCAAAAGCTGCTAGGGAAAATTAAGATTCATTACTAACTTAGAGGGCAAAATCCAACCGCTAACTCCTCTGCTAAGATTGAAAGACAAAGAAGAATTTGAGTAGGGCCCACCACATCAAGAGGCTTTTGATAAAATAAAAGCTTACTTGGCCTCTCCACCATTGCTCATCCCACCTCAGAGAGGAAAGCCTTTAAAGCTTTATATTTATGCCTCTGAATAGTCAATGGGAACCTTGCTGGCCCAAAATAATGAAGGAAGGAATGAGCAAGCAATATACAACCTCAGTAGAATCCTTACTGAGGTAGAAACAAGGTACACGCCAGTAGAAAGATTGTGTTTGGCTCTATACTTCACTGAGTGCAAGTTAAGGTATTACATGTTACCTTGCCACATCCTCATCATCGCTAAGACAGATGTAATCAAATACCTAATGTCGAAACCAATGCTAACTAGAAGGATTGGAAAGTGGATTCTAGCATTATCAAAGTTCAGTTTTCAATATATGCCCCAAAGAGCGACCAAGGGACAAGCAATTGCGGATTTCTTAGCTAAGCACCAAGAGTTTCTAGAAGAGATTGTCAGCGTCCCGAGAACTTTGGAAGTAGCCAGTGTGTGGATCCTACCAAGCAAAGCCTCATCGAGCAAGGAAGAATGGGTCCAACAAGAGATAAAAAGAATAACTAGCCTCTAGATCACTCATTGGAAACTATATTTTGATGGGTCTTGCACTCAGAATGTTGCTGAAGCTGGGATTGTCATCATCGATCCTGAAGGTACTCACCATTGTTATTCATTCCTCTTGGATTATTAAGAGACTACCAACAATCGGGCGGAGTATGAAGCACTGATAATTGGCTTGGAGAACTTAATAGAGTTGGGGGCAATCGAAGTAGAAGTGTTTAGTGATTCAGAATTGGTGATCAATCAGTTAAATGGAGAATACAAATGCAGACACATCACTATGGTAGGTTACTACTTGGCATCTACACAATTATTGAGCTATTGGGGCTCGGAAATATCAGTCAGCCATATCCCTAGAGAGTCCAATACAATTGCCAATGAGATGGCACAATTGGCCTCTGGAGCCTTAATCCAAGAAAGGAAGTTTAAAGAAGATATAGAAGTTCAGAAAAGAAATCTCCCGTCTATCTTTGAAAGAGAGTTCAGCCTACATATGATGATTGAAAAATTGGAGATAGAGGATTGGAGGACACCTATTGTTCAATATCTGAAAGATCCGTCCTCTCCCACAAGTAAGAAAAATAGACAATAAGCGACCAAATATGTTTTGCGGGATAAATCTATGCTAAGGAAAACTCCATATGGATTGTTACTAAAGTGTTTAGGCCAGGAAGAATCAATGAAGGTAATGGCCGAAGTGCATGAAGGAATCTATATGGCTCATCAGGCTGGAACTAAAATGAGGTGGCTACTGAGAAGATATGGCTATTTTTGGCCCGAGATAGAGAAAGACTGCAAAGCTTATGCCCAAGGGTGTAAGGAATGCCAAAGACATGGGCCACTCCAACATGTGCCCTCAATACCTTTGAACCCCGTAGTCAAGCCTTGGCCCTTTAGAGGATGGGCAATGGATTTCATCGAGCAGATTCACCCAGCCTCTAGCAAATGACACACGTTCATAATTGTTGCAACGGTTTACTTTACCAAATGGGTAAAAGCTTTAGCTATAAAGACTATCACCTCAACTGCGGTCAAAAAGTTCATTGAAACCAAGATCTTACACAAATATGGGGTGCCCAAGATAATTGTCACATATCGAGGGTCATCTTTTATTTCAAGGTAAGTAGAGGAATTTGCAAGTACGTTCAAGATAAAGATGACTCAGTCTAGTCCTTACTATCCTCAATCAAATGGTCAAGCAGAAGCTAGCAACAAGGTATTGGTAAACATTATCAAAAGAATGGTGGCAGATAGTCCAGAGAAGTGGCATGAGAAATTAGGAGATACTTTATGGGCTTACAAGACTTCTAAGAGGACAGCAACTAGAACTACTCCTTATGCTCTAACCTTTGGGCAAGATGCTATACTCCCTATGGAAATAAATGTGAGTTTTGTTAGGATTCAGAACCAATTCAGACTACACAGTGAAGAGTACGTTCAGGCTATGTGTCGGGAAGTTGAAGATCTAGATATAGCTTGAATTAAAGCTCTAGATAAAATCTAAGAGGGAAAGAGAGCTGTTGCCTGAGCATACAACAAAAAGGTGAAATTGAAGACCTTCACAGAAGAAGAGTTAGTATGGAAATCAACTTTGCCTTTAAGAGCTCAGATTAGAGGCTTTGGGAAGTGGAGTCCGACTTGGGAAGGTCCTTTCATTATCAACCAAGTATTGGATATTGGAGGATTCTACTTGACAGATTTGGAAGGAAGATTGCAAAGAAACCAGTTAATGTTAAGTTTTTAAAGAAATATCACCCAACCTTGTGGATGTTAGGGATTGTTACATTGAGGAAGTTTAAAAATTATGAGGGATCCCAGAGTTAGTTTATATGCTCATCATGGTCAAACTTCAAGAAGGAAATACAGGTTAAGAATGATTGAAGAAGTCATTTTCATTTCATCAAAAGTTGAAGTTACATAAGAAACAAATCAATAGTCTTACATCCTTGGCTAAGATAGCTATCCTAAAAGGCTAACTAAGCTTCAGCATCTTCAACTTCAACATTTACTTTCTTGACTTCTTCAAATCTTCTAGTAAGGCTGTTTGGTGCAGACAATTACTCCTCTCACCTCTTAATCGCGGAGGACACTTCTGCAGTCCTTGCCTCTGTAGCAGTGATTTCCACCATAAGTTCGAACAAAGTTTTGACCCACAGAATCAGGGTAGTTGATCTCGAAGTATACACCTATGATGATGAAGTGATCAAGAAAGCAAAAGTTATGAGGAAGTCTAGGCTTGTGGAGATCAGTGCAAGAGAATATAGCTTTATATTCACATGTAGAATCTACCGGTGCGATTAAAATAGCTTGGCTACTCCTTAATGTCACTGAAGTCCAGGTAGGTCCCAAAGAGTGTACTCATCCTTCTTTGAAGAAATGAGAAGTCTGCAGACCTGCCCGAGGACGATGAAAGCCGTTAAGCGAGCAGGGCATGGTGGAAATCCTCTCACCAATTTCGCAGGGAGATTAGGTTCAAACAACTTTGGGTACCATTGGGAAAGTTTGAAGGAAAGATAAGCAAAGGTGAGATTAGAGAGCAAGAATTGAATAACTAAGGAGGCGAGAGCATACTGGAATTTCTGGAAATTCGAAGGTTCAAGATGGCTTTGAGAGCTTTGTTGAAGGGATTAAGTGGGGATTATATAATAAGTGGTTAACTGACAGTTAAAGTTCATAGGTTAGTACGAGGGTCGTGTTAACCAAAGGTCGCCTTAAATGTTGCGAGTCCTAAGTAGAGGCATGCGCCGGATTTTAATCATTATTCGCGTCTTGGGCCACAAACTCAACAATGATTAAAAGGGGCACTATTTGGGTTAATATTTGAACTTTAGGCTCAAAAGAAGGTAAGCCCAAAAGAACTAAAGTAAAGAAATTTGCCCGAGGCCTAGCACTAAGCCTAACCATCCATCCCAAGACAATATGACGGCTCCTCATTAATACAAAGGCTATATGCTTACAAGAGAAGTGACAACCGATGGAAATCAACCTACTCTCAACCCAAAAGCACTTTCTAATGGCAGAACTTGTAAAAAGAGATGATGACTCACTAAAATGCTTTCTGGCAAAGCCTGCGACAACCAAAGTAAAATGCCTATAAAAGGGAAGACAGGGCCCAGAGACAAGGACACTCAACCAATCAAACAAACAAGCATACAAACTCTGCTCTCAAGCCAATTCGTACCTTCCAACCCCTTTTTAGCAATAGTTCCCTTAGAAAGACATCTTTTGTCTTGTGTAAAAGCTCTGTTACCTTCCCTAAATGTTGTAGTATCGATTCCCTCGTGTAAACTCGTTTACCATCCATCTTTTTTTAACACAAAACCCTTTGTAACCACAAAGAGAAGAGACTGCAAGACGTCCCACCGTGCCCGACTCTCTTTGTCTTGTCTTTTAATTAGTAGATCTGGTATTATGATGTATTTATCAGTTTGTATTCAAGTCATTTCCAGTTATATGATGACCAAAAATTTCATTGGTTCTCAGATTTATTTCACTTAATGGTTTTTACCATCATGAAAGACTAAATGGGAATTAAACCGATGACTTAATCAGATCTGGACTTCCACACTTTGAACGTACAAGATAACAAACCAAAAGTCCTTGATCTCAAGGCACAGAAAAGAACTTAATGTAGACTTAACCCATCTACGACAATCCTTTGATAACAAGAAGTCAGAATAACTTGGGGCGTAAGTAATCGGCTTAAACACACTTGTTCTACATCTGCCATAGTAGTGGCACGCCTTAGCACTTAGTTAGTTTTGATTGTGAGCCTCAAGGCCTACACCTAAGGCACCATAAAGGCACCTTTCAGAACTAACTTTGTCCTCCTCTTGCAGCCTCTTAACAAGCAGGAGCCCGACAACCAACCAAAGTGCCAACTCCTCGGGGAGCTGTGTGCTCGAGCCAGGGATGCCCTCCAGCGAGATTCCTACCCAAACAGTTTCTTTTAGATTTTGGTATTATGACAACATAACCTGCTAGTATTTTCCACTCTAGTTGATTCAAATTATCATGCACTTGCAGCATATTCTCATGAACATTTAGGAAGAATTACTAGCTCAGCAGGCCAACTTCTGAAGGAATATGAGCATCATCATCTTGATGTAAAACGATACATATTGCAGAAAATTGGTAGCATTAGTGCTTTCTTCAGTGATATGCAATAAAATGCAGTACTTTGCTACCGAGTCTGCCACCTGAATGCAAAACATTAACATAAGAATAAGATCCGAAGTAGAAATATAAGCTATGATGCATGGACACTTCTACTTGGTCGCATATCATGTATCCGATATTTGATCTGATATGATACTTGCCTGACGTGTCATGGTCAATGGATAGGACTTTGACTTGATAAATACACGCATCCCACATTTTGGATACACATATCCAACTTTTAGGATACATTTACGCCTTCAAAAATGATAATGAGGAGGGAAAATTAATAGTAAACAATTATAATTGAAAGTTAAGGAATACAAAGAGCTTCCCTCTAATTAAAACCATGAATATGACTCTCACACTTTTTCTATTGTATATAAAGAGGATTAGCTTTCCAACTTTTCGTCTTCAACAACTCAAATGAACTTGAATTTGAACAATATTTTTCCTATTAGATTTTTTTTTTTATTTTACATATCTATGGCGTATCGTATCTTAATTTTTAGATATTTTTCATACCGTTATGTCGTGTCATATCGATCGCCATATCTGTCTGTATCCATACTTCGTAGAATATAAGAATTAAACAAATATATAAAGAAAGAGATGAAGGAAAATTTGTGAAAAACTAAATTGTGGAAGCATGTTTCTATGCACTTTGAAACAAAACTTAAACCATGAAATTCAAAGCCTAGTAGTTGTGGTGAACCAAGACTCAACTCAAATCTTAAAGAAAGGAGTTGAGAAACTTTTATACCTTTAAAGCACCATTTTGCTTAGCAAAGGATATTCACCCATGGTATTGTTTGTGGATTAATTGCCCATTTTTGTTTTAGTTGTCACACAACTTAAACCTTATGTGCCTTATGGAACCAAAACCTTTTCGAGTCCTAAAACCCGAAACTAACTTAAAGCCTAAAATGAACCTTTTGTTCTTAATTAATTAACTTTTAATTAGTCCTTGCCATATACAATTAAACTATTTAATTGTCCTTACTCATCTTCGTTACATCCTTCAATCATTACCTTACACGATATGTGATCCATTAGGTTCCTTTTAGCTAGGCAGTGGGCAATTAGAACTCTTACTAATCGATTGTGAATTGAAACTGGCTTTCAATTCTCCCTTTAGTGATTATACACCTTTAGGGCTTTTACAAGTCATGAGTAACACCTAGAAGTATGCCATGGCTACCCAAGCTAACCTATTTAGTTTGCAATTACAATGCAATACGGTCTTTCTCTAATACAATACTCTTGATCACATTGTTTGGTTTAATAGTTTATTCATGTCTACTATCCAATGTGATTCTCTTACTTATATGATTACCTTGAATGTGATTTAGAACGACTTCCTAAATCTCATTCATACTCTTGCCAAAGATTCTTAATCATATCATAGAGTATTATCCCTCAATGGTTTGAAGGTTAAATATCCCTTGTTGTGCATTCACCTGCCTTTATACTTATGTGGCTTAACCCTAACTATGTCATGGGCACCCTCTGATGGACTGCCTTTGACACAGTCAAAGATTAAGGACTTAACCACAAGACAACTATGATGCCTCAGGTCAAATGATTGATTTTCATTATCCCAACCTTGAGTTCTTATGTGACATGAGTATGAAAGCTTCTTGTTGATTGCGTTCAGTGGACTCATTCTCTATTGAGCACCTACATGCTTGTCTTGGTGTCAATCACACCAATGACTTGAGACCAGTCACTCTCTCTGAGAGAAAACATAATAGGTACTGATCTTAACGGACTCTTAATGTCCAACTGGCAATCCTATGATCAGGAACGCTTAGGATATGTATACGAAAAAGAATGGTTTCATGAATCTAACTTCTTTACATCACATTCTCTCAATTTCATATTCCTTGGACTTATTGCTCAAGCATATAACATTTATATTAGACGGTTTTAAACAATAATCTTTGCCCTTATATTAAACTAGATGAGTTTAACATGTGAAATGTTCATAAAGTATCATCATATGATTGCCTTTAGGGCACATTTCCAACAAGAAAAAACTAAGAGCAAAGGAACAAAATTTACTTTTAGATCAGTCCATGTAGAATTTTCCAAATAACTAGCAGGTAATGGTGTTGTTGGGACCATCTCCTTCACGAGTGTCAGCACCAATGGTGTAGTTAGAACAGTAAAATTCACATGTTTCAACTTTGTCAAATATATTTTGACAAAGTTGTCCTTGATATCCAGAAAGTTGAGATTGCGTCTGAGAAGTATCAATGAACTTTGTGGATGCAAATCTCTTCCTCCTTGAACTTGGACAATATTGCACCCACAAAACAATTAACACCTTTGGTCAAGGCCAAGAGCCTCACATGCCTACGATGAATGGGGGGGAGGGGCTTTGGCCGAAGAACCTCCGATGCCAAAGTTAGAATTTAGAGAGAAAGAGTGTTTAGAGAATTTTGGGATTTTTGCAAGAGTGTTCGAATCCAAAGTTTTGTGAAAATGGGAGCACATATATAAGGATAGGCCGATCCTCTTTGGAGAAAGAGTGGTAGGCCATTTGGTTAATTTTGGGTTGAATTTTGGTTTAATTAGCCAATTTATTATGATTAATAGGCTAATTAAACATAAAGGGAATGTTATGGTATTAATTGGCTTGCTAATTAGTGTAATTGAAAGGGAGAAATGATAGAAAAGGTAGGAAGCATGGTTGACTCTTTTTTGGATGGGGATGGCCGCCATTAGGTTGATTTTGGTGTTAAATTGGTGATTTAATTGACAATTAGGGGATTAATTAGGCAATTAATCCCTTAATCAATTATTGTGATTTTAAAGGAGGATTTTAGGAGATATGGAAAGGATATATTATTTAGCTAATTGATTAGCTAAATAATGAAATAGAAAATATATGGAATAAATTAGGTCTTGGGAATTACCTTGTCGAAAGGATTTGATGAAATAGGTTTTGAATTGTTACCTATTTTGGGCAATTTTGACTCGGTTGAGGGATCATTGCCTGCTGCTCGCGGGTAGGAATCCCGGTGTGCCTTAAGGGTATTTTTGTCCTTTTATATCCAAAAATCCATGTATCGCCTTGTAATTATTTTTGGCTCCACAAATGCCCCCACACCTGTTGAGTTGCTCGCAGGAAAAGGCAGCAGGTGTAGAGATCTTCTTGCTTTAGGAAACATAGGCTTGTTTCCTTTTTTGATGTAGATTCCCTCTTTAATTGGAAATTAGGTCCTTTTAGGAAAGGGAAATAAATTTCCCTCAAAGCCTATTTAAGTCCACCTTAAGTGGGTTATTAAATCAACTTTGAAGAGCAATTTATTCTACCTTACAAGAGAGAGAAAGCTTAGAGGATATTTGTTCCCCCTTCTCTAGCAATCTTCTACATCTTGCCCGTGCAAAGGACCGTCTTTCATTGATTTCTTCGTCTTCTCCATGCCGCACTGAAGTAAGAAAAATTTAATTTTTCTTGTCTTCTTCTTAGATAATGCTGTCGCGGGGCAACCATCGAGGTGGTGCCGCACGTTGGCTGGCAAGGGCTAAGAGTCGGCTCGGCATGGGCCGATGAGGTGTTGTGGCAAGAGCCACTGCTTGGGTTTCTTGGCTTGGCTAGAGCCAAGGGCAGCTTGAGCGGCTGAGCCGCGAACTGAGGCGCTGGGGCACAATGCTATGGTAGCCTCATGGCTCATATCCTTTAGGCTCTTAGACCTGAAGCGGGCTAAGCTGACAATTGAGAGAAATTAGAAGGTCGCGGGCTTCATAGGGTGCTAGAATGCTGGGCATGCAGGCCTCCTGCCTGTTAAAATGCTGGGTTAAGCTCCTCTGCTGAGTACCGTGAATGGCATTGGCTGCTTAGTTCTCTTCGCGGGGAGAAAGGTAGGCTACTCCCGAAAGAGAAGGTAAAAAGGATCAAGGCGGATGCATTGGCTCGTCTGATCGTTGTCATGGAACCTATTATGAATGAAGATGGAAATAAGAGATCTTCCCCGCTTACTCAAGAGATGCCGATTGAGAAAAAATTGAAAACTTTCTCCGCTGCTCGTGAGGATCCGTCTACTGCCGAGAGGCCTGTGATTGGCATGGCTTCTTCCAATGGGAAGAAAAATGAGGCTGCCAGATCTGAGCCTGTGGCGCCTTCCATGTTGAGAATGGCTAGTACAATTGTTGATAGAATTGCTCAGCGTAAAGATCCTGTCATGCCCCCGGTGTCGAAGTCTGTACCAAGACATCTATGGGGAGCAAAGTTTGGTTCACCTTTAGAGAGGCTTGCTACTATGAAAAGCGATAAGATGGACTATGTTGCTAAAGTGGCGCCAAGGCCCACTTTCTCTGCTACCGAGACTAATTCGCATGCTAGGAAGGAAGAGACTGCTTGCGTGGACAGCTGTGAGAAATCCACTAAGCCTGCTTCTAGGGAAGCTGATGAGATCTGTGTGCTCTTGAAACCATATCTGCTTGAAGACATGGACGCTTGTGCCAAGTTTGTTGATGGTGTTAAAAAGGTTTGCTTCCCCAAGTTCCTTTGTGAAGCATACAACACAATATAGAATGACTGATCTGCTTGCTATGATGCAGATATAGCAAGGCTGCCAAAGAGGGGGTGAAGACTATGGCAGCTGAAACTTATTACTCAACCAAGGAAATTAAGAGGTTGGATTCTGAGCTCGTTTCTTTGAAAGGGTCTAATATTTCTGGCCCCATTTCTCTGCAGCTTTAGATCGCTCGCCAAGAAATCGTTGACTTGAAGACTAGGCTTGACGCGATCCAAGTTAAGTATGAAAGTGCAGAGAATGAGATTGGATGTTACATACCTCAGATTCAAGATCTTGAGTTTGTAGTTTCTAAGCTTCGTTTCGCTACTTATGCAAAGGATGAAGAGTTGATTGCTGCTTATAATCAAGCGATCCACTTCAAGAGAATAGTCGATAGGCTTGAACCCCAAGTGTTAGAACTTCAAGGTGTACTGAAGATCAACAAAAGTCTGAAGAAGCAAGTGGATGAGCTGCAGCGAGTCCATGTTGGTCTGCTCGATGAGAATGAGCAGCTGAAAGGTGAGAATAATGGGCTCGAGGTTTTGAGACCTTCTCTATTTCTCTGGAAGACTTGTTCACCTTTACTTTTGAGGCCTCATTGGTGAAGTAGTGGTCACAACTGATGAAGGTGTGGCGACTGAGTAGTGGTGGAGTGTCCAAGCTGCTGAAGTGTAGTCTTCTAGGTAGCCTTTAGGATTTTCTTTGTTTTTCCGTATAGCTCTTGTTTTGCTTGAACTCATTCGGCCTTTGCTAGTTGTTTATAAACATGCTTCATTTGCTTTTCTTCATATTCGCTTCTTTTGTTCATGCCCTAACCTTTAGACTTTATAGACCAGTGGTAGGCGTGCTACTTTTCTATAAGCAGACAGGCCTGCGTAGCCTATATAGCCGTAGGTGTTGGTGTAAAACTTTGCAAAGTTGTTAGCCATAGGGTTGGCAGCCGGATGCCTTACTTACAGAAGCAGACAAGTCCGCGTAACCACTAGGCTGTTAACCTTGGCTTTCTCCAATTCAGTAGGTTGCATAGCAAGTATCACAACACTTTAGGACTTGGTATAGGTTGTTCCGCGCTTGGCAGTGGTGAAGCTTATCGACTACGTAGCATGTCGGCAGTGGATAAGGCTTCGTATGTGCACACTAGCTTGCTTAACCTTTCACAAGAATATGCAGTTGTATAAGTCTAGCGTGGCTTTACTGCTCGAAGGGCAAGCCGTAGGCAGTCTTCTGAAAAACCGTACGCTACCTTAGTGCACTCAGTAGCGGCTTTAGGTTTCCAGGACAGCCGTCCATAAGGCCTAATGCGTAATGTGCCTCTTCTATCTCTAGGGCCTGGTTCCCCACAGATTAGGCCAAGAGACACAAAATCCCTCAGTTAGCTAAGCTTTGAAAAAGACCATTATGGCTACTTCTAGGAATCCCAGCGCAAGCCATCGTGCATCTAGTTATACTAGGGCAGCCAGGCTTATCCACGTCTGGATATTCGGAGTGTAGAGTTTATCCTCCCGCTTTGGAGAGCATACCCATGTGGGTGTCGGGGAATTAGTTTACCCTCTCGCACTGGAGAGCATGGTTGGTCCTTCGGGGGGTGCAATTCCTACGATGAGTCCCTAAGAAGGGCGCGGTCTTCTTTTGAAGTGCAAGAGTAATCAGTTGTTGTAAACATGCAGCTTGATGTGAAAACTAACTTGACACACAAATTAAACCATATTGATGACAATTGTAGCAATGATGTAAGTAGGGATCGTTCTAGACCGGGGATTAACTAAGTATACTAATCAACACAAATAAGACTCAAAAATACTAAAATAGACTCTATAGACTCAAAACACTAAAAACAACAATAAACAATCAAAAAGACTCAATTCTAGACCTAACAATTTATTTTGACGAAAATTAAACTTAATTTAACTCAAAAGACTAAAAAAAACAGATTTTGACTCAACTAACAAGACTTAATGAAAAGGGTTTTGTTTTGATGAATTTAAGAACTTAAAACAGAAACTTGTAAAACAAACTCAAAAGACACGAAATTGGGTGAATTAAGATGGTGAAAGGCTAGCTAGAGGGTCCTTCTCCACACATGACACATATGCAACACAAATTGATTTCCAGTTATTCTTTCTATAAACCATGAATGACAATGCCCCAAATTAACCGTGACTGCACGCATTAACCCTCAGATTTTCCTAAGTTCATTAAATTAGACGTAGCGCTGCAACCAAATTATTCTTATCAAGTTCCCTATATGACTGCATACTAGAGATATATATCAAAGATCATTAAGCTTCGTGAAAATCATAAACATTGACATGACATTCGTGACTATGACTGCATGACACTCCTGCCAAGAATTTACTTAACGGGATCGTTTATAAACGACCTCCACTACTTATAAATATAAGTTTGTAACTATTAGGTGAAACTCCCTTATATTTTAGCATCAAATTCATGCATGCAAACTAAGTAGGCCTCCTTAATCAACATACAAGAATAAGTTTTCAATCAAACAGTTAAGCAAATTGGATTCACGATTTATGAAATAATAACTGGATGTAATCAATTCATGTCACATATATGTTCATGGCTTTGAATTCTCCCCTAGCTAAAACGAGTTTAGTTCCTCATGTTCGCAATTAAACAAAGATAAGTAAATTCAAACATTGAAAACAAAGGACAGAATACACCTAGAAACGCTCTAACAATCCAAAGTCTTGAATGGCAAGCACAGCTTCAGATGGCTCATTCCTTCTCCTTCCTTGCAAAGCTGCGGCATAAGAGGTTGTGTGGTGGATGGTATGGTGATCTGATGGTAGAGGGTGGTAAAGGATGGTGAATGGTATTGAACGGTATTTATAAGGCAAAGGGGCACGGCAAAGGCTGTCAAGGAGAAGGATTTGGGACTCCAAACCAACAAGGAAAAGGACATCTAGAAGCCAAAAACCAAATAGAATAAGGATAGGGACCAGGCGCCAGATTTTTAGGGCTTCTAGAAATGAGTGTTGTGGCATGTTTCTATAAGGAAAAGGCCTTCTAAAAACAGGTTTTAGGTGTCCTAATCTGAAAATAATTCCCTCATGCAGCTAGAATTAAGGTAGGATAAGATTAGGATAGGATAAGATAAGATAAGGTAAGATAAGGTTAGTTTGGATAAGATAAGGTTGGATAAGGTTTTAGATAATGTTCCTTCTTTTTAGCTGATTCCTTATCTTCAATGACTTAAATTAATTTCTCCCTCTCTTTTACACATTCCTAGCCTCTCTTGAACTTCAATTTCGTCCATCCACTTTGATCCATGCATGTGATGTCCATTCCAAGCCCAAAACTGCTCTAAAATGCTCCAAATTGCATCTTCTTGCCAACTTTGTCATTTGGACCTACAAACACACGAAAATAGCTTAAAACACACTTATAAGCAATAACTAACTAAATAAATGCAAGAAAACATGCTAATTAAGTCGCATAAATATGCTCCTATCACAGCTAAGCTAAGTTGTGATTACTTTTGAATTCCTCATTGAAAAACAAGTGAAACGAACGAGAACTTAGCTGTAAGGTAAGAACTCCATAACAACTAGATAGTCATCCGCTTGTGAGGTACTGCCCATCGAGCTGCTTGAGTCTTCGGGCTTTGATGTAGTGGGAGGTCACACATGGTATTTCCTCAGATTGTAGGTGTTCCACTACTTTTCAATCTTTTTGTCGTTTCATAGTGGCGAGGGTGTAATTATTCTTGTCGCCTACTCTACTGACTTGTACGGACCTTCCCAGATGGGATCCATCTTCTTGGAGCCTTTTCTGCATGCAGTGATGAAGGATTTTCTTAAAACCAAATCTTCGGGCTAGAACTGCTGGATCTTGGTCTTTTTGTTGTAGTTAGAGAAGAGCTGCTGTTAGTAGGCTGCGATGCAAGTGATAGTCTGCTCACACTTCTTCTCTGCCAGATCTAAGCTTGTGGTCATCTCCTTATTGTTCTACTCAATTTCTAGTAGTAGAGCGGTGATACTTGGCTTGATGACATTAGGATGAATGATTGCTTCTGAGCCAAATGCCAAAGAGAAAATAAGTCTCACCGGTTACTCGTCTTTTGGTGGTGCAATATGCCTATAGACATCCAGGGAGTTCGTCTGGCCATTTTCCCTTCTTGTTGATGAGAGATTTCTTGAGGCAGTCAAGGATCGTCTTGTTGGATGCTTCGGCCTGCCCATTGCTTTAAGGATATCTCGGCATGGACATGTGCTGCTTGATGCCATATTTTTGGAAGAACTTCACCAAATCTTTGCCCACAAATTGCTGGCCATTGTCGGTAACGATGGATTGAGGGATGCCAAATCGGCAAATGATGTTCCTCCATATAAAGTGCCATATGTCCGTCTGAATCGTGGTCGTCATAGGCTCTACTTCTACCCATTTGGTGAAGTAGTCGGTTGCCACGATCATCATGCCTCTGCCCCCAGTAGCAGGCGGCATAGGTCCTATCAGGTCGATTGCCCACTGCATGAATGGCTAAGGACTCGTCTGCGGGTGTAGCTAGTTAGCAGGCAGTGCTGGTACCGATTTGTAGCGTTGGCAGCGGTAGCACTTTTGTGCTAACTCATTAGCATCTTGATGCATGGTAGGCCAATAGTAACCTGTGTTAATAGCCTAATGTGCCAAGGATCGTCCTCCGAAGTGATTTTAACAGACGCCTTCGTGGATTGAGCTTAGAACCTTCAAGTCATCGGGAGGCGCTAGGCAGCGGAGTTGTGGTCCGGTGTAGGATCTTCAGAGGAGAATGTCGTTCCACATGTAGTAGCATGCTGCCTTGATTTGGAGCTTCTCATACTCCAATCTTTCCATGCCGAATGTGCCATTGACCAGGTAGTCTACAATGGAATCTTGCCAGTTTGGAGTTGTACTAACCTGTGACACCTCGGCTGCTGGCTTTGCCTCTATGCTTGGCTTGTCTAGATATTTCACCGAAATAAAGTGTTTGAGTTGGTGGTCAAGGGTGGAGCCTAGGCCGGCTAGTGTGTCCACGTGAACGTTGTCTTGAGTGAGGGTGTAAGTCTGAAACGCCTCAAGTAGTCTGGCTAGTGATTAGCTGTAAATCAAAATGAATTACGAGCTTTTTCACCGTCAAGTCTTTTTCCATTTGGAGGCCTGCTAGTAGGGTCTCGTACTCTGCTTCGTTGTTAGATGCTTTGAAGCCTAGAGTGATTGCTTGCTCGGGCATCGAACCGTCTGGGGTGACAAGGACCATGCCTACTTCCGAGCCTTTGTAGTTGGATGCTCCGTCAACGTGCAAATGCCAGAAGTCTCAATCGGGTGAAGCAAGCATGGCTAAGGCATGCTTGGTTGCTTTTGGAGCGTCGTTGGGTCGCTCTGTTGGGTTGCCTAGGCTAGGCATGAAGGCGAGGTTGGGAACCGTGGAGTTTGGACCATGATATATGTAGCAGGAGATGCACAACTGCTGGTATTGGACCATTATAAAGTTGAATTATGAAGCAACGGTCGGCTGGGGCCGTGTGACACGTAGCAGAAGGTGATGTTCAACTGCCAGTACATGTTGCTCCTATGTAGAATCTTTTGGGGAGATGAGGATAAAACTTACTTCTGAGTGTGTCTTCCCAGTGTTCGTCTGCCCTTGGCGTGTCTTTTGGGCTGAGTTGTTGCATTCATAATAAAACTTTGCATCTGCCAGAGTCTACGCCTTTATCGTCGAGCGTCTGGATTGGGTAGGATAGTGCGTCATGAGGATGACTGTGTGCATTTGAAGGTAAAACTTGAGCTTTCGGGTTGCAACAACTATCGCCAAAGTTAGCTTTTCAATTTTTGGTAGCATCGATGAGAGCTTTTGAACTATAGAATACAGGTAATCGGGCCCCCAGCTCTTGTCGTACGATGGTAGACCTTATTGCTGCTTCAGATACCGTCAAACATAGGAATAAGTCATCCGCTGCTTTCGGTTTGGATAGTAGGGAGGTGATGTCGGGTACTTCTTCAAGTCCTTGAATGTGTATTAATGAGCCTCGTCCCAAAGTAAGTGTTTATCTACCAGAGCGAAAGAGTCTGCCAGAGTTAGATCTTCTTTCATGATCAATTTTCTGAATAGCGGTTGGTCTACTGGAAGTCCTTTTTAGAAGGCTGCTCTAGCTATCGAGTCATTGCATCCGACTATCTTTGCCTTCTCTGGTTTGAACCTCTTCACATAATCGCGAAGCGACTCATTTGGGTTCTTCTTGACGTTGAACAAGTGGCCAGACTTCTTCTTGATCGAGCGATATGATGAATATTCTTTAGTGAAAACCAAAGATAGTTCGTCGAAACTCCGGATAGATTGTGGCAGCAGGGTGTAAAACCAATTTTGCGCCTCACCTTGTAGAGTGATGGCGAATATCTTGCACATGAGATCGTCGTTGTTTCGATAGAGGATCATTGCGCTTCGATAGTGCTTCAACTATCTCTCCGGGTCTCCATCCCCTTTGAATGATGTCAAATGTGGCATGCTGAACTTGCATGGAAGCTCTGCCTGGTCAATCTCATCTATGAAAGGTGACCTGTTTATGTTGGTCATGTCCCGTCGTAGTGCCTTGTCGATGACCTTGTTGCAAAATTGTGCAATCGTTTGGTCAAGAGTCTCTCTACCTCTTCCTGAATTTGCCTTTGTTGGGGTAGCGGAGCTCTCGGCTGCCCCAAGTCATGACTTGCTGGTATAGGCTGTTCTTCCATGTGTTTGCGGATGCGGTGCATGTGGTGCGTTCTTAGCAAGCGAGCGAGTTCTTCGCAGGCTGCCAGTTGAACTTGAGCCGGATTGAGTGATTATTTTTCTCCGTCCATCGTGTTGTCTACTCCGATGCGAAGCGAATGATGCTCCTTGAGGGCTTAGCCGTAAATGAACAGTTTGTTTGGAAGGCTGCTCATGTTGATTATCAGAGTGTGGCCCCAACCGTGAGTGTATGCTAGTCCGTGGGCCTAGTCGAGAGTGCACGCTCCTCCGCGCGCTAAGACGGGAGTATATGCTATCTCGGGGGCCCAATCGGGAGTGTACCCTACCCGAACTCTCGGTTCGTGGCTGCTTGTCGGGACGCTGCTGGAGAGGTTCCTCGTCTGCCCTTGTCCTACTTCGGGACACCTCGTCTGGGCACGTTGGATCTCGTAGGCTGCAGAAGCTGGTGCACCAAGGTCGTCTGTTGTGCAAGGGCGCTTGTCCACTCTATGACTTGTTGAGACAAGTGTTGTTCACCATTTAGATTGGACGAGCTTGGAAGAAATATGCCTTCTTGAGCAGTGGAAAGGTGGTAGACTCCGAGCGCGGGATTTAAGTTGGGAAATGTCAAATCCACAGAGAAATGTGTTGAGAATGCCTCCGGTTTGATCGTAAGCCCAGAAATTTTAAGCCGGGATGGTTGAACTAATCTTGGACCGACTTGGGTTGCTTAGAAGGCCACGGGAGCAGACTGGGCCGCGGGAGCAGGCTGGTCGTCAGGAGCAGGCTGGACCACGGAAGCGAACTGCTCGACGAGAGCAGGCTGGGCCACGAGAGTGGGCTGCTCAGCGGGAGCAGGCTACTCGGCGTGTGGAGCACGTGGGTGCGAGGCTAGGGCTCAGGCCCGTGCAAGCTTGGATGGCATGGCTTGGGCCACAGTGGTGGTGCCATGGATCTCACCGAATGTGGTTGCCATGATGGATGCTCGTGGTGGTGCCACTCCACCCATGACCACGTTTAGCCTCGTGGATCGCCGCGGTCCCGTTTCTTGAATATTGGAATTTTCTCTTGTGGAATTTTCTAAATTTCTAGCCATTATATTTTTCTTTCACGTTTTATCAAAGAATCTTTGCAAATAAAAAATTCTAATAATAAGAACGTACGAAAAATACAAGTGAACTAGAAAATAGAGAAAAAACCTTTTTTACGTGAGAGTCTTCTGCTAGTGTGGATCTCAACTCTCAATGAAAGCACCAATTTGTGGATGCAAATTTCTTCCTCCTTGATCTTGGACAATATTGCACCTACAAAACAATTAACACCTTTGGCCAAGGCCAAGAGCCTCACGTGCCCACGATGAATGTGGTGGGGGGGGGGGGGGGGGGGGGGCTTTGGCCGAAGAACCTTCGATGCCAAAGTTAGAATTTAGAGAGAAAGTGTGACAGCCCGTCCCTGATTTTAAGATTTTTTAAAGTTTTAATAAAGGATTTTACAAAAATGCCCTTTGAGGCACGCGCATTGTTCGAGGTTAATCGTTGTGTCGTGCCATCTAAGATTTGTTTTCTTGACATATCCTCATAGTATTCGTCGCTACGGACGCGTGGGCACAAGCGGTTCGTGATTTGGAGTTATAACGAAAAAGATATTAAAGTTTGAAGTTTGGGCATTTTGGGGAATTACAAGAATAAAATATGGAAATTCTTTTATGAAAATGGACGGCCCAGATTTAATGAGGAAATAAATGGATGGCTGGGATTAATAGGAATAAAATTATATGTGTGTGTGTTTGTGGCTGGCGGAAGAAGAAGAAAGAAGAAATGGATTGGGCAAAACTGCCCAACCAGGAGGAAGGAGCAGCAGCTCCGGGAGAGAAAGGAGGGAGCCGGACGAATGGAGAGAGGAGAGAGGAAGAGAAGGGCCAATCGGAACAGGGGAAAGGAGGAAAGGAGAGAAGGTGAGAAGCGGAGGAGAGAAGGAAGAAAACGGGTCTTCACCCGCGACCCATTTCGACCCGCGGCACCCACACCCACATTTCGGCGAAATTCACCCGTTTTTCCAGCGAATTGATTCAAGGAACCTCATGGGAAACACTCTAGGACCCTTGCTCTATCCATTCCATCTCAAATTTGGAGAGATTTGATGGTGAAAATAGAAGAAACCGTGCAAAAAGGGGGCGCACGGGTTGGGTCCCTTTCCGTCAAGATGTGAAGCAATTTCTTCCAATCACCACCACCCATGGCATCCTCTTGAGGCCTAGAACAAAGCCCAAGCATTGGTTAGGACGGCGGAGTTGATTTGAGCACGAATCAAGAACACCCAAAACCTAGGGTTTCCGACGGGTTTTGTTGGAATTGGAGGCTTTTCCGACCGAATTGGCCTTGGCCACAGGTATGAAAGTTGTTCTACTCATTGAGATCTTCATTTCTGTAAATTTTGGTAATTTTTGGATAAAGTTGGATTTTCCGGCGAGCCGGGGCGGCCGACCGCCACCCACGTCGGCGCGTGCGGCGGCGCGTGGCCAGTGGGCCGCCAATGTTATTTTTAAGCTATATTGGATGTCCTGAGTTCAGTTTTGATAGTGGCTTAACGTTGGTTGATCATTTGGACTTAATTTCGATACGATGCATGGTTAGGCCAAAATATGAATTGACGATCCGACCGTTGGATCGTCACCAAACTTTGATACGTTGTAATACGTAATATTTAAGGATTATAGGAACTTACAGATCGAGAATCCGATTTACGGATCTCCCGGATTGGAGTTGTAAGTTCATAAAATATAATGTTAACCGTCACTTAGTTTGGTAATTGGCGGAGATCCGACCGTTGGATGGTCATGAAATTTTAGGATGTTGTTCTAGAGATTTATTGTGGACCTCTGAAAGTTACGGATTGGAAATCTGAGTTGCAGATCTTCCGGATCGAACTTCATAGTGACGTGTTTTATATAAGTGATATATTCTATCGATATGATTCTGAGGTATGATTTGATGATTGTTTTAGGCGCCGATCGCCATGACGCCTTGATGTGTTGTGCTAGGGAGTTGCAGGGCGAACTCCAGGTGAGTGGGCAGTTTTGTTTTACGTATATACCTATATAAAGGAGTTTTTCCCAGAAAATCTATTTAAGTGAAATATGATTTGAAAGTGTGATTTGAAATGCCATGCATAGATTCTATGAATCATGTGATTTGAAATGCCATGCATAGAATTTATATGAGATATGTGAATTGATATTATATGATGCATATATGTGAATTGGTGCTGCGGACGCACAGGTGAGTATCAGGTGAGTTATATTTGGTGCATTGAATTGTTTGATGTGATTTATGTTGATAGCTCATAACCTGCACCCCTGGTGTTAGTGCTTATGTTATTCACCGCATCACACGCTCACCTTGGATCCAAGTAGATGCTAGTCGTACAGACCACTGGAGGTGGTTCCGACATGCTAGTCGTACAGACCTTAGAGACGGTTCCGACTAGTCGTGACCTTAGATTATGTGCACAGATGATTGATGAGAGAAGCACTAGAGCGTATTATTACACCATCCGAGTCGTACAGACTACTACAGGTAGTTCCGACTCATGTGCAGCGTAGTGCCGTACAGGTCGCAGTTGGCGACTCCGGCAGTGCCGTACAGGTCACAGTTGGTGACTCCGGCTGGATTGGATATTGAGCTTTAGAATCAGCCGTACAGGACCACTGCAGGGTCTCCGGTTGATTTATTATTTCACCTGATTTATATTGATGCATCCATATTATGTTTTTGACGCATGGCATGGCATATTTTCTGAAAAGTGATAAAGAATGGTGTTTTGAGATTTTTGAAGCTATATATATATATATATATATATATTTATATATGCTATTTTTCTAGGAAAGTATACATGTTTTACAGCGAGGGGTTAGAACTTTGATAAAGGAAAGTTTTGAAAAGATTTGTTTTACTGACCCACTCAACTTTGTTTTGCGCCCCTCCAGGTTTGAGATAGCAGAGCTTTGGTGGCCACGAGGAATCCAACAGTGTTCTGACAGAATTCACAATTGTATTTTTTTAAGCTTCCGAACTGTGTAAATGGTTACGTCACTCTCACGTGACGGCCAGCATGCCCTCCTTCGGGACGGGGTGTGTCAGTTGGTATCAGAGCCTAGGTTGCAGTTCTGTGTATCTTGAGAATTTCCTAGTGTCTTCTGTCAGAACTATACCGCCTCGTAGTAAGCCACGTCGTTCAGATGAGTTTAGTTTCCTTGGTATAGCTCAGTTAGGGGGAAACTATTGCTATTGTGATTCAGTCTATTATTCAAGGATTTTTCTCTTAAGACTGGTTATAAGTTGATGCTGAATCACTTTATGGAAATGAAAGACTGGAGGAAGCAGAGCGATGGCTTAATTATTTGGAAAAGGCGTTTCGGTTTATGCAAGTTAAGGGAATCTTTCTTTTGAATGGTAGGTCGAGATGACTACCTGGTTTCTGAGTATTGAATTTGCATCCTGGTGGATACAGGAGTCTTATATGGTGTCACCAGAGGAAACAGCTGTTTGAGAGTTATTTAAAGAATTGTTTAAGAAAAGGTTTATCCCTCCGGCATATATTGATGGTAAAAAGCGAAAGTTTACAAAATTTGAGACAAGGAAAGATGACAGCGAATGAGTATTATGGAAAGTTTATTGACTTGCCTCATTACTATTTGAATGTTGTTGTTAATCCGGTGGGAATGTTATGTCGTTTTAAACTGGATAATAAGAAGAAGTGGCGTTCTTTGACGACCACTATCCATTGTGCTTCCTATCAGGAGTTTTACGAGATTTTATTGAGAATTGAGGACTCTGAGATTATGTCCAGCGATAGTAATGAAGAAGAGGAAAAGATTGTGAATCAGAGGAAAGATGGCAAAGGTAAAGGTCAGTAATCTTAAGGACTTTAAGAGACTCAAAGCTTCAAAAGAAGTAAAGCTAGTTCTAGTTCTTCTAGCTGATATGATTCTTGTTATGGACGATGTTGCCAAAAAGAGTAATGAATGAGCACGATCGAGGTGTGTATATGTATTTCTAATTAAAGGCAAGATGGTAATATTGCACCCTTGAAGATTGTTGCTTACTTATCGAGACAACGGTGATTTATCAGTATTGCGGGCTGCAGACCGTAATATTAATAACTTATCCGTTGGATTCGTTAAGCAAGTAAACAGGTAGGTCATCCTACATTAGTATGGTGTTATTCAGGGTGTTCAGTGATGGTGGACAAGGTTGTTATGCCAGTGAATCTTTTCCCGTGAGATATTGTGGATTTGGATGTGGTTTTAGGCACAGACTGATTGTATTATAATTGTGCCAAGATAGATTGCTTCGGGGAATCAGTTACTTTCCATCGACCTGGATGACCAGAGGTTACTTTTGGAGGTATGCAAATCAGAGTGAGGCATGCCGTTATTTCTGCTGTGAGAGCAAGGAAATGGTTTCGGAAGGTTACCAAGGATATTTAGTTCATGCGGTACTAAGAGATATTGCTCTGAGTAGTGTGGAAGAAGTCAAGGTGGTTAGACATTTTCCTGACATTTTCCCTGAGAATTTAACTGGATTGCCACCAAGCAAAGTTGTGGAGTTCTCTATTGATTTGTTTCCGGGTACGGACCCTATATTAGAGATTGGTTCATGTTGAGTTAAGGGAATTGAAAAGTCAGTTGCAAGAATTGGTTGATAAAGGTTCTATTCAACCTAGTATGTTACCTTTGAGAGCCCCAGTTTAATTGTGAGGAAGAATGTGGACATTAAGGCTATACATTGACTATGGATAATTGAATCGGGTAACGATTGAGAATCGTTATCCATTACCGAGTATTAATGATTGTTTGATCAGTTCAGAGGTGCCTGTGTAATTTCAAAGATTGATTTGAAGTCTGGTTGTTACCAATTGAAGATTAAGAGTGATGATGTCCCTAAGACGGTTTTCAGAACTCATAATGGTCTTTATGAGTTTTTGGTGATGCCATTCGGATTGACGAATTTTATGAGTTTGACGAACGAAGTATTCTAGGAATATCTCGACAGGTTTGTTATCGTTCTCATTAACGTTATTCTGGTATACTTAAGACTAGAGCTGAGCATGCTAGACATCTTAAATTGGTATTACAAAGATTGAGGGATCGTCGATGTATTCTAAGTTTAGCGAATGCCAATTTTGGATGAATCAAGTGGCATTTCTGGGACATGTTATATCTGCTTAAAGTATTCAAGTGAATTCTTAAAAGGTGGCAGAAGTTGAGAATTTGGACAACCGCGAACCATGACTAAGATTCGGAGTTTTCTTAGCTTAGCGGGCTATTATGGATGGTTTGTGAAAGATTTTTCAGTCATTGCCTTACCATTGACGAGATAGACGAGAAAAGAGGCCAAGTTGAGTGGGATGAAAATGGTGAGCAAAGTTTTCAACAGTTGAAGTATTTCCTCACTCATGCACTTGTGTTAGCACTCTCAGATGATAACGGGAATTATGAGGTCTATAGGGATGCTTCCTTTAATGGTTTGGGATGTGTATTGATGCAAATGGTAGGGTGATTGCCTATGTTTCACGGCAATTGGAACCTCATGAGATGAATTGCCCTACTTGTGATTTGGAATTTGCGACTAACATCCTTGCTTTGAAGGTATGGAGACATTATATTATTGGTGAAAAGTGCAAGATTTTACGGATCATAAGAGTCTCCAATATCTGTCTTACTCAGAGAGATCTTGATTTTAGGTAACGAAGGTGGACTGAATTGCTTAGTGATTATGATTGCACGACCAGGGTGATCGTGCAAATGTTTGGGCTGATGTACTTAATATGAAGACTCTCGTGAGAATAAATGCCTTGTATGCTTGTTATGTTCCTTTTCTTGCTGATTTGAGATCTACTGGAGTAAAGTTAGAAATGGAAGAACGAGAAGAAGCCTTGCTTGCTAGTATCCAAGTTAGGCTTATTTTAATTAATCGTATACTCGATGCCCAGAGGATTGATGAAGAAATTCAAGAATTAATTATTGCAAGGAATAACGGGAAAAAGAAAGACCTCAGAGTTGGAGAAGCAGATGGCATCCTTATGCAAGAGAACAAGATGTATGTACCTAATGTTATGGAATTAAAGAAAATAATTTTGGAACGAAGCGCACGGTTCAGCTTATGCAATGCATCCTGGAAGTACTAAGATGTATCATACCATTTAACCATTTTACTATTGGCCGGGTATGAAAAGAGAAGTTGCTGAATAGGTAAGTATGTGTATCATTGGTCAGTAGGTTGAAGCGGAAAGAAAGAAGCCTTTTGGATTGATGCAGTCATTTTCCGTTCTACAGTGGAAATGGAAAAATATTACTATGGATTATGCGTACAAGCTTTTTCGTACAAGAAATGGTTATGATAACATCTGGGTGATAGTTGATCGGCTCACTAAGTCAGCGCATTCTACTCCAGTGAAGAGCAACAACCTTTCCAAACAAGTGCAACAATTATTTATTTGTTTTATGGAAAAGAGATTCGGGCTTACGGATACGTTGAGCTTTTTGGGTATGTTGGTTATTTCTGAGTTTTGGGTTAGCGTTGCACGAAGCTTTGGATACAAGATTACTCAATAGTACATCCTATCATTCTCAGACAGATAGTCAATCAGAGATGACCATTCAGATTTTGGAGGATATGCTGAGATCCTCAGTATTGCAGTTTGGCGACGCTTAGCATAAGTGGTTGAATTTGAGGGAATGTAATTAGAACAGCTTTCATTCGGGTATTAGCATGTCGCTATTTGAGGCATTTATTGGAAAAGCTTGCCGTACACCTTTATGTTGGTCAGAAGTTGTCGAAAGAAATTTTGCGGGCCCTGAGATTATGGATTAGTCTACTCAGAATGTTCAAGTGATTAAGTTCAACCTGAAAGCAGCCCAGGAGTGGCAAAAGAGCTTAGCAGAGATGCCACTAATCGAGTGTATTATGTAGGTGATTGGGTGTGTTTGAAATTTTCACCTTGGAAAAGAGTGATTCGGTTTGAGAAGAAAGGTAAGTTAAGTCCTAGAGACATCAGACCTTATGTGATCACCGAGCGAGTCGAGGAAGTTGCTTATAGGCTTGAGTTGCCTCCAGAGCTGTCGGAAGCGCGTGGCGTGTCCCACGTATCTATGTTTCGACATTATGTTTCAGATGCTGCACATGTGATATCTCCTTAACCATTGGGAATCAACCCAGATATGACTTATGATGAGGAGCCAGTGACTATTTTGGATTGGAAAGACAAAGTTCTAAGAAATAAGACTGTGGGCCTTGGTAAAAAGTTTTTGGAGGAATCATTCAGTGGAAGAAGCTACTTAATGAGACTGAAGATTGGATGAGAGAGAGGTACCCAAAGTTGCTCTATGATTATTAATGGATTGTTTGGTTGTTTGAATTTCGAGGACGAAATTCTATAAGGTGGGTAGATTGTGACAGCCCGTCCCTGATTTTAAGATTTTTTAAAGTTTTAATAAAGGATTTTACAAAAATGCCCTTTGAGGCACGCGCATTGTTCGAGGTTAATCGTTGTGTCGTGCCATCTAAGATTTGTTTTCTTGACATATCCTCGTAGTATTCGTCGCTACGGACGCGTGGGCGCAAGCGGTTCGTGATTTGGAGTTATAACGAAAAAGATATTAAAGTTTGAAGTTTGGGCATTTTGGGGAATTACAAGAATAAAATATGGAAATTCTTTTATGAAAATGGACGGCCCAGATTTAATGAGGAAATAAATGGATGGCTGGGATTAATAGGAATAAAATTATATGTGTGTGTGTGTTTGTGGCTGGCGGAAGAAGAAGAAAGAAGAAATGGATTGGGCAAAACTGCCCAACCAGGAGGAAGGAGCAGCAGCTCCGGGAGAGAAAGGAGGGAGCCGGACGAATGGGGAGAGGAGAGAGGAAGAGAAGGGCCAATCGGAACAGGGGAAAGGAGGAAAGGAGAGAAGGTGAGAAGCGGAGGAGAGAAGGAAGAAAACGGGTCTTCACCCGCGACCCATTTCGACCCGCGGCACCCACACCCACATTTCGGCGAAATTCACCCATTTTTCCGGCGAATTGATTCAAGGAACCTCATGGGAAACACTCTAGGACCCTTGCTCTATCCATTCCATCTCAAATTTGGAGAGATTTGATGGTGAAAATAGAAGAAACCGTGCAAAAAGGGGGCGCACGGGTTGGGTCCCTTTCCGTCAAGATGTGAAGCAATTTCTTCCAATCACCACCACCCATGGCATCCTCTTGAGGCCTAGAACAAAGCCCAAGCATTGGTTAGGACGGCGGAGTTGATTTGAGGACGAATCAAGAACACCCAAAACCTAGGGTTTCCGACGGGTTTTGTTGGAATTGGAGGCTTTGCCGACCGAATTGGCCTTGGCCACAGGTATGAAAGTTGTTCTACTCATTGAGATCTTCATTTCTGTAAATTTTGGTAATTTTTGGATAAAGTTGGATTTTCCGGCGAGCCGGGGCGGCCGACCGCCACCCACGTCGGCGCGTGCGGCGGCGCGTGGCCAGTGGGCCGCCAATGTTATTTTTAAGCTATATTGGATGTCCTGAGTTCAGTTTTGATAGTGGCTTAACGTTGGTTGATCATTTGGACTTAATTTCGATACGATGCATGGTTAGGCCAAAATATGAATTGACGATCCGACCGTTGGATCGTCACCAAACTTTGATACGTTGTAATACGTAATATTTAAGGATTATAGGAACTTACAGATCGAGAATCCGATTTACGGATCTCCCGGATTGGAGTTGTAAGTTCATAAAATATAATGTTAACCGTCACTTAGTTTGGTAATTGGCGGAGATCCGACCGTTGGATGGTCATGAAATTTTAGGATGTTGTTCTAGAGATTTATTGTGGACCTCTGAAAGTTACGGATTGGAAATCTGAGTTGCAGATCTTCCGGATCGAACTTCATAGTGACGTGTTTTATATAAGTGATATATTCTATCGATATGATTCTGAGGTATGATTTGATGATTGTTTTAGGCGCCGATCGCCATGACGCCTTGATGTGTTGTGCTAGGGAGTTGCAGGGCGAACTCCAGGTGAGTGGGCAGTTTTGTTTTACGTATATACCTATATAAAGGAGTTTTTCCCAGAAAATCTATTTAAGTGAAATATGATTTGAAAGTGTGATTTGAAATGCCATGCATAGATTCTATGAATCATGTGATTTGAAATGCCATGCATAGAATTTATATGAGATATGTGAATTGATATTATATGATGCATATATGTGAATTGGTGCTGCGGACGCACAGGTGAGTATCAGGTGAGTTATATTTGGTGCATTGAATTGTTTGATGTGATTTATGTTGATAGCTCATAACCTGCACCCCTGGTGTTAGTGCTTATGTTATTCACCGCATCACACGCTCACCTTGGATCCAAGTAGATGCTAGTCGTACAGACCACTGGAGGTGGTTCCGACATGCTAGTCGTACAGACCTTAGAGACGGTTCCGACTAGTCGTGACCTTAGATTATGTGCACAGATGATTGATGAGAGAAGCACTAGAGCGTATTATTACACCATCCGAGTCGTACAGACTACTACAGGTAGTTCCGACTCATGTGCAGCGTAGTGCCGTACAGGTCGCAGTTGGCGACTCCGGCAGTGCCGTACAGGTCACAGTTGGTGACTCCGGCTGGATTGGATATTGAGCTTTAGAATCAGCCGTACAGGACCACTGCAGGGTCTCCGGTTGATTTATTATTTCACCTGATTTATATTGATGCATCCATATTATGTTTTTGATTTATTATTTCACCTGATTTATATTGATGCATCCATATTATGTTTTTGACGCATGGCATGGCATATTTTCTGAAAAGTGATAAAGAATGGTGTTTTGAGATTTTTGAAGCTATATATATATATATATTTATATATGCTATTTTTCTGGGAAAGTATACATGTTTTACAGCGAGGGGTTAGAACTTTGATAAAGGAAAGTTTTGAAAAGATTTGTTTTACTGACCCACTCAACTTTGTTTTGCGCCCCTCCAGGTTTGAGATAGCAGAGCTTTGGTGGCCACGAGGAATCCAACGGTGTTCTGACAGAATTCACAATTGTATTTTTTTAAGCTTCCGAACTGTGTAAATGGTTACGTCACTCTCACGTGACGGCCAGCATGCCCTCCTTCGGGACGGGGTGTGTCAGAAAGAGTGTTTAGAGAATTTTGGGATTTTTGCAAGAGTGTTCGAATCCAAAGTTTTGTGAAAATGGGAGCATATATATAGGGATAGGCCGGTCCTTTTTGGAGAAAGAGTGGCCGGCCATTTGGTTAATTTTGGGTTGAATTTGGTTTAATTAGCCAATTTATTATGATTAATAGGCTAATTAAACATAAAGGGAATGTTATGGAATTAATTGGTTTGCTAATTAGTGTAATTAAAAGGGACAAACGATAGAAAAGGTAGGAAGCATGGTTGACTCTTTTTTGGATGGGGATGGCCGGCCATTAGGTTGATTTTGGTGTTAAATGGGTGATTTAATTGACAATTAGGGGATTAATTAGGCAATTAATCCCTTAATTAGTCAATTATTGTGATTTTAAAGGAGGATTTTAGGAGATATGGAAAGGATATATTATTTAGCTAATTGATTAGCTAACTAATTAAATGGAAAATATATGGAATAAATTAGGTCTTGGGAATTACCTTGTCGAAAGGATTTGATGAAATAGGTTTTGAATTGTTACCTATTTTGGTCAGTTTTGACTCGGTTGAGGGATGATTGCCTGCTGCTCGCGCGTAGAAATCTCGGTGTGCCTCAAGGATATTTTTGTCCTTTTATATCCAAAAATCCACGTATCGCCTTGTGATTATTTTTGGCTCCACAAACTTTATTCAGGAATATCCAACTTTTGAAATTCGGAGAGCGATGTCTCTTTGATTTTCGAACAAGTGGCCCTGCTGCCTCTTGTTTTATAGAGGCATCAATTTATCCAAAATGCATGCATGGAAAGTTACCCTCCTGTGAAAATTGATTCTATTGTATTTCAAAGATTTCACTTTATCTAGCCTTTTTTTTTCATCATTTCTAAAAATGGCTTGTCCATCTTACCGTTGATTTGATTTGAATATTGTGGAAGATGCAAACGTGCCTCTTTAAGACAATATCTGGCGTTCATCCTTCTTATCCTCTAATAGTTTTCTTACGGTTTGAAACTCTGTGATGAAGAATGATATAACTGTTGCAGTAGTGGCTAGGAACCTTCTCACTCCCAAAGATAAAAGAATACTTTCAAAAAAGTCTAACGAATTGGCTGTTCAACATTCTTTGGCTCTCAGTGTCAAGTGTGCGAGTTCTGCATCTAACATGGGCCAACGTCTACTTACTCGAACTCACCAAGTTGAATCATTAATGGCTGAGGTGGCAAGTCTTAGGCGAGAGATTAGAGGGCTCAAACATGAGAATAGAGAGTTACAAATACTTGCAAATAATTACTCGTACTGAGGCTTCTTATGATCAACCTCCGGTGCCTCTCCTTTTGGAGTTCCACCAATACTGAGCCTTCACATGATCAATCTCCAGTGCCTCCCCCTTTTGGGGTTTTGCCAAGTATTGAGGCTTCACATGATCAATATCCAGTGCTTCCCCTTTCTTAGGTTCTGCCAAGTACTGAGGCTTCAGATGATCAATCTCTAGTGCCTCCCCTTTTCTGGGGTTCTGCCAAGTACTGAGGCTTCACATAAGCAACCTTTGTGAAATCTCCCCTTTTTTTTCTTTTTTTTTTATTGTTGTAGTTGTAATTCATGTGTATGCACAGGAATGTATAGAAAAGTTCCCTCTCTTCTGCTTTTTTACATGTCTGAAACTTGTGGTTCAATTTGTTAGATATAGGAAACTATGGAAACTTCTGGTCCATTAATATGAATCAATGAAGAAACGATGGAAACTTCTGGTTCCATCACTAGTACATAACAACATAATTACCACATCAATTCTCTCATGGGCATCTATAGCTTGTGATAGAAACTATTCAATTAGATAAGATTAATCCACAACGGTCAGATTCTGGCCCATTGATAAAAGTGAATAATCTACAACGATTATTAATCCCATGATGGAATACCAAAACCACCACGCGATATGCTCGTAGTGGTTACTTCAAACTACCACACCAACTTGAAAATTCACCACGCCATCTGTCTATGGTGATTTTTTTATGTTTTTTTTAATATTTTGGAGGATATTAAAATCTAAACTCCCAATTATTTTCCCCTCACGTGATGCTGAACGAAAACCCTAAAAAGAAAACATCAATCCTTTCGGATGTGTATGCATTCTTGTGGCTCATATATAGCTCGCAAATTTCACTTCCAGCGTTTCACTCTCACACATCCATCCAAAGGCACACACTTTTCACATCATCATCATAAATAAATAAAAATTTGAGTTGAGAAGTATGTTTTTAGTGTTTTGTTCTTCCAATTCAATAAAAAGTTTGGATGTTGCAGCTACTGCTATATATATATATATATATATATATATATATATATATATGTTACATCCCCGGTCCGGGTTCGACCACTTCCCGGGCACGCCTCCACCGTAGCACGATATTGTCCGCTTTGGGCCCCTACCACACCCTCACGGTTTTGTTTTTGGGAACTCACACGAGAACTTCCCAGTGGGTCACCCATCATGGGAGTGCTCTCGCGCGCTACTCGCTTAACTTCAGAGTTTCGATGGAACCCGAAGCCAGTGAGCTCCCAAAAGGCCTCGCTCTAGGTAGAGATGGAAATATACATATAAGGCTCACAGGATCCACTCCCCTGGACGATGTGGGATCTCACATATATATATATATATATATATATGTATGTATGTATGTATGTATGTATACATAAATAATCAATGTACTAATGAATAACTAGAGAACAAATGTACAATTAATATGTTAAACCAAAAACAATGTACAATCTTTAAAGGCCAAACTGTATCATCAAAGTTGATCAACCTCTTCGTCCTTGAGTTTGGTGTAATATTGGAAATTAGAATGCATAGTGCAGTAGTGATCAAAGTAAGAAGGGTGCCATTAATATACATAAATACACACGCATATATACATGCACTGTTCTAAATATCCCCGCATAGCGCCTCCTAGGCAGCTAGTCACCATCCCGATTAATGGCTAGGCATTTGAAAATTAAGAAAGAGCGCCTAGACCTGCTGAGGAACCCGCCTAGACCGCCTAGGCACCTGCCTAGCCTGCCCAAACCCGCCTTGGTTGCAACTCACTTAGACAGAAAATAGATAACTTTCATTTTGCATTTTATTTTTTTTCAATAAATTGTAAGAAACTTGTTGAATACTTAACACATTATATATACATATATATAATCAATGTACTAATGAATAACTAGAGAACAAATGTTCAATTAATATGTTCAAACCAAAAACAATGTACAATCTTTAAAGGCCAAACTGTATCATCAAAGTTGATCAACCTCTTCTTCCTTGAGTTTGGTGTAATATTGGAAATTAGAATGCATAGTGCAGTAGTGATCAAAGTAAGAAGGGTGCCATTAATATACATAAATACATGCGCATATATATGCACTGTTCTAAATATCCCCACGTAGCGCCGCCTAGGCGGCTGGTAACCATCCCGATTAATGCCTAGGCGTTTGAAAATTAAGAAAGGGCGCCTAGACCTGCTGAGGAACCCGCCTAGGCACTTGCCTAGCCCACCCAGACCGCCTAGGTTGCGACTTACTTAGATAGAAAATAGATAACTTTCATTTTTGCATTTTTATTTTTTCAATAAATTGTAAGAAACTTGTTGAATACTTAACACATTATATGCTTATTCCCCATGTTTTCATTATGTTCCAATATAATAATTTAACACATTAAATTGTCAGAAACTTGTAAGAAATTTGTGGTTTATGAGAAATTATATATATTTTAAGTATAAAAAGACACTTATTTACACTAAATATAATAGATTTACTTAAATCCGCTTAGTCAGCCTACACGCCCGCCTAGCCGCCTAGGCGCTAGGCCCCAGCCCGCCGCCTGACTAACGCCTAACGTCTTTTAAAATCTTGTATATATGTGTGTGTGTGCGCGCGCGCGCGCGTGTGTGTACATGAGAGCTGATATATAAGGAAAAAAGATATGCAGTACTAATACTCCGATCAATTGAAACTGCAAATTCGACTATATTAGTGTAAATGTTGTAAAGAAAAAGCTTTTTATACAATATTTTCCTACTAATTCACAGCAAATGGACTCTTTGCTAGCTAGCTTGGGATCATTATATATGTCCAAATGAATCGACAAGTGAAGTAGATTGATGAGGTAAATATGCTATTATATACTAGTGTATATTCATTTCTTTTTATCTGTCAAGGTGGTTTTGTGTGATCAATGGCTAATTGGAAGGAGGAGAAAATCGTACAAGCGTAGAACACATGTCACAGAATCAAAGTGATGAGAAGTTAGAATTCTAACCGAACCTGTAATTAGGTATTATGGTTTCTAACTTTCAATTTTTTACTCTCTTTTTAAAAGTGTAATCCAATCAAAGTATTGATTGCTAAGAAGATGGTTTCTATGTGTCTTGTTTGTATGAATCCTACGTATTAGCAAATGGTATGCATGTTTTAATTTCATATTTGTAATTTAAGTGTTGATACAAGTTATACTTGAATAAATATATAATGTGTGTGTATCATATTTTAGTATATTTTGCCATTAAGTTGTGAGTTGTGGTTATTTTAGGACTACTTTTTATTTGGAATTGAGAAGCATTGTTGGAAACGATCATTGTCAATTATCTGATTGCAATGGACAAAGATTGGCTAACATTTTCGAGGTATAATTTCTGCCTCAATGAATTTCATTTTTGACATTGATAACCAAGTTCTGTTTGAAGTGATTAAGATTTATTTATAATACAGACCATCAACAGAATGCAAAGAGGGTGCACAAAATTTGTACAAGTAGCTAAAGAATATGGAGGAAATCGAGATAAGATCATTTGCCCGTGTATAATATGTCAAAACCAATGTTTTCAACTACCTGCGATTGTGTATATTATGTCAAAACCAAATATCCTGATTTTGCCTCAGATCCACGAAACTTGAGACTCTGTTTAGCTACTGATGGAATTAACCCATTTCGCCAGCTAAGCTAGATATAGTTGTTGGCCAGTTATATTAGTTACATACAATCTTCCTCCATTGTTAGCCATGTCAAAGGAGAATTTAATGTTGATGTTACTAATTCCTGGGAAGAAACAACCATGAAAAGATATTGATGTTTACTTGCAACCACTCATAGAAGATATGTGGAATGTAGGAGTGAGTGTATTTGATGCAACTACAAATTCTACTTTCAATTTAAGGGCTATTTTGATGTGGACAATCAATAATTATCCAGCTTATGGTAACTTGGCTGGATGTTTTATAAAGAGCAGATTTGCTTGTGCAGCACGTGGTACCGACACGCGATCTTTGAGGTTGCTGTTTAGTAGGAAGCATGTATATACACGCAATAGAAGAGTTCTTCCACCTTCTCATGAATTTCGCAAGAAGGGTAAATGGTTTGTATTAAATTAATTATTAGGTTTTTGATAAGGAATTTACCACACACGCAAACGGGTTAAAAAAAACTCCTATAATACTTGCAAGAATGACAAGAATATTGTAGTATAAATGGTTCTCGCAAGGTCGTTCTCCACATGGATTATTAAATAATTCAAAGCAAACCAAATTCCAATTAATTATTGTAAAACAGAAATTTGAGATGATTGATTTTTATGACCTAATTTAATAAAACGAATTTAATTAATAAAAATAAAACAATCTGCAATATTAAAGCTGAAAGAAAAGGAAACAGTTTTTAAAATACCAATTTACAAAAGCACTAGGGTTCCACCATCACCTAGCAATCCTATGCATTTTTACCAATTACTTATGATCTACACATGCCACTTTGAAGGTTAGGTTTTCCTAATATATATCCTACTTGGAACCTTCAACATATAACGTATATCTAACATGCAATCTGTCACATCCCGACCCGGGGTGCATCACTTCCCGGGCCCGCTCCACCACCGTAGCACGATATTGTCCGCTTTGGGCCCCGACCACGCCCTCACGGTTTTGTTTCTGGGAACTCACACGAGAACTTCCCAGTGGGTCACCCATCATGGGAGTGCTCACACCCCGTCCCGAAGGAGGGCATGCTGGCCGTCACGTGAGAGTGACGTAACCAGCATGCCCTCCTTCGGGACGGGGTGTGTCAGTTGGTATCAGAGCTTTGGTGGCCACGAGGAATCCAACGGTGTTCTGACAGAATTCACAATTGTATTTTTTTAAGCTTCCGAACTGTGTAAATGGTTACGTCACTCTCACGTGACGGCCAGCATGCCCTCCTTCGGGACGGGGTGTGTCACAATCCGTCCGAACGTTCGGATCAAATATGAACATGAGAGACTCATTAAGTTTTATGAAAACCCTTTGAAAAACCATGCAACCCTTAAGACGTGGTGTTCATCTTAAGTGAAATTACAATTATTAATCACAAGAAGCCAGGGCCAATTTCAGGGAACCTTTCGACCAAAATTGCATCAAATTACTATTCTAAAGATCCTAATGGTGATCAGTCATTAAGAACATTAGATAGTTTTAATCACAGTGATTAATAATTCAAAGTATGCATGCAATCAATCATAAGCAATGAAGTAAAAATCACATATTCATGCTAAGGCTCAAGGCTTCGCCCTAGCAAAATGAGAATTAGTTACGCATATTCATAATTAAAATCGTAGAAAATATTATTAAGAATAAAAGGAATGAAAACACCTTAAAGTAGAAAATCTCCAAAAACCCTAGCAATTACTCTCTGTCTCCAAAGTTGCATAAAAGAAAGCGTAGAGAAAAACTATGGACGGCAAAGCAATATATGTTGCTATGCCATCGCACAAACCCTAAAAACCAGGTCCTTTATTCCAACTAGGAAACTAAGATAACTAAAATAAAATAGGAAACATAACCCTAAATTAAATGGTAAAATTCGCCTAAAATCTGAACAACCACGTTTTGGACCCTTAAGCTGCTCCAAAACTGGCCCAATATAGCTGGATTTGAGGTTTGAAATATTCTGAACACTTCTCCAGAAGGCCACGAACCCATCAGAGGTTATCTCGGGCTCCAAAAACGCAATTTAAGCCCAGAAACGTCATTTTCCAACACTACACACTGCTCATTAATTCCATCGCCAGAAAATAACCGCTTGGTAGAAAAATCCTAAATTTTGATACGAACATGCCAAGAGACACACGAGCGTCCTCCAATTTGAATCACTCCAAAATTCGTCTATTTGGTCATGTTTTGCTCCAGAGGAAATCGGCTATCCTATATTGAAAATATAAATCAAAGTATCAAAATTCTACCAAAATAATTACCAAAACATACTAAGAATAGGGTAAAATATATAATATGAAATTGACTCATCAAAATACCCCCAAACTTAGCCTTTTGCTTGTCCTCAAGCAAAATAAAACTAGAAAACAAAAATAAAAACTAACAAACTAGAAACTTAACTAAAACTAACTGACAAAAATTTTCACCTTTAAAATTGCAATCCATAGAACAGGTTAAAAATCAGAACATCTTTTCAAAAGTTCCCACTAATCCCACCACAAAGTCTAAAGCCATTTAGAATCAATTAGAAAAGAATTCACAAACTTCCTTTGGTGCAAAGTGAACAAACATAGCTAAGGAGACTCGACTAAAACTCTTACCTCTTGTCCTTCTTTATTTCACACATACTAAATTTAAATATAACTATTATTTATTTTCTTTTTCGATTTTTCTCTCTCTCTCTCTCCTTTTCTTTTTCATATATATATATATATATATATATATATATATATATATATATATATATATTTTCTAGTAACAGTAGTGGTCGTGCAATGTCGATTCCCTTAAGCTTTCAATCCAACCCATGTAACGAGCTTTAGGTCAATGACTCCCAAACCACTAGGGCTTTAGGGCACTAGGTGTAGAACACCCCTAAGGACTTATTAACCCGAGCTGAAAAGGCTACGAACCAACTAACCACACTGCCCCATGCCAAAACTCTATCGTTTGACGCGAGAATCACTACTGATTAGGCAGGACTAGTCCGGTTACTAAGCAAATCCTCGAGTGGAACAATTATTACTTTATTCATAAAAAGAACTAACTTTTCTTTAAACAAAAATTAAAAATAAACTTAGACTAAAAGTAAGTGTTTCAATCTCACTCCCCACAAACCATGTTGGTGTGATGTGCAATTTTCAAAGTATAATTCATGAATTAGTATCTAAGCAACGATAAATAGAAAAGACTCTAATGTGGGATTAATATTCACCATATCTATTTATTTTAACGTTTAAAATCATCTATAGATATTAACTAAAAATAAACGACAAAACTATAAGAAGAAAATAAAATAAAAGAAAATATAAAATAGAACGAAACTAAAGGAGAGAAAAACACCTGGGCTTGAATTTGAAACCATCATGGCGTGACAACCTTTGGGCCAGTACACACCCTCAAAACAAAGGCCCAAGATGAACATTGGATTCCCGTGAGATGGTTGAATGGGATGCAGCTGGCATGCTAAATTGAAAATGGCGTTTGCTAGTTCCCATGTCTGAAGAATAAAAGTCGCTATCAGTCCTCAGTGTTTGTCAGTCATTGAGCCCAGAGCCAACGGCTCCCTACCTCGCCATTTTAAAACCTCCTTCTCAGAAAGGCACGGGATGCACACGATGTCTACACGTGTCACGCATCCGTTTCACCCCTACTTAGGATTCCAAAATAAAATTTAAAATGTCCCAATTTATCTCATTTCTGAGTGCTTTGTAGAAACCCTAGGTCTCACTCTCTCTCCAGAGCATTACCCTCTTGAAACTGAAATAGCTCTCTGTCTATCCCATTTTCTGAAGGAAAATTTTATTTGAACTTTAAAAACTTTTTTTCACACCCAACTTAAATATTTTTACCATTAAACTCTCCACTTTACCCCTAAATTAATGTGAGATAAGAAAAATATATTGAAAGGAGAGGAACCCATATCAGCCCCACCAATGCCCGCTACTTTCCGGCATCTTCTTCACTGAGGCGGGTGAATCTTTTGTGTCAGCGTCTTCTCTTTTCAAGCTCTTTTTCCGTTTTCTCTGTTCCCATCCTATATTCTCCTCCTCCTCCTCTTTATTGCTCACTTCCTTCAACCGACAAATGCCGAAAGCAAATCGGGGCCTACACAGTTTTCGAGTGTTACAGACCTTGCGACGTGGAGAATCATGATCAAGGATACCTCTGTATTGTATGGAAGGCGTTAGATGTCAAAGCATGTGGAAGGTAAATGGGCTGCTATGGAAGGCAGAAGTTGCCTTGAAAAATTACCAGCAAATATTTGGTGGGGTTTGAGGTGGAAGTGACAGTGGGTGTAAAAAGATATTTTGATTTTATTTTTTTGTTTTATACAAATGTGAATTAGGAATTTGAATAAAATATTTTTAAAATTGGGTGTACTAAGAGGTTGAATGAGTTTTAATAAATTTCCCTTTTCTCAGCCCTCTCGCTTCAAATGCCAAAGTGCCACGCCTCCACTTCATCATCTAAATCCAAATCTCTCATAAACAAACATGGAAGGTAACTCTCATCCTTCAGTCTCGTCTTTGTTATTAGCTCAAGGGAAAACAAATGCGAACGATCTCATGCATGCTATTTCTGTGTGCAGGAATCTCAAGTGAAGCCATGGCGACCAAAACGATGGAAATGAAAGCAAAATAGAGAGTTGTCCGTCAAGAGCGTAAGGGGAGCATCAAATCATCAAATCTGCAACTGAAAAGGTATAACTTTCATTTCTTCAATAGTTTAGAGTCTGAGTTATGTGTTCACGTGTCTGTGTTTTTGCTTCTGTGAATATTATCATGCTCCATGGTTGAAGTATTTGTACAATCATTGATTTGAGACAACCAAATAATAAGACTAACGCATGCTTGTCTGTTTTATGTACAAGGGTGTGGATCCGCCGAAGAAATAATGAAAGAAGGCAGAAAAACACTCGAACAGTTCAGATCCGAAACAAAAAGGGTAAAATCACTAGCTTCCATAACTGATCTTTCACTGCATGTCTCATATAAACTTCACCATGCAAGTGTATAATCTATGCATCGCGTTTGTGTGCAAAGGTAGACGATCGGGAAGCGGAACAATGACAAGGGAAATGAGCACCAGCTACAATGCAGATCCGAACCTGATGTGTTACTTGTGGTAGGAGACTCTGGATCCTGAGCTGTGATTAAATTGCTATGTACCTCTGTATATTCATGTTGATGGTTTGTGTGTAGGATGCTAAGATCCATGTGAGACCCAAGGGAAAGAAGAGGCATATATCAGCTACAATGGACAAAAACAGGAAAAGCTTCCAAGAACCTAGATCGGTGCATCTGGGAGGTAACTTTTCATATCCCTGCAAGTTGTTGTAGATTTGGTAATAATAGCTGTACTCAGTTCTGTGGTGTATGGATCTGTGATTTAACTGTGCTCCTCATCCATGCATCGCAAAACTAAGCTGTAGAAAATCAATTGCTCAAAATTATGCCTCAGTGCTAGATCTACAACAACCACCCCCAAACTTGCATCTGTAAATGTGCTCATGTTAATTGCTTTAAATTTCAACATAGGGTAGATGTGGTTGATGTTAATGTAGACTTGCTGATGGTGCATGATTCCAGTATAGGATAATCTATCTTTGTTTTATCCCCTTATTTTCCATGTGTGCAACTTGCAATTAACCAATATATGCGAAAATTAAAAACGGAGCTAAAATTAAGTGCGTAAATAAAGAAAGCAAAATATTTTTGGATTTTTCACGTTTTTTATTTTTATTTTTATAATCTGTATTTTTATTTTTATTAAAACTTAGGTATGTAAATGCATCTAGAAATTTAACTAATAATAAAATAAAATAAAAATCAAACGAAAAGTAAAATAAGGAAAGAGTTTAGAAAAAATTGGGTTGATTTTAAGTTTGTAGCTAGACATCACAGAAGCCTGGTCAGATCACTAGTTCCTTCAGAGTCAGTGACTCGTGTGCACTAAACTTCCTTAGGAATGGCTTTAGGAGATACTTCTTGACCTTGAGCACACCGCCCCTGCCCTCTGGTTCAATGTCCACGTTACCGTTTTGAAAAACCTACTTAACCATATAAGGGTTTTTCCACCGAGACTCTTGCCTTCCTGGAATTAACTTGAAACTGGAATTTAACAACACCTTTCTACCAGGTTTTATTTTCTTAAAATTTGGGCTGCTTGGAAAATTTTAATGTTTTTTCTTAATGTTAATCGGATGGTCATCAAGTAGCACTCTTTGTTGTTGTGGTTTAGGACTTATGCAATCACGAGTCAAATTCGGAGGCTTTATAGACTGATGGTCAGTTGATGATCTGCTCATAAATTTGGCTTGAGGTAAACCATCTAATGCATCAACACTCATGCATTCTTGATTATCACTTGGATGTGTTGGTTTCAAACAACCTAAAAACAACTGTTTGATCTTCAACCTGAAATGTTAGCGTTCCGGCTTAAACGTCAATAAGAGTTCGGGCTGTTGCCAGGAATGGGCGGCCCAAAATGATGGGTGTTGTCAAATCCTCATCCATGTCCAACACCATAAAATCAGCTGGTAAATATAAATTGTCAACCTTAACAATAACATCTTCAATGACTCATTTAGGATAGGTAATTGAACGATCAACTAATTGAATAATCCTTGACCTAAACGTTTAAAAACAAAATAAGGCATTAAGTTTACACTAGCACCTAAGTCAATTAAAGCACTACTAAAATTATAATTTCCAATGGTGCAAGAGATAGTAAAACTCCCTGGATCTTTCTTCTTTAGAGGCAATTTATGCAATAAGACTGCGCTGCACTGTTCTGTTAGAATCACTTTTTTGGAATCCACAAGCTTTTTTTTCTTTGTGCAAACGTCCTTCAAAAACTTGGCATAAGATGGAATGTTCTTGATTGCATCAATTAATGGAAGATTAATTTGAACTTTAGCCAAAGTCTTCATAAAATCTGTCAACTGTTGATCTTTAGCTTTAGGCTTAAACCTTTTAGGATAAGGCATTGGAGGCACATAAACACGTTATGCAGTTTTTGTAACAATTTTTCCACTATTTTTGGATCTGTACAAAGGCTGCGTAGAATCTGCAAAAATTCTAGAATCTGTTTGTGGCTGTGGTGTTGCCCACAAATTTCCAGCACAATTTTCATCTCTGTTGTCATGACTTTTACCACATTGTAAAGTCCGTACAATGTTGCATTCTTCTCGTCCTCTTGAATGAGGCACTGTTTGATTAGGAAACGTACCAGGTGATCTTTCTGATACTTGCAACGCAATCTGCTCAATTTGTTTTTCCATATTTTTCATTGATGCATGCAGATTTTGGATTTCTTGACTGGTAGTGTTGGCTAATTTTTCAATTGCAACCTCCCAAGCAGCTTTAGGTGCAGCAAATTGTTGTACCTGTTGTTGAAATTGTGGTTTAGCATCATGATCTCTATCCCACCTTAAATAAAGATGATCTCTCCAGTAGATACACAATCATTCTTGGATGCTGAAAATTAAATGCATTAACCTGTTCCGCTGCAAACTCTGGATAAACATCTTTATGTGGACAGCTCAAAAAATCATGGGTTGTCATACTGCAAATGCCGCAGGTAGCTTGTAATGGTTGCTGTACAGCAACCTGGGAATTTGGAAATCTTTGTAACAACATGTCAAATTTTGCATCAAGCCTTTTCTCCATTTTTTCAATTTGTGATGTAACATATGGAGACCTATTAGACATCTCAAAAACAGACCTAGAATGCGGCTGCTCTATTGCCCATTGCTGTGTATCTGCTGCCATTTTTTCAAATAATAAACAAGCCTCTTGTGCATTTTTATCCTTGTACAAACCTACGCATGAAGCATTGACAAAAGTTTTTGTAGTCATATTTAACCCTCTGAAAAGTATATGCATTTGATCAGTACCGTTAGTACCAGAATGTGGACATCTTCTAATCAACTCTTTGAACCGTTCCCACGCCTCATGAAACTCTTCATTTGGTTTTTGGGAAAAAGATAAAATTTGAGTTCTAAGGTCAAGAATCTTTGAGGCTGGATAATACTTGTTTAAGAATTTTTCACTGAGTTGGTTCCAAGTGCTAATGCTTCCAGATGGAAGTGTGATGAGCCATCTCCCTGCTTTATCTTTCAATGTGTAAGGAAATAAACGAAGCATAATAGACTCAGCTGAAAATCCTCTCACCAAAATATTCTTGCATCCCATTAAAAATTCTGCAATGTGCATGTTAGGATCGTCGGTTGATAACGCATGAAATGTAGGTAGAATATCCAACATGTGCTGCTTTATTTCAAATGTAGACCCTTCCTCCACTTCCAGATAAGTAATGCAACTGGGTATGTTAATGGCATGAACTGTCAGTGAATCACCCAAAGGTTGACCAGCCTCTGGAATAACAAATGCCATTTTTTCTTTGTTGTGCATAAGATCCTTAGAAAATAAAGATTGCAGAAAAGTTCCTTGCAGTGAAGGAACCCATTGCAGATTTTGTTCCCTGCGTCTCATCCTTAAAGATTGCTCAGGTTCTGGATCAAACGGAAACAATTTCATATCTACTGAACGGGTGCTGACCAAGGAACAAAATGCCGATAAGATCGGCGAAATATCGCTGATATTATCGGTTTTTCACGGTACCGATATTTTAATTACTATCCAATTGGTTTTCGTCAAAATATCGCGATATTATCGATAATATCGATAATATCGCGATATTTCCGAAAGTATCGCGATATTTTGAAACTATGCTAACCGGAGAAGAAGATCCGGCCGACTGCAAAAGAGAACCCTACACTGAAATATCAATATCGGAAATATCTGGGAAGAAGAGTCGCCCGAGAGGGAATCTAAAACAAAAAAGTGGGGGCAAAGAGATTCGAAGAGTGGGGGGGGGGGAAGAAGAGTCGCGGCGGCGAGAATAGCGCCGGGGGGTGGGAATCCGAAACACAGAAGTGGGGGGAAGAGAACAAGGGAAGGCACCCGAGAGAGGAGACCCCCAACAAATGGATTTTTGGAAATTTGTTGAAGCTGTAGCATCTGTGTGTGTTTGGGGGGCAAAAAGGGGCTTCGAGAACGTGAACGCGGGGGGGGGGGGAAGAAGAATCTGGAGAGGAGGGGGGAAGAAGGGAATCTGGGCGCAAAAGCGGAGTGGGGAAGGGGCTCTGTCCGAGTGCCAATCTGGAGAGGAAGGTGTTTTAAGGGGGGGAGGAAGGGAATCTTGGAATCGGGAGAGAAAGGTGGGGGGAAGAAGGGATTCTGGGAAGTGGGAGGGAATGGAGGGCTGGAGAAGAAGGGATATGGTTTCGTCCGCGGAGAAGAGATGGGGGGGAGAATCGGAGAAGAAGAAAGAAGGAGAGGGAAGGTGTGTGTGTGTGTGGAATGATCGAGAGTCTGCGTCTGCGTGTGTGCGTGCGTGCGTGCGTGCATGCGTGTGTGCGTGTGTGGCACACGGTTTTGGCACATGGTTTTGTATGAAACCATGGTTTTGTGTACGGTTTTGTGTGTGCGTGTGTGTGTACGGTTTTTTGTGTCTGTGTGTGTGTGTGTGTGTGGCACACGGTTTTGTATGAAAGAATTGGAAGCAAGTAACTTTGCTTAGAAGAACCAAAAATTTTGTCAGAGAAGAACAAAAAAATATTCTGTCAGAGAAGACCAAATATTCTCCACGTGAAGACCAAATATTCTGTCAAAGAAGAACCAAAACACGTGAAGACCAAAAATTTTGTAAGAGAAGAACCAAAAAATATGCTTACTTTATCTTCTTCTCCACGTAAAGACCAAATATTCTGTCAGAGAAGAACCAAAACACGTGAAGACCAAAAATTCTGTAAGAGAAGGACCAAAAATTATGTAAGAGAAGAACCAAAAAATCTACTTCATTCCAATTCTTTCACATTCCCAGAGGTCATCACACCTTTTTTAACCCTTCGAAAATTGAAAAACCTCTATTACACTTTTTCGTTTCTTCTTCTTCCCTTAGCCCTTTCAGAGCCTTTCCAGAGTCCTTTCAGAGTTTCAACTGAATAAATGGATCTGCAACTCACGCCACTTCAAATTAAATGTTAAATACCTTCTTTGTCTCTCATTTATTCACAGACGGCAAGCTGCAGAGGATTGTCGAGGTTTTGCTGCTACGTACGACATCGAAAGTTCCAGATTTGTTACATTTGTGTAATTATTATTTTATTGTTGGTCCACGCATATTCTATTTGGCCTTTACACAAAGGGTTCCATATTTAAGGTAAGTTTACAAACTTAGATGTTAATTTTTTGAAGTAATTAACTAATGTTGTATAATTATTCCCTAGGATAATTTTAATATGTTTAATGTTATTTATTATTTTATTATCAAATTAGATTATTATTCATTAATATTAGGTTTTATTATTCCATATTATTTTTATAATTACTTAAATTTTTACAATCATTTTCTTTACTTCGTATTTAATTCTTCTGTAGAATAACTTTATTATTTAGGTTATCTTATATAACCGTCATCACTACTTTATTTTTTGGCCAAATAAAAATTGTCTAATTTTCATGAAAAATAAATATAGGTACGTTTAAGATGTCCAGTGGAGTTACTAAACGTGATCTAGCTTGGGAACATGGAGACCCAATAGACGGAAACAAACATGGCACAATTTGCAAATATTGTCATCGGGTAATGAAGAGTGGCGGAGTGACACGACTTAAGTACCATCTTAGTGGATTAGATCCAGCAAAAAATGTCCAACGATGCGATAATGTCCCCCCAGAAGTGAAGGCATTCATCAGCACATTATTAAAAAATAAAAAACAGCAGAAGCAAAAGATAACACATGGAATGGAAAATATTCGAGCTGAGCTACGAGGAGAAGTCATTGGCGAAGCGGTTGACAGTGATGATGATGACGATGAGGACGAATGTGATGATGACATGGGACCTGAAGAACGACGCAGTTTGAAACAAGCATTACGTGCCTCCAAACAGTCAGCATGGGAAAGAGAACACCTTCATAAAATTCCTAATAGAACACAAGGTTCCGGGACAAGTGGTGGTGCACAAATGAGACGGGGATGCAGTCTTAGAGAATCACAATCAACACCACCAATAGCCCCAACTTCATATAAGTCATCCAAAGCACGTCAAAAGAGTGTTTGGAGTTATTTCACTGGAGGTAATGTGAAGGAAGGAATGGGGCGTCTAATTAGCAAGTTCTTTATCTATGAAAATGTCCCTGCTGAGAAAGCATCATCACATCATTTCAAAAATATGGTAGTGGGATGTCAACAAGCCGGTGTTGGAGTACAACCTCCCACTCCCTATGAGATAAGAAACAAATATTTGGATATGGAGTATAAAGATATTGGCGAGTATGTTAACAAGTTGAGGTCAAAGTGGGAAACTAATGGTTGCACAATCATGTGTGACGGATGGACTGGCCCGACCAGATTGTCTATCATAAACTTCATGGTATACTCCAAGGGAAAGACAATTTTTTTGAAGTCTGTTGATGCTTCAGACCATATAAAGAACTACAAGTATATTTACAAATTATTGAGGGATGTAATCATGGAGGTTGGAGAGCATAATGTTGTCCAAGTCGTGACCGACAACGGTTCTGCATTTGCCAAAGCTGGAAAAAAGTTAATGAAGCATCATAATGTGTTTTGGACATCATGTGCAGCACATTGTATTGATCTCATGTTTGAGGCAATGGGGAAGAGAGAGAATGTTGCTACTGTGGTAAAAAGAGCTAGAACGATCACAAATTATATTTACAATCACGGTTGGTTGTTGGCAAAGATGTGTGAATTTTGCAAAGGAGAAATTATTCGTCCAGCTACCACTCGATTCGCCACCAACTATATTGCATTAGACAGCCTACTTAAGAAGAAAGCAGGGTTGAAGCATCTATTCACTAGTGACGATTAGGCCAACCACAATTTGAGCCGCTCAAATGCAGATCGTATGGTAGAAAGTATAGTGCTTGATCATGCTTTTTGGACTCAATCAGAACATGTGTGCCAAGTGTTTGAACCTCTTTACAAAGTTTTACGGATCGTTGACACAGAAGTGTATCCTACTATGGGGGCAATATATGAGTTGATGCGTGTAGTGAAGGATGAATTGGAAAGAAAACATGGTGCAAGGTGGGTCATAAAGATAATTGAAGATCAATGGTATAAAACATTATACCACAATTTGCATGCTGCAGGTATAAATTATGTCATAATTTGCAATTCATTTCTTTAGTTGCATAAGTATTATTTCTCTTATTAGAGTATGTGTTTCTTTGAACAACATATTATTTGAATCCTCGATACCAATACAGACCCGATGTTGGAGATGATGGTACCCTTATACGTGCTGTACATAATGTATACTCTAAATTAGACTCTGCATCACCAACAATTGGCCAATTTGGAAATGAGGTACACAATTACTTAAATTATAATAATTACTTTGTTGGATTAAACTAACACGATTTATTGAATTCAGCTAACATGGTTTAAAGATGCAAGAAGAACTTTTGGAGAACCAACATCAGTTGCTACTCGAACAAAAATGTCTCCTAGTGAGTGTAAACATATTTCACTAGAAGTTTATAATGGAATTTGTTGGAGTTATTAGGCTTATCAACATTGTTTTTTATTGTAGCTGAATGGTGGATCATGTATGGGACCGATGCACCAACTGTGAGAAAGTTAGCAATCAAAGTATTATCACAAACAGCTTCCTCATCTGCTTGTGAAAGAAATTGGAGCACATTTGCACTTATACACACAAAGCAAAGAAATAGGTTAGCTCATAGTAGGTTGGAAAAATTAGTTTATTGCTACTACAACATGAAGCTTCAAGTTCAAGATAAGGAAGCAGAAATAGATCATGTCGACCGTGGTGACCCACTAGATGTGTTTGATATTGTTGCTGAAGATGATGATACAGAGGGTAACCAACTTTATCAGTGGATTAGACCTCTTCATTTAGATGATGATGAAGGCAACCCAGCTCCCAGAGTTGCTGAAGAAGCACGTAATGAAGGGATAAATGTAGAAAGAGTATTAGAGGATGAGGTGGGATCTAGCAGCGCTGACTCTTTGGAAGAACTTTTGCGCCCAAGACCAAGAAACACTGGAATTCCACCTTCTTCCAATCCTACACAACCACAACATCGTGCTGATACTAATGATAGTTCTAGTACAAGATCAGGAGACTCACCTACCACCGGAGGTGGGAATGATGAAGGATATAGTGGAACTGGAGGTAGTGGTGGTGGATATGGAAACTATTATGGACCACCTCCCGGATTTATGAGCACCTTCACTGGTGAGGTAAACTTCACGCATGCAACACAGGATGATGACCATGGTAGTAGGCGGGCAGGACCAGGAATTGGTGCCATAGGGAAGGACTATACTCGTAGAGAAAGAGGCAATGAGATTTTGTCAAGTCAAGAAGATGACTCGTTATCTAGAACTTCGGACTCTGTTGGAGTGGGAAGTAGTAACTATGGTTATACTCATAACCAACCATTTCCCTACCTCATATCCCATTCCTGTTGGGATGGAATCGAGCGACTCATGGAAAGAATCCGAAACTCAATCTTCAAATGATTTTGCTTATGGACAACGTCAACCAATCTCGGATCCATATGGGTGGCATGTTAACAATTACATGCAAAACTATTTTGGGGATTTATCATTTGATAACTACTCTTCACAATACACTCACTCTACACATAGAGATGATGAAGATAGTGAAAAATTTGAACCTCATAGGAACTCTATGTGGTACTAAGTCACTATGTATCTTACCATGCAATGTATAAAGTGTAAAATATTGTACTAATTCATTATATATAAATGATTATGGTGTGTTTAAACTTCTTTCATTAATTACTACATATTTTCTACTCACAATGTTTGTCAGCTCGCTATATAATCAACTTGATAATGTTAAATCCATCATGCAATGCATTTCCTTCCAATTTTTTGTGATAAACTAATAGATAATTGACTAAATAAACATCCTGCAAAGTTTCAATAAAAATTTCCAAGTTTTTCTTACAATTTCCGTGGTTTCCATATAATTTTTATCGATATCGATATTATCCCGATATTTCCATCAATATTTCCGTGTTTTCGAACTACCGATATTTCCGATATTACCGATATTTAATACCTTGGTGCTGACCATGCATAGATTGTAATCTGCACTGCCCTACTATGATCTGTAAAAATAAAATAAAAACGAAAATTAAATTTTTTTTATTATTATTATTTTTATTTTATATGTACATCAATAATTAATGCAGAATCTAATTAGAACGAATTATTTTAAATAATCTCCGGCGACGGCGTCAATTTCTTGATAGGGAATTTACCACACACGCAAACGGGTTAAAAAACTCCTATAATACTTACAAGAATGACAAGGATATTGTAGTATAAATGGTTTTTGCAAGGTTGTTCTCCACAAGGATTATTAAATAATTCAAAGCAAACCAAATTTGACACACCCCAACCAAGATCGAGGCGTGCTGGCCGTCACGTGAGTGTGACGTAACTATAAGCACATTGCGGAAGCAAGATTAATAAGGGAAATACGAACAAATTAAAACCGAGCAACTAGCAATTCTAGTTAAGATAGCATGCTAGTGCGAGAATAAGTGTGAATTACACAACTAGAGCTTAACTAGCCTAAGTCCAGTCAAGCATAAAAGTACTAATTAAACAACACCCAAAGGTGGTCCTACATGAATGATGTCTATCAGAACCTCCGTGAATCCTCGTAAGCCACCAACAAACGCTACCTAATACCTGGAGGGGCGCAAAACAAATACGTGAGTGGGCAAAAACAAAGATTTTCTAAAATCATATGATATCAAAAGCACTATTCCCTCGCTGGAAAACCTGTATACTTTCCCAGAAAAATAGGATACATATATATGTATATAAATATAATTCAAAACCATGCTCAATGTATCCAAAACCACATAAATATATGTATGCAATGCTTATGTCATGCTCAATGCCTCATAATATCACAAATGTAAGCAATTCAATATAACTCATATACTAGCCGAAGTCACCTGACGTGATTTATACGGTGAAATCTATAACTCATTTCAATCATATCTCAATCTCATATCTCATCACATAATTCATCATGTATATACGTCACATATCTCATCATGTATATACATATCTGCACACGAGTCGGAACCACCTCACGTGGTCTGACCGACAGGACTGGGTATAATATAATAATACGCTCTAGTGCTACGATAACGTTAAGACTGTGCGATAAATCGCAGGTCACCTACGAGTCGAACCCACTGAAAGTGGTCTATACGACAGGACTGTTCACTTAACTTGGATCCAAGATGAGCGTGTGGTGCGGGAGGTGAACATCACGCGAAGGACTATGCCCCTAACTCTAGGCAGGAGCACTAATACCGGGGTGCAGATTAATGAGCTCAATATGCATCACAACATCACCATCTACCTCATAACCATTACCAGCATGATATACTCACCTGTAGCTTACCTGGGCCTCCACAACACCATGCAACAATATGCATAATTATGGTAATGCATATGCTAATATATAATACAAGCATGACATGGCATTTCAAATCACATTTCCTTTAAAACACGTTCTTTGGGAAAAACGTCAAATATATATATATATAGCCCACTCACTAGTATGCCGTTGGGTCGTAACCCTCGTGCCTAGCCTGGTTACGCTCTTCCTCTGGATAAGTCTCGCCTATATAAGAAACAACTATATAGGTGTTATTTTAAAGCACATAAACAAAACTAGGTAATAACTTCTCATACAATGCTCAAATTGGGTATATGAATATACCATCGTGATCTACACAACCTCATGAACATCCCCATATTTTTAGAAAACATTTCCGACCACCCACGCACCCCCACGCGCGGCCACGTGCCATGCACACTGACGGCGTCAGTTAACGCCGTCAGGAATATTCCGGGGAATATTCCGTTAAATCCCAACGGAATCCGTTCAAACTAACTGACGGTGTCAGAATATTCCGTTAGACTTGACGGAATATTCCGTCGTCTTCAACCTCGAACTCTCCGGCGACCGTCGCCGGTGCTGGAAACTGGGAATTCTTTAAAACGCTATATCTCGGCCATTTTTGCACCATTTTTCATGATCTTTATACCAAAATGAAGTACATGAATCATAGAACAAGTTTATACCTTCTACAAGCCTCAAAAACCACGGGATCCCATCGGGAAATTTCGAGAAAAACCAGCCAAGTTTCGATCTCATGATTCCGACGTCCAAACTCTTCCAATGAGGTACTCCGAGTCTCTAGAGGACCTCCCAAAGCTCCCTGTGAGCTTAGAATTTCCAAAAACACAACATATTACAATTGTATAAATAGTAACCAAATCGGAGCTGGGGTTTTCACGTGAAATCAAAGGTTTCCTTACCTGAAACTGGTGCCAAACGATTCCTATGAACCCCACGAACACAATGGTGATATCAAAACCTTCGATCTGTGAAGTTTGGGGAGGTTTTGGTTGTGTTCCGTACAAAAAGGGAAGAGAGGGAGAAAGTGTCTGCGAGAGAGAGAAAGTACGGGACTGAGAGAGATAAGTGATGTGTGTGTGGTCCAAATGTAACCAATTACAAACTAAGGAAATCTTAGTTATAATTGGTTCCAATTATTTAGGGCATAAAATAATTGGCCTAAAACTAAACCAATACACAAACACACACCCATCACTCAAGGGTATTTACGTCAATTCACAACGTCGATAAATATATTCCGGAACGCGCTGTTACAAAATTTCAATTAATTATTGTAAAACAGAAATTTGAGATGATTAATTTTTATGACCTAATTTAATAAAACGAATTTAATTAATAAAAATAAAACAATCTGCAATATTAAAGTTGAAAGAAAAAGAAATAGATTTTAAAATACCAATTTATACCATCACCTAGCAATCCTATGCATTTTTACCAATTACTTATGATCTACACATGCCACTTTGAAGGTTAGGTTTTCCTAATATATATCCTACTTGGAATCTCCAACATAGAATGTGTATCTAACATGCAATCCGTTCCGATGTTCGGATCAAATATAAACATGAGAGACTCATTAAGTTTTATGAAAACCCTTTGAAAAATCATGCAACCCTTACAACGTGGTGTTCATCTTAAGTGAAATTACAATTATTAATCACAAGAAGCCAGCGCCAATTTCAGGGAACCTTCCGACCAAAATTACATCAAATTATTTTTCTAAAGATCCTAATGGTGATTAGTCATTAAGAAAATTAGATAGTTTTAATCACAATGATTAATAATTCAAAGTATGCATGCAATCAATCATAAGCAATTAAATAAAAATCACATATTCATGCTAAGGCTCAAGGCTTTGCCCTAGCAAAAAGAGAATTAGTTACGCATATTTATAATTAAAATCATAGAAAATATTATTAAGAATAAAAGGAATGAAAACACCTTAAAGTAGAAAATCTCCAAGAACCCTAGCAATTACTCTTTGTCTCCAAAGTTGCATAAAAGAAAGCGTAGAGAAAAACTGTGGACGGCAAAGCAACATATGTTGCTATGCCATTGCACAAACCCTAAAAACCAGGTCCTTTATTCCAACCAGGAAACTAAGATAACTAAAATAAAATAGGAAACATAACCCTAAATTAAATGGTAAAATTCGCCTAAAATCTGAACAACCACGTTTTGGACCATTAAGCTGCTCCAAGACTGGCCCAATATAGCTGGATTTGAGGTTTGAAATATTCTGAACACTTCTCCAGAAGGCCACGAACCCATCCGAAGTCAGCTCGGGCTCCACAAATGCATTTTAAGCCCAAAAAGGTCATTTTCCAGCACTGTGCACTGCTCATTAATTCTGTCGCTAGAAAATAACCGCTTGGTAGAAAAATCCTAAATTTTGATACGAACATGCCAAGGGACACACGAGCGTCCTCCAATTTGAATGACTCCAAAATTCGTCTGTTTGATCATGTTTTGATCCAGAGGAAGTTGGCTGTCCTATATTGAAAATATAAATCAAAGTATCAAAATTTTACCAAAATAATTACCAAAACATACTAAGAATAGGGTAAAATATTTCAATGCATCAATGTTGGTTAAATGCAGTTTCTTGTTATCTATTTTCTTTGTTAGGCAATTAGTGAGAAGTTCAAAAAGTTGAACTCACTCCATACTCTCCCTCATGTGATGAACATTTGTGTATCTTTTAGTTTCATTTTAGCGACAACATACTTTACGAAGTTTAAATTATGGATTAATCAATAGAGAAACAAAGGTACACCTAAGGAGGATTTAAATAGAGTCAATCTTTGGATAGTTGCTCGTACAAGCACTACAAGAAAAATGACCTTTGGGTACAAAATTAAAGACACAATGAAGAGTTTGTGTCTTTTTAAACATCGATAATGCAGAATAGTGCACATTCCATAAAGGGCACCAGTTATTGTGCCCAATGTAAATAAAAATGGACTCAAACAGGTCATTGGGCAAGGAAACTGAGAGAATTGACTTTGGGCTGCCAACTTTTTGATGTAACACAGACACAAAAGACTTTTTGTGCCAATAAATAGAATTTATAAGCACAATTGCATGTGTCCATTTTATAATAATGCGTGCTAACAAAATTTTATGAATTAAATAATATATTGTGTGACACAAAATTACTTTTGTGCCTTTACACAAGCTATCAACCTCTACAACATACTTGATACAGATGCAGAAGATCCCAACACAGGTCAAGATTTAGAATAAATAGTTCAAACTAGGGTTAATGTTGCACCAATTGATATTTGGCTTTACAGACACAATCGTTTGTCTTAAAAAAATAAAATAAAAGGCTTAAAGTAACTATGCAAATTTTTGTTTTAAAAATTAAATAAAATAAAAACCAAAGCCCAAACCTAAAAGCCAGCAACCACACCTTTCTCACTCTCTCCAGCAAAAAGATTTCAGCCGCTTCTCTCTCTCTCTCAAGGTTCTAAAAGACGGGCGGTGGGCTTCGGACTTAGACGACTTTGTATTTTTTTAAATAAATTTATTATATAACATATAAATAAAATTGTAGTTGTATAGAGAATTTGAGAAAGATAAAGTACATAAATAAAAGAATACATATATAATATTTATGATAAAATATTTAGATTGTCTAAAACTTAAAGGTTTTTCCTAAGAGTAAGTTTTGAATTATTATTGGCCTTCTTAGGGTTGGCAATTCAATTAACTGTAGATAATCACCCGAATGAAGCGGATTTAGGTATGAAAATTAGGGTATATTATGGATATGGGGAAAAACCGTGAACTTTATTCGGTTATGATTTTGGATATGGGAATAGGAATTCCCGATCCATATCCGTCCTCGATTCTAAACTGAATAAATATATATTATATAAATATAATTTATATAATATATATATATATATATATTATATTTGAGTGAACCTATACCATTATTACCATATTCATTATTCACCGCATAATATATTTAGTATATAATATAATAGTATTCACCAAACCCTATACTATATTCATTATGCATCAAACCCTATATTCATTATACACCAAACATCATGCTTATGAGAGATCAACCGCCAACATCATCAATGTTTTATTCAATACTCTTATTTTATAGTCTACAAAATTCATTCATTGTTATGTTTCTTATTATTAGACGTGGTTATTTAATGACAAAATTAGTATCTACTAAATTATTGTGCGTCAATTGGATGAATATAATTTTTTATTTTTGATGAAGATGGATATAACCGTTAACCGATGGAAAATCCATTACCCGGTGGGTATGGTTATGGATAATCCGCGATGGCTAATTTGCGATTATGGATATAGTTAATTTTCATAGTTATGAGAATGGATAGAGCATTTTCGTCCTCAAATCGAACCGTTGCCATCCCTAGGCCTTCTTTTCTTTAAAAGGAAGAAAGTAGGCCTAGTTGGGCATGATTTTAAAATGGGGAGTTTTAATGAAAAGGGTTTAGGTTACGTTTAATTTAACAAAAAACCACCCTAAACTATAATTTAACCAAAAAAACTTCATATTTAATCATAAGGACAAAACTAACATATATTAGACCCTACAAATATTAAAAGACATGTGTTGAATTAAAAGCCCAACATGCAATAAAATAATTTTCCAGCCATGCCCCTTCTGTCAGCCCAAATCTGTTAAATAAACTTTACTTTATTTACAAGTATGCCACTACCTCATTAAAGCCTAAATATTATTCTGTTAGAAATAAATAATAATTGTCATAGTGACCATCCAAAATCTACAAACGCACATGGAGAGATAGAAACAATAACAGTTTCATAGAGGGAAGGAGAAGGATGGAAATGAATGAATCACAAATCAGAAATAAAAATAAAAATAAATAAAAAATCAGAAGAAATTCATCGTCATTGGAGAATCAAATCGAATTGGAAGATCGCATTCCCAAGCAAGGACGCTTCACAAAAGTCACACAATATTGCTGTATTGTTGTACGAAACGCTGTGATTCAGAGACCATTACCTCATCAGCAAGAAATTAGGCCAAGGCCAATTCAGCACCACCTACTTCTCCAACCATTGTTCTAAAAATCCCCGCTTACCGCCGCCTAGGGGCCTAGGCGCTAGGTGGCTGGCCACCGCCCTGATTAATGCTTAAGCGTTTGAAAATTAAGAGAGGACGTCTAGACCAGCTGAGGCGCCCGCCTAGCCCGCCCAGACCCACCTAAGCATCTGCCTAGGTTGGGACTCACTTAGACAAAAAATAGATAACTTTCAATTTGCATTTAATTTTTTTTTTTTTAGTAAATTGTAAAAGACTTGTTGAATACTTAAATGAGCACACATTATATGCTTGTTTCCCATGTTTTCATTATGTTTCAATACTTCATAATACATAAATCATTCTATTTTGTAGTGATGATGAAATTATATATATTTTAAATATAAACAGACATTTATTTACAAGAAATATAATAGATTTACTTAAATCCGCCTAGGCGCTCCCCTAGACCCCGCCTAGCCGCCTAACCGCCTAGGCGCTAGGCCCCAGCCTGCCGCCCGACTAGCGCCTAGTGTCTTTTTGAACCTTGCTACACCCACAAGCTCACCGACACCCAATTCGACTGCATGTCCATCCCCAAGCGCAAGCTACTGTGCCAGCGAGACTACGACGACATGTGGAGGGAGATTCAGATCATGCACCACCTCCTCGAGCACCCCACCATCATCTAGATCAACGGCATCTACGAGGACTCGGTGTCCGTGCACCTCGTCATGGAGATCAAGTCCGTCTCCTATAAGCCAAGTTCAGCTTCATTTCCTTCATTTACAGATCAGATCCACTTTTACTTGTTCTTTCTTTTTATTGGAATTGGAAATGGAAATGTTGGTCTGCCATTGATTTTGAAAATTTTAATGATAATTTATTCAACTATTTAATTTGCTGAATTGAATTTCTTGTGCCTTGTTGTGTACTCAATCATTAGGATTGCTTGATTTATACATACATACTGTTATTGGTTATAAATTGTTTTTCTACTTAGTCTTGGATATGTTGAACAAACATAAACTCAGCGGCTCCACCTACGAGGGAGGGCAAAATAGCTATTTACCGGATAATGTATTTTTCTGTATGCCATGTTTGGAAGTTGCCAGATTTATTTAGAAATTTCTTCTATATTGCGCCTAGCGTCTTTTAGAACCATGAGAAATAATGTGTGATTCCTTCAGTTTCATAAATAGTGTATAGTTGGTGATAGTTCCACCAATAGTGTGCATTATCTTTGGTTCAAATCCAGAATTAGTGTGAGTTATTTTGTTCTAGTTACAGAAATAGTGTTTATTTTGTTATTTTTCATAAATAGTGTGAGTTATTTTGAATTACTTTAACAAATAGTGTGGGTTATTATGTTCTAGTTCTAGAAATAGTGTGAGTTATTTTGGTTCACTTTTAGAAATAGTATAGGTTACAATGCTGGATTTCCAGAAATAGTGTGAGTTATTATGGTTTACTTTCAGAAGTAATGTGGGTTATTTTGTTGTAGTCAATGACACACCCCGTCCCAAGGAGGGCGTGCTAACCGTCACGTGAGAGTGACGTAACCATGTGCACAGTACGGAAGCTAATAAGATAAATAGAAGTACGACTAAATAAAAACCAACTACTAGCCGTACTATTCAAATAACATGCTAGTGAGAGTCTAAGTGTATAAATACACATTCAGAGCAATAAGAACGTCTAGTTGCAGTTAAGGACAATTACTAAGATATAACACCCGAAGGTGAATCCTACTTTTGTGAATTCTGTCAGAACACCGTTGAATCCTTCGTGGCCACCAAATCACTGCTACCTAGAACCTGGAGGGGCGAAAAACAAAACGCGTGAGTGGGCAAAAACAAATCTTTTCAAAACCTTTTCTCTTTTCCAAAGGTTCTAACCCCTCTCTGTAAAACCTGTATAATTTCTCAGAAAAATAGCATATATACATATATAGTCTTCTCAACTCGTAACTCGAATCATGCCAAAAGTAGTGATATGCAAGGTATATGCCATGCCAAATATATGTCATCAAATCGCATCACTATATCAGGTGGAATAAACTCATCATAGATAATAACATGTCCACCGAGTGATCAGCTCGGCTGAACTATAGCTCATAATCAATCTCATCATATCTCATCATCACATATATATATATATATATATATATCCTACACACGAGTTAGAACCACCTCACGTGGTCTGACCGACAAGACTGGGTGTAAATAAATACGCTCTAGTCATACGATCATGTGAAAACTATGCGATAATCGCGGGTCACCTATGAGTCGGAACCATCTATAGTGGTATGTACGACAGGATTATGCACCTAACTTGGATCCAAGGTGAGCGTATGGTGCGGAAGGTGAACATCACGTGAATGACTATGCCCTGGCTCTGGGCAGGAGCACTAACACAGGGGTGCAGGTTTATCAGCTTTCAATACATATCACATAATCATCATTTCATATTAATCATTTTCTATCATCAATATATACTCACCTGAGACTTACCTCTGCGTCCACAGCACCAATTACCATTATATACAGCTACTAATGCATGAATAAAATAGATATATACTTTGCATGTCATATCATATCACATTTCACTTAAATTGATTTTATGGGAAAAATCTCATTTATATAGGTATATATGGAAAACAAAAGCCCACTCACAGTTAAGTCGAAGGGTCACAACCCCCGAGCCTTGATTGATGGTGCTCGTCCTCATGCGTAATAACCGAATAAACGTTATTTAATGCACTTAACTAATAATAGGTAATAACTTCTCATATAATGCTCAAATTGGGTATATGAATATACCACAGTGACCTACTCATCCTCAGAAACATCCCCATATTTTAAAAATAATTTTCTGACCCCTCACGCGCCGGCCAAGGCCTACGCGCCACCACGTGCGACCACATGCCTGGCACACTGACGGCATCAGTTAACGCCGTCAGGAATATTCCGTCAAAAAGTAGCATATTCCGTTAAAACTAACCTGACGCCGTTAAAATATTCCGTTAACTTTGACGGAACATTCGTCTTCTTCTCGGACGAGTCATCGGATTCCGTCGCCGTCGCCGTCTGTGTCGCCAGAAACTGGAAAACTGAAAATTCTTATTTTCTCTTTCGTTTTTCAACCAAACTTTACAAATCTTATACCAAATTGAAGCCTTAAATGAGAAGAACATGTTTTTACCACTTTTAGGTCCTAAAACTCACGAGATATTGCCGGAAAACCTTTGACGTCTCTGGTCACCTCTACAACTCGTCGAATCCAAGCTTCCCGACATCCAAAACACTCCAAAATCACTCCCCGAGCTTCGTGAAGATGTTTAAAGGCTCCCTAGAACCTTCAAACTCACTGAAAACTTCACGATCACTACGGTGGTACTGTGCACCTTGTCGAAGACTCCTGATTCTCACGATCCCGACGTCTATTCCTCGAACAAATGGTACTACTCAACTCCTAAGCTTGTAAGGAGTCTAAAGACACCATTCTCGACCTCGATCTAAGAAAATTTGCAAGGGTTTGGAAGATGTCCGTACGGTTTGTACGGAAATGGAAGAAATCCGAGAGAGGGAGGAGAGAAAGAGAGAGAGAGTACACGGGAAAGGGATTGGGTGTGTGTGTGTGGTCCAAACTGGTCCACCAACCAAAACAAAATCTAAGTCCTAATTGGTTCCCAACAATTAGAACTTAAAATAATTGGTCCACAACCTTAAGTCTAAACCACACCACTCCACAATAATACTCAATTATATCTCAACGTCCAAGGGTAAATTCGTCTTTTCACACCAATGATAAATATTTTCCGGGACGGGCTGTTACAATCAAGACATAATGGTTCACTTGCAAAAATAGGTTAGTTATTTTGTTATAGTTTAAGAAATAGTGTTTATTTTGCTCCCTTACATAAACAATATAGGTTACTTGTAACAGCCCGTCCCGGAATTTACGTACGAAGGACGTGAAATGACGAAAATGCCCCTAGGCATTTAATTGAGGTATGTGTGTATTGTACTTGGGATATTTTGGTGGTTGTTTTTGGACCACACACCCACATAATCACTCTCTCTCTCTTCCCTCACTCTCGTGTGACTCTCTCTCCCTCAGATTTTCACTCTCTCTCCCTCCCATTTGTACGGCGAACACCCAAACCCATTAAGAACCTTGCAGATCGTGGCCAAGGAGGATGCCATTGTGTTCGTGAAGCTCAGATGAGTTGATTAATACCAATTTCAGGTAAGAACTCGTACGATTTCACATCGAAAACCCGAGGTCCGTTTTGAGCACTATTCATCAACTTTTTATTGACTTTGTTTTAGGACAATCCAAGCTCACAGGGAGCTTTGTGAGACCCTCACAAACCTTGGAGTGTATCGTTGGCTTGAGTTGGACGTCGGGAAACCCCAGTTCGAAAGTGGCCAGTTTTTGAGATTTTGCTCCGTCGTGATTCGAAGCTTTTTCGAGGTTTTTGAAGGTATAGCCCTCTTCCTCTCTTAATTTAGAGCAAGTAGGAAGAAAAATGAGACGAAATGGTGAAGAAATAGCCGAGTTATGGCAAGTTGCAGGTTTCCGGCGACCCGAGGAAGAAGACGACACGCTCCAGCGCGTGCCATACGCGTGGGGGCGCGTTTCACAGTGCCTTGTCAGGCGTGTGGGGGCGCGTGAGCTACAGTAAAATTATTTTAAAAATATCACGACGCTCGTGACGTCGTGTAGGTCTCGTTGGTATATTCATATGCCAAAATTGAGCTACGTATGAGAAGTTATTAGTAATTGTCGTTTATGTGCGTTAATTAACGTTATTTCAGTTACTTCTCATATAGGCGAGACCTATCCAGAGGACGAGCATAGCCAGGCTAGGCAAGGAGGTTATGACCCGTCTACATACCAGTGAGTGGGCAGTTATTTTCCGTATATACCTATATAAATAAGTTTTGCCCAGAAAATCAGTTTAAATGAAAAATGATATGAAATGCGATATGAAATGTCATGCAAAGTATCTAATTGTTTAATTATGCATTATTGATTATTTATATTAATGTCGGTGCTGAGGACGCACAGGTAAGTGGCAGGTAAGTTTATATGCTAGTTATTGAGAACGAATGATGAAATGTGATGTGATGTGATATGATTAGAGCTCATAGACCTGCACACTAATATTAGTGCTCACGCCCAGAGAGGGGCTCAGTCTTTCACGTGTTGTTCACCTCCCGCACCGCATGCTCGCCTTGGATCCAAGTTAGGTGCTCAGTCCTGTCGAATAGGCCACTATAGGTGGGTTCGACTCGTAGGTGACCCGCGATTTATCGCTCAGTCTTCACATGATTGTAGCACTAGAGCATATTAGTTTATTATCAGTGATGTTGTGCAGACCACTAGAGGTGGTATTGATGTGTGTGCAGGGTATATATATGATTTGATTATGATGATTATAAGTTATATGAATTGTTGAGTATGATATGAGCTATATACAGCCGAGGGCTGAGATGATATTTGAGTATACAATCACATTCACAGGGATGCTTTGGCATTCAGTTGATACTTTGGCATGGCATATACATACTTTCATACATACGTGTTTTCAGCGGATTTTTGAGAAATATATATGAGTATATACTTTATTTCTGGGAAATTATACAGGTTTTACGGCGAGGGGTTATAACTTTTGAAAGGAAAGATTTTGAAAAGAATTTTTGCTGACCCACTTAGTTTTATGTTTTTCGCCTCTCCAGGTATTAGGTAGCGTTCGTCGGTGGCATACGAAGAGCTCATCGGACGTTCTGACAGAATTCCATTTATGTAGGACCACCTTCGGGTGTTATTTCTATTTAGTACTTCTGCTTGACTGCACGTAGACCTTTATGCTCTGTATTATTGAAATTCACACTTCTTGTACACTAGTATTGCTAGTGTTTCGGTTTTAATTGGTTCGTATCCTTGATTTGATCCTGCTTCCGCACAGTGCACATGGCTTACGTCACGTTCACGTGACGGCCAGCACGCCCTACCTACGGGACGGGGTGTGTCATTACTTTGGTTTGGTTTCATAAATCGTGTGAGTTTTTTTGTTGTAGTTCCAGAAATAGTATGAGCTATTTTGGTTCGATTTCATAAATAGTGAGAGTTTTTTTATTGTAATTTCAGAACTAGTATGAGAGTATGAGCTATATTGGCTTGGTCTCATAAATAGTGAGTTTTTTTGTCATAGTTCCAAAAATAGTATGAGTTATTTTAAATAATGTTGATTATTTTGCTACAATTCTAGAAATAATGTTTATTTTGTTACCTTCTAGCACAGTGTGGGTTATTTTGGTTCATTTCATTAACAATGTGGTTTTATTCTTTCATGAAAAGGGCTTGGACTAAGTTTATTTTAACAAAAAATCATGCTATAACTTTATTTAATGAAAAACCCTTACATTTTAATAAAAAAGACAAAATGACTTAAATTTTAATGAAAATGACATAATTCTAATATAAAAAAATTTATAAAAAAAAAGACCTGATGCGCGGAACCCATGTGTCCATCACATACACTGTTTATGAAACTAAACACTATTTATGAAATTGAACACTATTTATGAAACTGAAAGATACTATACTATTTAATTGTCCAGTTTCATAACTAGTGCCTAGTTCTTGGTCATGTTTCATAAATAGTGCCTCTTTCTTGGTCTGGTTTCATAAATAGTTTTTAGTAATTTGTCCATTTTCACAAATAGAGCCTAGTTCTTGGTCGTGTTTCATAAATAGTGTTTAGTTCTTGATCTAGTTTCATAAATAGTGTCTAGTTCTTAATCCAGTTTCATAAATAGAGTTGAATATCAGAGTACGCTACGAACAAGATTACCAAATAAGAATATTATTAAACAAACTAAGAATGCCGAAACGGCTACAAAACCCTAAGAGACTACATTGTGAATAACTTGCTCTCAAATTAAATTACAAGCTATATTTATAGAGAACTAAATCTAAGAAACCATAACTCAGATGAGCTAGGCCCAAATCCTAAACTAACAAGCAAAACCCAAATACCAAAAATAAACCTAAATACTAATATTTTCCAACAAATAGTGTATAGTCAAGTTTATAAATAGTTTTCACCTATTGGTTTAGTTTTAGAAATAGTGCCTAATTTTTTGTTTCGTTTCATAATTAGTGTACTTATTGGTCTAGTTTCATAAATAGAGTCTTAGCCATTTTGATTAAAATAAAGTTAATTAATGGTTTTTTTATTAAAATGTAAAGATTTGAAACATTTTTCATTAGTTTTCCCTAAGAAAATAGTGTCTTGACCATTTTTATTGTTGCAGATGGAACAAACGAAAAATGTTTAGGTGAAGAGTTTTACTAATTGATATCGTTGCAGAATATCACTGTCGAGTTCTTAAAAAATGAGCCTTACGATTTGTCTGTGAAGTTAACACTGGTATGGAATTGCGAACATGAATAGAATAATGAAAGAACAGACCCATGAATATTCTGTTAAACTATAACAAATCAGTCAAATAAGCACCTAGATTGAACCAGACAGAACAATCAATAAATGTCTAATATTTTTCTATGCAATATTTTACCTAACCATCCAAAGCGCACTAAGAATTCCATAACTCATAACAATCATCAGAGCAATGCTAGCGAGACTAAATTTGGTGATTAAATTTGCAAACTAAATGATGTGTCACCAATAGGATTAAGCAAGTTTATCAACGTTACCAATCATCAACTTCCATGTTCTTTAGTTTTCAAAACAGTCTCCAAATTTAGTCTCTCTACCATTACCCCAATCATTATGCATACCTTCCATTTGCTAAATAGGTCTTAAAGTTCGCGTGATCTTGTCCGTGATGACAAGCGGCCAACATAGAGCCGTGAACCACCATGTCAGTATTTCACGAGGAGGCATTGCACCTGCAAGAAATATGTGAGTCATCGATTAGAACAACCATACCCACTATTTCACACTTTGAAGAGCATAATATGGAAATACATATAAAAAACACTTGTGTTGGAAATAAAAAGAGTGAATTGTACGAATGGTCCTTCAACTTTAATCAAATTGGAGCAATGGTCCCTCAATTAAAAATTCATTACCATTGGTCCCTTAACTTATCAAAATGTGTAGCTATAGTCATTCTCATCAATTTTGCCAAAATAAGCTATGTTGGAATAATCATTTATACAATTAGGATCCCTCAACTTATCAAAGTGTATAATTATGGTTCTTTTCGTCAACTATGTCAAAAAATTTGTCAAAACGAGTTATATTGGAATGACCATTACTACAATTGGGTTAAAGTTAAGGGACCATTTCTCCAGTTGAATTAAAGTTGAGGGACCAATGGTAATGAATTTTTAGTTGAGGGACTATAGCTGCACGTTTTGATAAGTTGAGGGACCAATGGTAATGGATTTTTAGTTGAGGGACCATTGCTCTAATTGAGTTAAAGTTAAGAGACCGTAGCTACAATTTACTCAAATAAAAATAACCAAATCACTAGCAGTTGCAGAGATTTGGGGGAAAATTATCAGCTGCTGCTACTGCCGCTGCTTCAGCTAGGGAACACTTGAGTGGAGCTGGGAGACCGGGTTTTGGGGAGAGATGCTAGGTGTGCAAGTGCCGTCGCTCAGAAGATGCAAGTCAGCGTCTGAACATCGTTACCATCAAATCCGGCTCTTCCTCGTGGCAGAGCTGGTACTTCATGGACGTGCACTTTGCCACCGAGTTTGAAATCGCGCGACCGTCGAGCCAGTACTCACGGCTGCTGCAGTTTATGCCGAGGAGCTTCGTTGGTAGCTCGGAGGATGTGAAGCATATTATTTGGGTCACGTGCAACGCGACAAAGAGATCGTTGAGGAGCACAGATCTCTTCGTGCCTCCCATCGAAGTAAAATGGGAGCCCATTGATATGATGGAGAAGAAGGTCGGATGATGGGTGAGAAATGATCAGAGATCTACAACCCTTCTCATCTCCATCTGAAACGAAACGGACCAAATAAACGGCAAGACGTGGCGTCAGGGTTAAAATTGAAAGCTCAATAAATTATATTTCTTGGGCTAGTCTTTAGGCTGGTTTGTTATTGCTGTGTTTTGAAAAAAAACTGATTTTGCTGTGCTATGAGAATAAGCGGCTGTGAAATAAAGCAGCAGAGTGTTTGGTAAACTTTTTTGTAAAAGTGCTTTTGGAAAAAAAATAGTATTATAATGTTTGGTAAACTTTTATGTAAAACAGCTGTAATTGTGTGAAATGACAGAAAAACATATAATACTAGATGTGTTATTAATTTAATTTTCTTAACAAATAAATGTGAATTACTAAATATATTTTATTTTTAAAAGAAAAATATTTATAAACTTTATCTTAAACATATAACATAGAATCCAACATTTATGTTGCTTTACGTTTTCAACTTTTTTTTCAAAGTTCATTTTTGCATCTTCACGTTTTCAGCTTTTTTTTCACTCAAAATTAAAAATAAGCTGTTTTTAAGTGTTTACCAAATACTTTTTTGAGGTCAACTTTTTTTAGTACCCACTTTTTATAAAAGTACTTCAGTACTAAACCAGTACTTATTAGATTGATTTGAAGTTAGGTTTTGTCCTAACTATTAAATAAACTTGTTACCTAATTTTTTTTTTGTTAAGATTCAAAGTTTTAAAATCATTTTTATTAGGTTTAAAACCAAATTTTCTCGGCAGAAGACGTCTCTCTCTCTACACTGTCGCTCTGCAGATCAATCTTTGTCCAAAAAAAAAAAAAACTCTGCAGATCGGTATCTTCTCTCTCACTCTCAGCAGATCGATGTCCGTCTTCTCTCTCATTCTCTTCAATTTACAAAGGATCACATTGCAGACCTGGTGACTGGTGAGAGATGCGACGGGTCGACGGCGAGGTCGAGTTCTACGATCTGCTGAATCTCTTCTTCCAATCTCGTATTTTTGCCTCAAGTTCTTCGATCTGCTCTCATAGGCTCTTCAATTTCCTCACTTAGTGATCAATGGTGCTATTGCAGTAGAGAGACGGAGTGATTCGCGCGAGGGAGAGTCTGAGAGGAAGAAAAGCTCAGACCGCCTAGGCCAACGAGAACCCCGCCTAGCCATCCAGGCGCCGCCTACTTCCTTCCCCGATTTTTCTACCGATTACGGCTTAATCCCGATTTTTCACCACCACTTTCCTTGTTGATTAATTCCAATTTTACTTGTGTTTTGCAGGTTACTCTATCACTCTCCTGCGTCAGCCAGCACTGGGTTCTCAGATCTGCCCTTTTATCCCATATCCGACTGGTAAATCTCAAATCTCTTAAATCACTTTTGGCATATCTCCACTCAGGAAGGATTTGTGCTTTTCTATGCTTAACTGATTAGTTAGTTATTTATGTATGTGTGTGTGTGTGTCTACACTGAATTCGCAGGCTTTTAGTTTGTAGGTGCTGAATTTTGTAGATCTGCATTTTCAAATGCTGATTTTTTTTTTTTTTGTTTACCTAACTCTGTTTCCCTCTTCTCCCATACAAGTTGCTCTGCTTGGGTTCAGTTTTAAGCGCATTGAAAATGGAGGCGGAAATTGATGCCAATGCACCTTTAGGACTACGCTGAGATTCAGATTTTTCCATCCCAGAACAGGTTAGGTTTTCGCTTTTCAGTAAATTTTATTCTTTTAAGGGCATATGTTTTCTCGTCTATTGTATTGGATTATAAAAGTTTGTTCTTTCTGTATATGCTACACTAAGTGCGTTATTATTTTTCGTTGGTGATTCCTTTTGTTTAGGTGATATTATGAACTTATTTAAATCATTGTAGAGTAACTACATGTTTTTATTTTATTTTTTTGTATTAGAATTGATAAGTTACCTTACCTCTCTTCCAACTTATAAACTAATAAATTGATAAATTATAATGATTTTTCATATAGTTGTATAGTTCCCTACTGAGTGGAAGCACGAAAGACATCATCAAAGCTGAAAACTACTTGATTATAAGCTGGTTAGATTTCAATAAACTTATGTATTAGCTTGTGCTTGGCTGGTTATTTGTTTTTACTTATTCTTTGCCCTTTTCCTCAATTTGGCTTGTTGTTGCATTATGTCGCGAAGAGTGTATCTCTCTACTATTATAATTAGGAATAGTATAACAACTTGCTACTTAGCTATTCTCTTGCATAAGAAATTGTTAAAGTCTATGGTATGTGTATTTAGGCAATGATTGAAAATATTATGTATTTTGGTTGGCGTTTCTGTCGACACTTGCTACCTAGTGTTTGAAAAGAAAGAGCTATAAGTTGAATGAAATCATAGTTTTTAAATTTTGCATTGCTATTCTGAGGTTATAAACTGTTTGTTGTAGAATCTTTCACCTCTCTTCCAACTTATAAACTAATAAATGATAACTTACGATGATCTTGTATATTATATTGTTGAATGTTGTGTAGTTCCCCTGCCATGTAGAAGCATGAAAGACATCACTAAAGCTAGAACCTACTTGATTATAAGCAAGGTTGGATTTCAAAATACTTATTTATTAGCTTGTGCTCTGCAGAAACTACAAGGTTTTTAGCACATGCTATCTTTCTTAGAAATTAAAGTTTTGTACATCCTGTTTGCTAGTGATGATAGTTTAGCTACTCATTTTAGTTGTATATTTTGTTTGCTGTAATTTGGTATAACAAAGTAGAAATGCATCAGCATCACTGCTTTCACTGCTCCATAGATTTCTTACTCATGTTCATTTTCAGAGGCTGGAGCAGGGCCTGAAGGTTGTTTGCGATGGTTGAGGGTTGTCTGGCTTGCGAGGAACTCAAGAGTAATGGTATTTGTTATATTGTTAGATTTAGTTGAGTTTTTCATGGAAGAAAAAATGTACTAGGAATTGTTTTCATTATCTGTACGAATAATTTGTTATTGATGGTATTGCTATTTGAATTTATTTTGTAATATTTGAATTTATTTTTTTATTTATACTTAATCTATTGGGCACAATAACAAAATTGTGCTAACATGGCTTGGAAAAGTCAACTGACATGGGTCAGAAAAGGGTGTCAGAAAAGAGGCACAAGAAGTCCTTATTTGTGCTTACCCCTTTGAGCACCAAAGACCATATTGTGCCCAATGGTCAAGGGGCATGCCCATAGAGGGCACATATAATATAGTAGTTGTTGCACTGTTGCCATTGCTCTATGGGCACATGTGTTAGTGCCCTTTGGCTTCAAAGGGCACAAATAATTTTTTGTGCGCAATGCTCATATTTTTTGTAGTGAAGAAAAAATGAAGCCGTAAATGAGATAGTGTCAAAGAAAATTGTATGAAGCTTTAGTTTGACAATTCTTGTGTTATTTTTGGTTAATATTTCTTCTAAAATTATAAATGATTTTTAAATGTATACGATGACATTAAGTTGGCTAATGAAATGCCAACAACAGACAATGGTTCTATAAAAGATGGTGCCTTATGACATGTACTTGGACCTGAACATCGAGGTCGACTTTGAGAAGGTGGTTATGGGGTTACACCTTCTAGATATGATGCCCAAACATATGCCAGCATGAGTAATCAAGAGCTAAGAGACCAACTACGAAGTCGAAGGAAAGATGTTTTCTAATATCATATGCTTCCACATAAATTCTCGAGCATTTTGAATTCATGAAAGTATCTCTTGTATAAGATGTTGATGGTAACAAAACTGAGTTTTGCTAAGTTCACCATTTTATTATTCACGAAAGGAACAAAAAATTCAGATATGACCGAACTTGCGATAATTAATTCATACCATATATAACACATGTCTACACCAAATGTTAGAAATTAACATTATTTATATTTTGAACATCAAGTCAAAACATTATACATATGTACTTGAAATTCATTATCGATATCGACATCATTAGAACCTTTAGGTTCGTATTTTGGAATTCATGCTCATACTTAATCTGTACATGGATTGAGAAATTTATGATCTTCATTTACATGAGTCAAGAAACTTCTGGTCCTCATTTAATAGCCTGTGGACTGGGGTGCTTATGGCCGTCATTTCAGTTAAGTTGGGGAACTGTTGTTCTCTCAATTGATTCAAAAACTTCAGCCTTTAATTTTGATGAAGGCACTTTCGGTCCGATCTTTTTATATGATGAGGATCAAGGAACTTTAGGCCCGATCTTTTTATATGATGGAACTTCGGGTTTTGTATATACTCACCATAAAAAATGTAGTATTGTAAATAAATTAAAGCAGAGGATGGTAATTCCAACCACTATAAATAAATTACTTTAAATAAGTAATGATCGTGACAAGGGCTTTAATTCAGCATCATTCCCATAAATATAAAAAACATAAAGATAATAATTGTTATTATAAGAAGAGCGACAGTGCTGCTCCCCACAAATATATATTAACATAAGAAGGGTGATGGTGATCAACTTGTACCATTCATATTATAATATACTAGCCTCTCCGCACGCACGAGACATTTTTGCATCACGGATGCTACGCGCCCCTAAAGGTGTATTGTGTTAGTTTTTTTTTTTTCCATTTTAATTGTAGAGATATATTTTAAATGTATTGTGCAAAGAGGAACTTTTTCTTTACCATGCATGTCCTAAAAAGTTGTCATGTTTTTCGTTTTCACTTTGCGTAAAGTAATGATTTAAATGTTATTCATGCAATTGTCAAACAACATGGGATTTTGGATGCAAGTTCCTACCTAAAGTCCATGAACAATAGTAAGTAGATGTAAATGAAAAAAGAGTAGATGAAAACATTAAGTACTCGTAGTAAAATACTAAACAACTTAAATGTCGAAATATAAAACCTACATCACAATATGTACATTATTCATAATACCCATAAAGTCTGTATGTCACTGTTTCTTTTGAAAATAAAGCGTACATATTGACATCAATGTTGCAATTTTCACCCATTTGTTCATAATTGATGCTTCAGATTTTCATTGCCAATCTACAAACGATAGTGAAAAAATACTAAAAATCAAATAAAAAGAGTTAATTGATAAGGGAGAAATGCATACATAAAGGTTATCGTTAATAAAGTTGTTACCTATTAGGAATCACCATAATTAGCTGGAATGAAGCAAGACTTCTTTGTATACTACATTCCGTGTAAATACACCTTGTTGGCCTACTATGGAGCCATTTTTTACTAACAATTGTGGTTGACTTTGAGACCCCCTCGATAAAGCCACATATAATTGTCCATGACTGAAGACGTGATCTGGAAGGTAAATGCCTACATGTGGTATTGTCTGATCTTGAGATTTGTTTATAGTGATAGAGAAACTTAGTTTCACTGGAAACTGCTTTCTTGTAAGTTCAAATGGAAGCCCAGCGGTATCAGTACTTTTGAGTGGGATTCTTGGTAAGAAAACTCTGGATCCGGCAAATTGTCTAGGTAGAATTTCAGCATCAATAAGATACGACACAATAATCTTGTACCATTACACAATCCCAATTTTGGATCAATATTTCTTAAAAGCATGATTGGAGCACCTCTTTTCAGAGTTAACTTGTGCGGAGGCAAACCACCAAGTCAGATTGAATTCAAGAACTCTAGCTGACACAAATTCCTTGTGTCATTCTCAACTGAATCAAATGAATACATTGTCTTTTCAAATCCTGGAAACATATTGATTATCTTGTCATTCAACATATCAACGTCTTCATTTGTAGGAGTTACCACTGCCCTTTCCACCATGTAGGTTGCATCATTTATATGATCCTCTAAGTTAGGGAAGATTTTGGCAATTAATTGATTAATGGAATGCTCACTCTCCCATGGTATCACCATGCATTTAGGTAGTTTTACCATATCATCCATAATAACAGCTTCATTCCCATCACCAACACGAAGTAAAAATTCTGAAAATTCACAATCATTTATGGATCTCATGTTTTGTTTGAGTTTTAAAATCTTTACCTATGACCAAAATGATGCTTTAAGGACACTGGCTTGGATTAGTTTGGACTTGGTTCCTTTCCGGATAACAGGAAGAACTTGTTGAAAATCTCCCCCAAATATCATTATCTTTCCCCCAAATGGTAAGTCAATATCTGTTAAGTCTCTGAACGTTTGATCAAGTGCTTCAAATGCATGACGATGCGTCATTGTTGCTTTATCCTAGATAATTGCCTTTGCTTTTTGTATTAGCTTTGCTAAATCAGATTGCTTACTAATTGTACACATCGATGATGCATCGAGACTAAGTGGTATCTTGATTTTAGAATGTGCTGTCCTCCCACTAGGCAATATTGTAGCTGCTATTCCAGATGATGCTGTTACTAATACTATGTGCCCCAACCTTCTCAAGCTTGCTAACAATGCGTGATATAAGTGAGTTTTTCCAGTTCCACCGGGACCATCCACAAAAATAGTTGCATTCTTCGATCGTTGAACTGCACCCATTATTGTGTTAAACGCACCTCTTTGGTCATCATTTAAGCATTCGACTGCATCAAGATCTTATTGTGGAATACCTATGGATATTTCATCTTCAATACATCTTGTCATTCCTGAACTTGATTCAATTTCTCTTATCATTTGGGGCAAATCAAACTCGTTTATACTCTTATTAAATTGAACCAAAAGTGTGTTCAACTCACACAATTGGTGCACAATATACCAATATGGTGACAAATAATCTTCTTAAAGCCAACGGTATTTGAATTGTGGAGGCCTCTAGCAAACATTGTCGAATACTGTCATCTCTTTCTAACAAACCTCATTGTTCTGCTGCCTACTTATATGTTGGATGCAAAATCCCATTAACTGTTCTCAAGTTTGTGAAGGATGTTGGGTCCTTTAACATGATTAAGAAGAATCCGAAGGTAAAATTTTTCCCCTTCAGCAGGTGAAACTACATATATTCGCGTAATAACCTTGTTACGATTCCTTCTTTTAGACCACTTTCTTTGAGCTTGAATACATATGTAATGTGATGGGATCTCCATGTATAAGTACCGTCTCACTTCTGCATCCACATGATTAAGTGTGAAAAATTCAGTCAACATTGTCTTTCTTGTACTCTCATCATGTAGAATATTTGTTATACTCTCGTCGGCACGAAACTGAACTTGGTGCATATTAGGAAGATGTATTTGCAATCGCTCAACAGATGGGTAAATTCAATTAATAATGAACTTGAATATCTTCCATAATGCCTCTGGTGCACAAACCCATCTTGCATCCTGAAACTGCTTTATTTCATCGTAATTAGGGTCTGATTGCACTTCGACTGTCACTCTATGTGGGCCTTTGTAAACATACTTATATAAGTACTTGACACTTTTTATGCTTGCACAAATTTCAACATTGATGTGACAATCATACCTTAACAGCAGCCATGGATTATATGGAATGACCCAACTATTATCAACCATTATGTTTCCTTATCGATCAAGTCAAACGGGTAATCGATTTCCTCGCCTTTGATAAATTGGATATGAATCATTCCCTTGAACAGTGACTGGTGCAAATGGTTTGGGATACTTTATCTTACAACTCCCATTTTTCATACATGGAGATTGAGGATTATGAATCCCACACGGGCCATGAATCATATGCTTTAACACCACATTGTAAAGTTGAGGCTCTACGTCTTCGTTTGGTATTTCAGCTCTAACAATTTGGTCATACTCATCTGGGTTATTGATCTTATCATTTTCATCTAACACCACCAACATATGCACATGTGGAAGACCACGTTTCTGAAACTCAATAACGTATGCATAAGCAACAACACTACCTAGTACCCCTTTTTCAATGATGTCTTCTTTTAGTTGCTCAAGTTTTGCACGAAATACTCTAGTGAGTAAGTCACGACGATCTTGTGGTGTTTGTCCAGCGTGTAATATGCTTTTGATTTCTTCCCGACTTGGGTTACATGTCATGGTTATAAAAAGATTTGGCTTTCCGAATCTTTGAACCAAAGTCATTGCGTCTTGATATCGTTGGTACATGTCACGTGGGCTTCTAACAGATGATGATGGTAAAATAATTCAATGCCCGATGCTACCTGATCATTTTTATTTTCAATTAGTAGCTATATATATTCTACACACTTTGAACAAAGTTATATTCTTAAATAATGATGACTTAAACGATATATATACCTGCATTGTGTTGACCTGCGTTTAAAGAGTCTTCAAGTCTTTTGTAGAGATCCGCTCTAACTGTGGCTTGATTAGAACGTAGCCATCTAAGTTTTTGTGATTAAATTTTAATGTAGTTATCTACAGCATACTGTTGCAAGAGACGCCCACCTCGAAGCAAAAGTGATGATCTATTATGGCGTATCTGCAGAAGCAAATTTCATATATTGCTTTTAATATGGGAATCATCATTCATTTATATGTACTGGGAAGTAAATTATGTTATCGGTACAAACTTGTAACATATAAGCATAATAGTCGCAACATGTTATTGTTCTTCCACCATCATCACAACTATCAACGTCCCAACCATATGTACCGTAAGGTAGCAATAGTGGATATTGTAACGGATCATAAAATCCAACATAGTCTCGAACGTGAGAAAGTCTTCCACTAACTGTCTCCACCATAATATCCCTTGCATTTGCAATTGTGGCATTATCTCCATCTATTATAATTGCCGCAACTTGTGCTGCTGATGGTAGACTATACTGACGCCGATCTATTGGTTGCTCTTTTAGGATCAACTTGCAATTCGGCAAATCTTGGCGTTGTCCGAGGCTTCGCAATGTATGAACAAAAGGATTATGGTTGTTCAACATCTGTTGTATCTTTTCAACCACACATCTATCTAAAACTTCACTTTCACACATTCGGTTTTTAACTTCATGCTCAGTGTCATATATATAGGCTTGTAAAAATCGTGGTCTGTTCCCTTCATTTGGTAAAAGTCCACCAATCTTATGATATAATGCACCTTGAGCACGAAAAGTGTAAATCCCACAACCGCCGATATTTATTATTTCATCCACGTTTACTCCTATTCAAGTGAATGCAAATGCGTGATTGTAAGCTCGAATATTTTGCCTGAAGTGTCTACCCTCATTTGTTTGGTCAGAGAAAAGAGCAACCATTTCTAGTAGAGACTGTATTGGGGGTAAAGCAACTCTTCATTTCAAGCAACACGTATTTGAAGTTTCTTGAGTAAACAATCGTGCATAGCAGTAAGGACATGTGGTTGGAGCAGGTAATTGGCAACCTAGGAAACCCCGATTCTCATTATAATTTCTAGCACAATTGTGGTTTCTTCTTCCTCTGCTTTGGCGCACATGACGATTGGTTCTATTTGCATGTTCTTCTTTTGATATTTTTACATGAATATCCAACACTTAGTATAAGAATTTTCTTTGTAACTAATAATAAATCTATATATAGATAGAATTATATACCAAGCTCACCATTATGGGGAGGAGTTGAGAGCATCCCATCAGATATTTGTGGCCTATTCAAATGTGGCAATTGTCCTATATGAGTACGCATTCTAGCAGAAGTTTGGTCATCACGATTTGTGATTTCTGACAGAACCCTTGAACTCGCGCTTTCATGCTCAATTTGTTCTAATAAATAGACCACATTATAATATGATTAGTTAAAAACTTTTTGTTTAATATTTAATATATTTAGTTGTGAGTCTAATATTTCGTAAAACTACCACTAAAAATAACTACAACATTGAGATCTGACACACCCTGACCCGAAAATCAGGGAGTGCTGCCCGTCACGCGAGCGTGACGGCCAACACTCCCTGATTTTCGGGTCGGGGTGTGTCAGGATCAATATGAGAGTATCGAACAAAAGAATAAAATGAGATTTCAATTCACAAAATAGTGTTCTAATAAATTACCTAATTTTTTAAGTGTGAAACAAATACAAATAAAGAAATTGAAATAAATACCAGGAATTTGTTGTTGTATATTACTGGGATCGACCTCAAATCATCGTTAGCCAAATGAATTCATTCTTGTATATTACTGGGACCTACTTGTTGCATAATTAAAAAAAAAAAAAAAATTAGAAATTAGATTTTTTTTTTTTTTTTTGCATTAGTATGAGTTAAAGAAAAAAGAATATGAAATAAGTACCATGAATTTCTTGTTGTATGTTACTGGGGGATGTCATAGTATGATCATCATTTAGAGTTGGAATTTGTTGTCTTTTTTCTTGTGCTATTAGGCGTCGTCAAGAAAGATATCTTTAATGTTCTTCAGGACTCAATGATTGATGCCATTGTCTTGCACGACTGTGAGCATGCTCCATGGAAAAATTTATCTAAAACTTTAATAAACATAATGAACCTACATTGAATAAAATTATGTGACATTCCACAAATACGAAAAAGTCTACATAGATGTAAGATCCCACATCGACCAACGGAGAGGGAGTGATGTGCCTTATATGTACATGCTCCCCTCTCTATAACACGAGGCCTTTTGGGAACTCACTGGCTTCGAATTCCATCGAAACTTTGAAGTTAAGCGAGTTTGGGCGAGAGCATTCCTAAGATGGGTGACCCACTGGGAAGTTCTCGTGTGAGCTCCCAGAAACAAAACAGTGAGGGAATGGTAAGCCCAGAGCGGACAATATCTTGCTATGTGAGCCAGGGATGTGACAATTTGGTATCAGCCACTTTACCGTTGGGTGTGGATATACCGGCGAGGACGTCGGGTTCCCCTTAAGTGGGGTGGATTGTAAGATCCCACATCGATCAACGGAGAGGGGGTGATGTGCCTTATATGTACATGCTCCCATCCCTATAGTACAAGGCCTTTTGGGAACTCATTGGCTTCAGATTCCATCGGAACTCCGAAGTTAAGCGAGTTTGGGCAAGAGCATTCCTAGGATGGGTGACCCATTGGGAAGTTCTTGTGTGAGTTCCCAGAAACAAAACCGTGAGGGAATGGTAAGCCTAAAGCGGACAATATCGTGCTACGGCGGAGCCGAGTTTAGGATGTGACAGTTTGGTATCAGAGCCACTCTGCCGGTCAGTGCGGATATGCCGGCGAGGACGTCGGGTTCTCCTTAAGTGGGGTGGATTGTAAGATTCCACATCGACCAACGGAGAGGGAGTGATGTGCCTTATATGTACATGCTCCCCTCCCTATAGCACGAGGCCTTTTGGGAACTCACTGGCTTCGGATTCCATTGGAACTCCGAAGTTAAGCGAGTTCGGGCGAAAGCATTCCTAGGATGGGTGACCCACTGGAAGTTTTCGTGTAAGTACCTAGAAACAAAACCGTGAGGGAATGGTAAGCCCAGAGCGAACAATATCGTGCTACGGCGGAGCCGAGCCTGGGATGTGACAATAGATGCCTACGAATTGAAGAAGAAGAAAACCTTTATCTACACAACAGTATAATACAAAAGAACAAAATAATATGATCACAAAATACTTTTGAAGTGTAATAATTATCACTGCAAGAAATTGACGGGCCTATATACACTTGCCGGTTGGTGTTAGGCCTTGGATATAATTTAGCTTTAATGTTTTTTTTAATATAATATAGAGTTTTAATTTTTATGTCAACTGGATGAGTAGAATTTTAAACATTTTGTAATACCCCTAAACCCTATTATAAATGACAGATGTAGACTCGACATAATATAAATTTTTCTTAGAAATGTGTAATACCCATAATAAGAGGCTAAAAAGACTACCACGTGACATACATGTAAATAAATAGAAATGTATGAAAATAAATGAAGAAGAGGGGGCTGAACTTTTCCGAGAAGATCTCTGTTTGAGTACGTTTACTGGTTTCTTATGAGGCATCAGTTTCGTTTGAAGTATGGATTATGACATTTTGTAGCCAAACTGTGGTTTAGATTATCTACTCCTTATGTTTAATTTGTACACTTTAGGAGCATTCTCTATGATGTCCCGATTCGGAAATGCTCATTAATATGTTCTACTTTTGACCACATGATTGTTTGGTAGTGGTCTTTATTTTAAGTTCTGATTTGCTCATGCCTAGAAAAACTAATTAAGAAGCACGAAAAATTGGTTTGAGTTTGATGTCCTTCCTTTAGCTTTTGGTTTGTAAAAACATAGGGTATTTCTAAAAAATTAGGCCCAAGTAGGTTCTTGGAGCCAAGTACAAATGCTGAATTTGTTCCAATTTAAGTGGCGTGCAAATTTTGGCTTTTAATTTAATACAAATTCATTTTAGGTCAGGCCATGAAAACAACATGATTTTTTTTTTCAATTAATGGTTGTTTACAAATTTGTCACTTGAGGTGGAAAGAAAAAAAAATAAAGTTTTGTGTTTTCGTACACCTAACGCTAGAGTGCAATGAAACACAAAATAGGCTAGGAAATCATTCATCATATAAGAAAGAACTTCGTACAGAAGCAGGACCATCCAAATAAGATTTCAGGCAGAGAGAATGGTGATACACGAAATACATAGTTATTCTGATTGTATATAGGAATGATGGATATGTATTCGTCCATTAAAAAAATGAAAAATTGGAGAAAAGTACCAACTAACAGAATCGAAGGGAGCTAATGTGTTTACCCTCTATTATTTATTAGTCCCTCTTCTTTCTGTTGCATTTATGTTGGCGTCTTCAACCACATCATACAATCTCAGTTTCCTGTTGAGAAAAACAGAGGCATATATATATATATATATATCATCTTATCCTTACAATACCACAAAATACAGCTCACTACATATTTGACTCTCTTTGAACACTCTATTTTACCAAAATCTGCTAAAGATGAGTTGATTAAAACTATAATTTGTTCTATTTTTGTAGACATGCATGTTGAGTTGGTTAGATTGGGGATTCCAGTTATTGGCTGGAATTTGAATGTAGAATTGTTGGATAAGATCTAAGCCTTAATGACAATAAGGATCATTAGATGTATCACACATCTGTTTTTAATGATAATCAAGATCATGAGGCTCCCCTAATGTAGTGTTATGAGGAAAGCGATAAAGATAAACTAAGTTTATGAGAATACATATAGAATAAATATTCATAGATAAGATACCTTAATGATGTTCACGGTCTTATGTCAAAATTTGCATTTTTCTGGATGGCTCCTCTCGCATGTATTGGATTGCAAACTTCACCTAAATAAGCAAAAAGAAAGTTCAAGGTCAGACGTTGTAACAATCATGACTTAGTATGTCGCTACAACTGATAAACAACAAAACTTCATTTCTTCCTTTATTCCATACAGGGTTAGAATATATTAGCATGTATATATTGCATAACATAACGTGTCGAAAATACAAATGTGTTTGTGTTTCTTCAATTTTGAGTTCAAAATCAAAGTCATAGTTTCAAGTACTTCGTCTAATAGCTAATAATGACAACTGACATCCCAAAGAGGTGAAAGAATTCAAGAGATTAAGGCATTTGAAATTCACCAATGGGGCTGGAATTGTCTTGAAATTAGAAAGCTGCAGAATTTGTCCTCTCTGAGATCTGACAGAAGTAGGATCACTCCCTCAAGGTCCTATGGATAAATATGAATGTTTTTAAAGCTACCTGCCAATGACAAACACAAAAATAATACAAAGTTTAACAGGAATCAGAACATATGTATACATATACATAAGCATATCAATCCATAAGACAACGATGATTCATATACAGCCGATAAGAAAAGTATCATTTAAGTGTTGCGTCGTCCCATGTAAACTGGGATAACATTGAACCGGACCAGTAGAAGATCACTGATTTCACTTCAGAATAGTTTTAAAAAAAACTTATTTTTCTGAGTAATTATGCAATCAAACTCATCTATTTACTTTTTTGCTCGTCCATGGTATCACAAAGTGGAGCACCACTGGCAATGGATTAAACACTGCCCCAAACAGAAAACGTCAAGGCATGCCTAACCAATGAGGTTGCACGCACAGATCCTCACACATGTGGGGAACGACTCTATTGTATAAAATCAATAACTTTTCACACAACCAACCAAGATAAATATGAAAAATGAACACGTTTTGGGCATCTACCAACTATATTCTGAGACATTTATGGTCCGATTGAAAAAGATATGGACACAACGGATTACTTGATTTAGTTATGGTGGACATGCATGAATTTTGGAAAAAGCCACATTTGACAATCCATTTCTTAGACAGTAATCAATAAAATTGACCAAGTCCATTTCATTAGCTCCCCAAAGACACCCATTTAAGAGCTTGGCACAAAATGAAAAGTAGGTTCCTAAAGCTGTAAACATCTTTAAAATGAAACGGTGGGAGAATTTGAGTAATCTTGTCTTTATTGCAGATTTTCTTTCCTTGTTCTTCCATAAAGATTCCAAATCTTATAAAGTCAACAAAGAACACAACAATTGTTTATTGATTTTCCTCATATTTTCTCACCACCCAATAATAAAGTACTAATCGTAGTAGTACATTACACAAAATCCCATTTAATTAACCAGATCAAAAAACAAAATCCAAGATTCTAAGTTCATAACCAACAACCAATCATCACGAACAAACCCCATCAAGCCCAAGCTCAAATACAAACGCCACTAACAGAATCACCCACAATTCATTACAGTAAACACAAAACCCGCCAAGAAATTACCTTCAGAAAACTTTTAATCTGAAACCACTTACAGAAAACTTTTAATCCGAAACCAATGAATTAACCACCAAGGAATCGCTGTAAAACCACTTACAGAAAACTTTAATCCGATAAATCATCTGAAACCAGGGCTTGGCTCAAAATATAAAAAACTTCAAAATTAACCAAAAATTATTTATTAGACTATCCGAAAACACAATTCAGACCAAACAGGAAAGAAGAAGAAAACAAAATAGTCAGAACTAAATGGCGTCAAAGATGGAAACCATAGAGTCATTTAACAGAAACTTCAGGTCCCTCAAGAACTTGAACAAACCCACAAAAACCAAGAAAAACACAGAAAATCTGACAGAGAGTAGCGGGGAAAATGCTTACCAAATGGTTCTTCAAGGTTAGCGATTTCAGGGGTTTTTGTCTTTTCAGATGTAAAAGAGTGTGCGAGTTCTTCCTCATTATAATATTTGAGAGAGAGAGAGAGAGAGTGTGTGTGTGATGGAAGGTACCTCATGACATAGAAGTACAGATAGAAAAAACAGTGGGCAGAAAGTGGAATAAAAAAACATAAATTGAATAAAGAGTTGGGGAAATACTAGCCGATTTGTGTAAATCTTCACGTTTATTTTTCGGATTGCAGGTTTCAGATGAAGAAATCATACGGAATCGGGGTCTGTACGCAACACGAAAGTAATTAACACGTATTAGTTTAAATAACAGAATTCAATTCACACATTACCCCAAAGCATTAGTAAAACAGAAACAACTGGTGGTAATTCAGTAACTTCTTAAATGTCTCTGGCATTCCACAAAAGCAAAAATTAAGCCAGAAACTAAATAACCAATACACAAAACAGAGAGCTTTCTACAAATTGGTCCAAAACCCATTTAAAAAATCTGGTAAATATAAATAATTTCGAATAGTTCAAATGACAATCAAGTTAAATACTCCAAATTAGTATATATGAAAATAAGGTCGTGATGAACAATTTAATTAACCATAGAGTACCTGGATTGAAGCAGAAAGTGAAAATTTCTAGCGAAAACCCATTTCAAAAATCTGGCCAAGATAAGGATAATATTGTTCGAGAAAATTATCCAATTTATCTAATGTTTTCAAAGCTACCTGGCAATGACAAACACAAAAATAATACAAAGTTTAACAGGAATAAGAACATATGTATACATATACATAAGCATATCAGTTCTCCCAACCTTCCAGTAGACAATATAATTAAATTTACTTCCTGCAACTACTCAAAACCCACAAAACAATCAAATTTATTTGCTATCTGTAACCCAATTTCCCAGCAACCAAACAGTAATTATAAAATATCCAAAAATTGCTTTTTGGAAAAAGAGAATAATAAAAAATAAGTCACGTTTTTTCCTTTTACTTTCGCTTCCCTTTTTTCTTCACCGATCTCCTCCTCTGCTTCTTAATCTTCGATTTTCCGACTCCACAAAACCTGAAATTGACTACAATAAACTTAAAACCCATCAAAAACTTGAACAAACGCAAAAAACCAAGGAAAGCACAGAAAATATGAGAGTGAGAATTAGAGAAAATGCTTACCGGATCGTCCTTGAAAGTTTGGATTTCTGGGTTTTTAGTGTAAAAGGATGAGTGCGTATTCTTCCTTAGTGCAATGCTTGAGAGAGAGAGTGATGGAAGGTACCTAAGGCCACTGAATGAAAAGATAGAAAAAACAGTGTGCAGACGATGGGACAAAAAAAAAGGATATTGAATAAAAAGGGGAAAATACTCACTATTTGTGTAAATCCTAACATTTATTTTCTGGATTGCTAGTTTCAGATGAAGAAATCATACAGAAAAGGTGTGGAGGATGGTGTTTTGTATGGAAGACAAAAGTGAGTTTGAGAAAATCATCCAATTTTCCATTTTGTATGCTCTGTGGGGATCGAGAATGTGCGATAAATGGCGGTTCCATGTCCAGTCCGTCAACCACTGCAACTGCTTCTCTGATCGTGCGATAGATGGTTTTCGTCTTTCTATCTGTGAGTGTTTCTTCACACAAGATTGATCCAAATCCAGATGTGATATAGCAGTGTGAACACAGAAATTCCTGGGATTAAAGAGACAAGAACACGTGTACAAAATAATATTTTGTATTGATTTTTTGGAGTTACAATCTCTTTTACAATTTGTTCCTCTGATTCGATCTCCGTAAGATGTTGGTTTGTGGATGTTGTTGATCCAAGGGCCGTCAAGGCTTGGTCTTGGATGAACGGGAAGTTTCTTCAAGGGCCGTTGGTGGCTTGATCTTGAAGGTAGATGAACGTTTTTTCAAGGGCCGTTTGGACTTGATCTTGAAGGTTGGATGGACGACGAACGATAAATGATCTTCAAGGGGCTTTTGGGCTTGATTCTTCAAGAACTTCAAGGGGCTTTTGGGCTTGATTCTTGAAGAACGGATGTTGTTGATCCAAGGGGCCGTTAGGGCTTGATCTTGGATGAATGAAGTTTCTTCAAGGGCCGTCGGGGCTTGATCTCGAAGGTGGATGATTGTTGATCTAGGGGCCGTCCGGGCTTGATCTTGGAAGAACAATGAATGAAGAACGAAGAGAATTTTCTTGATCCTTCGGGATTTGCTTGAGAGCTTTTAGAGTTTCAAAGCGTCAAGTTTTTTGGTGTGATGTGAATTCTCTTCCAATTTGGGAGTAGAGAATGTATTGTCCGAAATCCTCCTTGATCATTTAATGGAGAAGCCTATTTATAGGCTTTGAGAATGAATCACCACCATCCATTTATTTTGGTGGATGTTGTAGGTGAATTGGGTGGATTGTTGTAGGTCAATTTGGGTGGATTGTAGTTTTAATGCAATGGTCAACATTTATTTCACCGAAATTTCAATGTCTACAGTTGTAATTTTAATGCAATGGTCAACATTTATTTCACCGAAATTTCAATGTCTACAAATGCCCCCACTTCAAGGTGCGTCGTATACATGTGCTTGTCACGTGTAGAAGATGCTTTTTGAAGTCCCTTAGTGTAGATGTCGATCCAAGGGCCGTTTAGGCTTGTTCTTGAATTTTGTTTAAAATTTCTTCAAGGGTCGTCAGGGCTTGATCTTGAATTTGGCTGGAAGATTTTTTGGCTTCCTCCAATTGTTGATTTTCCACAGGCTTAATCTTGAACTGGGCTGGATGGTTTTCTAGCTTCCTCCAAAGGTCTGAACTTACGTTCCACGGACTCGATCTTGAACTGGGTTTGACTCAAGGGTGGTGGACACTTGATCTTGAATCGGTTTTGTGATCTTTTCAAGGCCGTCGGGGCTTGATCTTGAACTTAGATAGAACCACGAGCGGTTTCAGGATTTGAACACCTGGCAGGCAGGAGGTGGAGGTGACGGCCTGTTTCTTTGTTCATTATTTCCAATTCATATTGAAATGGGTTAGGGGATGAATTAGCACGTACATTTGTTGTGTTTGCTGATGATCCATAAGGTTGATGTTTCATTGTCACTCGTCTTGTCTATTTTCTAGGCAGATGCAGATGAGTACTCGAGAGCAATGTTAGGTAAACAATCAGGGAAAGGGTTCCAGGCAGTCGATTTCTGACCGGAAGCTTGATCCCAAGTGTCGCCCGATTGCTCTTTTTCTTATTGTCTTGCAGGTAAGAACGAGGACAAAGAAAAAGACAGGGAGAAAGTATGATATGAGATACTTTCGCTTTAGACCCTGATGATATGAGGTACTTTTGCTTTTGAAGAAGCAGTGGTGATTTGATGGCGTTGCACGGCGAGGCTTTGCTCTTTGGTGATGGTACCAGCGAAAGGTTGTTGAAGCTTCTCAAACTCTTCCATTAGAGTAACGACGCCGGACTTGGATTTGACTTAGACTCCTCCGTCTGGATTATGCAGTTCTGCAGGGAAGGTTGTCGTGCTACAGTGATTTGTTACAACTTATCACGCTACATTCTTCTCTGCTTGTTTCTTTTGCGTAGCAGAAGTAGTGCGCAACCTTTTGCGTTTGAATGGTCTTTCAGAGCATCACTTCTTAGCGACTCATCCATGCTTGGTAGCTTCAGTGCAAAGAGCCAATATCTGATCAACTGTCATGAGGTATTTGCTGGAGGAATTCGTGACCTTGACAACAGTTGAGGATGAGTGCTCGAGAGCAATGCTAGGTAAGCAATCAGGCAAAGTTTCCAAGTAGTCAGTTCCAGATCGAAAGTTTGATTGCAGGTTCCGACTGACTGCTTTCTTTGTCCTCGTCCTGGAAGCAAGAGCAAGGGTAAAAGAAAGGACAGGGAAAAAGCATGATATGAGATACCTTTGCTTTCGACCTTGATGATATGAGATACGTTTGCTTTTGAAGAAGTAGCGGATGGATCAGTGCATGTATTGGTTGCGCTTGTCTCCACATGCTTCGATGTATTAATTTCCCTTATTCGTTCTCCAGGCGGATGTGGTATCTTCTCTGGAAGCACAAGATGTTGAAGATGAGTACTCGAGAGCAAGGCTAGGTAAGCAATCAGGGAAGGGGTTCCAGGCAATCAGTTCCAACTCGGAAGGTTGATTCCAAGCACCTGCTGATTGCTCGCTTTCTCCTTGTCCTGGGGTAAAGAGGGAGGACAAAGAAAAAGATAGGGAGAAAGCATGCTATGAGATACTCTTGCTCTCAACCCTGATGATATGAGGTACTTTTGCTCTTGGAGGAAAGAGTATAAGATTTTGATGCGGGTGTAAACTTTTCGATCGAGAGGGGTTTCTGGTTGAGGAAATGAGCTGATCATTTTGAGTGACTTGATCAAAGAGGTGTTCTCAAAGAGGAAGACAACTGAGTATGCTGAGAGGCTTGGTTGCAGATACCTTCTTGAGGAAGAAGAGTCAGGCATCTTGGATGCATGCCTTGCCATGGAAGATGAAGGTTGACCTATATAGGGAAATGCGCAATAGCAGGTAGTGGTGCGGAGGAGGCCTTGTCTCCCACGCTTGTCGGCAAAGTGTGGTAGTTGGAATAGTGGACTTCACGCATTTTCAACTTTGTCAGAGATCTTTGATAAAGTTGCACGTGCTATCCGAAAAGCTGAGATTGCGTCTGAAAAGTGTTGACGGACTTTATGTAGGAAAATCCGGCTTTTGAAATTCAGAGAGTGGTGTCTCTTTGACTTTTGAATAGGTGGCTGTGTTGCTTCTCCCTTCATAGAGGTATTGATTGTATTCAAGATGCACACTTTGAAGATTTCCCGCCTGTGAAAATTATCTCTGCTGTATTTCTGAGATTTTACTGTATCCAACTCTTCTCTTTTATCATTTCTGAAAACAGCTTATCCGTCTAATATTGGCTTAGATTTGAGTCTTGGGAATGATATAGGTGCGCCGCGTCAGGGTGATATATGGCGCCCGTCCTTCTTATCTTCTAATGGCCCTCTTACGGTTGAAGACTCTGTGATGGGGGATGAAATAACAGCTAGTGTTCGATGAGTTGGCCGTTCAAGACTCCCTCACCCTTAGTGTTCGATGTGCGGGCTCTGTGTCCAATATGGGCCAACGCTTACTTGCTCGAACTCGCCAAGTTGAATCATTGACGGCCGATGTGGAAAGTCTTGGACGAGAGATCAAACGTCTCAAGTGCGAGAATAGAAAGTTGCATGTGCTTGCAAATAATTACTCAACGAGCATGAAGAGAAAGCTCGATGAGATGCAGGAATCTGAAGGTTGGATTCAAAGTGACCATCAGAGATTTGTGGCTTTCTTTCAGCGGCACCTTTTGCCTTCGACATCTGGAGTCCGACCAAGTATCGAGGCGTCACATGATCAACTTCCAATGCCTTCTTCTTCTGGGGTTCTACCGGATGTTGAGGCTTCAAGTGAGCAAACTTTGTGAAGGCTCCATATTTTCCTTTCCGTTTTTTTTTTTTTTTTTTTTTTTTTTTTGTACACACTTGTAATTTCTTAGAGATATCAATGGACATGCTTTATTTTATTCAGCGTATTGTGCTACAACACATCTCATTAAGATGTGTTATTTCCTTTTTTTTTTAATTTTATTTTTTTATATATATATATGTACATGTGTGTGTGTGTGTATATATATATATATATTTTAAAACAGACTTTTTTTTCTTCAAGGAGGTGTCTTGCACCATCCTTCCCTCTACTTTCTTCTTTTCAATAATTCTGTCGCCACCACTTTTTTTCTTTTCCTTCTTGACTTGCTAATAGTAGCTTGCACCTTCCTTTTGTGTGTGTGTGTACATGTTATGATGATGAATGTGGCAGATCGACACTGCTAAATTCCCTGGAAGGTTGGTAGCCTCCCTCATTGCACTGCATTCTCTTCGCATGCGGGTTACTGTTTGCACAGTTTCTGCACTACGTGCAGCTCAACTTCATTTGAGATCATTATATATATATATATATATATATATACACATACACGCATTCTTACGCACATGCATACACACATAGGGCACTGCATAGTCTTTACATAGCTACCGCACCAGCCTACTGTCCTGAATCCTAACTGCACTGTCCTGTTTCCTTGTTGCGACGTGCTCTTCGCATCTGCCGTGTGGTGAGCTCGGTGCTGGACAAAAAGAGTGGCTGTGAGTGCAGGTTTGAATTACAAGGGCAAGTCACTTTCCTCCTCTTCAACCTCTGCAGCTCTTCGTGCTGTTTGTGGGAGTTCGGTTGCAGTGGAGAGAGAGAGACGGCAGTCGCACAGCAAAGGCATTTGTGAAGCCTTTACGTGGTAAAGCTTTAAGCTAAGGATGACTTTGATTTCTGGGATTGCATGCATTCACACACACACACACACACATATATATATATATATATGTATAGCAGGTGGTTGTCCCATCACGGTTTGCATATATATATATATATATTGATTGTGGCAGGTCGTTTGCATATATATATATTTTGATTGGGGCAGGTCGTTTGCATATATATATATATATATTTTGATTGTGGCAGGTTGTTTGCATATATATATATATATTTTTGATTGTAGTAGGTGGTTGTCCCAATTGCTTATATATATATACAAATTTTTATTGTGGCAGGTGGTTGTCCCGTCACTCCATGTACGTGCATACATATATATGTATACATATGTTGATTGTCTCATCATTGTGTATATAAAATATGTGATGCGCGTACCCCATTGATGGATTTCTTTGTTGTGATGTCAAGAATCCTTGATTTTAAGAAGGCAGACCATGATGCCGGGATCCTCATGAAGCTTTTAAAGACTTGTTAGCAGGACGTGGGTGTACTTGTGCCAGAGACTGCAACAAGGTTTCGCTGTGTAGTGCCTTTTAATCACAGTTTTCCCTTGGTGGCGACATCGTGTGGGGCTATGCAAGATACTGCAGTCGGGCTTCGCTGTGTAATGCCTCCTGGTCACAGTTTTCCTTTGGTGACGACGTCGCCGTGCGGTGCAAGAAACTGCTTGTGCAATCGCTGCGAGGTTGCGTAGTGCGATTGCGTGGCATTTTGGTTTCTTTGTTACTGTAGCGTGCTTTGGAGGATCGTCCTATAGCTGCCCGTGTTGCTCAAGTTTTGTGGTTGACTTTTTCGTTGCGGCCATGGTATTTTTTAAGTGCTTTAGGAGCAACACCATCACCATTCTTTCAAAGGAAGGCGATTCGCAAGATAGTGGAACGACGTTGAAGCTTTATGCGCCACTGACTAGCCCTAAGGCACTTGCTCTTCCTGCAAAAGACAACTCCATGCATATTAAGTTGTGTTCTTCTGAAGTATTTTGGGGGGTGGTAGACTCTGTTCGACCAAATGCAAAGAAGAAAGCGTGCACATCAAGGATTCTTATCTTGAACCCTTCACACCATGTTCGTGACAATTATCCGGTCTTGTTTGAGCTTCTTGGTGATCGTATCCGTAGCGGGGTTGTGGCCTGGAGTAGCACTTTGTCGACTACTAAAGGAGCCGCATTCGTTGAGTTTTATTGGGAATGGCTTGAGGATGTCTTGAGCCGCTCCAAAGATTTACTTACCAATATGGGCCTTTACCATGCTGTAGACGCCTCTTTGTTCAGTTATGATCGCCATCCTTCTGTCATTGGTGCATTCTTTGAGCATTGGTGTTCAACGACCAACACACTTCACACGGCTCGAGGAGAGATGTCGATTTCACTTTGGGATCTTCACAAGATAGGAGGTTTGCCGATCCAGGGAAAATTTTATGATGAGGTTGTTCCTAGCGTAGAGGAGTTTTCTTATTGCAACAGTCGAGGATTGCCTGCAAGTTGTCGCTATTTGTTTCGGGCATACCACAAACTTTTTCAAGAGGCTCCGGGTAAGTCAGGCGTGAAGATTTCTTCATGGATCTAATTTTGGTATTGGGATGCCATGAAGTACAAGAGGCCTTCGAAGAAAAGTGGTCGTAACAAGACAACCAGGCCTAAGGGAGACTCGGACCCGTCAGGTGTCGTTGGTCCAACCGTTTGCCGTACTCTTGCCGAGTTGAAGGCATTTGAGGATCTTGGCGTGGTGTCAGAGCACTTGGAAGAATCTTACTTAGCCGCTTTCTTAGCTTGTTAGCTTTGTAAGTTTGTTTACCCCAAAGACGACGTCAACTTGGTCCGTCCCGGAGTTTTCAAAGTTGCTAGCAAGATGGCCGCATGCGAATCTTTTAGCCTTGCTATCCCGATCTTAGCCAACATTTACAACGGCTTGAGTGTTATTTCGAACTCGGCGAGCATTGAAGATCGTGCTGCGGTACTTCCTTACCACTATGTGTACGGTTGGTTGGGTGAGTATTTTGACACTCATTTCTCTTCGTCAACTTTAGACAAGTCAGGGCCTTCTTCACTGACTTCAGTCAAGCTTGGGCCTTTAATAAGGAAGCATTCTGGCGTGCTTTCTGCGAAGAGTCTTGATGATTCGCAGGCGCAAGCACTGTTTAGAAGTTGTGAAGGATTGAGGATAGACCGCATGGTGAGAGTTAGCTCAGTGCGGCGAGGCATCATGGATGATTCGCATCTTCGCTCATCAGACTTGTCTTATCTTCTAAGTCTTCGCTCGGGATATGTTTCTTTGCGGCAAGAAGACTGATGCATTGTTAAGCCGTATAGTCCTCACCGTTTTAGCAGGCAATTTGGTTTTGTCCAAAATGTGCCAGGCAAGCCGAAGGAAAAAGCCCAATCGGAATCCTTGCAAGCCGTGTATATGCATTGGGAGTCTTGTACCCGTGCATGTACAAATGCTTATATCACATTGCCAGCCAAAGACGAGTTCAAGAGTAATCCAGTGACTCGTGTTTACGTACGTTGGTGGTCAAAGGTACATTATGAGAATTTGGGGATGGTAAGTGGTACTAATTCTTCTCATTCACACCATGATGCGTCGAAAAAGTGTTGTCTGTGGTTCCTACGCAGCTGGTACCTTTTGATTGCGCGAGTGCAACTCCCTTGCAAGATAGACCTGTGGTTTTAGCCTGTCAATGCTTGTGCTTGCCTTCTCACCATCTGGATACTTCTGAAGAGGTGGGTGACGAAGTTGATTCGCACGAAGATGGACTTGTTTTGCAGCGGCGCCAACAAGTTTTAAACAAGCGACCATTTGAAGTTGCTCAGGTTGACGGCGATGTCAATTTTCGTCATAAAAGGAAAGAAGTATTTAGGCCTCCTCAATCCGATGGTCGTGTGTCTTTTGAGAAAGACGTATGTATTTCTTTCTTTCTCATGATTTCTTCTACTTTCATTGTTCCAGCTTTTGTTTCTAACACCTTTCTTTGCCTTCTTTAGGTTGGGCCTTCTTATTCTTTTGCTTTGGCGACCGCAGGCATTTATTCTTCTACAGATGTGCTACTTGGAGGCAATCTTCCTACAGACGGGGAGATTGGGGATCCGCCTGGTGCAGGGCTCGTTCAAAATTCCCCGAATTCCCCAAGTTTGCCGTGTGTAGGTGAAGGTGTACAAGAGCCTGTCATGCGTCCAACCCATTTGCCAGCTAGTTCTGGGATCTCTTTGAGAGGGCCGAACCTTAGCGGTACTAAGCAGCTTATCCATCGCATCAACCTTCGTGCAGCCATGGATATCAAGAGTTATATTGAGAGCATGATTTCAAAGTGCCCACTGGAAGACCTTGCGTTGCTCAAAGAGGATTTGTTGAAGCTTGTTTCTGCGATTGACAACCTTACCGTTGATTCTTCGTCCTTCAGGATCAAGATTGCCCAACTTATGGCTGCCTCGACTGAGTATTCCTCTTTGCGTGCTACTTCTTTAAAGAAATTGAGCCTAGATGTTAGAGCTCAACAACTTGCAACCATAGACTTGTCACTGGCCCGAGTCCGATCTTCTCGGCAAACTGCTTCGAGAGATTACCAAGTCACAGAGACTTCTTAGGCTTCCGTCCGGGCGCGTCTAGATGCATTGGCGCGAGAGCGAGAGCGGTTGGGAATCGAAGCATCACAACTTGAAGGTGCTCTTGCGGAGCGGGGAGCTACACTTTCTCAGTACCAAGATGAGATTTCTCGCTTAGAACAAGAGAAAGGCGTGGCTATGGAGTTGCCCATCTTGTCTCCCACTGAGGTAGAGACTTTGAAGACTTCAGAAGGCTTGCTTGAAGATCGTCTCCGTAGTTTTGGGGACATAGCTTTCGAGTAATGTATCTCGTTTCTTTTGTAACAAGGCTTTAGAGCTGACCTCTTCCTTTAAAGCAATAAAGTATTCTCATTGTTAAATCTGCTTCTTTATTCTTCAAAGTGTTTGTATATTTTTTTTTTTGATGATATGACTGTACTCGAAGTTTTGAAGTTTCAAGTTGCCTATGTACCCTTGGTTGATGAGGGATTAAGTCATGACATAGTTTAAATGAGTGATGGATTATTTTTTTTTTTTTGGTTGGTTTTAATGGTGATTTTGATGATGATTTTGCCGTACATAGTATATGCTCTTGCGGGCCAGGAACGTGGAGCATTTGTTTTTAGGGGTAGTAGCGCTTCAAAAATCTGCCATTGATGAGGCCGATCTTCAAGCCGTCTTCTGCCATGATTAAGTAGGCGCCGTTGGTGTAAACCTCTTGTATTACGTATGGTCTATCCCATTTTGATGTGAACTTGCCTTTTGTCTTGTGAGTTGTGATGATAGGCCTAGCAATGCGAGGACGAGATCTCCAGTTTGGAAAAACCTTGGGCGGACCTTCTTGTTGAATGCCTTGGATAGCCGTGCTTGGTAACATTCCAAGTGTTATTGAGCTTCGAGCCTTCTTTCGTCGAGTGCTTCCAACTCTTGAAGGCGCAACTTTGCATTCTCTTCATCAGTCAAGCCTTCTTGTATAGCCATTCTTAATGAGGGGATTTGACTTTCGAGTGGTAGAACAGCTTCTACACCATATATAAGAGAATAGGGCGTAGCTTGGGTAGGAGTTCTATGTGTCGTCTTATATGCCCAAAGTGCTTCGCTTATTCTTTCGTGCCAGTCTCTCTTTGTTCGGCCTATTACCTTCTTCAGGAGGTTGCACAATGTCTTATTGAATGCCTCTGCAAGACCGTTGGCCGGAGCATGATACATGGAAGACTTATGCTGTTTAAACTTGTTTTTCTCGCAGAGCTCGTCCACGAGTCGGTTAGAGAACTGTTTTCCATTGTCAGTGACGATATAGCGAGGCACACCATATCGGTGGATGATATGTTCCTTGATGAAACAGACGACAGTTTCCTTCTTGACTTCCCTTAGGGGCATGGCTTCAGCCCACTTGGAGAAGTAATCTATTGCAGCTAGGATGTAAGCTTCTCCTGCAGATGACTTTGGTGCAATCGGCCCTACGGTGTCCAATCCCTATGCATTGAATGGCCATGAAGCAACTGTAGGGTGTAATGGTTCAGGTGGTTGATGTATGAAGTTGGTATGGAATTGGCAGGCTTGGCACCTTTTGGCGTGTTCTAGACAGTCTTTCACCATGCTTAGCCAGTAGTAACCTTTCCTTTTGAGCTGGAAATGTAGCTTCGGTCCAGACTGATGCGCCCCGCATACACCTGAGTGTGCTTCTTCCATGGCTTGATTGGCTTCTTCCTCACTGAGGCATCTCAGAAGTACTCCTTCAAAAGAGCGTCGATAGAGTGTTCATTTGTAGTAGAGGAAGCGAGGTGCTCGTCGACGTATTTCAGAGCGGTGTTTAGGATCGTCTGGAAGTTTTCTATGCTCCAAGTAGTCAATTAGCGACTGTCTCCACTCTTCAGCGTCGACTAGAAGTACTGAGATAGCGTTTGTATCATCCAGTGGCATTTCAGTGATGAGTGGGATCACCCATCTTTGGCAAACTGGCACGTCTACAGCTTCGTTTTCTCCTAGTGTCATGCTCAAGGCTAGGTTGGCGAGAGCGTCTGCCATTTGATTTTCTTTTCTTGGCACATGTTTTAGTGTCACGGCCTTGAACTTTTGTAGCAGTTGAGTTTCCTGTTGGAAGTATGGGACGATATCATCTTTCTTCACTTCATATTCAGTTAAGAGTTGATTGATTATGAGCTTGGAGTCGCCATATATCTTAAGGGCTGTGATTTCCATGTTAATCGCCATTTGGAGCCCAATGATCAGCGCTTGGTACTCAGCAACGTTGTTGGAGCATAATTCGCTTAGTTGGAAGGAGTAAGGTAGTATTTGCCTTTGTGGCGACATGAATACTACTCCTGCCCCTGCTTTGTCTGCTCGTGCAGATTCGTCGAAGAACATCGTCCATGTCGGGAATATGTCGATGTAGAACACCTCCTCGTCAGGCAAGTCATCTGAGATTTTCCAATCGGCTGGGATTGGGTGATCGGCAAGGAAGTTTGCTAGCGCTTGTCCCTTGACGGCTTTAGCTGGGACATAGATGATCTCATACTGATTAAGAAGTAACGCCCATTTAGCGAGTCACCCTGTCAAGACTGGTTTGGACATGACGTATTTAACCGGGTCAGCTTTAGCAACCAGGTGGATAGTGTAAGCCTGCATGTAATGCCTGAACTTCTGGATGGCGAATACCAAGGCGAGGCACATCTTTTCTATTGGGGAGTAGTTCAACTCAGTGCCGGTGAGAGTTCGACCGAGGTAGTAGAGTGCTCCTTCTTTTTGGGATTCATTTTCTTGTGCCAAGAGTGCTCCAACTGAACTTTCCTGAGCGGCGATGTACAATATGAGCGGCTTTCCAGGCACAGGCGCTCCCAGGATAGGTGGACTTGATAAATACTTTTTTATGCTTTCAAAAGCATTGTGGCATGCTTCGTCTCATACGAACGGAACATCTTTCTTCATGAGTCGACTGAACGGTTGACAACGCCCTGCAAGGTTGAAGATGAAGCGTCTGAAGAAGGCTAGTCATCCTTGTAGACTTTTCAGCTCGTGCAGGTTAGGCATGCTTGAACGGCCTTGATCTTTGATTAGTCCACTTCAATGCTGCGGTGCTTGACAATAAAGCCGAGGAACTTTCCAGAGGTGACGCCAAATGCACATTTCAATGGGTTCATCTTGAGGTTCTATTTTTGCAACCTTTCGAACACTATTCGTAAATCTTTTAAGTGATCAGATCTTTTCTTTGTCTTGACCACCACATCGTCTACATAACATTCTACGTTTTTGTGTAGCATGTCATTGAAGATTTTCTACATTGCGCGTTGATATATAGCTCCAGCGTTCTTTAGACCAAAGGGCATCACCTTGGAGCAGTAGATACCTTTTGGAGTGCGGAAGGCTGTTAGTTCCTCGTCTTCGAGAGTCTTACGAATTTGATTGTACCCAGAAGAACCGTCTATGAATGACAGTGCATCGTGGCCAGTGGTTGCGTCCACCATGATTTCAATGATTGGCAATGGGAAGTCGTCATTCGGGCAAGCATCGTTGAGGTCTCGGAAGTCTACGCAAACACGTATTTGTCCGGATTTCTTAAGGACAATGACGATGTTGGAGATCCACTTGGGGTATTGCACCTCTTGAATGAAGCCTACCTCGATTAGCTTGTCAATCTCAGTCTCAATTTGTGGGATGAGCTCGGATCGATATCGTCTTTGAGTTTACTTTATCGGTTGCATTCTAGGCTTGACTGCAAGATGATGCACAGCGATGATAGGGTCAAGGCCAGGTATTTCTTTGTAGGTCCAAGCAAATACGTCTTTGTACTCTAATAACAGCTGGTAATATTCCTCTATCTCGTCCGCACTTAGTAGTGCACTTACGAAGATAGGCTTTGGTTCTTCGCTTGTGCCTAAGTTGAGTTCCTTAAGATCATCAACCGTGGTTTGCCCCCCAGCTTCAAGTTGTGGTGGCACAACAGTGACATCTTCCTCGAGGATTTCGTCTTCTTTGCCTTCATGGATCGTGATGTGGAAGACATCTTGGACCTCTTCTTCAGCGCTGTTCTCTCGACCTTTGTATCGTTTTGAGTCACGAAACTCTATGCAAGCACGGAGTTGCCCTGATTTTTTTAGGGCAACATTTAAGTTCCGTCCTGAGTCCATGACCTCTTGAATTAAATCAGCTTTGATCATGTTGACAATCTCAGCTTCATCTAGGCTTAAAAGTGTATTAACAATGGTTTCTTGCCCCCTTTCCGATGGGTGAATATGTGGATGCAACGTAGGCTTCATGTGTAATTTCTTTGGAGCGACATGAGTCCATCCTTCATCTTCGCTTGACTTGGAACGTGCCCCCAACGATCGAGGTGAAGACTTTGAGTCGAAAGAGCCAGAAGTGACGTCTTCCCTAGGGATTTCATCTTCTTTGTCTTCTTGGACCGTGACGGGGAAGATGTCTTGGACCTCCCCTTCAGTGCTGTCCCCTTGGGCTTGTTGGCATGAAGATTGTCCAGTATAGATGATGGTGCGCCTTCTTACTTTTAGCGGTCCATTTGTGTCAACCTCCAAGATTGCTTGGCGCTTCATCTTCGAAGGAATTGAGCTTCGAATACCCTTTTTTTCTGCTAGCCTTTCGAGCTTTTCTTCCTTTGACGTTGTTTCCCTATTTTTAGAAAGCTTCTTGTTATCTTCAAGTCTTTCCAAAGCTGACCGACGAGGATGAGAGCTAGCCGTGTTGCTTTGCTTCTTAGGTTTTGACAACCTTTCAAAAACAGAGCTTTGGGATGTTGGCATGGTAAGCCTCTTGAAGACGGAGGTTCAGTTTTGACCACCAATGTGATTAAGTGTTGACATTCTGGGTCTTGAACGATTCATCCTATCGAAGACTAATGGCCGGGGGGCGGGTTTAAGCTTCTCTTGATCTTGCTCAATGCTCACGCTGATGTGTTGAGTGCTAGCGTTTTTCACTTTGCTTGAAATCTTCACGGGTGCATTGGGTGTGAAGCCAAGTCCAGCTTTGTTGTTGTCCACTCCGTAACCATGCTTCTTCAACTTCTTTTGAGTCTCAGTGAGGTCACGTTCTTTGTCGTTGATTGTGTTTGAAGCCTTCTTTCCAGGATTCGAAGAAGAAGTGAAGTCATACCCAGCTTTCGACATGAGTTTGTAGGCATTTGGATCAAAACCTTCTTCGGTCCTCTGGGTTGGAAGAAAGCTTGGTTCCACCCCCTTTGGCAAAGCTTTTATGAAGCCTTGTGGTGGTCTTGCAACCTTAGCGTTGCCTAGCTGTGTCAGAGGCAAAACTGCATTTGTCTTTAGCAACTTTACATTATCCTTATGCCACTTTGCACCAGATTTGCTTACTCCAGTTTCAAACGGGGATTGACCATTCTTTCTTCTCAACATCGGGATGTATCGGAAGACGGGAATGCGTGGCTCATTTGAGGGCGTCCTACTCCCATTGGTTGTTGCAGGTTTAGCATGCTCATCATCATTTTTGCTTGAAGACGGCATAGCTTTTCCTTCTTGCTTCTTGGGCATGGCTTGCCACTCCTGCTTTTTAGCTGTTGCTTTGCCCGTGGATTTGATCTCTTTTGGAAGAGCTTCGGGTACCATGTCTTCATCCATGTAGAACTTGGCGTCTGCGAAATGTGATTCGGCTTCGGTGAATGGCTTGGTGTCGCCATAGATCACCTTCACTCATTCTCTATAAAATTTTAAGCATTGGTGAAGGGTGGACGGTACTACTCCATTCGCGTAGATCCAAGGCCTTCCTAAGAGCAAGCTGTAGGAAGTTCTTGCATCAATCACGTGGAATATCGTGCTTGACTTGAGTTCGCCAATGGTCATCTCTACTCGGATCATGCTTATCGCTCTTTGTCCTCCTTGGTTAAAACCTTGGATTAGTAGACGGCTTAGGGATAGTTCATCCACTTTGATGCTGATTGTGGTCATTGTTGACTTTGGCATGATGTTTATGGCTGATCCACCATCCACAAGCATACTGTTGACTTTGTGCTCCCTTACGTATCCCGAGATGAAGAGAGGACGATTATGAGGCTTTGACCCCAGCAGTAAGTCTTCATCCGTGAAGCTGATCGCGTCCTGGGCGGTACAGCATGTGGCACATTCATGTGGCCGAAACTTTAAGCCTTCGTTCTTGCTTTCTTGTACCTCATGGTCGTCAGGACTTGCCAAGGCCGCTGCTAGTGCTCTTCGCATCTTCTTTGGCAATCGTAGCGCTTCCTCGATGCTAAAGTGCATTGGCAGACCTTCTTTGGGTGTGAGAGCCTTTTCTTCCTTGATAGCGGTGGCTTTGCCTTTTGAAGGTTCTTCCATTTCCACCTCGACCATGTGACATGCAGCAGTAGTGCACTGTTGGAAGAAGTCATCCGGGAAGTACTCGTACAAGGAGACGGGAATGCGTGGCTCTTGCTCCATAGGTTCCTCAGCATATGTTGGCTTAGCAGCTCTTATATTTCTTTTAGGCTTCCTATTGTTACAGCGGCGGTGCTTTCTCCCCTGCTCCCCTTTTAGCCTTGTGTCTTGCGGTCTTGGGTTCTTCATCTTTTTATAGGTCACCAATGTCCACCCTTTTTCATCATCAGTAGGTGCGTCTTGGTTGCTTAGCCCCAGTGATGGTGGTGCAGAAGGTGCCGTATGGCTTGAGCATTGGCGGGAAAGGTCAGGTGTCACTTGGAGAGGCACAAGATCGAATGATCCAAACGCAATCGTATGTGTTACGGTTGTGTCTTCAAGGTCGAGCTCGATTTTCCCTTGTTGAGCTAGCTTCATGATGAGCTCTTTAAGGACGAAGCACTTACCAACATGATGACTCACGATACGATGGTACTTGCAGTACCTAGGATCGTTTATGCAATTCATCTCTTCAGGACGCTTACATTCAGGTAGCTCAATGACCTTCTTTTCCAGTAAGTCATCCAACATTGCAACCATGTCAGAGTCAGGAAAAGGGTACGTCTTCTGCTCTAGTTCCCTCAAGGTGTTTTTATACCTGTCTTGGGTGCAAGGAGGCTCACCTTTCTTTATCTCATTTTCTTTGTTTTTGGAGGAGATCTTGATGGGTGTGGAGGAAGTTTTGATGGGGGTAGTGTTGACGGTAAAAGCTTCCTTGGCGGGCTTCTTCCCAGTCTTGTCTACATTTGGGGATAACACCTTATCCTTCTTGAAGTCAGCGATCGACTCATTTTTCCAGTGGTTGGCGATACTTAGCTCCATGTCGTGGGAACGAGTTGCCAGCTCCTCAAATGTTCTTGGTTTTATGCCTTGGAGGATGTAATGTAACCCCCAATGCATGCCTTGAATGTATATCTCAATGGCGGAGGTTTCAGAAAACCGATCTTTGCAATTCAGACTTAATGAACGCCATCTATTGATGTAGTCGACAATAGGTTCATCCTTCCACTGTTTTGTACTAGTCAGCTCCAGCATGCTTACGGTACGGTGGGTACTGTAGAAGCGGTTGAGAAATTCCTTTTTTAGCTGATCCCAACTGTTGATAGACTCTGGCTCGAGGTCGGTGTACCAGTCAAAGGCGTTGCCTTTCAGCGAGCGCACAAACTGCTTGGCGAGGTAGTCTCCCTTTGTTCCAGCATTGTTACAGGTTTCAATGAAATGGGCGACATGTTGCTTCAGGTTTCCATTTCCATCGAACTGCATGAACTTTGGCGGTTGATAACCCCTCGGCATTTTCAAAGCGTCAATCTTCTTGGAGTAGGGCTTTGCGTATAGTACAGAGTCATGCGAGCTTCCTTCGTACTACGCCTTGATGGTGCTGGCGATCATCTCCTGCAGCTGCTGCTTGGTCTGGCTCCCGCTTCTCTTCGACTTTCTCCACCGGAGCCTCCTCTTCTTCAGCGGCTTCTTTCTTTAATGGATTAACCATTGGGTCAACTTTCACGTCGGACTTTGCATCTAGTTGGTTGACAAGTGCGGCGATTTGCAAGTCTTTTTCCTCCACAGTTCGTGTGAGTTTTGCGATCGCTTCGTTCATTTAAGCTAGCTACTCCTCAATTGAAGTTGCTCCGATAGTCATGACTTGCATGGTTGTGCTGTAGCTCGAGTCGGCATCGGAAAGCAAGGACTCGGAGTATTTCCTTTGGCTTTCCTCCCTTGGCGCCCTTAGCGAGGCCAGGGTGATCACCGGTTCATGCCTCAAGTGCTCTTGTGCCTTCAGCGGAGTTGATGCAGGGTTGGAAGAGGTGGCAGAAAGAGCTCTTGCCTTGCTTCGGGTTATGATGCCTGAAGTGATACCACCTGCGGTGATGACGCTCTTGTTCGTTGCATTGGTTGCGAGAACAAATTGAGCCTTCTTTGATGCCATTGATTTTGAGATGTGTTTAGGTTTCTTGAACGGAGAAAGAGATGAGAGGTAGAGATGATCCCACCGGGCGTGCCAAATTTGTGAACACAGAAATTCCTGCGATTAAAGAGACAAGAACACTTGTACAAAATAATATTTTGTATTGATTTTTTGGGGTTACAATCTCTTTTACAATTTGTTCCTCTGATTCGATCTCCGTAAGATGTTGGTTTGTGGATGTTGTTGATCCAAGGGCCGTCAAGGCTTAGTCTTGGATGAACGAGAAGTTTCTTCAAGGGCCGTTGGTGGCTTGATCTTGAAGGTAGATGAACGTTTCTTCAAGGGCCGTTTGGGCTTGATCTTGAAGGTTGGATGGACGACGAACGATGAATGATCTTCAAGGGGCTTTTGGGCTTGATTCTTGAAGAATGGATGTACGACGAACGATGAACGAACTTCAAGGGGCTTTTGGGCTTGATTCTTGAAGAACGGATGTTGTTGATCCAAGGAGCCGTTGGGGCTTGATCTTGGATGAACGAAGTTTCTTCAAAGGCCATCGGAGCTTGATCTCGAAGGTGGATGATTGTTGATCTAGGGGCTGTCCGGGCTTGATCTTGGAAGAACGATGAACGAAGAACGAAGAGAATTTTCTTGATCCTTCGGGATTTGTTTGAGAGCTTTTAGAGTTTCAAAGCTTCAAGTTTTTTGGTGTGATGTGAATTCTCTTCCAATTTGGGAGTAGAGAATATATTGTCCGAAATCCCCCTTGATCCTTTGATGGAGAAGCCTATTTATAGGCTTTGAGAATGAATCATCACCATCCATTTATTTTGGTGGATGTTGTAGGTGAATTGGGTGGATTGTTGTAGGTGAATTTGGGTGGATTGTTGTAGGTGAATTTGGGTGGATTGTAGTTTTAATGCAATGGTCAACATTTATTTCATCGAAATTTCAATGTCTACAAGCAGTTGTGGAATAATTGATCTAAAGGGTGAAAATGAATTTAAAGTGTGAGTGTCTTATCCAATGGTTGTGAATTAATGTCATTGAGAATTCGGGATTATTACGTTTTTAACCCTATTTTTTAGACAGTTATTTTTTGGTTTTTTGTGTACGAAGTGAGGGCATTTTAGGCATTTCTGAATGCTTCACCAAACTGGGGCTCTCCCTTTATATATATAGATATAGTATATGATGGACAATTATACCACACCAATCATATTAATAATAAAGTTGATGATAATAAGGAAAAAGCAAATATTAACTTACTATACTCCCTATTTCTTTTTAACCATGGTCATGTATCAACGACAATGTCTGAGAATTATAGGAAGATCAAACTGTTGGATCTGATTCAAATTTTAGTATGGTATGGATAAAAGGGTTATGTACAACTTTTGTGGAGAAACCGTTTCGATCTGAACTACTAAAGATGGGGTTTTGGCACTCATAAGATGGTTGTCCATTCTTCTGCAGAATTGGAAACTGGGTTGGTGTTTCAAACATCTGCGATGATCGCACCGTTGGAGTTTTTTGAAATTTGGATACATTATAGTTACTGGGTGGACGAACAACTTTCAAGAATGAAGTATTTCAATCTAAGGTCAGGAAGTTGGAGTTCAGAGGCTGCTTACATGGCTGTCAGATTTTTTGCCAATAATAATAATAGTTATATAATCAGATGTACATTTGCTTTTAGAAAATTAGTCATACAGAAGTATGAAGATAAAGTAAAGGGATTTTCTTATCTTTGAGATTCCAGCAGACATAGGTGAGAGGTAGGTAGTGCTTCACCGGATTTATGGCGTTGTGCCTTTCACTAACATGAGAGCTTCTCGTACTGATAACGTGTTGTGAAATTGAGGATACCTTTGCAGTGGAATATAAAGTAAATAAGACATAATATTTACGAGGTTCGGCAAGTGCACCTACATCATGGGGGCAGCAGTAGTATTTTCTCTCATTATATGAAATAATAGGAGTACAAAGATAACCTCACTATTTTTTTCTCTATCTCTCTAGCCTTTCTTCTCTCTTCTCTCTATTATTGGCGTAGCTTACATGAATTTCTCTATTTTTTGTGATGTGTTCTTCAATGATGCAAATACCTCTTTATATAGAGGTTTTCAATCTGCTTTGGTCATATTTGGTTGACTATGTTTTTCAACTTAACAAACTTACCAAGACATTTTCCCTGATAACATTTTAAAGCTACGGTCATATTTGGTTGCTCATTACTATAGGGTACTCACACCTCGATTCACAACATTTATGTTATTTTCTTTTGTAATATTAATAAGTTACTTATTAAACAAGGTGGAACATAACAATTTCAAAGAAATATACTGTGGGTCTCAGGATCGACAGTGAGCGTATGGAAATAACGCTAATTTTTGTCTTTTCCTTGGTAGATATATGTTATATATAGTAAATGTAGAAAAAGATTACAAATAGACAATCAGCATAGGGGAAATCACGCAAGTTGCATCCCTCAAGGTTTGTGTTTTGAACCCCCGTGTATGCTTTGTTTTGAAAATTTATATGTTATATATAGTAAATGTAGAAAAAGATTACAAATAGACAATCAGCATAGTGGAAATCACACAAGTTGCATCCCTCAAGGTTTGTGTTTTGAACCCCCACCCCCGTGTATGCTTTGTTTTGAAAATTGAGTCATTCCATGTACATTTAAGAGGGACATGTTGCAGTCCTAATTGAGTTAGGAATGTGATTGTATAAATCCTATTAGGATTCTATAATATTGTTTAGATATTGTCCTGATTTAGTTGTAACACGTAAAGGGGAAGGTCATAGTCCTAATTAGGTTCGGATTGTGATTATGTGGATTGTGATTGTGTCAATCATATTGAGATTTTGTAATATCTTTTAGGTAGTGTTGTGATTCAGTTGTAATACTTCAAGGGTAAGAAATTTACCTTGCCTACTACTATAAATAAAGGAACAATGAGGGTGAGATAACACACCATAGATTGCACCAAATCTCTCTCTCCTTATCACCACACCTCTCTCTCCTAGTCGATAATTCTTCAGTTAAATACGTCTACAACATGTTATCAGCATGATCTTGCCTGACTCTAAGGAACTAAAGGTTCTTGGAGGAGGAGGCTCTTCAACAAATCCGAAGGCTCAATTTCATTTTCTGCCAATCAAGTTCTCCTAAAACACATAATTGATATTTTAGAAGTCCATACTTGCATGAAAACATTCCTCATGATGCATGAACCCCAAGTTTATTATTTCATAATTTACTATTTTATATATATATATATATTGTATATTGCATATATTGGTCAATATATATAAGCATGTTCATGCAAACGCAATTGATATTTGCATATCTTGATGAAATTGTATGTCGAATTTTGTGAGGCAAAGAAACCGAAAGAAAGTAGAAGCATGAATTAGGGTTCTGAAAACCCAGGAAAACCAAAAATACAGTAGCAGTTGAGTCACAGCCTAAAGTAGTGCCGTCATCAAGCCCTTGAACCAGGCCGAGCTTGAAGCTCAGGCCTGCTATCCAGAACAACGTCGTTCTGACGTCTGGATAAAGGTAGCATCCCTCTGTAATTTGCTGCATGGGCTACGGACCAGACTTGCATGCCTGGGTCCCCTCTGCTGGGATTGATGCCTTCAACCTGCTTCCAGCAGCCTACAGCTTGCTAGGCTTGTCCCCTTGTCGGACCATGATTATTTAGGGCTGAAGTAAGGTGGATCAAAATACGCTTGCCTCATAAGTCCCGTCATGGACTTAATAGCTTCCGTTGCGATTTTGACTAGATGGATCTGTAATGCCACCATCATCCTGTTCCGGAATCAGTAGGCGAATTTAGACGACTTCGCTGAGATTGACCATGCTTTTTCTGCAAGATTCGGGAACACAATCTAGCAAGGAATCAACAGGTTTCCTATAATCTTGGAGTCCTTACAATTTAAGTATTTTAAGGATTATATTTGTTAGTCATAATTAGTGTGGTGATTCGTGCGGTGATCAGAATGATAATTGTGGAGCCAAAAATATTCACAAGGCGACACATGGATTTTTGGATAGAAGAGGACAAAAATACCCTTGAGGCATACTGGGATTCCTACACGCGAGCAGCGGACAATTATCCCTCAACCAAGTGATAGGAGCATATTTATGCGATTTAGTTAGTGTGTTTTCTTGCATTCACTTAGTTATTTGTTGCTTATTATAGTGTCTTAAGTCATTTTCGTGTGTTTGTAGGTTCAAATGACAAAGTTGGCAAGAAAGTGCAATTTGGAGCATTTTAGAGCAGTTTTGGGCCAAGAATGGATGTCACAAGTATGGAGCATGAGGGATGGACGAATTTGAAGTTCAAGAGAGGCTAGGAATGTGCAAAAGAGTTGAATAAATAAATTCAAGTCATTGAAGATAAGGAATCAGCTACAAAGAAGGAGAATTATCCAAAACATTATCCAAACTACCTTATCTTATCCTTATCTTATCCAAACCTTATCTTATCTTATCCTAATCCTTTCCTAACCTAATTCCTATTGCAAAAGGGATTCAATTTCAGTTTAGGAGACCTAAGAACCTGCTTTCTAGGAACCTCATCCTCTCCTATAAAGGTGCCGCACCTATCCCCTTCTAGAAGTGTCAAAATTAGCCAAATTTGTGTTGATTAGCATCCCTAGTTAATCCCCGGACTAGAACGATCCCTACTTACATCATTGCTACAATTGTCATCAATAGGGTTTAATTTGTGTGTCAAGTTAATTTTCACATCAAATTTTGGCACCGTCGCCGGGGATTAGCAAACTTGCTAATCCCTTGTTTGTTGTGTGTTTTGTTTTACTTTGTTTTCTGATTTTGTTTTGTTTTCTTGTTTTAGGTATTAGTTTATGACTCGAAGTTCTCAAACAGTTCGTGAGCATGTCTTGGAGTTTGACGACGATTTTGAACGAACATTGAGAAAGAAGATGAGGCATCCAGAACCTAGTGAACCTAGTTCAAGCTCAGAGGCCGAATCTGAATTTGAAGAAGAAGAACAAGCCATGGCTATGGATAATCGTACAATCAAGGAACTTTCAGCCTCGGGGTTTGCCAATGCTGCACCCTTTTGCATTCAATACCCCGCAGCTGCTCAAGGCAAGACCGATGAGTTCGAATTGAAGTCAAGCTTGTTGCATCACATTCCCAAATACCATGGGCTATCCATGGAAGATCTAAACAAGCATCTTAAGGAGTTCGAAGTGGTTTGTTCAAGCATGACACCCATCAACATCGATGGGAACATTTTGATGATGAAGGCTTTTCCATTCTCTCTTTTGGAAAAGGCTAAAGATTGGCTTTATGAATTAGCACCCGGAACGGTCACTTCTTAGGAAAGCATGAAGAGGGCGTTTTTAGAGAAGTTCTTCCCCACTTCGAGAGTCATTCTCTTAAGGAAGAAGATTAGTGGAATTCAACAAAGCCAATGAGAGACATTTCCAGCATACTATGAGTGTTTTAAGGCCCTTGTCGCCTCATGTCCTCAACATCAAATGAAAGAGGAACTTTTACTTCAATACTTCTACGAAGGACTTCTTCCAATTGAGCGACAAATGCTAGATGCTTCAGCAGGAGGTGCATTGGTTGACAAAACACCAATGGCTGCAAAGATCCTAATCGCCAACCGAGCGTTGAATGCACAACAATACGAAGGCCTTGGACAAAGAGACCCCCCACGGCAACAACAAGTGAATGAGGTGTAATTTCTGAACTTCAATCTCAAATGGCTAATCTCACTGTTCTTTTGTCACAGGTTGTCGATGGATCGAAATTGCAAGGGATTACACAAAGTGTATGTGGCTTGTGCTCTATGCAAGGGCACCTCAATGATCAATGCCCTCAATTGATTGAGAATGGAGGGTGGGAATCTGCCAATGCCGTGGGTTTTGGGAGCCAAAATCAGCCACGCAATGATCCTTACTCCAACACGTATAATCCGGGTTGGAGAGATCACCCTAACTTCAAGTGGAGGGAGCCACAACAACCTCAAGAATAAAGCCAATTTCGACAGCCCCCTGGGTTCCTTCAAAAACCATTCGTGCCATCTCAAGCCTATCCATAAGCTACCCAACAAACTTCAGGTTCATCCCTTGAAAATGCTAAAATTCTTGAGTTATTAACCTCTATGTCGCAGGGAATACAAAACCAAAACAAAGAGATGCAAACTCAAGCACAAGTAGTGGCGAATCATCAAAAGGAGATGGGTGAAATAAAGAATCAATTGGGGTAGATTTCTGAGTTTTTGGGGCAGATTAGAGAGCAAAGGAAACTTCCTAGCTCAACCATTGTGAATCCAAAGGGAGGATTTGAATCTGCCAAAGCCATTATATTGAGAAGTGGTAAGGAACTTGGAGACAATTCGAAAGTATCCCAACAAGGCCACCAAGAAGATAACAAACTGATGCAAGAAGAAGAAGGGAATGAGGTAGCCACGGCAAGGAAGAAAGAAACAATGCCGCAGCCTTTAAATGCACCTATGCCGTATCCGACACCCAAGGTAAGTAAGAATTTGACCCATTCAAGTTCTATTCCACTAAATGTGCCCTTTCCTAGCAGGTTTAAGCAATCAAGGAAAGAAGAGAACGAGAAGGACATTCTGGAAACCTTTAGGAAAGTACAAGTCAATATTCCGCTCCTTGATGCAATCAAGCAAGTTCCAAAGTATGCCAAATTTTTGAAAGAACTTTGCACAACAAGGAAAATAATTTCAAACAAAGAGGTGGTCCAGGTAAGTGAGAATGTTTCTGCGGTGTTACAAAGGAAATTACCATCTAAATGCAAAGATCCGGGTAGTTTTACAATTCCTTGTGTTATTGGAAATAATAAGTTTGAACATGCCATGTTAGACTTAGGAGCTTCAATTAACGTTATGCCTTATTCAATTTATGCATCTATGAACCTAGGAGAGCTTAAAAACGATGGTGTGATTATTCAATTGGCCGATCGTTCTAATGCATATCCGAAAGGAGTTGTGGAAGATGTTTTGGTGCAAGTTAACAATTTGATATTCCCAGCAGATTTCTATGTTTTAGAGATGGAGGATTCAGCCAATGTTACCCCATTGCCGATCCTACTTGGCAGGCCCTTCATGAAAACAGCACGCACCAAGATCGACGTGTTCAAAGGGACGTTAACGATGGAATTTGATGGGGAAATGATTGATTTCAATATTTCTGAAGCTATTAAATTCCCTAAAGATGATCATTCTTGCTTTTCTATTGATGCATTTGATTCAATGGCTTAGGAATTTCTTGACTCATTGGACGAAGATCCCCTTGAAACAACAATTGCCGAGGGATTGGGCCTAGAACCAAATCTGGCCATACCTAGTGAAGAAATTGGTGAAATGGTGGCTGCCCTAGGAGCATTGCCGCAATATCAGGATAAGTCTCCAATCTCAATTTCAATTCCCGTTTCTACTAATAAGTTGTTACCTTCAGTGATTCAGGCCTCGATTCTTGAACTTAAACCATTGCCAAGTCATTTGAAGTACGCCTATCTAGGAGACAAAGAAACGTTGCCGGTCATAATTTCTTCAACAGTCACGGCATTAGAGGAAGAGAAACTGATTCGGGTGTTGAAAGAGCACAAAACAGCCATAGGGTAGACCTTGACCGACATTAAAGGTATTAGCCCTACAACTTTCATGCATCGCATACTTCTAGAGGAGGAGGCTAAACCAACTCGAGAGGCCAAACGTCGACTAAACCCGCCAATGATGGAAGTTGTGAAGAAAGAGATTATCAAGCTTCTGGATTGTGGAGTGATTTATCCTATCTCGGATAACTGTTGGGTTTCACCGATTCAAGTTGTGCCAAAGAAATCCGGAGTGACAGTGGTGAAAAATGCTGAAGATGAGCTTGTGCCAACCCGTATCCAAACAGGTTGGAGAGTATGCATCGATTATAGAAAGCTCAACATCACCACAAGAAAGGACCACTTCCCTTTGCCATTCATTGACCAAATGCTTGAAAGGTTAGCCGGTCATTCTTTTTATTGTTTTCTTGATGGCTACTCAGGATATAATCAGATTGTCATAGATCCGGATGAATAAGAAAAGACCACTTTCACGTGCCCCTTTGGTACCTTTGCTTATCGTCGCATGCCATTCGGTTTATGCAATGCACCTGCCACATTTCAACGATGCATGGTAAGTATCTTTTCAGATTTCGTAGAGAAGATTATTGAGGTATTCATGGATGATTTTAGTGTATTTGGTGATTCGTTTGATAATTGTTTGGATAACCTTACACTAATCTTAAAACGATGTGTTGAAACTAACCTTGTTTTAAATTGGGAGAAATGTCATTTTATTGTAAAACAAGGTATAGTTTTAGGTCATATCGTTTCAGAAAGAGGAATTGAGGTTGATAAGTCAAAAATAGATCTTGTACGCTACTTACCCTCTCCTACTTCGGTGAGAGAGGTTTGTTCTTTTCTTGGTCATGCAGGATTCTATAGGCGATTCATCAAAGATTTTTTGAAGATTTCTCAACCTTTGTGCCGTCTCCTTCAAAAGGAAGTAGCGTTCAAATTTGACAAGGAATGTGAAAAGGCTTTCAACCAACTCAAAGAGAAGCTCACCACGACACCAATCATTATGCCACCCAACTGGAGTCTTCCGTTTGAGCTAATGTGCAATGCTTACGATTATGCATTAGGAGCCGTGTTAGGACAAATGAAGGATAAGAATTTGCATGTCATCTACTATGCCTCAAGGACCTTGAACGACGCTCAATTGAACTACTCTACGACGGAAAAAGAACTTCTTGCCGTTGTCTTTGCTTTAGATAAGTTTCATTCATACTTGCTTGGTACTAAAGTCATTATTTACTCTGATCATGCAGCTTTGAAATACCTACTTACGAAGAAGGAGGCTAAACCAAGACTTATGCGATGGATACTCCTACTTCAAGAGTTCGATATCGAAATCTGGGACAAGAAAGGAGTTGAAAACGTAGTGGCTAACCACCTAAGTAGATTAGTGCGTGAAGATGACCAAATTCCCATCCCAGAGACGTTCCCAGATGAGCAGTTGCTGTCCATTAAGGTAAGTACACCTTGGTTTGCTGATTTAGTCAATTATTTAGTGTCTAAAGTGATTCCAAATGAGCTAAACAAGAATCAACGTGATAAACTCAAGCATGATGCACGAAATTATGTGTGGGATGATCCTTATTTGTGGAAATATTGCTCTGATCAAATCATTCGTATATGTGTGCATGATTCTGAAATTCATTCAATTTTAAATTTTTGTCACACTTATGCATGTGGAGGTCACTTTGGCACTCAAAGCACTGCACGTAAAGTACTTGAATGTGGTTTTTATTGGCCTACTATCTTTAAGGATGCTAGAACTTTTTGCATAACATGTGATCGTTGTCAAAGAACCGGAAACATAGGACCAAAAGACCAAATGCCGCAGGTCCCTATCTTTGGTGTCGAAATTTTTGATGTTTGGGGCATTGACTTCATGGGTCATTTTCCTTCATCTCATGGTTTTGTTTACATTCTACTTGCGGTTGATTATGTTTCGAAATGGGTGGAAGCAAAACCCACCCGTACTAATGATTCTAAAGTGGTTGCAGATTTTGTTAGAACTAACATATTTGCTAATTTGGAATGCCAAGAGTTCTTATCAGTGATGGGGGTTCACACTTTTGCAATTGAACCATTGAGGCACTACTCAAGAAATATAATGTCACGCATAAGGTGGCAACACCTTATCACCCTCAAACAAGTGGGCAAGCCGAGGTCTCAAATAGAGAAATCAAGCAGATTTTGGAGAAGACCGTCGGGCCAAACCGTAAAGATTGGAGCTTGCGTTTAAATGATGCATTGTGGGCGTATCGTACGGCTTACAAAACACCAATTGGAATGTCCCCATTTCGGCTCATCTATGGGAAACCATGCCATCTTCCCGTTGAATTGGAGCACAAAGCGTATTGGGCAGTCAAGACCTGCAATATGGACATAGATGCCGCAGGAATCCATAGGAAGCTTCAATTGAACGAGCTTGAAGAGCTTAGGAATGAAGCTTACGAGAACGCTCGAATTTACAAAGAGAAGACGAAGGCCTTTCATGACAAGATGATTCGCACCAAGACGTTTTCCAAAGGGCAGAAAGTGTTACTTTTCAATTCCCGCCTTCGTCTATTTCCAGGTAAGTTACGTTCTAAGTGGATTGGTCCGTTTATTGTTACTAATGTATTTCTTCATGGTGCAGTCCAAATTCAAAGTTTAAAGATGGGACAAGAGTTCAAAGTGAATGGACAACGTTTGAAGCCTTACTATGAACACTTTGAAGAACACATCACGGAGGACATATCCTTCAATGCCGTGGGTCCCATTGAAGAGTAGAAGGAAGGTTCGTCCAGCTGGAAGACGTTAAAGCAAGCGCTCCTTGGGAGGCAACCCATGCAAATAAAGAAAACCTAGGAACTCTTCGGCTCCACAACCAGATTTGCGTTTCTAAACCCTCATCTTTATCGCTTTTACTTTGCATATTTGTCATGTTTGTTTGTTGTGTTGTTTGCTTGCTTTTGTGTGTGTCTATGTTTGAAACATTGAGGACAATGTTTGGTTTAAGTGTGTTGGGGGGGGGGGGGTAAACAAGTGTTTTCATTGAAAAATTCGTAGGTTTTTATCACCCATCACTTCTAAGGTTGTTTTTCACTGTTTTGAGTGTTTTTAGTGTGTTTTGAAGTGTTTTTATGTGTCTTGAAAGAAAAATCCGAAAATTTGAAAAAAAATGCAATAAGTTTTGAAAAATACCAAAAAGAGTCGTTTTGTGTGTTTGTGTCTTAGGGTACCTTCCAACACAATGATGAGGATTTGGTTTTTTAATTGCATGACTGTTAAAGAAAGTTACAAACATGGATTGAAGTTTGATATGCTCTTTGGTTTATGCTTGGTTATAGTTGACATTTATGAATTCACATGTAATCATAAAAAAGAAAAAATCAGTTCTTGTAACATGCTTGAAGGAAGAAACTCAAAATAACGCTACAACCTTGAGAGACTTGAGCCTAAACCTCGTTTGGAGAGTATTAATCTGTGCATTCTTGTTTTCTAAAGTCGTTGCATGATCTCATCATTCTTTGCTTGGTTGCTACTTAGAATGCGTTTCATAACTTTAGTTCCAAATACTAGAACTCATGCCCGTTTCATTCAAAGCATGAAATTGATTAGCATAACATAAAGCAAGATGAAGTTGTTTAGTTCAAAACCAGTGCCAAAAAGCCTAACCCTTTGCATATGTATTGTAGGTTTAGCCTTTTTGAGCCACATTTAGCCTATTTTCTTTGTTAACCATATTATCCTTACCTAGCCTAGATTAGGACCATCCTTACCCTTGTTCTTAAGGCATAGTGAAGCATGACCTAGAGTGAATTCCCTTTGTTCGTTATTAGGCAGCAAACAAGTGTGGGGGAGGGATTTTAGTGGTTTTGTGTGCCAAAGTAAAAAAGAGGCACGGGTAGGAAAAAGAAAAAAAAAACAAAAAAAAAAAGAAAATTCGTGAGAAAAAGAAAAGAAAAAGAAACGTATGTGAAAGTGTGTGAAAAGTGTTCAAAATAAGTGAGATTAAAGCTCACAAGTGTTGGTTGAAGAAAGGGTCCAAAAAGGTTGAATTCGGCCCTAAGTATGTGTGATCTTCCCTTTATGTATCAAAGTTTGTGGCTGCATTTAAAAAGGGAGTTCTAAGTGTCATATTCATTACTTTGCTTGCTATTGCTTTAAGAACGTTTGTTTTCCTTACCTTTCTTTGTTAGCCAATACCCTTAACCCCGTTACAACCCTTAGACTTCTATCTTGATTGTTATGTGTTTCAATATGTGGAGTTTGGGATTGGTATGAGCATATGGTATCCTTGGTTCTCGCGTCTAAGTAGTGGCATTCCATTCATGAGATTATATATATACATGCATTAATAATTCCAGAAAGTGCCTTCTTTGTTAATACATATGTGAGTATTAGTTTTCATGTTTACATCAATCTTCTCACATATACCTAGTGTAGGGAGTGTAGTCAGAAAATCTGAGTGAAAATTGAGTGCATATCTAGTAAGAAATTGAGGGATTCTCTAAGGCATGTTACTACATTCAAAATGTTGTTTTAATTGATTAGATGTGAACTAGTGAGTGGTAACTGTGATTAAGTATGTGCTCAAGGGTAGGGATAACTAAAATCTATGGAAGTAATGATTTTTAACATGTTATGTTTCATTGGAAATCCCTGAGGCGAACGTTGGAAGGTTTAGGTTATGTTTTGTTTGTTTTGCTCGAGGACTAGCAAAAGCTAAGTGTGGGGGAATTTGATAGGAGCATATTTATGCGATTTACTTAGTGTGTTTTCTTGCATTTACTTAGTTATTTGTTGCTTATTATAGTGTCTTAAGTCATTTTCGTGTGTTTGTAGGTTCAAATGACAAAGTTGGCAAGAAAGTGCAATTTGGAGCATTTTAGAGCAGTTTTGGGCCAAGAATGGATGTCACAAGTATGGAGCATGAGGGATGGACGAATTTGAAGTTCAAGAGAGGCTAGGAATGTGCAAAAGAGTTGAAGAAATAAATTCAAGTCATTGAAGATAAGGAATCAGCTACAAAGAAGGAGAATTATCCAAAACATTATCCAAACTACCTTATCTTATCCTTATCTTATCCAAACCTTATCTTATCTTATCCTAATCCTTTCCTAACCTAATTCCTATTGCAAAAGGGATTCAATTTCAGTTTAGGAGACCTAAGAACCTGATTTCTAGGAACCTCATCATCTCCTATAAAGGTGCCGCACCTATCCCCTTCTAGAAGTGTCAAAATCAGCCAAATAACACCCTTTCTAGAAGTCCATAAAAAAGTGGCGCCCCAAGCCTTCTAGATGCATGATCTAGCCGCACCTTTCTCTTAAATCCCTTTGGTTTTTGACCTTCTAGATGTCTTATTTCCTGCTAGGATTACATAACCCTTTCCCCTTAGGATTGTGTTTTTATTTTCCTACACAAACTACATTTTGTAATCCTTTTCCTACACTACATGTTTGTGCCGCACCTGCCCCTATAAATTGACACTTTTGCTACACCATTCAACACACCACCATCTATCATTCACACATCTCTACACCACAATCAGCCATTCAACCTCATTGTGCCGCAACTTTGCAAAGAAAGGAAGGAGTCTGGAGCGTTTTCTAGGTGTTTTCTATCTTTGTTTCAATGTTTAAATTTATTTATGTTTGTTTGCTTGTGGACATGAGGAACTAATTTCTTTACAGTTAGAGGTGAATTTGAAGCCATGATTATATGTTATATATGAATTGATTACGTCCAGTTATTGTTTCTTAAGACTAGAATGTGATTTGCTTAACTGAGTTATTAAAACTTGTTTATGTGTGTTAATTGGGGGTCGACACTTAATTCGCATGCATGAATTTGATGTTAGAGTATAAGGGAGTTTCACCTAATCGTTATGAACTTATATTCACAAGTAGTAAAGGTTGCTAGTCACAATCATGTTAAGTAAGTCCTAGGCAAGAGTATCATGCTGTCATAGTTACGAATGCCTCGTCAACACTTATGATTTTCAAAGAACTTAATGACCTTTGATATGTTTTCTATCATGCTAACATAGTTAGGAGACTTGATAAGGATAATTTGGTTGCAATGCGTCTTTCATTCAATTCAATGAACTAAGGAAAATCTGACGGTTAATTTGTGCAGTCACGGTTAACTTGGGGTGTTGTCATTCATGTCTAAAGGAATAATAACTGGAAATTGGTTCATATGCATATGTCATGTGTGGAGAAGGACCCTCTAACTATCCTTTCACCCTTTTCAATTCATCAAAATCGTTTTTTCTGAAGTTTTTATGCAAAGTTTCTGTTTTAGTTTAAATTCGTCAAAAACAATCCCCCTTTCATTTCAACTTGTTTTCAGAGTCAAAATCTGTTTTGTTTTAGTCTTTTGAGTCTTTTAAAGTTCTATTTTCGTAAAAATTACTTGTTAGGTCCAGAATTGAGTCTTGTTGATTGTTTCTTGCTGTTTTTAGTGTTTTAAGTTAGTTTTGAGTCAATAGAGTCTAGTTTAGTGTTTTTGAGTCTAATTTGTGTTGATTAGCATCCCTAGTTAATCCCTGGTCTAGAACGATCCCTACTTACATCATTGCTACAATTGTCATCAATAGGGTTTAATTTGTGTGTCAAGTTAATTTTCACATCACCAAGTCAAAAGTGCCCAAGGAAGGTAACAAATTCAAAGTTATCTCATCCATCCTCATCTTAGGTAATTACTTCATAACCTACAAATTATTTCATATAAATGGAGATTAATTGGCTAATTAATGGATTAGTTCCTAATTAATCTATTAATCACTAATTTATCACCAAATTAACCACAAAATACATCCAATTCAACCCTAAAGCTAGTCAAAACCGGTCACCATCCTTTCTCTTTACCTTTTTCCAATTTTTCCCTCTTTATTATCCCATTTATGCAAACTAATCAATTTGGTAACCACCAATTTATTCCTTTAGGGTTAATTAGCCAATAAATTGGCTAATTAAACCAAAATTTCAACCTAAAAAACCCCATTAAGGCCAGCCATTTCTTGTCAAAAAGGGACAAGCCTAACCCTATAAATAGGCACCTATTTTCACCAAAAAGTGAGGGGAACTCTCTTGAAAAAATCCCAAAATTCTCTAAACACTCTTTCTTTCTAAATTCTAACTTTGGCATCGGAGGTTCTTCGGCCAAAGCCCCCCCCCATTCATCGTGGGTGCGTGAGGCTTGTGGCCATAACCAAAGGTGTTATTTATTTTGTAGGTGCAATTTTGTCCAAGATCAAGGAAGAAGAAATTTGCATCCACAATAATGGGATTAGTATGCAATATAGGTGAGGTTATACGAATTGATGTTTTGATCATGATGGTTTGTATAAGAGATAAGGTTGTGTGAGATAAAACTATGTGCATCATCTTGGGACTTGATGTGATAATGCAGAGGGAGTATTGCAATTTGTTTTGCATATGGTTACATGATTGTATTTGGACATACAACTTGAAAAAATTAGGTCTTTTGGTTGGAGTATGGAATATCATTTAAGGATCATGTGATATTTTATTTGAAATTAGTTAGCGTGAAATGATTGGTATTATCAGAAGCAGCTGCGCGGCTAAGCAATTCGATCTTATAAGTACGAGACCTTCTGCAATGTGGGAAGCCCCTTCAACTCAATAAACAACTAAACGCTCTACGCGAAACCTCTCACTCTACGCGAAAACTCTCGCTCTACGCAAAAACCTTCTCACACACCTAAGAAAAACACTAATTATACTGACCCTCTTGTCAACACATCTTCATCAGTTTGGATAAGTAAACAACATTGTGTTGACAATTGGCGACACCTTCAGTTTGGATAAGTAAACAACATTGTCCTTATAGAATCAAACAACATAGGAGACCTTCAGTTTGGACAAGTAAAAATCACTACTTCTAAGTTAGTTGATTACTTATCTAAGTCTCGGCAGGCGAATAATTCTTAATCTTTTCGTCCAAAGAGGTCACTTCATTAGCTTCCCAGTGAAGTGAAGTGTTCTATGGTTGGTTACTCTTAGGTGCATTTTGCAGTTCGGCATTCAGACGGTTAAACTACGTTCATCATAAAAACGAACATATCTAGTGAACTAGCTAACCTTGTCTTTAGGTTTTAGAATAAGGTCGAGACACATTCCTTCCTCGGTCGTAGTCTCTCAAGTGCATAAGTCAACAATGCATTTGACACCACCATCACCACATCTATTCTACTTGCCCGACAGAGCTCAGTCGCGAGTTGGCACACCCGCATTCACATGCAGGACGCAATTAGCTCATAGTTACTCGGCCTACGCGCCACGTATGCTTTGTAATTTTTAGAGTCAATAGATTGTCCAATTATTGTAATGAGGTGGTTGGTATATTATTCTAGAAGAAGCACCAATCAATTATGAGCACCGTATTGAGACATAAATTGTCTTCACGTTTTTCTAATCCATATTTATTTAGGGTGCACTTTCGCTCACCATTGTAATGCTCACCTTCTTACTCATTCAATAATGATAAATAGGGTGATGAACATCGCCATCATTTGAGAGTGGTGAGCAAAAATATTCTCATTCATGTGCATGTTATCCAATGACAATAAATAGGGCGATGAACATCGCCATCATTTGAGAGTGGTGAGAAAAAATATTCTCATTCATGTGATTGTTAACATTGTATTTACTTCTGAGTATGCATTAAATTTATGTATTTACTTGCATGATAATATATGAATTCTATATGTGGTAAATATAGCGATTAGACCCAACACATCTATCATCAACTTCAGATTCCAAAATGAGGACTTACCCCAATTTCAACTACCAATGTTGTATGAAATTTTTTGTGGTATCTAATTTATTATCTAGACTTTTCATGTGCATATATATGACACACCCCGACCAGAGTCGAGGCATGCTGGCCGTCACCAGAAGGTGACGTAACCAAAAAGGAAAGTGAAGCATAAAAATATGGATAAATGTAAACTAAAACTAACATTTATTTAAACATAAGTAGTGCAGTCGAAACTTGTTAAGTACTTATTACACAGCAGGAAAAGTTCCTACATTTATTCAGAGGTATGTCAGAATCGCTGGATATTCCTTGTACGCCACAGAGTAAATCAGCTAACTTGGACCTAGAGGGGCGAAAAATAGAAGGGTGAGTGGGCAAAAACAAAAGTTTATAAAATCCATTTATTTTCTGAACATACTAACCCCTCGCCCTAAAACATGTATAGTTTCCAGAAAATCATACTACGCATAAGTATGAAATCAAATGCAAATTAACAGTAAATCCAGAAGGATGCCAAATCACAATATCTCAACAGTAATATAATAAAATCAGGTGCTTATCAATCTATGCTGACACATGAGTTCATGCAGAGGATTTTTAACATGAACAGGACTGTGTGTAATATCATAATATACGCTCTAGTGCTACAATCACATGAAGACTGGCGCTATTCACGATCACATACGAGTCAGAGTTGCCTATTGCAACTTGTACGACAAGACTGGCACCTACTTGGATCCAAGGCGAGTGTGCGGTGCAGATGTGAACATACACGTGAAAGACTGGCCCTGGCCCTGGGCGAGCACTAACACCGGGTATAGCAATGTATGATGAGCAGGTAAAATGCATATGAACATGCCATGATAGTATATAAATCTCAACCACGTAATAACATTTCTATAATTAAATAAAACATGGTAGGATAGGCATAAATCAATACGAAAGCACATGTGGAAACTATAACATTATATATATATATATATAAACAAATGCCCACTCACTGATACGTCGATGGGTCATAGCCTCCTAGCCTTGCTTGACCTCGTACGTCCTCGGGATAAGTCTCACCTATGTGGGAAATAACTAAACTAATTAATTAATAAGAACATAAACAAAAAGGCTAGGAAAACCCCCCATAGTTTACTTAAACAGAGGGTTTAAATATACGAACACATTCTACACGAAGTCACAGACCCGTAAACGTCAAGCACACGCCGATCAGAGGCCGGACGCGGCCTCACGCGCCGCCTAGCCCACAGCCACACGCACGCCCACGCACAGGCCAGATACTGACTGAACAAGGGAATATTCTGTCAGACTTAACGAAATATTCTGTTAAATAGTAACACAATCTAACGGCATTACCTAATGGCGTCAGAATATTTCGTCAACTTTGACGAAATATTCTCCTTCTTCTCCGGTGATCCTTCATCGTCCATCGCCATTATCTGGTTCGTCGGATTCTGGAAAAACTCGTCGGTTCTGGAAAAAATTTCAAAGCTTCATATCTTTCTCATTTCTCAACCATTTTTGATGAACTTTACATGGAAATGAAGCTCTTGAGGAGTAGAACAACATTGTACCTTTCAAAAGTCCAAAAAGTGGACATAAATGGACTGAAATTAGCTCGAAGCTCTCAGACCAAATTTCAAATCCTTGAACCCGCTTGTTTCGACATTGACTAAGCTTTAACTTTCAACTAGGGACCTCGAGGAGTTGAGTGGATGCTTCCACAACATCCAAAACCTTGTAACACAACCGAGAAAACGTTGGGGGAGAACTCACCAAGTCGGAGCTTTCGAGTTGCTTCGAGTTGTGCACTCAAAACTCGTCTATTTGAGAATCGGTTAGTATGAATGGGTTTGTGAGGATGAGGTGAACACGATGGTGGTGGTTTGGAGTTCGATCCGTGAGGTTTAATGTTTGTTCTTAGTGGTTACAGAGAGAAGAGAGTTACGGGCTGAGAGAAGAAGAAGAAGAAGAAGAAGAAGAAGAAGAGAGAGAAAGGTTTCTGATTGGACAGAAAGAAGAGAAAGGGAGTGATGTCTAATTCGCGTTCATGCAATCGTAACAATGAGTACTAATTAATTATGAGAACAAGAAAAATAAATTAAAAGCCGAATAAGTACGTCCACGTCAGGTTCCACTTTTGCCAAAAAGGGTATAAACGTCAATTTACACACTCGGGGAGAAAATTTCATTGAAAATTAGGGACGGGTCGTCACAATAAAATAACATTATTAGTCATGGTTTGTTTCAAAGAGTTTTATTTAACTTTTTCTCAACTTGTAAGGTATGTTTTTTCAAATCCTCTGGCTTGATTTTTCTTAATTTCATATTCATAAAAAGGTACTCTTGAATTATATTTTAGTTTGATTTATTTGGTAAGAAATTTTCATTTATGGTTATTAAGAAAAAAAAGTACAATTGCAAGCTAAAGAGCAAAGGAGATATCAAATCCTAGGTAGAATATCACTGTACATATTTGACATCAAAAGTCTATCTATTCGAAGTGTTATTTGTTAACTAGATTTGAAGGTTTTGTGATTATGAGTCAAATTTGAAGGTCAAAATTAATTTTAATTAATTTTAATGGTGGTCCCTTATTCCATTAAACATTTCAACCAATAAAAATTTTGTTTCAATATTTTTTTTAATAATTATAATCATTTAAAGCTCAATTTAAATAAGAAAATAACAATTCGTTTGAAAAAGTAGAAAATTTAACGTAAGACTTCAAATTACTATATCAACCATCAATTGTAATTTAACTCTTATAATTTCACTCAATATCAGTTGGGCATCTAATAATACGAAATTGCCAAAGCATGAATTGGTATCAAATACCCTCAAGCACTACCACATTCTCCCACTTTCCTTCTCATTTTTCCCACCGTCCTATCTTTCCTTTACCAACAAAATACCCCTAACATAATTACATTATCTCATGAAGTAAATATACCATACTTTTTTATTAAATGATAAAACTTTGCTTGTTTACGAGGCAAAATAAATTCAAACTAGAACTCATATCCAAAACAAAGATTTTGTATTTTGTATTACAATCTAATTGTATTGTATTTTTGTTCATTTGTAAGTGAGAGGTTTTAAGTTATTGTGAGACTAAGTCCATCCTCCTCCATTTAATGTAAAAAAATATTGTTTATTTGAAAAAATAAAAAGGCTTTTTAGCCACAATGGTCCTTGAGATTTGCATAACTTCTCACTTTGATCCCTGAGATTTGAAATCAATAGAAGTGGTCTCCATCAATCATTTTGGTCCTTGGGTGAAAAATTATGTTAAGTAAGGACAAACTCAATGACCAAAATGATTGATTGTGGACAAACTCAAGGACCAATTCTATCTATTTCAAATCTCAGGAACCAAATTAAAGAGTTATGCAAATTTCAGAGACTATTTTGGATAAAAAGCCAAATAAAAAACAAATAAGTTTTAACAAAATACTCCCGGCATTGTTTACTTTTAACGAAAAAGATATTTTTACTCTAAAAAGTCACTCCTGGTACTATTCACTTACAACATCTTTTTGTCTTTTTGATTAAAATTCAAAATTTTCAAACCCTTTTCATTAGTTTTCTTAAAAAACAAAGATCTAGATGTGTATGGTTCTAGAGAGAGAAAACGAGACAAACTAACTCGCAGAGAGAGAGGGGGAGAGAGAGTGTGGGGACAAAATTTACCAAAAATAAAGGCTTATTATATTAACACCCCACAAATTGTTGAATAAACCCTACATACTTAATACACCCCACATTTGCTTTTTCACTTAAAAATTATCTTAATACACCCCACATACTTTCCCATAATACCCCCACACCCAACATTCTCAAAATACACCTTATATTTTGTACATACACCCCACATTTTCTATACACCCCACATTTCTCAAATCTTATAAGGCTTTTTTTTATTAGCAACTACAATATTAATGCAATTAATTACTAATCTATGATCTTTCATGTTCGATTCATCGCCATATGACTAAGGGTAATTAGCAGATCACCAATTAGGGTTTTAGCATGCATGCCAGTTTAAATGAACATTACATACCTTTTCCGCCTCCAAGAACATGATGAATCGGCCTCTCACGTCCGAATAGCTTTGCACCGCGGATTTCACTGTTGTCACCAGAATCGGATGAATACACTAATCCTGGCTTTCTATACATACCTTCTGAGTTGATTAAACTTAATTATTTGTATGAGTGCTGTTAATTGATGATACATGTTCATCATCACCAACTTAAATATGATCATGATTTATGTGAGGGGTTCTAAGCTTGGTGACCAAGTAAGCTTGTATAAAGTAAGGAATGGCTTGGGGAATTAGCTCAAATATTTTTCAAGGTTGCTTTGCATGCCCGCTAGATACCATTAAAAAATAAACCTTGTTTTTACAAATATACTCTCGCCTGTTAATCAATATTTTTCAAAATAACTTTGGGTCTCACTAAACTTGTAGACATGTCAACTAAAAGTTCATTTTGCTCTTTAGTTAATTGTTTGACAAAAGAATGCCCTTCAAGATACTGTGAATAAGTATGGTTATGCACCCCACACTCAACCTCCAATTTCCATTCATCTCCTTCTCCAACGTTGACTCCTTTCAACATAAATGGACATCCGCCTTTTTTAGTAACAGTATTCCTAGGTTCTTTCTTATTCTTATTATTTGCATTAGAATTTTGGTCATTAATATCAGACTTCCTCAATATGGATCGATACTCGCCATGTCTCTCACAAGCAAATGTTATTCGAGCTCTCTTCCTCCTTCGGTCAACCCCTATGCATAAGATGATGTGATAAAAATTAAGCACTCAAATTAAACCCTCTTGTTGTCGAATCGTAGTATAAATGCAAGTAGGGATCGTTCTAAACCGGGGATTAGGAGGGCTTGCTAAAACCTCTAAACTGACTCAAAACACAAAAACAAAGTTAAAAACGTTTGGAAAGACTTAAGGGACTCAAAACAGGTTCAAAAGACTTAAAACAACTCAAAAACACTCAAAACTGCCTAAAAACACAAACTGGGCAGTTTTGGACTCTAAACACAACTTTGGGCGAATTTAGAGTTTTGATTTGACTCAAAACACTCTAAAACACAAACAAAATAGATTTTAAACACTTTGAAACAAGAAAGTAAAAGGGGGTTTTGGTTCTGACGAAATTGAAACAAACAAACAAATTGTAAAACTAAACAGATTGTAAAACGAATTCAGGAAATAAGATGATGGATGGATTAGTTAGAGGTCCGTTTTCCACACATGACACACTTGTCCATGAATCGATTTCCAATTGCTTTTCAATAAACTATGATGCTCAACACCCAGATTAACCGTGATGCACAAATTAACCCTCAGATTTTCCTTTACTCATTGAATTGGATGAATGCATGCGACAACCCAAATCATTCTCCAAAAGTCCTCTGCATGAATGCATAATAGAGATACAACCAGAGATCATTACGTTCCATGAAAATCATAAGTGTTCACGAGGCAATTGTAACTATGAATGCATGATACGTTTTGCCAAGAATTTAATTAACGCGATTGTGACAATCAACCTTCACTACTCAGGAATATAAACATGTAACGATTAGGTGAAACTCATTCATATTCTAGCATCTGATTCATGCATGAAAACTAAGCGATTGTGACAATCAACCTTCACTACTCAGGAATATAAACATGTAACGATTAGGTGAAACTCATTCATATTCTAGCATCTGATTCATGCATGAAAACTAAGTATGCATCCTTAATAAACATACACAGATCAATTATGAATAAAACAGATAATTGAATTGCAATCATAGCTTAACAAATCACAATTGGCAGAAATCAATTCATATCTCAAACATGTTCATGGCTTCAAACTTCCCCCTAACTAAATAGGGATTTAGCCACTCATGATTACAGCAAGATCAGAGAGTAATAACAAAATAAACATTGAAAACAAGAACGAAGTACACCTAAAACGCTCCAATCTGCAAGCATGAATCGCCCAGGTTCTTCTTCTTCCCCACCTTGCTGCGGCACCAGAGACTATGGATGTGTATGGATGTGTGAAAGGGTCAGAGATGGATTAGGTTGGATGTGAGTTGGGGCAAAAGGATTTCTGTGATGAATGGGTGGTGGTGAATGGATGTAGGTGAGTTATGGTGAAGGGTGGATGGTGAATGGTGTGTAAAATATGCGCCACAAAGGATGTATTTATAGGGCTAGGGCATAGCACGAATTTCTGAAGGAAAAGAATATGGTTTAGCACCAAAATCTGAAGGGAAAAGGATTGCACAATCCTTGGAGGAAAAGGATTGCAGGTTCTAGAGCTTCTAGAAAGGGTCCAGGTGCCAGATTTTTAGGGTTCTAGAAAGAATGTGTTTTGTGGCAGAATTCTAGAAGAACAAGGCATAAAACATGTAACATCAATGTAGGAAAGGATAAGGACTTCTAGAAATCAGGTTTTAAGTCTCCTAAACTGAAATTAAATCCCTTTTGTAGCTGGAAACAAGGTAGGATGAGATTAGGATATGATAAGATAAGGTTTGGATAAGATAAGGTAGTTTGGATAATGTTTTGGATAATTCCCCTTCTTTGTAGCTGATTCCTTATCTTCTTTGACTTGAATTTATTTCTCCAACTTTTAAACACATTCCTAGCCTCATTTGAACTTCAAATTCGTCCATTCCTTGTGCTCCATATGCATGCAATCCATTTGCACAAAATGTTTGTAGACATGCTAAGATTCCAACCCATATGCTATTCCCTATTATGAACCTAATGCACCATGCTGCATAAAAGAATGCAAGAGTTTCCATAAAATTCACAGATGCACATTCAATAATGAATCTCGTTACAGAATCCTTGATAGATTAAAGACTTTGGAAATATACTAAAAATAGTTACCTCATCAGTTTTAAATGCGTTTGTGTAATCAACGACGCTCATTGTTGCAACCTTAGTGTCCCCAATAGAGGTATTGTCTTGTATGCTATCCTGTTTAAATACACCAAAAATTAGTATCAAGTCCTCGTTTATTTACAAAGAATCATACACCTCATTTATTTGTTAGGAACCATACAACTCAATATCAATATTAGTCTTATACTTTAATTGGTAAAGGGAGGCGTAGTATATGCTCTGTTAGTCTCAAACCGTGACAGAAAATATCAACTGCGTCATTGTCCTTGTCTTCAATTCAGAATTGTTTCTTAATTTCAATATATCATTGTCTTATGCTTTTTCAGGTTGTAATGAACAATTTGAATCCAGTTTGGAATCAAACATTTGACTTCATGGTGGAGGATGCATTGCATGAAATGTTAATGGTTGAAGTTTGGAATCAATAAATATACAAATCTCATAAACATGAGTAGACTAGTACTAACACGATGCATGGTAAAGCTCACATTGAAAAAAAAAACTTCTATTTTTGCATGATAGAATAGGAAGAGTTATCATGACACTAACCAGGGTGTTGATGGAAGGGGAATATCAAGACTGTTATCAGCTAGAAATCTGGAAGGATTTACTTGAACCGCAAGTGGGTTGCACAACATAAAGTCCGTGATACGTGATTTGTGTCATCCTACATTGTTTTTTAATTCAGTTGAAGTTGTGATATTTTTCACATGAATGTTACATGAAAAAGTATAAGAAAAAACAAATAAATTATTCATTATTTGCACATATAAATTAGATTTAAATTAGCTGTCAAACCTAAAAGAAAATCTTACAAGTCTCATGTAGTCGCAATGCCTACCTACGATCTTATAAAAGAGGTTGATGTTTACGAGTATGATCCCAATCAGCTGCCGAATGGTGAGTTTCCGATTTGATTGTTATTTTGTACAACTATTGAGTTTAGTCCGTATTTTAGGTTCAAATCTGATTGCTTATTGTTCTGTGATTCGCATATGAATATGAATATAGAAGTTTAAATAACGTAGAAAACGCAAGATTAAATAATTATTGATGTCATCGAAATCACTAAAACAATGCAAAATATAAAGTCTTACCTCATGTGAAACTTCCGAAACATCGATTTCGTGTTCCATTCGTCAAAAACAATTTTTCTCAATCAACATGTTTGTAGTTTCATTGGTTAAGGTTTTGTTCAACAATAGAGGGGTGAGAGGGTTTTGATAGTTGAGAAGATAAATAATATGTTAGAAGTAATTTGAGATGTATTTAGAAATTTTTATTTTTTTTAAAACCTAATAAGGTCAAAATTGTCATTGCATAGTGGGGTAAATAAGTTATTTAATATTAAATTTTAATATGAGATGCATTCAACATTTTGTGAGGTGCTAATATCCAAAATAAATGAACGAAAATAGGATGGGAGGATACATTTGATCTCCCAGTCCGTCTGAGCCAATTTGTTGATTTGCCGCCAGTCGGCCACCCCGCTTTGCTTCCCTCTCTCTTATTTATCTCTCTCTCAACAAGGACTCAAAAAACAAACCCAGCCTTTCAAGTATCCCACCCTCCAGAAAGCAACAGCCTAAGCCCCTTTCAAATCCTACCTGTCTCCTTTACCCTCACAAACCCTAAAAGAGGTAGGAGAGAGAGAGAATCGCAGAAGAGAGAGATATAGAGAGAGAGAAAGCGAAGCAAGAGGTAATCGTTTTCATCCTTATATATTTTTAATTTCTCTTGTCTTTGCGTTGTTCTTTATTGCCTGTGAATACCATTTCGATCTGTGTGCTAATTTTGATTTTCCTAATCTAAATTTCATCCCCAATTCGACCTATCCCAAGTTTCCAAATCCCACAGCTCGATTCAATTCAATTCCTTTTTTGTAATTGTTCTTTTATTGAATCGGTTTGTCAATTCTGAGGTTCTCTGGTTAATTTGGAGAGTTGGGATCGAATCATTTCTGGGTTTCTTGTTTTTGTTCTGCAATCGATTGATTTTGGTGTGATCGTTAAATTTTGAATTTTGTGTTTTAATCTGAATGGACGCTGCTGATTGCCGTCGCCGTGGTTTGGTGGTAAGATTAATGGGTTGCTTTTATTTTGTTTGATTGATGATGCGAGGTACAATTCCTAATTGTGTTGGTTTGTGTTTAATTTAAAGATGAATTGGATTTGATTTCTCGTTATTGTTGATGTTCTTTCAATTCATTTGATTGTTGCTATTTTGAATGTTTATATATCATTTGATCGTGCATTGTAATTGCATGCTTATATAATAGCTCTAGTTTATGTGCAAATGCAATGCATTGTTCATTTTCTTAATGATCAATATCTTCATTCTTGTGTCTGCTACTTTAAAGTCTTAACATTTTGGTTCTGAATGCTATTTTTTTTTGTGCTGATTAAATGTTTCCATCACTTGTATTTGTCTCCTTCTGATTTTGATTCCAACAACTGTTTTTTGTGATATTTTGGTAAACATTAATGTTCCTTCATAGACTTATAAGTTTCTCCTGTTAAAAAAAAAAATGAAAAAAAGGACAAATTTATTTCTGTAACTGCTGTGACAAATTGCCTCTTACTTTACCCAATTTTGTGGGTCTACGTAAGTCTTAAACTTCATTGGCGCTTGGGTTGACTTGTTTAATAGGAGACATAGTGAAACCCATAAGCAAAAGCCTAAGATGGCTGGAATAATCTTTGTTGTAATCTCTCCCTTAACACTTCACTATGATGCCGACAGAAATGTTTCAATTATCAGAGCTTTTTCTCATTTTAGATTGTAATTACTATGTGATGATGCCGAATCCACTCATATTACTGTGGCACAATGCAGGCCCATGCTCCTCCCTGTGGTTACTTTGTACGATTGGAGGATACAAGTGCTGAGGACGATTTATATTTGAGGAAGAAAGTCAGGATGCGCAGGTGGCTCTGTTGTACTTGTCACGTCGAAGAGTCTTATCCATCAAACGAAAATGAACACCTGAAGAGCCCAAAGCACTATGCAGATGGTACATTTTCTGACTTTCCTTAAGCAGATTTGCATGTAATTTAAAAAAGGAAATCATTTAGTAATCTAAGGTTTTAGTTCTTGAAGTTTCTAGTGATTTAGAATCATGGTTAAAGTTCTAAATTTTGAGTTCAAGGTAATTCCATGGGATGCCATTTTCTTAATTTACTCCCCGCTTCCATTAGGCAACTGCCATTATGCCAGTGACAACAGCATTCTTGAAAACGTTAATATTCCATTGCCACGTTTATTATATGACCTTTGCCACATCATGCATTTCTACCCCGATCCATATTTGTCACCAGTTTCTGAACACACTCAGTTATGAATTTAACTCCAAACAGAAATTTTTGTTCTATGGATCTCAGCTTTCGAGCATAAGTAGGCAGATATAATATCATGGATTAAATGAAGCTTGTGAAGCTGTTACAGATCACCTAAAGGTATATTGGATAAGTGTCTTGCATGCTTGTCCATTCAGGTGTATCTGTGGATTTTTTCTCATCAAGCAAGTTTTGGGGCCTGTTTATAAGTGCTCTTAGGATGGCTAAAACTGCTTTTGATTACAAAAGAACCATGGTTTTTTATTAAAAATTCAACAGGTATCTAATACAAGCTCTTTCACTAAAAGCACTTATAGGAGTGCAGTCTAGAGAAGCATTTGCAAAGGGGCCCTTATTTAACTAGCTTCGTGAAGGAGAATCTGAGGAGTTATTGATGTTCCATTTTAAGATGGATCCTTCGAATATCTTCTTGTATGAGAAATTTTTATATTTAGAAATTTTTGAAATAAGTTCAATATTTTAATTTTTTTTTTTGCTGCTAGGGAAGTAATGGAACAAATGGAAAGGTCTCTTTATTTAACATATGATTCTTTTCTATTTCTATTTTATATAACTTGTTTTCTATTATCTTTTGTAATGCTCTAACATATGCATGTGCATGAGTTAAAGAGTATGAACGTATTTTGTTATTATATGTAGTTAATTTTTGAAGCTACTGATGAATTACTGAAAAAAATTCAATAGAAGGACATGCCTTATAAAACATATGGTTATCTTTAGAAAAATATTGTAACTTGATTTCTATTAATTTCTGTAATTGTTTAAAGTTTTTACTAGTTTGTTGGGTCCTTAACTTATTTCTTTCGTTATTTAAATATTAGTGGATCATTCGGAATCTTTCATTTTCTTTCTCGTTTTGTGTGTTTCCTTTAACTGTTCACTTACTTTTCTTCATCATTCATATGCATGTTTAGGGAACCAAAAGGGATCTAAGGTGTCAGCTCCTGTAAAATCTGAAGTACAGAAGGCTGCTCCACCTGTTGAAGTGCCTCAATTATCTGTGGAGGAGCTGAAAGAGAAGACTGACAATTTTGGATCCAAATCATTGATCGGTGAAGGTTCGTATGGGAGAGTATATTATGCAAGCTTGAATGATGGTAAAGCTGTGGCCGTGAAGAAGCTTGATGTTGCCTCTGAACCTGAGACAAATGTTGAGTTTTTGACCCAGGTCTGTCTGCAACTCTATCATTTGAAGTATACTTGTATCGCAATTTAGTTATGTGATATGTGACTTGTTGTTTCTTACTGTATCTAACTGTGTCTTGACATATTTTACTAAAGGTTTCCATGGTTTCAAGACTGAAGCACGAAAATCTTGTTGAGTTGCTTGGTTACTGCGTTAATGGAAGTTTGCGTGTTTTGGCTTATGAGTTTGCAACCATGGGATCTCTACACGACATATTACATGGTTTGTAAAACCATCTTGCCTTTTTAATTTATAATTCATCTTCACTTGATTTGAATTTTTCTTGTAGAAACTAGAATACGGTAATTTGAATGTAAGTGCAATTATAGGTAGAAAGGGAGTTCAAGGGGCTCAACCTGGCCCTACACTAGACTGGATGCAGCGGGTAAGAATTGCAGTTGATGCAGCTAGGGGGTTGGAATACTTACACGAGAAGGTTCAACCTGCTATCATACACAGAGATATAAGATCTAGCAATGTGCTTCTCTTTGAAGATTTTAAAGCCAAGATAGCAGATTTTAATCTGTCAAATCAGGCTCCTGATATGGCTGCTCGTCTTCATTCTACTCGAGTTTTGGGAACATTTGGTTATCATGCCCCAGAGTATGGCTCTGAAACCTTCACAATTATATGGTTATTTTCATATAATTTATGGTCCCTTGCTTTTTCCTTTTGTTGGGTTTGTTGTTTGAGTCTTTGTTTTCAAGTTTTCGCAGCATGCTGTTTTGAGTGCATTTTAATTTGGTCGACTGCTACTTCACTTTTATCTGAAATTGCTCCTTCCTCTTAATATTATTTTATCAGTTTCTTGTTTTCTTGAGAAGAAGTTAAGTTTAATCAAAGAAAAGGAAAGTGCTATATATGGACAAGCAGTCCACAACTAAAGAGATGAAATAAGAACTATTCAGATAACCTTTGTCACCACAATAAGTGGCAGTTTGGATGAATATACTATAATCTTTGATGAGTATAGGGCAGCTGCGGGGGGACGGGAGGAGGGTCGGGGGGGGAGGGCAGCTGGGGGGGGGGGGGAACGGGAGGAGGGTCGGAGGGGGGGGGGGGGAGGGGAGCTGGAGGGGGGACGGGAGGAGGGGGGGGGGGGGGGTGGAGGGGAGCTGGGGGGGACGGAAGGAGGGTAGCGGGCGTGGGGGGGAATGTTCTGGGCTTGCTGCAGATGCGGGTCGCTGGGGGGGAGGGATAGTTTCATTTTTATTTTTTTTCCTTTCTTCCTCCCTCTTCTTCTTGCAGGTTGCTGGGGTTTCAATTTTTTTTTGTAAATACTCAGGTTTTAAAAAAAAAAAAATTAAAAAATTATTTTTTTTGCCATGTGGCAGACACGAGCATTTAACGGATCAATGAATGGAAAATGTAACAGAGGTATTATTTTGAAATAAAATAGTACTCAAGGTATGAAAGTGAAATGTTCTAAAGATATTGTAAATAATTGAAATAGAGCCCAAACCTGAGGTATGAAAGTGTAATTTACCCTTTATTATATCGGAGGCATCAGTCAAGTAATTGCTTGCTCAAGAAATTGCTCCAAATCGTATCTTACATTGATGATGTCAACTAGTCTGATCACTGTACATACTTTTAAAGAGAAATTGTTAAGCTTTTTTTTTTTTTTCCTTCTTCGTGCAGAAGCACCTTTAATAATATATCCTATTTCGAATGATCCCTATGTCATTTACTTCAGTTTTCTTTTTCTGTCTTTGAGAAGTGTAAATAGTTAATAGATCCAAATTAATTTGAATTTGCAAAACTATTCCGCAGGTATGCAATGACTGGTCAATTGACACAGAAGAGTGATGTGTACAGCTTTGGAGTGGTTCTACTAGAACTACTGACTGGGAGGAAACCTGTTGATCATACAATGCCTCGTGGACAGCAGAGTCTTGTTACTTGGGTGAGTCTATATACTTGCTTTCCTTCAAACAACATTTCCCTTGCTGCTCCACCAATTCTCTGTTGGACTTAATTTTACCTGACATTTGCCCTTTTCTTCTTTAGGCTACTCCAAGATTGAGCGAAGACAAAGTTAAACAATGTGTTGATCCAAAGCTAAAGGAGTATCCTCCTAAGGGGGTCGCTAAGGTTTCTCTGTCCCTCTTTTCTCTGAGCACACACGCTCTCTGTATCCTTCATTCCTTATCTACACACATCCCCACGACCATATACGCCTACACACAAACTCTCTCTAAGCACACATGCTCCCAAAACCATATGCACTCTCCGCCTGCCTGCCCGAATGCATCTGTACACGTTTAGTCCATTAGTGGTGTGCTCAGTTTTTTTTGGCTTTTTGTTTATTTATAGAATGAGTGACTGAATGTGCAGTTTTTGTTTTGTTGATGCAGCTGGCAGCTGTTGCAGCATTGTGTGTGCAATATGAAGCTGAGTTCCGGCCAAATATGAGCATTGTTGTGAAGGCTCTTCAACCGCTTCTGAAGCCACCAGCACCAGCTCTGGAGTCTTGAAAGCAAAAGCCTCGGTGGAATTTCCTTCTGCAGGAATTTTTGCATCCTTGAAACACAGCTTTCAACTGCCTGCTGCTCATTTCATCATAAACTTCTATATATATTTTATTGTTTTACTTTTCGTATATGAGATTGGATGTGTAGGATTGGTTTTGACCAGTTTCGTGTCATTGCTGAGTGCTGTATGTTGCAGGAACTATAGCGGTGTCTAATTTTGTTCGTCATAAATTGACTCGGGGGTTGGGTTTTGAGGTGGATATATATATATATATATATATATATATATATATATATATATATATATATATATATATTTATATTTTTTTTTTTTGGGAAACTAAGGTGGATATATATTTCACTGAATATTGTTTGCTTTCTTCAACTTGTGTATTATTGATGAGCTATCGGGACGTATGATTTGTAATGGAAAATATAACTCTGCAAAATCTAGTATAGGAGGAACGTGATTGTGCATGGTCTCGACCTAGCTTCCGAGGTTCCTTCTGGCACTTGAAACTTCCTTCCCTATCCAAATCCAGCAACCAATCCCAAAGTTACTTTCCAAGCTCACCAACGAGGAAGTTTGAAAATATTAAAAAATTAGAGTATTTGCCGTTTAGTACTACGGTTTAGTGGTATTTCTCTTTACTTGTGAGTGAGAGATCTTAGGTTCAATTTTCGTCAAAAGCGAATTTGAACTACATTGTTGCTAGCCCATTGTGAGGCTAAGTCCATCATCTCTCTTTTAGTGTAGATAATATCGATTGTTAAAAAAAAAAAAAAAAAAAAATTAAAGAGGTATTTCTTGGTTTGCCCTTGCAATTTATAGGAAGTCCCTAAACTACTATTTATATCCTACTTCCGATGCTCATAACTTCTTTGTTATTGCTCTGATTCGTGAATGGTTTTTTCCCATGCGTTCATGGAATTGAACTTTATCCGAAAATGCTAAGATTGACACCAAAAGGTCTACGGATTTTAATGACTCAATACGAAAATTCAAACTTTGTAACTAGGTAACAAATCTAAAATTAACGAAAATAAAATAAATTCGCGTAAATGCGAAATATGTAAAATTAGATGGTGAAATCCAGAGATGGGATTTCACAGGTTCAAATGAGAAAAGGCTTACAGTGGATACCTAGGCACCCACAGACAGCGAAGGGCGTAGTACATGATGAAATGCTTGGGGAGTTAATGTCACCATACGAATGGATCGAGACGATACACACTCCTAATTGACTAAGTTAGGTTTTCGACCATATTATTAGGATAAATTTAATTCAAATAATTACTTACGCAATGAAAAATAAATAAATAACTTGCAATATGTTATCCCAATTATATATCAAATTGTTTGAAATTGATAATGCGACAAAGAACTAGGATTACGAGATTAACTTACTTGAATCCTTAGCCACGCACGTGCTGCTTTGTTGGATCATCCTCGTGCTCGTGATCTTCCTCTTTATGATTGATCACATGGACTGTTGGAAATGTGCACTAAAGCTAGTCATGAGATGATACTTTGCAAACATTTCACATATTAAACTAATTTAGTTTAAGCTAAGCTCAATTATTGTTGTCTAAAGTTGTCTCATTAAATGTTATATGCTTAAATGATAATTCCAAGGAATATGTAATTAAGATAATAGAATCTAAAGATATTAGATTCATGAGACCCCTTTCTTTGTCATACACATATCCTAACCGTTCCTAAACATAGTATTACCAATCGGGCATTGACAATCCAGATAGATTTATACATCTTCTCTTCAGAGAGTGACTGGTCTTGAGTCATTGGTGTGAATGACACCAAGACAAGTGTATAGGTGCTCAATAGAAAGCAAGTCCACTGAACATGATCAACAAGGAGTTCTCATATTCATTTCACATTAGAATTCATAGTTGGAATAATGCAAAGTAGTCATTTGACCTGAGACATCATAGTAGTCTTGTGGTTAGGTCCTTAGTCTTTGACTATGTTAAAGGCATTCCATTTTAGAGTGCCATGACATAGTTGGGGTTAAGCTACTTAATCATGGTGGCATGTGAATGTACAAAAAGAAATCTATAATCTTCAAACCATTGAGGGAGAATACTCTATGATATGCCCATAGCACATGAACACATTTAGGAAGTACGTTCCGAATCACATTCAAATTAATCATATAAACAAGATGATCACATGGATAGCTAACATGAATAAACTATCATCTAAACAATGTGACTAAGAGTATTGATGTAGAGACGGACCGTATTGCATTGTAACCCCAAACTAAATAGGGTCTCCATATCCTGTTGTTTAGCTTGGGTAGCCATGACACACTGGTAGGTGACACTCATTGTTTGTGGAAGCCCTCAAGATTAGGAATCACTAATCTTCATTGAAGGGAGAATTGAAAGTAAGTTTCAATTTACAATCGATTAGTAAGATTTCTAATTGCCCACTGCCTCGCTAATTAGAACCTAATGGATCATACACCATATAAGGTAGAGATCAATGAAATAACGGAGTTGAGTAAGAGCAATTAAATAGTTTAATTATCAACGATTAATTAAAGGTTAATTAATCATACAAATAAGAATCGAATTGGGCCTTAAGTTAGTTTTGGGCTTTGAAGCCCAATCGGCCTTGATTAATCAACCCCAATGAGTTAAATGACTTTACTTAAAACTAAAAGGCCTAAACGGGGCCACTCTTATTGTGTAGCCGACCATACAAGGGAGTTAAGGGTCTTTTTCCTTTTGTTTGTCCTTTAAAGGAAGTGACTATAAAAAGAAATTATAAGCCTAAAGCTCATTAGGGTTTTCTTTGAGGCAATTGGAAAGAACAAAGGCTCTCATTTTCTCTCTAGGAGGCCGGTCACTTAGGGAGGATTCTACTAGCATGAAATCCTCCCCAAGTCACTCATCTCTTCTTCAAAGCCTCTCCCTGATGTGGAGACTTAGAGGTTCTCTTTCTTAGGAACTTGGGGAATCCATTCATCCATCCAACTCCAAGAAATCCATGGAGCAAAGAAACAAGGAATGAAGGCCCTCTTTCTTGGGTGATTAGCTTTTGCTTATGCAATGCAAAGAGGATTCAACAAGGGTATAAGAATTCAACTCCATTCAATTTGGTTTGAGTTGAGTCTTGGTTTACAACTACTAGACTTTGAATTTCAAGGGTAAAGTTAAGATTTTGAGTGCTTACAAACATGATTCTGCCTTTTAATTGTTAAATGCATGTGTTAATGTTGCTCAAATGATTCTAGCATTATCAAATTTTCCTTCATGAAGCTCCCCAAGTGTTGAGCCACTAAGAGTATCACACTAATAAATCTAGCAACAAATGATGGAGTGATTGATTTAACTGTGCTAGCAATATTTCTCACTTGGATCAATAGTCTTTGGGCTACACACAAGGTAACTATGGTTTAGGGTTTTTCTCTTTTTTCTCTGAGGGACGAAACTAAATAATCTTTTTAATTAGCGTTATGAGAGAAACACAAGGGTATATACAGATCCCATGTCAGCCTATCAATTAAAACCATGTCCAATAGACCCAAATAATGAATCCAATATTTTTAACATTTTATTATATCTTATCATCATTCATATAACGTTACTAGAACTTATCACGTGTGTGTGACCTCTTAGGTTCTAACTAAAGCTGGCAGTGAAATTAATTAATGAATTAATCTAATTTCACAAGCCATGAGTGACACCTAGTAGAAGTATACGCGAACTAATCATGACACTCTTTCGAACCTTGATTGTAGTTACAATGTGTTGAGGCCCAAAAATGTCACATGGAAGCCCAATCAAGTCCCAATGCCCAATTGTCACACAAGCCCCAAGCCAAGCTTAAACACATGCAAAGGTGAGGAATCAAGAAGGAAAAATATTCACAATCATGCCACATTGTGATAATTAAATCAAACATTTATATAAATCATGCCATGCCCATGAAAATCCATGCATATTCATCACGCCATGCCTTATCACGCTAAAGTAAGCCCAAGTCACATAACCGGGGCTTGCCAACTGAATTATGGTGCGGATGGTTATGGAAGTTTATTGGGTCTACGAGGAGTCAAGATTATGGAAGACTTTGGGCTTCTTGGGAGCCCAAAGATCCAAGCCCATAATCTTTGAAGTCCGCATGGATAAGTCTGAGAGAGAACAAACCTAGTTTCCTTCTTTCCCTAGCAAACCAACCAGTCTAGTTAGGAAGGAACTTAGTAGACATCGAGCAATATTTGAGCAAACTACAACTTTTTGAATGTGATGTCAACGATCCAAACTGTTCATCTTTTGCATTTCACTAAAAGGTGATACTTTGAAATACTGAAAAATCCTTACGGCGATGCCCAATCAAAGCGTAAAAGTAAACGACAATCCGATGGTTAGTATTGGCTGTTGCAAATTCTGCATTATGGGTACAGGGTTTAGACTTTCGTCCTTAATGAAAGTTGTAGCCCTTGTCCTATATGAGCCTTCTATTATTTTTTTCACGTTTTTCCCATTTCTGAAATAATTATTTAAGTTTTTACAAATTTATGCCCAATCGTAGTGAAAACACTATTCACTACCATTTCGATTGTGTTACAAAAATTCATATTGCCATATGACCATGATTATGACGTAAAGAATGTGATCCCAAGCGCCTCCATAATTTGTTTTCGGATTTTTAACAATTTTATTTTATTATTATGATTTTTTATTCACAAAAATTCAATATTCCTATCATATTTCCACGTAGCATTATTTGAGCACGCTACGTGGATAATTGGTGCGGCAATTGCAGGCGGGAAATGAAAATTTTGGGGGAACTATTTCTCTCCAAATCCTTCGGTCTATGCAGAGGACAACAAAAAGGGGATTTTAATCCCAAGTTTTCACCTAAAACACCCCTAATTGCTATTAACACATTTCATTAACTCTCATTTCCCATCTCTCTTTAAATCCCAGCTTTCCTTACATCTTTAATTCCCAACTCTCCTTACATCTGTGATGAATCAGTAAATCCACTCAATCATGGAAACATCACCCAAATCGCCTCCTCTAACCCTATTGAATACACTAACACCCAAAACTCCTTGCGGAATCATCCTTAATACACCAACAACATAACTCCTCCTCCAATCATCGTTAATACTCCACCTCCTAAAACCAGTCTAGTCTTAATTGATACTCCCACTCCCACATATGTTTGTCCTACATCCAATTCCAAATCTCAACGACCAATCACTATGAATACACCCCTTTACATATAACGAAAGTTTGGTAACAAGTGGCCACACTCAGAGCGCAGTGTTGGTAGGCATCATTACAACTGTCTGTTTTCAGGTATACATCGCTTAAAACACTCTTTTTTCTTTTGCAAGAAAAACATGTTTAGTTGGTTAAGGAAATCGAACGTATTTATCGTGAGTTGAGAACTAGTGAAAAGGCAAACCAAGAATTAAAAATGGAGGCAACATGAATTCTTGCCTCCTTCCACCACATGAAATACTTGAAGAAAGTCAACCAATATAGAAATCCAAGGGTTGCACCTACGCTAAGGAGGAAGTGGAATTGAGGAAGAAACTTGTTGCAAACGAAGAGGTTAATTATTTTAAAGTTTTATGCCCAACTTGCGCTGCCCAATGATCAAGCCGTTCAGGATGTAACTGTACATGAGGTCCTCATGTGGTAATGATTTACCAAATTAAGTTTCTGTGCGTGGGATTAGTACATGTTTTTTGGTTCTCAATTCTTTGTAGAATGTATATAAGATTGGACGTGGGAGCATGTTTTTTGGAACACAAATGTGTGTAGAATGTCTTTAACATTCGATGTGGGTGTTGGATGATAACATATTTTTTGGTTCTCAAATGTTCAAACAATGTTTAAGATTGCCTGTGAGAGTGGTGATATGTTTCAGTGTACTTGTCAGATTTTGTGTCAATGGTGACTATGAAAATTGATTTTGTGCTTTTGGAAATACCTAACTAACAAAACTGCAGCAGACTGGACACAAATATTCATAACTACCCATAAACCAACACACAACCAAAATCGTCAAATGTCACACCCCATTAAATGTGGTTGTATACAAACTGAATAATTTCTAGCAACCACAACACAACCTTAATGTAGTTGTAGAAAAAGGCTAAGGATTTCGTCGAAAGTTGGAACCAACTGGCTGTAAACTGTATACGAATTGAATATACCTACAATAGACTGTCATATCTCTGTCATGTCCATGCAGATTTTTGTTGGTGTAGATAATCTAATGACATCTAAATTCATCTCCTATAAATACAAGCTAAGGACAATACAGGTCCCAACACTTACTTCGCAACCATGGAAACCATACATTTTTGTTGGAGTGAGGCTGATTTTGATAATCTGACTGATCAAATTGCACAAGCTTTCAGAAATTACTCATGGTTTATAACTGTGTGGCATCAATTGTGCGACGAACATGAGACCACATTGGTTGCATTACAACAAAAGCTGAGCAAGGTGCTGTACAAATCAGCCAAGTACAAACGCCAAATACATAGCCGAAAGCGTATGATGAACTAATCCTAAAAGTGAAGGAAGATGTACATTGTAGGCCAATCATTTTATGGGCGACAAAGCAACTCCAACAAGAGTGTGTCTCCGCTTTCTTTGATGGGTTTGAGAAATTTCGTTCGTATCTACATCGTAACCGCAAGAGATATGATTGGGCCACTTTTTTCCCTTGCATGTGGAGGAAATCATAAGAGATGGTGGTGATTACAAGGAGCACGAGCACATATAAGCGGCTCACAAGCCACCCAAGGATCCTTAGGGCAAAATATGCCTTTTAATATATTTACTACTCGTTTTCATGTACATTTTGCATATTCTTTGAAGTATATCGTAATGTCAAGCTTTTGTAAGTGACTCAAGTGTTATTGTCATAAACGTTCATAAGCTGTCACAAATATTCATATACATTCATCATATGTCCCAGTTTGTATAGCATAATTTCCAACATTGGTATGGCACTGAAACTTTCTAAAACAACCATGGCCATAGAAAAATAATAGTTCATCCCTCATCCAGTTACACTTCAATATCTATCTACTATATAACTTCAAAAATGTAACACAATGTATCACAACCCATCACAAGTTTTACACCTATATATCTAAATTCCAAATTCACAATTACAACCAAGTACACTTTAAACCACCCACCATTATGGATTCAAATCCCTAATTTATAAAAACCCAATGAAATCTAGCCCTTTCACTAGCTCACAAGCCTTTTGCCCCGACTACTCCCGACTACAACCCTCACCTATCCCTCTGAAAGGAAAGATTGAGATTTCTATGGGATTTCTAGTGACTAGCATGCATATACAATTTTAAATTTATATACATAAGCAACGGAAGCATGTTAGCACATATTATCAAAGCTATAGTCATGCAAATCCCCTTCAAGAAGCATATGATGCATCAAACAAAATATTGAAGAACAAAGTGAAGGTTGAATTTTATACCTCTTGATCTAGACTTTAGACCAAGGATGGACCACCTCCAAGCTCTTTGTTCTTTGAACTCCTTCAGTCTAGCCTCCCTCCTTGCTTCCTCTACCTTAAGGATTTAGAGCTCCTTAGTTCTCCTTAAGCCACCAAGTGCAGTCCTCTAAAGATCCATACCCACTAGTGTAGTGAGATGGATGAAGGAATAAGCAAAAGGAGAAGAGATGACTAGATCACTCTCCCTTTGGTGGCCGGTTTTGACTTTTGTGTGAGAAGAAAAGAGAGAGTTTGTGTTTCTCTTTGAGGTAAGAAAGACTCAGGAAACCCTAATGAAACTTTTTCACTAAACTCCCTTTATAAAGGTAAGAGAAGTGAGTCAACTAATTGATTCTCTCTCTCTCTCTCTTTCTCTCTCTCTCTTCTTTCTTCACCTTATGGCCAGCCACTTATGGTTGGTTTGGGCTTTGGGATTTTATCATTTCAAGCCATCCTACGCTTGAATAAAAGGTCCAATGGGTTTGGACCTAATGGGCTTGAAAGAATTTGAACTTTTCTTTAAGCCTGAAATGATCTTTCATCGCTTCTATGATTTATTTAGACTTTCTAATTAATCATAACAGTTAATTAAACAAATTAATTAATTATGTCATCCTTTAGTTATCTCACCGCATGAGTGTATCGGTGTACAATCATTTTAGGTTCTAATTAATGAGCCAGTGAGGTGATTGGTATCAATCCAATTGGTAAGTACTTATACAATTGCTTAGTGAATTAAAACTTACTTTTAATTTTCCTTCTTCTTTGATGACTACTTATTTAATCATCTAGAATGACCATAAGTCATGAGTGACATCTAACCACATATCATGGCTACACAAGCTAATGTAGAATTTGGTCAGAGAACCTATTCAATTGGAATTACAATGTAATTCGATCATTCTCTAAATCAATAACCTTAATCACATTACTAGGGTATGGATACTTTATGTCAAATCCCTAATGTGATTATACTATGTTAAATGATTTAATTGAGTTGTATAGGAATGCCTTCCATCATTATGCTTGATACTTCGGCCGAAGATTCCCGAATCATATCTTAGAGTATTCTTCCTCTCGTACTGAGGATTAGAGATTCCATGTTGAACATTGACATGTTTACATGATTAGGTAGCTTAACCCCAACAATGTCGTGGACACTCTCGAATGGAATGCCTTTGACACCATCAAAGATCAAGGATCTAACCACATGACAACTATGATGTCTTAGGTCAAAGGAATACTTACATTATTCCAACCAGTAGAGTTACTTGCTTAACATGTAAATAGACCTCCATGCAAGTACTCTCATTTGATTGTGTTAAGTGGACTCATTCCCTTAACGAGCACCTACATACTTGTCTTAGTGTCCCTACATGAATGGCTTGAGACTTTCCATCCTTCCAATTGAAGCATGCATATTATGTATTGATCTCTCCGGATTGTCAGTATCCCTTTGACAATCTTATGACCAAGAATCTTTTGGACATTGATGAGTCAATTTTGTATTATGTATTTTACCCTAATCTTAGTTATAATTTATTGATTATTTTCGTAGAACTTTGATACTGTCATGTATTTTCAATGTAGGACATTCGACTTCCTCTTAAGCAAAAAGTGATCAAACGGATGAATTTTGGAGTGATTCCAATTGGACAATGTTTGTGAGTGTTTCAAGATGATTGTATCAAAATTCCAAATTTTTCTGCCTAGTCGTTTGACCGTGGCAATGAAATACAGGCCCAGCGCGCAGCTTTCCAGATTGACGTTTTTGGACGTTTTGGGTATTTTGAGGAAGTTTACTTTTGAGGATTTGTTAGGGATGTCTCAAGCTGTAAAAAGAGACATTTTGGGACCAAATCAGAGTTGATTTGGTTGGTCAAAAGATGGATTTTCTTTGCAGTCCGAATTCCAGTTTAAATAAGAAACCTTTTATTTCGTAGTTATCTTATTCTATTATGTTTCCTAGTTTTTAGAAGACCTTTTCTAGGTAGGATTTTACTTTGTAGTAGTATAAATAAGGCTATTTAGCCATTAGAGAGAAGGAGGAACACATTACTTCAGAGAGTTCATCAATACTTTGCTAGGCTTGGAGAGCTTTTGACGATTCAAGTTTATTCTCAAGGTGTTTTCTGTCCATGTTTTTAATAATATTTTGTTTTATGATTCTTCGTAACTAATTTCTTTTGCTAGGGCGAGGCCACGAGCCTTGGCAAGAATATGTAGTTTCTTTTCAATTTACTTATGATACTATGCATGCATGTTTTGAATTATTAATCACTGTGTTTGAAACCATCTAATTGTCTTGTTGATTGGCCACCATTAGGATATTTAAAAAAGTAATTCGATGCAATTTTGGTGGAGGGCTGTCACTGGAAATGGCGCTGACTTCTTGTGGTTAATATGTTTAACTTTATAGGATGAACGACATATCTTAAGGGTTATATAGTTTTTCAAAAGGTTTTCACAAAACTTAATGACTCTTGCATGTTCACATTCGATCTGGATGCCACATACGGGTTGCATGTTAGATATACGTTCTATGTTGGAGGTTCCAAGTAGGATATACTTAAGGAAAACCTAACCTTCAAAATATGCATGTGTACGTCATAAGTAATTGGAAGAACTACGTATGATTGTTAAGGTGACGGCGGAACCCTAGTGCTTAAATAGATTTTCAAAACTATTTTCTTTTGTTTTCTTTACTTTCCCAATTTATTTAATTGTTTTTAGTTAAATTCGTTTTTAATATTTTAGGTCATAAATTCAACCTTTTCCAAACTTTGTTTCCAAATAATTAATTAAGATTTGGTTTTAACATAAATTATTCATTCAATCCATGTGGAAAACGACCTTGCTTGAGCTGCTATACTACGATAACCTTGTACTCTTGCAAGTATTTTTAAGTATTTTTATCCCTACTTTTGCAGGTGGTAAAAATCATTATCAGACATTATGGTTATGTGAAAAAAGTCTCTGTAGTTAAACATCTTTAGATTACTTCTTCCATCAATCCATTGTCTATGGACTCACTATTTAGACGTATATTGACTCCAGGGCATATCTCTAACACCCTTTCTCCTAAAAACACACTCAGTGAACAAAAAAACAAAAAAAAAAAAAATTAAAGGTATAGGATTTACCGGGTCCCAATCAATCGACTTGAAATCGAACCCTCCCAACCTTCACCAGATCCCTTTTTTTGCCTCTCTTTCCTGCCGAAGACAACCCTAATCTCCCTTTCTGTCGCCGACAAAAACACCCCCATCGATCGAAAAAAAATTAAAGGTATAAGAATACTCTCCCCCTCTCTCACCAACAAAAACACCCCCAGTACGAAAAAAGAATTAAAGGTATAAGATTACCGGGCTGCAGTTGCAACACAGCTTCAACCCAACTGGAATCGATCCCCCAAATCCATTTCTCTCTTTCTCTTTCTTTCCCTTCTCAATGCACAATATATCTCTCAGCTCCCCGCCTCTCACCTTCTCTCTGACAATACATACTAACAAAAAACAAAAAAAAATTAAAGATTTTAATTACACCGGATCATAGCAACTTGATTTTACCTGTAAGCTTAGCAAATCACAACCGTTCAATTGCTGTCCGCATGCAATATGCATTTTTAACGGCAAGGCTTGGAAAGTTTATAAATACAAGGCGCTAAGGCAAAGGAAAGGGATTTAGAAATCATTTAGGCACTCAGACACTGCTAAAGCTCAAGCACACCAAATTCCCAAAACACTTAGAAGAATCCTCAAGCACAACTACCCGTGCTGATCTTTCAAATTGCCAAGAGCCAAAACCTCGCGGTAACCGTGCATCCGAGAGCAAGTCATTGCGATCCTTAGATCAACAACCCACAGATCTACACATCTTTTGGAGATCAAATAAGAGGAAACTTGTAAACAGAGATTGTAACCCTACAAAATTCATTAATACAAATATTCTTTGTACACGTGTTCTTGTTTAATTTGCTACAGGAAATTTGTGTTTACAAATTTGGCACGCCCAGTGGGACCATCTCTGCCTTTCATCTCTTTCTCTGTTCGACGAACAAACACAACCAAATCAATGGCATTAAAGAAGGGTCAAGTTATTCCCACAATCAAGGTGAAAAGTGTGGGCATCTCGGCTGCAAGTGGAGAGTCTATCGGCATCATGACCAGAAGCAAGGCGAAGGCAGTCACCGTTCAACAAGCCACCTCCAAGTTGGTGCCACTGAAAGAACAAGGGCAGCGTCAGAGGCGTGAGCCTGTCATCAGCTTGGCCTCCCTAGGGCATCAAAGAGTTTAAGGGAGTGCTCATTGTTGCCATCCTCAGATGTAGACTCAAGCACTAGATCATACCACGGATCGCCAACCGACCATCACCATGAGGGGACTTCAGTGACACCTTCAAAGTCTGCGAGGGACTTCTATCTTATGATCATGCAAGTGAGGACTACTAGCACCATGTCCATTGAGGAGCAGCTAGCTCAAATGAATAAGGTGATTGGAAAGCTGACAAAGACCGTCGAAGAGAAAGACATGTAGATTGCCACTCTTATGAATAGGTTGGAGATGCAATATGAAGGGGAAGCTGACCCCGACTCGAAGAAGAATCAGCAGGACGAGGAGTCTGGCGAGAAAGATGAGCTCTAGGTAGAGAAAGTATGAGAAAAATAGAGGCCAGAGTCTGAAGTTACTTTGATGGGCTCTCTTTCCATCTAGCAGCTCCATGACATGCTCGCTAAATCCATTAGGGCACAATACCGGGGTACTTCGCGGGACACCATGTTGTATTCAAAGCCATACACCAGAAGGATTGATGGCTTGTGGATGTCGTCAGGGTACCAACCACTTCAGTTCATGAAGTTTGACAGAAAAGGCAACCCAAAGCAACACATTGCCCATTTTGTCGAGACTTGCAACATTACCGGAACTGAGGGAGACCACCTTGTGAAGCAGTTTGTCTGATCCTTAAAAGGGAATACATTTGATTGGTACACGTGAAGGAAATTATTTTGTCCTAGCTAAGAGCATGTGAGAACATTTGAACACATAAGCAAACTAATAACACTTTAAAGTAGGCATGCATTCAAAAACAATTCTAAAACCCATGACTTTCAAAGCCTAGTGAATGGTGAACCAAAAGACTTTTTAACAAATTAAAAAGAAGAGAGAGTTTGAGTTTCATTACCCTTGAAGCTCATCCTTGTTTGCACAAGGGATTCACCCAAGCGGAGGGCCTTCAAGTCACCTCCTTTACTCCTTTGGATGGTTGCTTCTTTGCTTCTCCTTTGCTCCTTAAAGATTTGAGGAGAGGAACTCCAAGAACACCAAAAGTTTGGTGTCTCTAAGTCTCCACACCAAGGATGAGGTGTGAGGATGAAATGGATGACTTAGAGGAAGGAAGATTGCTAGCTATTTTCCTCTATGTGTGGCCGGCCTCTTTGGAAGACAAAGAGAGAAATAATTTTCTTTTTTGCCTCAAAAGAAAACCCTAGTGAGAGAATGGCTATAAAGATGCCTTTATACCACCTTACATGTGAGTGGCAAACTTACAATTAACTCAAGTTTGCTACCACTCACCCTATGGCCGGTTTTGACTTTGTATTTAGGTTAATTTTCATTTAGTTTTAGTTGTCACACAACTTAAACTCAATGGGTCTTGTGGACCAAAACCCTTTTGGGCCCCAAGACCCGAAACTAACTTGAAAGCCCAATACGAACCTTTCGTATAATTAATTAACTAATTAATTAATCTTGACCATTCTCAATTAAACCATTTAATTGCTTATCCATCTCATTTATATTTCTTCACTTTCATCCTTACTTGGTGTACGATCCATTAGGTTCCAATTAGCGAGGCAGTGGGCGATTGTTACTCTTAAAGATCGATTGTGAATTGAAACTATATTTTAATTCTCCCTTTGATGAAGATTAGTGTTTGCTAATCTTCAGGGCTTCCACAAACCATGAGTGACACCTAGCAGTATGTCATGGCTACCCAAGCTAAGTAGAAGTGGTTGGAGAACCTATCCAGTTACAATTACAATGCAATACGGTCATTCTCTAATACAATACTCTTAATCACATTGTTTGAGTGATAGTTTGTTTCATGTCTACTATCCAATGTAATACTTCTCTATATGATTCAATTGAATATGATTTTGGAACAAACTTCCTAAGTCATATTTGTTTGCTTTGGCCAAAGACTCTTGAATCATATCTCAGAGTATTCTCCCTCCACCATGGAAGGTTAGAGATCCCTTGTTGTGCATTCATATGCCTACATGACTAGATAGCTTGACCCCAACAATGTCGTGGACACTCTCGATGGAATGCCTTTGACATGATCAAAGATCAAGGACCTAATCATTAGACATCTATGATGCCTCAGGTCAAAGGACTACTTTGCATATCGCAACTTACAAGTTCTTACATGACATGTATGTTCGAACTCTCTTTTGATCGTTGTTCAGTGTACTCGGTTACCTTTTGAGCACCTATGTGTTTGTCTCAGTGTCCAACACTAAATGACTTAAGGGTAGTCACGCTTGAGTTAACATAACACATACTAACCTTAGCCGATTGTCAATGCCCAATTGGCAATCCTATGGCTAGGAATGTTGTAGGAATAAACATAAGAAAAAGGTCTCGTTAATCTAACATACTTAGATCACTTCTCTCTTAGATTAAATAACATTCCTTGGATTCCCTTATTGCTTAAACACATAATACAATGAATACTGATTAACAATAAGCTTCGCCCTTCATTAAACATATAATAGTTTAACACAATAAGTATTCCAAAAGCTATTACATCAAATGAGTGGCTTTGTGGGCATACTTCCAACAACACGGACCTGGAACCTAAGGCCATCAACAACTGGGATCAGATGGAGTGGGAATTCTTGAATTGTTTCTAAATTACTTGCTGCACCGTCAGCATGATGGAGCTCACAAGTTTAAAGCAGTGGGAGGACGAGCTGGTTGTCGACTACATCAACCGATAGCGCTCACTATGTCTTGATTGCAAAGATAGGCTTTCAAAAACCTTTGCAATATAAACGTGCGTACAAGGCATGCACCGGGGACATCAAGCCATGGACCTTTGAAGAGTTAGCTACCCATGACATGGAGCTGAGCATTGCTAATCATGAGAAGAAAAAGCCAATCGCTGTAAAGATTATGAAGAAGCCTACTAAGGAGGTAATGAAGGTCAACACTACACCCGCCAAAATATCTACATGAGACACCGCTTCTGTTAAAATCTCCTCGAAAATATAAGAAGAAAGAGGTCAAGCGAAACTAGCCTTTTCGTGGCCAGGAGAGGTATAAGCACACCTTAAAAGAGCTAGAAGAGAAGACTTACATATTCCCTAACTCTAATGTGGCTGCCATGTTGGAAAACTTGCTCGATAAGAAAGTAATTGAGTTGCCTGAGTGGAAACGACCAGAAGAAATGAATCGAGTGAACGATCCAAAGTACTGCAAGTATTATATCATCGTTAGTCTTCTGGTGGGTAAGTACTTTGTCCTCAAAGAGTTAATCATAAAGCTTACCCAAGAAGGAAGAATTGAACTAGACCTGGAAGAAGCGGCAACAGTGAACGCACCAACCATTGTGTCTGGGTGATTTGATCATGTACATTTTCATGGATCACCTGTCAAGCCTCAACCACTTTTGTTTAAGGTGTGTCATGAAATGATTCATGCAAGAGAAGCAAACGCCCTAAAGGGAGCATTGCCACCACAACTCATCTACCGACGATAATGAAGGGTGGACGTTGGTGACACGAAGGAAGATGCGAAAACCGCAGCCGCTAGCTACTCACCCAAGGAAGGAAGAGCAAAGAGGAAACCTTTGTCACCATGTTGATAGGACCCCTCCAAAGGCAACCATGAAGGTGACAAAGCTGACACTTAAAGAAAAGCCTAAGATTTGAAAGCCGTGAACTCCCACAGTTTTGCATGAGTGCTTTCCCAAAGGCTTTTCAAACATAGTTCAACCACAATTTCCTGCAACATGGTCGAAGGAGAAGAGTCCTTAAATGAGAAGGATACTGTTGATAAGGAAAATGAGGAACCTTCGCAAGTGAAAGGCATACTTGCATGCTTTAGTGTGGAAGAAGTATTATAGCTGCCGAAAGAAATATGAAGGGCATTAGCGTCGGTGTTGATGAATTCCGACAACTATAAGTCATATACATAAAAGATTGGAAACTTGGAGGCTTTAGCTTTACGAATACGCCATGTGTTGTGCCATATGTACTTCCATCAACTTCACCGATGAAGATCTACTATTGGGGTCGAAACCACACAATCGCCCACTCTTTGTCTTATGCTATGCAAGAGAACAAAAGATCGGTCGCATGCTTGTTGATGGAGGTTCAGCAATAAACATCATGCCAAAGTCAACAATGACAGAGATAAGGATCAAGATGGACAAGTTATCTTGGAGCCCCCTTCTAATCCAAGGTTTCAACCAAGGCGGGCAGGGGCAATAGGTATGATCAGGATCGAGATGGTAATTGGATAATTAAAGTCAAGTACGCTGTTTCACATTATTGATGCAAGGACTTCCTACAACTTGCTCTCAGGAAGACCTTGGATTCATGAAAATAGGATCGTACCATCAACCTTGCATCAGTGTGTAAAGTTGTACAGAGGCGGGGTGAAGACAATATAGGAGGACACTAAGCCATTTACCAAAGCAGAGTCGCATTTCACTGATGCCAAGTTTTACATGGATGAAGACATGGTGCCGGAGGCCCTTCCCACAGAGATCCAATCAACAGGCAAAGGCGTGCCTAGGAAGGATAAGCTACAAATAGTGTTATCTCGAAAGGAAAATGGCAACAAATATATGCTTGGCGTTCGAGGAGAGCGGGGCATCTTCAAAAGGATCAAACACACCATCCTCTGATACATTTCGGTGTCACAAAGAAAAAATGGGCAATCTTGGTTTGAGAAAGAGAATAATAATGAGCATTCAAGATAACTGGATAAAGAAGACGTAAAGCTCATAAAAGCAGCCACAGTTGTGCCGTTACCCAAGCTAGATAATTCAAATATTTTGAAGCGATCATCACTGAGTTTTTTCAGACCGATACAAAACATAATAGAGCGTGGTTTTGTTCCAACCAATAGGACTGAGGAAGGCTTCGACCCCAACACTTACAACCTTATGTCAAGGGCTGGGTATGACTTCGCCTCATCTTCAATAATCGGAAAGAAGGATCCAAGCATCAGTGGTGAAAGGAAACGTGACCTCACTGAAACCCAGAAAAAGCTAAAGAAGTATGGTTATGGAGTTGACCTTACGAGGGCAGGCCTTGGTTTCACACCCATCACACCTGTTAAGATTTCAAGCAAAAGGAAAGATAAAAAGGTTAGTACTTAACCCATCATCGTGGATGTATTGGAAGATGAAGAATAGTCAAATCCCATTCCACGAATATCGGTGTTCGATTGCTTAATAAGCTCCACGCCTCAAATTTCTACGTTGGATCGCATTCGGAGCCAAGTTCAAACATCTGTCTTCAATTGACTTGGTGTACCCACTGCACGAGGCTCCGTGTTTAATAGACTGATTGGCTCTGGCAGACAAGAAAGTATGGCTGGTTTTCCCCCACCAAAGTCAGCCTTGGAGAGACTCACAGTGGCAAAAGATCCGTTTAAGGAAAAAAAACTGGTCTCAGCAAAAATGAGACATGTCGATTTAGCCAAAGATGATGAGATTCGAAGTTTAATCCCTACACGTATGAAGCTCCAGTCAACACTAGACATGAGCTTGGATGGACAACTAAAGGTGAAGCGATGAACAGTCATACATACCAGTCAATCCGCAAACCAGCAGACCAAAGAGGATGCCGAGAAAGAAATAGTTTAAAGCCTTTACCACATCTTAGTCGAAGAGGTCGACGAGGACGAGGACGTTGAAGGAGACGTCAATGAAGCTCCACCGCAACTCAAGGACGGGGGGCAAGCGACTATAGATGACCTGAAAGAACTTAACTTGGGCACGAATGAAGACCCAAATCCTATCTTTGTTAGTGCACTAGTAAGTCTGGACAAAGTGGAGGAATATTACCAACTGTTGCTAGAGTACAAAGACGTCTTCACATGGACATATAAAGACATGCCAGGTCTAGATCCTGTCATTGCCATGCATCACCTCTTAGTTAAACCGGGGGCAAAACTGGTCAAGCAGGCTCAGAGACGTTACCGGTCGGAACTCATTCCCCAAATTGAAGCTGAGATCGATAAATTGATCGAGGCAGGTTTTATCCGGGAGGTAAAGTACCCCAGGTGAATCTCAAACATAGTCATCGTTCTTAAAAAATAAAGACAAATCTGCTTTTGCATAGACTTCCGTGACTTGAATGATGCATGTCCAAATGATGACTTTCCTCTGCCAATTATTGAAATCATGGTAGATGTAACCACGGGTCACGAAGAGTTATCCTTGATGGATGGTTCATCTGGTTACAACCAAATAAGAATGGCCCCAGAAGATGAAGAATTGACAGCCTTTCGCACTCCTAATGGTATTTATTGTTACAAAGTGATGCGTTTTGGTTCAAAAATGCCAGAGCAACCTATCAATACATGCCATGAAGTAAAATCTTCAATGAAATGCTCCATAAGAATGTCGAGTGCTACATTGACGATTTGGTGGTCAAGACGAAGAAGTGGTCGGATAATTTGAAAGACTTACGAATGATGTTCAATCGGTTGTGGAAATACAATCTAAAGATGAACCCGTTGAAGTGCGAATTTAGTGTCACGTTAGGAAAGTTCCTTGGCTTCATCGTTAACCACCGAGGCATTGAGGTGGACTAGTTAAAGATTAAGGCCATCCAAAGCATATGCCAGAGCCAAGAAACCTGAAGGAGTTGAAAACCTTGCAAAGGTGACTAGTTTTCATCAGGCGGTTCATCTCCAACCCTAGCAGGGCGTTGCCAACCCTTTAGTAGGCTAATGAAGAAAGACATGCCGTTAATGGGATATGGCCTGCCATAATGCTTTTGAAAGCATAAAGAAGTACCTGTCCAGATAGCCTATCCTAGGAGCACATGTGCCTGGAAGGTCACTTGTATTGTACATCGCCACTCATGAAAGTTCAGTTGGAGCATTTTTAGCCAATGAGAATGAATCCTAAAAGGAAAGAACAGCTTACTACCTTAGTCGGACTTTCACTGGTACCGAACTAAACTACTCCCCGATGGATAAGATGTGTCTTGCTCTTGTATTCGCCATCCAAAAACTAAGGCATTACATGCATGCATACACCATACACCTAATTGCATGGGCCAAGCCCATTAAGTATGTCATGTTGAAGCCAAGCCCATTAATATGAGGTTATCTACATCTCTGCAAAGGCCTTCAAAGGACAAACTCTAGCAGACTTCTTAGCACACCACCCAATTTCTGCCGATTGGGAAATTTCAGATGACCTGCCAGATGAAGAAGTGTTCTATGCCGATCTCTTCCCTACATGGATGATGTTCTTTGACGGGTCAGCACGATCAGATGGAGCAGGGGCAGATGTGGTGTTCGTGTCACCACAGAAGCTGGTGTTACCCTACTCCTTTTGCGTAAGGAAGTTATGTTCCAACAACGTTGCTGAATACCAAGATTTGATCATCGAGCTCCGAATGGCAATTAAGCTGAAGATCTCAATGTTGGAGGTATACGGGGAATCCAAGCTAGTAATTAATAAGCTATTAACCGAATATCAAGTAAAAAAACATGATCTCGTCCCATACTACTGGTTGGCTACATAACTGCTTCAAAGGTTTGATGTCGTCACATTGAAGCACGTTCCGAGGAAGGAGAACCAAATGGTAGATACTTTCGCCAACTTGGCTTCAAACATAGCGCTAAGAGAATGAGAGGCTGTAAGCGTTCCAGTTTGCCAAAGGTAGGTGGTCCCACTCATCACCGAGTCACCGTTAGAAGATGCAAATATCATCTCCATACTTTCTGTGGATACAGAAGAATGAAGGCAACCATTGATCGACTATTTGGAACATGGAAAACTGCCAAATGATCCTAAGCACTGCTAAATTTTTTGATGAAGAGCACCTCGCTTCCTTTACTATAATGAGACACTTTATCAATGTTCTTTAGAAGGAATGCTTCTTGGGTGCTTGGGATAAGAAAAGGCTGGCCAGGCGATGAAAGAAGCTCAATCAGGAGTATGCGGAGCACATCAGTCCGGACCTAAGGTACATTTCCAACTAAAGAGGATGGAGACAATTGGCCGACCATGGTAAATGACTGCCTCGACTACGCAAATAGGTGCAAAGCTTGCCGATTCCATGCCAATTTGATACATTAGGCTCCACAGCCGCTGCACCCGACGGTTACCTCATGGCCTTTCGACGAGTGGGGTTTGGACGCTGTTGGGCCAATTTCGCCACAGTCATCTACGGGGGAAGCCTACGTCTTACGACAACAGACTAATTTTCTAAGTGGGCGGAGGCTATCCCATTGAAGAAGTGAAGAAAGAGACCGTGGTTCATTTCATAAAGGTATCATTCATCGATATAGTGTGCCCTGCTACATAATCACGAACAATGGGAAGCAATTCTCCAATCGCCTAATAGATAAGCTTTGCAAGAAGTTAAAGTTCAAACAGCATCTCGGCAAAGGTAGGACCCATCATGCCTGCCAAATCCACCGAACCAACAAGCATAGTGTGGGCAAGGGTATGTGTTAGAAAATGAAGACAAAAGATGATGCTAAGAAAAAGTCACAAGAAAAGTACCTCATTGCCATGAATTGGTTACAAAGACAAAGAGACGCCACCAAAGTCCAAGTCACAAAGCCATAATGAGTCACGGTTGTCATGATGCAAAGGTCTTGCATCCTTCTTTTGGTGTTCGAAGTTAACTTCGTTGTCATCTTGAATGTCCTCAAGTGGTCGCTTGCTATGTAAAACTTTCTGTTGCTTCTTCAAAGTAAGTTGATCCTCATTTGAATCGGTTACATTTCCTTCTTCTTTCAAGTCATCTGGGCATTCAGTAGAACATGAAGACAAATGCGGAGGTGGAGGAAGTAAAAGCGTTGATCCAACTTTCAAAAGAGCCACACTAGCACAATCAAGGGGCGTTGGCCTCACAAGAGCGGGGGGACGATCCTCTCTCAACATATCATCTTGCAGATGGGAAGAATTTGTATTGCTCGTCACCCTCGCTGAGTCAAAATGATGTACCTTTGACCACCAATTAACATAGGCACGAGTAACCGGGTTATTTTTGAACTCGTCTTTGGTGGGCATAATAATCAAAGAGTTGGTACCAACCCGGGTGCAAGATTCCTAATACAGGTACACAGACTGCAATGAACCTGTCCGAATATCACCTTTTATCTTGCCATGAACATGCTGAACAAAGCTAAACTACCTACTAAATAGGTGAGGGCTATAAGGTTTGATAATGCACTATGTTTCTACCATACTTGAACCATCCCTAAACTACGAAGCACCTGTCAACGTCATACCTTCAAGAACCCATTGAGGGGTTTATGCTGAGACACCCCTGCCGAACCACAAGAATTTCCCTCCAACCAGAAGGCCAATCATAACACGACACATGTCAACGTCAGAATAAAGCTCATAGAGTCGCACATTAACTGTAGACAGAAGCTGGAGACTCTCCTCAACTATAAAAGGAGACCATTCTCCTACAATTAATCCCCGAATGTCATTATTGTTCTTGAACTGGTCATCAGAACCTACTAATGATGATTATGCTTAAACTTGTGTATTTGTGTAAACCCTTCACTATTAATGAGAACTCTTGTACTCCGTGGGCATAGCCAGACTTAGGGTGAACCACATACATCTTGTGTTTGCTTCCCTATCTCTATCTCTTTACACATTATCATCACTAGGCGACCGAAGCAACCGAGCGAAGTTCACAAACTTGACACTTTACGTTGTTCCAAAGTCTTCACTGATTTTGTGCATCAACATTTGGTACCGTCTGTGGGAACGACACTTATTCCTACTTTCTCCATCTTTGTTAAGCTGGTTTCCATCGTTCATACACTCTTTTTTTATCAGGCATCCCTCTCTAACATGGGAAGCAAATGAAGCTACAACATGCAGAATGACACCCCCTTGTGCCTCGTGTGAGACAACGAAAGAAGGAAAGAAATAAGTTTGCTCTTCAAGCTAAGGTCAAATAGCTTGAGGTTCAGAACAACAAGATAGCAATGAAGAATGAGATCCTCTAAGAATAGTATGGGAAACTCTTCGAGATGCTCCACGAGGATAGGCAGACTCAATCTCATGAGCCCATCGCCCATGTGGATGTTAATAATTACTTGGGTGCCCCCCAACATGGAGGGTCACCTGTCTTCAACATGGATGCTTCTAATGAGCAGCAAACTACCCATCAATGTGTTAGTCAACGTGAGACTTCTCTCAACCCAGCTGCTTCGACCCGAAGTAGGAGAAGTGGATGGAGGCGCCTCCTTGTAGAAGGAATGGAAGGATCGAAGGCTATTTATCATAACTGTCAAGACTTCTTGAGGCAGCGTCGAGAAAACCCCATCTACATAAGCTCAATGATCAAAGACCCAAAAGTCATCAAATGGCTCAGTCCCCTAACACAACGTAGGCTAGCCTCTAATCCAGGAAAAGAATGACAAGCCTTGGAGGGAAAAGAAGGTGTAGGAGACTTGGGTGACTTCAAACGGACACATCCCGGAAAGTACGGTGAATCCAGGGAAATGCCACTTGCCTTTTACCAAACTTCCATAGTTCCAAAGAATAAGGGAGACTTACGAAGAAAAGTTCTAATGGTGCCTAACTCTACTCAGGACCCCCTTATCTTGTAGCTTTTAGAAGAAGTGAACAGGCTGAAGGCCGAGCGTCAGGCCAAAACACTTGACTGGAATCAGCCAAGGCCAGACCCTCTAACAAAGAGGATCCTTTGCACCCCTTTACAAGGAAAAACTAAATAGAAGCTTGGCTTACAATCATATACTGGGAGAGAAGATCCAATTGAGCATATCCACGTCTTTGAATCTACCATGGCATACTAAAGACACAATGATGATGAACGATGTCTCATATTCCCTTCAACTCTTTCTAGTGGAGCTCTCAATTGGTATTGTCGTCTTCAACCTAATACTATGGATTCTTTCGCTGAGCTGAGAAGACTCTTCGTGGCTCAACACATCTTCCAAGCTGATCACTTACACTCCATTGATGAGTTATACACCATTTGTTAGAAATCGGACGAGTCATAACGTGAATATGTCGATCGCTTTAGGCACGAGTACTCTCGTTGCGCTGAGGCATATGGTAAAACGGTACTCAGGGCCTTCATGGTAGGCATGTGTGAATGCTTCTTCAAGTACATGATCAATGTTAACACTTGGAAGACTTACTCCGAGGTGATGATGCAAGCTTACAATCATGCCTTTGCCGAGGCAAGGACATGCCGAATGAACCCTCCTATGGTTAACCTCTATCAACAAGTGGGGAGTGGAAGTCAAGTTGTACCAAGTGAGGATGTTTTGGCCATTCAGACACTCATTGCATCTTCTCCTGCCTCATTTAGCTACTCGCTAAGTCACCAAATGTATTTGTCTCTTGGTAAGAGGAAAGATTTTTACTCTCAGCAAGCTCATTACAACAAAAGGGATAAAGGTTCGTATCAAGACAACTAGGGGTGAACGTACCTTCAACTATTACGACCATGGGGTCAAGCCTCACTCTTTCAAAGTGGGGGACTAGATGCTGAAGGAAATGCTATTATAAGAAGGCATACATATTACAAATGTTTTGACCCTCAACCATTTGAGATCTTATGTAACACAAGCCATTTGACAAATATTTAATGAAAAGGGAATTCAGACAACTTCGGTTGAGTCTTTTACATTCCTAGCACTGGAACACTTGGTCTATGCTGACCTACCTCTATACTCTAACTCAAGGCTTGAACATGCGTACTTTGACACAAAGTAAGTGAAACTAAGTTTTACAACCAACATGGTTCACATATCGAAAGCATGGATTTCTTCATGCATAGCAAAACATTCATAAGCATCACTCATGTCAATCAACATAAACATCATACATTTCAACACATTCATACATAAGCCAACTGAGCTTCGAAAGGGTGTCAACATACTTTTTGTCATTCGGCACTTACTACAATGTGCCTCGGCACCTTGCCCTTATTCTCACCAACCAGTTGATGAAGGAACTCACCTTCGTATCACCAACTAGGTGATGAAAGGTACAACCCATACTCTAATATCATTTGGCAACCTGCTACTCTTATCACCAACTAAGTGATGAAGAAACTGACCTTCGTATCACCTACTAGGTGATGAAGAGTACAACTAGTACTAGTAATAAACATTTTTGCCGCAACAACTCACCAACTAGGTAAGGAGTCGTACAACTTGTACATGTGAACTCTTAGCATTCATAAATAATCAAAAACCCTCAAGCCTTACAGCTCAAAAGGGGGATAAGCAAGCTTAACTCAACCTAACTGGGGGAGCACATATGACCAACAAGGGTTATAGTCACCAACAAAGCCTTATTACAAGCCAACAAAGGCTTCAGTGCATGGTATACAAAGATCAAGCTCTTCAGCCTTCCTGCATCTGCTCCAGACGTTTCCCCTCTGTAACAATGCAAACACTACAACTCGTAGAAAGCTTTGCACACTCTTGATCAAGACTGTGCGAAGTAAAATCAATTTATATGGTTCCTTTGAACCTTTAACTACTACAATGTGAGGCTTGCCTCGCACACTCTTGCTCAAGAGTGTGGAAACAAAATCAATATATGTTGTCTCTCCCACATTTCACTGTCCCTAGTTCAAACTAAAACAAAAAACAAAAAAATGTGGGGGGTGGGGGGGGGCAAAAACAAAAAACAAAAATTCTGCCCAAAAAAAATCCGAAATTAATTAATTACTAATTACTTTTGATAATTATTAATTACTTAATTAATTGTTAATTATTAATTAAGCAACTAATTATGACATGTGGAGAAGGCCAACAAAGCTTCAACACATAGGAGACAACTACAAATGTAAAAAGCTTCACACACTCTTGGTCAAGCTAGTGTGAAGCAAAATCAATTTATGGTGCCCAACAAAAGCTTCAACACATAGGAGGTAACTACAAATGTAGAAAGCTTCACACACTCTTGATCAAGATAGTGTGAAGCAAAATCAATTTATGGTGCCCAACGATTAGCTTCAACTATTCAAGCTATGTGCCTAACCAAAAAAACTTCACCTACAAAGCTTCAACCTAAAAGCTTCACCTACAAAGCTTCAACCAAAAAGCTTCACCTACAAAGCTTCAACATATAAGCTTCACCTACAAAGCTTCAACCCAAAAGCTTCACCTACAAAGCTTCAACCAAAAAGCTTCACCTACAAAGCTTCAACCTAAAAGCTTCACCTACAAAGCTTCAACATACAAGCTTCACCTACAAAGCTTCAACATACAAGCTTCACCTACAAAGCTTCAACCTAAAACCTTCACCTACAAAGCTTCAACCTAAAAGCTTCACCTACAAAGCTTCACCCACAAAGCTTCAACCTAAAAGCTTCACCTGCAAAGCTTCAACCTAAAAGCTTCACCTGCAAAGCTTCAACCTAAAAGCTTCACCTACAAAGCTTTAACCAAAAAGGCTTCAACACTACAACATGTAGAAACCTTCACACACTTTTGGTCAAGATAGTGTGAAGCAAAATCAATTTATGGTGCCCTAGAAATAACTTCAACAATTCAAGGTATGTGCCCAAACAAAAAACCTAGAACCAAAAATCTACAATAAACCTACACACACACACACACACACACACACAAAATATAAAAAAATAATAAAATAATAAAAAAAAAAGAAAGGCTGCGAACAATGAAAGTGGGCATGGGCCTCCTCTTCTTTGGGCCTAACAACCTTCATAAAAAAAAAACATATGAGAAAGGAGTTTTGGGCTACCACTTAGAAAAGAAAAGGTTGAAGCTTTGTTATTTTGACAACTTGGCTACTAGCAAGACACCTCCTTCGGCAACTTTCCTCGCCCGAAGACTTGGGGGACTCCCACTATATGCTACTACATTCCGGTACTTAGAAATTTCGTGATTACTCAGTGACTTGGATTTTGCAAGTCCCCAATCGAGAACTTTCCTCACTCGAGAACTTAGGGGAGCACTGTTTGTACCATACTTGACCACTCCCGGAACTACCAAGCACCAGTTAACGTCATACCTTCAAGAACCCAGTGAAGGGTTCATGCTGAGGCACCCCTGCGGAAGAACAAGAGTTTCCTTCCAACCAGGAGGCCAATCACAGTACGAAACATGTCAACATCAGAATAAAGCTCATAGAGTCCTACATCGACCATGGACAGAAGCTGGAGACTCTCCTTAACTATAAAAGGAGACCATTCTCTTACAATTAATCCTGAATGTCATTATTGTACTTAAACTGGTCATTAGAACCTACTAATGATGATTATGCTTAAACTTGTGTATTTATGTAAACCTTTCACTATTAATGAGAACTCCTATACTCCGTGGATGTAGCTAGATTTAGGGTGAACCACGTACATCTTGTGTTTGCTTCCTTATCTATATCTCTGTACACATTATCATCACTAGGTGACCAAAGCAACCGAGCTAAGGTCACAATCTTGACACTTTACGTTGTTCCAAAGTCTTCACTTATTTTGTGCATTAACACACTGATTCTCTTGTCTCAAAGTAACATACCAAGAACGAAGGCTTATAAGGAAAGCTGACTCTGAAAGGCAAAGTTGCACAAGTCATCAATAAGTTTTTGGCGCCCTAAACCTACTATGGCTAGGCAATCCATTCGAAAGCTTTCATAGTCTCTAAACAAAGCACGCGTCTATGAATCATCAAGGCTCTTCGCAGAAAGCACTCTAGAATACTTAACTCTGCTGCGGACTTGTCGGAAGTTTGCTATGATAAGTGGGTGCCGAAATATTCGCCCAACCAACCATACACATAATGGAAAGGAATGACAGCTGCACAATCTTCAGGACTTGCTGAATTCGAAATCTCATTCAAACCGTCACAGATATTGGCCAACACCAAGATAGCAATACTGAAAAGCTCACCCACGGCCATTTTACTAGCAACTTTCAACTCCCCTGGGCAGATGAAATTAATGTCATTTTTGGGAAAAACAAATCTGCAGAGCCAGCAAGCAAGAAAGGCAGCCAAATACGACTCCTCCACATGTTCAAAAGCTATACCTAATTCATGAAAGACTTTTTGTTCCGCGAAAGTATGTTGTCTAGCTGACCCAATAACATCAGTTAGATCAGAGTTGCCTTTTGGCTTTGTAGTTTTGTTTTTTCCATTCTTTTTTAGAGATTTCTTAAACTTCTTCATACCCCAATACCAAAATCGTATCCACGAAGTGACCTTGACCCTAGATTTACCTTTGACTTCTTGAGAAAGATAATGATATGCAAATAACAAATACCGACAACTAGCAGGTAGGCCTAGACTATTTCGATGAGAAAACTCTTCAACATAAGGAACAACTTTGTCATAAAATTTCCCGTGAATCGGCAGGCCACCAATCTTGTATAAATCCCAAGAAGGCACGAACAATAGGAGGATGACGATCATGGCTAAACAAAGAGGTAAACACGGTGTTGTAGAGCCCCACACTCATAAGAACAACTCTAGACCGGCTCAGAACGTCTTCAAGCCACTCTCAGTAGAGCTCCAAAAATACGAACTTTTCGACTGTGAGAGGATTGCCGTCCAATTCATGGTCTCATTATGGATACGATCACCAAGGAGTTCGAAAGAGGCGAATGAGCTATCACGAGCATGATGCAAAGAATTTAAAATGAAAACGTTGGATGCACATTCCCTATTGTACCTGATAGGAGCATATTTACATCACTTAGTTAGCTTGTTTCCTTGCTTTTAGGTTGTTAGTTCTTAGTTATTTTAGTCTTTTAAGCCATTTTCGTGTGTTTTCAGGTTCTAAGGGCTAAAGGAGCAAGAAAGTGCATTTTGGTGCCTTTTGGAGCAGTTTTGGGCTTGGAATGGATTGCACATGCTTGGAGTTAAGTGGATGGACGAAATTGAAGATCAAATGAGCTTAGGATTAAATGAAGAATGAAGAGTTCAAAATTGGAAGCCAAAGTTTCTAAAGTTGGAAGTTTCTATTCTTGGAGATTTCCATTCTTGAAAGTTTCTATTCTTGGCTTAGAAGTTTCCTAATCCTTCCTCACCTATGTTCCAGCCATAAAAGGGTTTCAAAACATGTTAGGTTGCCTCATTACATGTTTCTAGAAGTCCTAGAACCTTTCCCTAACCTTGCCACACAAGGGATCCTCTTCTTACCTATTTTCTGACCCAAAATCACATTCCCTTTGTGTTCTATGCCTTGCCGCACAAGGATGAGCTTTTCTTACCTATTTTGTGCCTCAAAACACATTCCTAAATCTGTCTTACATATTCTGCCAAATTTCACTTTCATATTCTCTTTGATTTTCTGATTCTTTCTTACCTATTAAATTGTGGAACCATAATAGCTAAGTATTGAACCTTTCCTATTATTTTCTGATTGCCTTTCAACCCTGGCCCTATAAATAAAGCCATCCACACCATTTAGTCTCTCTCTCTGAACAGATTCTCTGCATCCATTCCATCCACCTATCTACCTATCCATCCTCTACCACCCATCACAACCCATTCTGCACACCTTAACCCCTTGTGCAGCAGCTCTACAAAGGAAGAAGGAGAGGATTAACTTGAAGTCGTGCCTAGCCATTCAAGACGTTGGATTGCTGGAACGTTTCTAGGTGTAATCTACCTTTGTTTTCAATGTTTAATTTAATTTCTCTTTGTTTTGCTGTGAACATGAGTGGCTAAACCCCTCTTGGCTAGGGGTGATTTCAAAGCCATGATTATGTGTGCAATTTGAGTTGATAAATTCCAGTTATGAATTCTTGAATTGTGAATGCAATTGGCTTAACTGTTTGATTAAGAACTTATTTGTGTTTGTCGATTGAGGGTCGACACTTAATTGGCATGCATAAATCTGATGCTAGAGTATAAGGGAGTTTCACATAATCGTTACAAACTTATATTCATATGTAGTGAAGGTTGCTAGTCACGATCGCGTTAAGTTCAATTCCTAGCATGAGTGACATAATGTCATAGTTGCAAGTGCTTTGTCAATGCTTATGGTTGTCATGTAAGGGACTTTTGAAGAATGCTTTGGGTTGTCGAATGATGTCATCTAATCCAATAATACAAGGAAAATCTGAGGGTTAACTAGTGATGTCATGGTTAATTTGGGGCATTGTCGTTCATAATTCAATGAAGGAGTAACTGGAAATCGAGTTGTTTGCATACATGTCATGTGTGGAGAAAGAGCCTCTAGCTAGCCCATCATCCATCCAATTCACCAATTTCGTGCAAATCTATTTAGTTTTAGTTTCTGTTTTGTTTTTAGCTTAATTTCATCCAAAACCCAATCCCCCTTTAATTAAGTGTGTTAGATTAGTTAGAAGTATGTTTAAATCTGTCCAAATTAGTGTTTTGAGTCTTACTAGTCTAGAATTCGTCCAAATCAGTCCCTAGTGTTTGTTTTGAGTCTTTTTGGTTGTTTTAAGCTGTTTTGAGTCTTTTAAGTTTGTTTTGAGTCTTGTGAGTCTTGTGAGTCTTGTTAAGTGTTTTTAACTTTGTTTTTATGTTTTTGAGTCAGTTTAGAGGTTTTAGCAAGCCCTCCTAATCCCCGGTCCAGAACAATCCCTACTTGCATCTATACTACAATTGTCAACGAGAGGGTTTAATTTGTGTGCTGTTTTACATCGCATCATTACCTCCCAAGTCACTTCATCCGTCCATGATTTAGTATGCAGAGATTTATCTTTTGCTGAACGGAAAAGCGCCTTAGGACGGATCAACGGTGCATGAAGTGGTAGCGTGGTTCCCTTGTCTTGAGACTCCCCATCCTTTGTAAGGATGGTGATAGTGTTATTCTTGCAACAATTGAGGAACACCATAACTGTATAAAAGCAAAAAAGAAATATAAGTAATAACGACAAAGGGGAAATACAAAATGTGCCTCGCAGGGGTCAACAAATAAAGATAGTTAAAGGCCCTACCCGCACCTTTTTTTCTTCAAAGCAATAAGCAATAGCATTGCAAGCAGCGAGCACAGCAGTTGGCAGTGTCACATCATGCAGGCAGCAGAGACGGCAATAAAAAGACAACAATGACAGCGGAAAGCAACAACGGCAATGAAAAAAAGCGACGACAATGGAAGCACCGACGACAATGAAAAAAAATAGTGACGACAATGAAAAAGTATAGATGACAATGGAAAAAAAAAAACAGCGATGGCAATGAAAAAACAGCGATGACAATGAAAAAATAGCGACGACTGATGCGATGTAAAACAGCACACAAATTAAACCCTCTTGTTGACAGTTGTAGTAAAGATGCAAGTAGGGATCATTCTAGGCCGGGGATTAGGAGGGATTGCTAATCAATTCTAAACTGACTTAAAAACACAAAAACACACTTAAAAACACTTAACAAGACTCACAAGACTCAAAACAAACTTAAAAGACTCAAAACAGCTTAAAACAACCAAATAGACTCACAACAGACACTAGGGAGTTGTTTGGACGAAAATAAACTCAAAGAACTAACTAGACACAAATATAAACAGATTCTAACTAAACTAACACAACTTAAAGATGGGGGGTTTGGTTTTGGACAAATTTAAAGTAAAACAAGTGAGAAACTAAAACTAGACAGATTTGCACGAAATTGGGTGTTTTGGATGGATGATGGGCTAGATAGAAGGTTCTTCTCCACCCATGACACACTTGCATACAAACCAATTTTTAGTTGTTCATTCGATAAACCATGAAACTCAACACTCCAGATTAATTAGGTACGCTTAAATTAACCTTCAAGTTCTCCTTAAGTTATTAAATTGGATGGGAATGCGCATATAACAATTCAAAACATTCTCTAAAAGTTCCCTACGTGGACAACACAATAAAGATACAATCAGAGATCATTAAACTTCATGAGAACTATAAGCATTGACGAGGCATTCGTAACTATGAAAAGCAGGATACTCCTTCCAAGAATTCACTTAACACGATTGTGACTAGCAACCTCAACTACACATGAATATAAGTTCATAACGATTACGTGAAACTCCCTTATATTCTAGCATCAAATTCATGCATGCAAACTAAGTGTCGACCCGTAATCAACATACAAGAATAAGTTATCAATTAAACAGTTAAGCAAATTGAATTCACAATTTATGAAATCACAACCGAAGGTAATCAATTCATATTGCAAGCATAGTCATGGCTTTGAATCTCCCCCTAGCCATATGGGGTTTAGTTCCTCATAATCGCAAAACAAAGGTAAACAGATTTATACATTGAAAACAAAAGAAAGAAAACACCTAGAATGCTCCAGCAATCCAAACTTGAATGCCAAAACATCCAAAAGCTCTCATTCTTCTCCTTTGCTGCGGCACAAGGGATTTAGAAAAGGTTAGGGATGTGTGTAAGGGTGGTAGAGGATGGATAGGTAGATAGGTGGATGGAAGGGATGCAGAGAGTGTGTAGTATGGTCTAGCCCAAACTAAATGGTGCGGATGGCTTTATTTATAGGGCTAGGGTTGAAAGGCAATCAGAAAATAATAAGAAAGGTTCATAACTTAGCTAATTTGCACAATTGAATAGGTAAGAAAGAATCCGAATTTAAAGAGAAATAGGAATGTGAAATTCGGCAGAATTGTGTAGGAGAGAAAAGGAATGTGTTTAAAGGTCAGAAATTAAGAGAGAAAGGGAAATAAGGTGCATCATTGATTTGTAAGAGAAATGGGAAGTATTTTTGGGCAGAAAATAGGCAAGAAAACCTCTCCTTTGTGAAGCAAGGATTAGAATAAAAGAGGAATGTGTTTTATGACAGAAAATAGGCAAGAAAACCTCTCCCTTGTGCAGCAAGGATTAAAACAAAAGGGGAATGTGTTAGGTATGGTTTTGGGCTTCTAGAATGAGTAATTTAGGCAACCTACATGTTTTGGAAACCCCAAAAATGGAAACTTGCACAAATGGAAACCTTCACAAATAGAAACTTCCAACTTTAGAAACCTTGGCTTCCAATTTTGAACTCTTCATTCTTCATTTGATCCTAAGCTCATTTGATCTTCAATATCGTCCATCCACTTAGCTCCAAGCATGTGCGATCCATTTAGTGCCCAAAACTGCTCCAAAATGCACTTTCCTGCCTACTTTGCACTTTAGACCTACAAACACACGAAAATAGCTTAAAATACTAAAATAACTAAGAACTAACAACCTAAATGCAAGGAAACAAGTTAACCAAGTCGCATAAATATGCTCCTATCAAATACCCCCACACTTAGCTTTTGCTAGTCCTCGAGCAAAACAAAACAAACAAAAGAAACAAAACACAATCTAAACCTTCCAACATTCGCCTTAGGGATTTCCAATGCACATGACATATTAAAAATCATTATTTGCACAGATTTTGGTCATCCTTACACTTGAACTCATACTTAATCACAGTCACCATTCACTAGTTCGCAATTAACCAATTAAAACAACGTTTTGAATGTAATAACATGCCTTAGAGAAATTGCTCAATTCCTTACTAGATATGCACTCAATTTTCACTCAGATTTTCTGACTACACATCCTATACTAGGTATATGTGAGAAGATTGATGTAAACATGAAAACGAACACTCACATATGTTATAGCAAAGAAAGCACTTTTCTGGAGTTGTAAGTGAGTATATAAATATGATCTCATGAAAGGAATGCTACTACTTAGATGCAAGAACCATGGATTCCATATGCTCATACCAATTCCAAACTCCGCATATTGAAACACATAACACTCAAGATTGAAGTCAATGGGTTGTAACGGGGCTAAGGGTGTTGGCTAACAAAGAAAGGATATGGAAAACAAAGTTTCTTAAAGAAATAGTAAGCAAAGCAATGAAATCAACACTTAGAATTCACTTTTGAATGCAGAAATCAACTTTAAACACAAAGGGGATGATTCACACATTATAGGGCCAGATTTGATGTTTTGGACCCTTCCTTCAACAATCAACACTCTTAAACTCATTCTTTCTTCTTTTCAAACTCTTTTTCATTCTTTTCACAACTTTTTCTTTTTCTTTTTCTTTTGCATACGTTTTTCTCATCTTTTTCTTTACTTTTGAGGCATAAAACATACAAATGAGCTTAAAAACAAACAATCCTTCCCCCACACTTGATTTTCTGCATAATGTAGATCAAAAGGAATTCATTCTAAGTCATGCTTCACTATCCTTTAAGAACAAGGGTATGGATAGTCCTAATCTAGGCTAGGTAAGATTAATGTGGTTAACAAAGAAAACAGGCTAAACAAGGCTCAAAGGGGTTAAACCTACGAAACATATGAAAATGGGGTATGGCTATTTGGCTATGGCTCACAAAACAACTTCATCTTGATCATGTGTTATGCAAATCAATGTCATGCTTTGAATGGAACGGGCATGAGTTCTAGCATTTGGTTCTATAATGATGAAAATGCATTCTAAGTAGCAACCAAGCAAAGAATAATGAGATCATGCAACAACTTTAGAAAACAAAAATCACAGATTAATAACTCTCCAAAAGAACGTTTAGGCTCAAGTCTCTCAGGGTTGTAGCATTAGTTTGAGTTCCTTCCTTCAAGCATGTTACAAAAACTGATTTTTTTCCTTTGTGATTACATGTGAATTCGTAAACAACAACTACAACTAAGCATAAACCAAGAGCATATCAAACTTCCATCCATGTTCATAACTTTCTTTAACAGTCATGTAATTAAAAACCAAATCCTCATCATTGTGTTGGAAGGTACCTAAGACACAAACACACAAAAATGACTCTAAAAACACTTCAAAAACTGATTTTTTTCAAATTTTCGTATTTTTATTTCAAAACACACAAAAATTATTCAAAACAGTCTAAAAACACTTAAAAACCGTGAGAAACAACTTTAGAAGTAATGGGTGATAAAATCCCACGAATTTGCATCAAAAACACTTTGTTACCCCCTACACTTAAATCAAACATTGTCCTCAATGTTTCAAGCATAAACTCACAGAAAGCAAACAAACAAACAACGAACTAATCATGGCAAGATAAATGCAGTAAAGAGAAGGGTTTAGGAACATAAATCTGGACGTGGGGCGATTCCTAGGTCTCCCTTCTTCATTTGAATGCATGGGTTGCCTCCCAAGAAACGTTTGCTTTAACGTCTTGCAGCCGGACGATACCTCCAATTAAGCATCATTGGAGGCCACGGCATGTAGGTGATCTTTGAATGTGAGGTGATACTTTAAATGATCCGTCAATGGTTTAAATTCTAGTGTGGGTGCTTGAATCATTAAAATCAGCAAGTTAGTAGAAAACAAAATCGAAATTGGAGAAGATGGCTTGCTTGCTTGCTCCGACACAAACTCAATTACGAACACCACATCTTTGAAGGTTTCAGGGACTTTAAACTTGGCCAGATTTACTATGATGGTTGCTACTTGTCCCATGTCATCAAATTCAACTTTTTTGGGCTTTGTTGTTTCAAATACGTCCTCCTTGATGCATTTTACACATTCTCCCACCACTTCATTCTCTTGACTCCTTCTTCTTAGGGTACAAGGTTCGTTGAACACTTCAACACAATCTGGAACTTGATTTGGTGTGCCAAGAATTGGGATATCACTTTGCATCTTTGGAATGGCTTTCACAATGTCTTTTTTCACTCTCATCTTTCTTGGGAATTAAAAACCTACGAGGAAAAGGTGCATTCGGAGGAATAACATTAGAATGAATTGAATTTGGGACGTCCTTACTTGTGGTGGGTGGTTGAGAGGGCTTAGGGGGCTGCGGCAAGGGTTGTTCTACCCTTGTCGTGTGTATGTCTTCTTCCTCCTCCTCAATCAGCAGCTCTTCATCCACTTCTAGGCTATGTTTGGACGTTTTTAGGTCAGCTCCAACCTCCATAGCACTTCCTAAAGTGATAGCATCATGGATTTCAAAATCTTCCTTCGAATTTGCAATAGTTGAGTTGGAGAGTTCAGTTTGCTCTTCAATCTGCGCCATGAACTCCATAATCTGCCCAACTTGCTTCTCCAATTCGTCCACTCTTTTGACTCGGTCTTTCATCTCCTTGTTTTGATTTTCTACTCCCTGTGTCAAATAGGTGATTAATTGAATAATGTTATCATTACACAAAGACATACTTGAGTTTGTTTGGGTAGATTGTGGTGGAGGCTGTAATGGTGCATATGGCCATTGATAAAACTCCTCAGATGGCTGCAATTGTTCTTCTTTTTGTGAGCCCTGCGTCAAAGAGATTAGTCCTTCAAGAATTTCATTATAACTCATAGGCATAATTGAATTCGATTGGAATTGTTGTGGGGGAGGCTGTGGTGGCTGCATAGGTCTTGAATAGAACTCCTCATCTTGCTGCCAGTATCCACCTTGTTGAAATTGATGAGGTTCCTCCCACATATAATCTGAATAATCTCTCCAATCCGAATTGTAAGTGTTGGAAAACATGTTGTTGCTTGGTTGATCATAGCCTTCATAACCCCAAGCATCTTCATTCACAGCGTATTGAGGACGTTGATGAGTTTGAGCAGTATGCATTGCGGTTGTTTCGGCAATCTGGGACAATTGAGAAGTAAGATTTGCCAATTGAGCTTGAATGTTTGCAAAATCCATATCTTACTACTCTAGTACCTAAAATCAAAGAATTAAAACTAAATCAAATATCAAAAGTAAAATACACAAACAGAAACACAAACAAAATCAACAACTAAAACAAAAGTCACGAAAAAGAAACAAAGGGGGATTAGCTCAAGAAAACAAGAAAACAAAACAAAGTCAGAAACTAAGAAAAAATACACGAAAAGGAAACAAGGGATTCCCTGGCAACGGCGCCAAAAATTTGATGCAATGTAAAACAGCATACAAATTAAACCCTCTTGTTGACAGTTGTAGTAAAGATGCAAGTAGGTATTGTTCTAGGCCGGGGATTAGGAGGGATTGCTAATCAACTCTAAACTGACTCAAAAACACAAAAACACACTTAAAAACACTTAACAAGACTCACAAGACTCAAAACCAACTTAAAAGACTCCCAACAGCTTAAACCAACCAAATAGACTCAAAACAGACACTAGGGAGTTGTTTGGACTAAAATAAGCTCAAAGGACTAACTAGACACAAATCTAAACAGATTCTAACTAAACTAACACAACTCAAAGATGGGGGGTTTGGTTTTGGACAAATTTAAAGTAAAACAAGTCAGAAACTAAAACTAGACAGATTTGCACGAAATTGGGTGTTTTGGATGGATGATGGGCTAGCTAGAAGGTTCTTCTCCACACATGACACACTTGCATACAAACCAATTTTTAGTTGTTCATTCGATAAACCATGAAACTCAACACTCCAGATTAATTAGGTACGCTTAAATTAACCTTCAAGTTCTCCTTAAGTTATTGAATTGGATGGAAATGCGCATACAACAATTCAAAACATTCTCTAAAAGTTCCCTACGTGAACAGCACAATAAAGATACAATCATAGATCATTAAACTTCATGAGAACTATAAGCATTGACGAGGCATTCGTAACTATGAAAAGCATGATACTCCTGCCAAGAATTCACTTAACACGATTGTGACTAGCAACCTCCACTACACATGAATATAAGTTCATAACGATTAGGTGAAACTCCCTTATATTCTAGCATCAAATTCATGCATGCAAACTAAGTGTCAACCCTCAATCAACATACAAGAATAAGTTATCAATCAAACAGTTAAGCAAATTGAATTCACAATTTATGAAATCACAACTGAAGGTAATCAATTCATATTGCAAGCATAGTCATGGCTTTGAATCTCCCCCTAGCCACAAGGGGTTTAGTTCCTCATAATCGCAAAACAAAGGTAAACAGATTTATACATTGAAAACAAAAGAAAGAAAACACCTAGAATGCTCCAGCAATCCAAACTTAAATGCCAAAACGTCCAAAAGCTCTCCTTCTTCTCCTTTGCTGCGGCACAAGGGATTTAGAGAGGGTTAGGGATATGTGTAAGGGTGGTAGAGGATGGATAGGTAGATAGGTGGATGGAAGGGATGCAGAGAGTGTGTAGTATGGTCCAGCCCAAGCTAAATGGTGCAGATGGCTTTATTTATAGGGCTAAGGTTGAAAGGCAATCAGAAAATAATAAGAAAGGTTCATAACTTAGCTAATTTGCACATTGAATAGGTAAGAAAGAATCAGAATTTACAGAGAAATAGGAATGTGAAATTCGGTGGAATTGTGTAGGAGAGAAAAATGAATGTGTTTAAAGGTCAGAAATTAAGAGAGAAAGGGAAATAAGGTGCGGCATTGATTTGTAAGAGAAAGGGGAAGTATTTTTGGGTAGAAAATAGGCAAGAAAACCTCTCCCTTGTGAAGCAAGGATTAGAATAAAAGAGGAATGTGTTTTATGACAAAAAATAGGCAAGAAAACCTCTCCCTTGTGCAGCAAGGATTAAAACAAAAGGGGAATGTGTTAGGCACAGTTTTGGGCTTCTAGAATGAGTAATTTAGGCAACCTACATGTTTTGGAAACCCCAAAAATGAAAACTTGCACAAATGGAAACGTTCACAAATAGAAACTTCCAACTTTAGAAACCTTGGCTTCCAATTTTGAACTCTTCATTCTTCATTTGATCCTAAGCTCATTTGATCTTCAATTTCGTCCATCCACTTAGCTCCAAGCATGTGCAATCCATTTAGTGCCCAAAACTGCTCCAAAAAGCACCAAAATGCACTTTGTTGCCTACTTTGCAGTTTAGACCTACAAACTCACGAAAATAGCTTAAAATACTAAAATAACTAGGAACTAACAACCTAAATGCAAGGAAACAAGTTAACCAAGTCGCATAAATATGCTCCTATCAACGACAATGAAAAAGCAGTGACGGCAATGAAAAAGCAACGACAGCAATGAGAAAAGTAGCGACGACAAGGCATCAATGATCTTTGTCGCAGCATGGAAAGGACAGTAGCACAAAATTGTAGCACAACAAACTCCAGAAGTTATGTAGTCCAAAATCAATGCAGATGCAAAAAAAGTACGAAAGAAAAAAAAAATTATGAAGAAAAAATTTAAAAAACAAAAGTAGAAAAAAATAAATAAAAAAAAGTTGAAAAAGAAAAAAAGAAAAAAAAAACCTCACTTTCGAATCTCTCAGAAAGCATAAGGGAGAGTTGAAATTGTGTGGTTTTGGTTTATGCTTGCTAGCCAATTTATAGGCACACAACTACTTGGATTCCAAGCAATCATCAAAGTCTTCCAATAAGAGGAAAGAAAATCCTACCTTAATTAGGATTCTCATTCAATTTGTCCAAATCAAATTAGGAAGTGCAATCTTTCAGCCAAAATCAGGAAAGGAATCAGTCAAGATGAATTAGGAAAGAAAAAAAAAAAAGCTTTTTGAAAAAACATAGGGAAAAAGGGATAAATAATGAAAAAAATAATAGGAAACATGCAAAAAGGGCGCAGCTGGAATTCTTGTAAAGGCATCCGAGCTCCGATTTTGACGGGCCATACCTTTCCGGAAAGGAAACGATTCCACGAGTCCAAATCACCACTAAAGCTGTGGTATAAGATGGATTTCGTCAATCCTAGGTGGTTTGGGCCTCCAAAACTGCATCTTGAAGTTTCGGGAAATTTTTGGACTTTTTGTTTTTGGTTTGAATTACTTCCACTACACTCCCCAGGGCTCCCCAACATCTTTGGAGAAGTTTGGGGTCATTACATGTTAGAATTCATCATATCCTCGATGGAAAAAAGCTAAGGCAATTAAGGCTGGTGCTAAAAGGGAAAGGTAGAAATGGGCATTTTTTTTTACCAAGAGAAGTAGTAGGCTCCAAATTACAAGTCCAAAGGAGGAATGTGGGTCTCCAACTAAATTCCAAGCCGTCTCTCAAGAGGCCTTTGTATATCACCCCGATGCTTCCCATATTAACAGTGGTGCCCAAAGTAGGTGCAAAACCATTCACCAAACTCGACTAGATGACGGTTTCAATCCACAAGAACCATGAGGCATGTCTCGAAGACCTACAAATTCAGTAAGCATTAAGTACTCTTCATCAAACCCGTAGAGAATCAACAAGTACGATTGTAACTCCCCGACCCAAAAATGTTATTTCGGAAGATAATTACTATGATAGGCCCAAATTAAACTCTTGTTTATTTTCTACCATTTATCACAATTCTTTTATTTAATTCTTAGATACTCACAAAATCTATAATTCAAATTTTGTTTACAAAAACATAAGGTTAATTTTTAAATTAATCACCCAATTCCTTTTCTTAGACAAATTTTCAACAAAAGATTAATCTCGGTTATTTTTAAGGCTGCATCTAACTTCTTGTTAGACTGCGTATGTACCCTTTGATGCATCCACATATACAGATTATAATTCATTGCAGACTGAAAGAACTCAAATAACCTAAATAAAAAAACCTAACACACTTATTAAATCATTCAAAATATATAGAAAGGGAGAAATTTGAAGCAGCCTGTTGAAGTTCACCTTTGCGAGTAATTTCCATCTAGAATCCTACACCACAAAACAAACATTAAAACAACACCTTATCTAGCCACCATGCTCTCAAAATTCCTCAAATCTCTTATACATCACAAAGAGAAGCACATGCATCTAGAGAATTGAATATTAGTATCACTACTATGTATTCAGTTTCATTGTTGTTTCTTCTCTTTGTTTTCAATTCTTCTGATCATCCCCCAACGAAGTCAAAACTTATTAAATTATTCTGGTCCAATCGAGTATTTTGGAGTTCTATATATTATTATATCTTTGTAAAGTTTTATTCTCATTTTTCATAATGCATTTTAGTGATCGAAACTGTGTTTATATTTAACCTTCATATTCAAGAGTTATTCTCGCAACCAATCATTCAAATCCTAAAATATACACAAAATCATGACTCATTAGACAAAATTGTAATGAAAATGTCAAAACAATCGAACAACTAATCAATTGTTGGTTTAGCTGATTATTTGTATTCTTGAAAGAAATTATAAAAGCGAACAATTTGGACCATTGATTGACTACACATTGAAAAATAGGATGATCATTTTGTCGAAAACCTGTATATAGGTGAGTATGTTGATGAATTTTAGTAAGTGATTTGGTAAAAGAATTCTTTCCTTTTATAAAATAACAACAGCAATCATTTCAAACCTAATAAGGAAAACATTGATTTTCGCATATACGCATTAGTGCCAAAAATTTACACTTTATAGAGAGTCAAACTCAGAATCAAAACACATTTAAAGGAAAAGTAATAAGGAAAAGCAGTGGTTTTGTCTATACTTCATGTGAGGACTCCAATTTCCAATCACAATTCAAAATCCAGGAGGCCTATCAATCAAATATATAAGAAAAGACTAATAAAAGAAAAGGAAAAACAACTGAAGTCAAAATAGCAATCTAATAAATCATTTAGCACCATCACAGAAAACAAATTTTGCATAAAAATAGATTAACAGAATACTCATAACATAAAATCATAAAATTAGTATACATCTTTTAACATCTATCACTGATTGGCTATAAATACATATTTTTCCAACAAAATAAGGAACAAAATGGAGCTAAACATTCAAAAAATTTCTCCATTTTCTCATCAGCCAAACAAATATTAATACAACCGGCCCCCAAACTAATCACAATAGAATTGTATTTTGACCACAATAATAGTATAATCCATATGAGAAGTTAAACAGTTTATGATAAATCTTTTATCTATTTCTAAAAGTTATCACAATAGTATTTTATTTCACACGTTTATATCTGATATCTTATTTAACAATTAGATAAGATATTGGTTTTCTGTGATGTCTTCAAATCAAATACAAACATAATTATTCAAAATCCTAAAACCAAATAGCTCTTGATATCATACTCGAGTAAATAATATAATTAATTGTTATTATGTCTTGAAATTATCAATAATAACGGAGAACTCACCAGAAAACCAAACCCTTTCTAGGTATTTCGATATGCACGACAAACCCAAATTGATTCGAATCAACACAAATTGATATAAAAAAATAATGCAAAATCACGATAAAACTCACATTAAATTGTTGTAGGATGCACTTGAGTGTGATTTGCAACAACGTTCGTCCCTCTGAACAATTTTGAGTTCGCTCTCATTAAATTTAGACAATATTCTGATTAAGTTGCAAGTACTACTATGAAGCACAATTCCAACTGTTACCAAGAGCAAGCAACGTTGTGCTAAAATTAAGAAAGGAAAAAAATCCAAACGAATAAAAACTATCAATTTGAGAGAAACAAATTAAAAAAATTCCAAAAGAAATGTTAACTTGGATCTTTGAACAGATTGATTAAGTTAGGGATCTGGGTTTTGGGTTTGCCCTTGAATATCAGGATGATCTAGAGAAATTTGGGTTTTAGGGTTCTAGGGATTTGAGTGAACTGAAATTGATTTGGATGAACAATTTTAGTTTTTGATTTGCGGTGGAGCAAGAATGAAGCGGTGGAGGAGGAACAAATGAAGCTATGAGAAAATTTAGATGAGCAGTTTTTGGTTTCGATTCACAATGAAGAATGAAGTGGTCGTAGATGTATGAATGAAACTGAGAAAATATGCTTATGGATGGAACCGTGTGGAAGATTGACCCACGCGAAAATGAAATTATACAAACCAAGCAGGGGCAAATCTGCCATTTCACTGTTGGTGAACAGTGCTCTCTCCCACATGATGAACAGTATTTTTTTTCTCCTGAGTTTTAGTAGATATAAATGTGTTTAATGATTGGCATCATGCACTACAGCTGTTGAAAAATGCGGAGGTGATGGAAGGCTTGACTACCTGTCATAAAACTACACTATAGGCATGTATTGGTTGCTGTTTTCTTTCTTTACGGAGCTGACTTGTAGTATGGAGAATTTCTCTTGTTTGTCAACCCTTGTGGGATATCACGTACATTGTTATTGAAGCGTACATGGGTTGCACCAGAAGAGGTCTTAGCAAAACATTAGGAATAAAAGTGAGAGTAATTCATGACCTTAAATACAAGGGCAGATTGACAACTAGGGAGGGATTAATATAAAAGCCAGATCACCTATTGGCGAAATCATTAAAAATGCGGTGCATCGTTCATTAGTCATTACTGATTACCAACTAAACTATAGTTGGTCATGTGCCCCACTGAGAGGTTTTGCCAAAAATTGCTAACGTTTGGCTGTCATGAATTGTCTAGATGGCATTGAACCATAAAGAAGCCTCTATAAACTGAAACTTTGACCCATTCGAAAGACTTGATGAAGATGAAACTATTGAATCTTTTTGTGAGTTCTAATTGTTAAAGATAAATTAAGTTTGAAAGTGATAGAATTTTGCTGATGTTATTTCTCTCTCTTTCTTAGGTGGGAAGCTAAGCAAATTCACAACGTGAAGATAGCCAAGGTTGATAGAAGTAAATTTAACAAGGATCAGAGTGCTTATATGCCCAAGATTCCTGAGATTGCCAAGTGTCCAGACCAATTGATGTCCCTGAAACAGTGGGAGGATGCATCTCTTGCTGAGTTTTCAGAGCTAAGGCTGGTATGTTCCCCTCCTGATTTTTCTTTGTTCACTTCCCGTACGAGAACTATTACACAGAAATTGATTAAAAGTTGGTCAGCTCTCTTATCTCTTCATTCCCTCATTCTTCAATCTAACAGTTGCAATCCTTTTGCATGGAAATTTTATTCCGCCTTCTGTCCTTTGTTATAAGTTGCTAAATATCTTTGAAAATTTCTCCTTTTTGCTGGCACATGATGTTTCTAGTTTCGGTATAGACTCAAACGGGGGCCAAAATTGTTATGAACGTGCAGGGTAGGGAATACATTTTAGTGACGCCTGTTTTTAGGACAAATTTTATTTCAGTCACATGTTTATTCTTTGAAAGAATGTGTTTAGGGTAAATGCATCATAAAGCTGGAAGAAAGGTGAACATTTTGCAATTCTTTTATCTTTTTCAATAGTCGTTTTCAAAACCAAGAACCGTGCTTTCTTAAAGTTATTTATGTGGAGTAAAAAATAATTGAGAAAAATATGGAGGCGACACATGGATTCTAGGTTAAAAAAAGACAAAATTACCCTCGAGGCATACCGAAATTTCTACGTGCAAGCAGTCGGAAATCATCCCTTAATCAAGTCAAAAGTGCCCAAAATAGGTATTTATTTATAACCTATTTCATCCATCCCTCATCATATCTTCTCCACAAGGTAACCCCTAAATCATTCCTTTTTTATTATATTAATTAGCTAATTAATTGATTAATTATTCAATTAATTTGCTAATTAAACACAAATCATGAACTTCACCCACAAAACCATCCAAGTGGCCGGCCCATCTCCTCCCAAGGTGGCCAGCCACATCCCTATATAAACACCCTCATTCTGTCCAAAACTCAATTCCAACTCTTGCAAAATTATCTAAATTCTCAAAACACTTTTCTCTCAAAATTCTAACTTTGGCATCCGAGGTTCTTCGGCCAAAGCCTCCCCCCTTTCATCATGGGCGCGTGAGGCTCGTGGCCTTGACCTAAGGTCTTAATTGTTTTGTAGGTGCAATTTTGTCCAAGAAGGAGAAGGCGGAAATTTGCATCCACAAATTGGTGATTTCATTGAGAGTTTGATTCACACGCTCGAAGAAGAGTCTCGCATTCAAAGTTTCTCGTTTCTTGTTCGTTCGTAAATTTTTCATACTTTCTTATTCCTATAATTTTTTAATTCTTTGAATAGAGGTGAGGAAAAAATACAATGACGGGAAATTCGGAAACCACGATGAATGGAACTTTCTACGTTCAAAGATCCGGATCAAATGATGGAGGATAAGACATAGCCCCACCACGACGATCCACGAGGCTCAAAGCAATGGCAAGATGATCAACTTTGCCACCGCAGAGCACCACCACCATGGTAGCCACGAGAACCATTGTGGCAGTGGGGAGTGGGCCAGCTCCACGGCAGCAAGCCCACGGAGCAGCGAGCAGCGGGGCAACCACAAGCCTAGGCACACGCCACTTTGTAGTAGTAAGCCCATACGCTATAAGCAGCCCAAGCCGCTGCCCCAGCAACATAGGCCCAAGCCTTGTCCACCTGGCACACGACCCAATCTGCAGCCTACGCTACAAGGCAGCCAAGCCAGGCCCAGCACGAATCGACCAGAGCCACTACCTCAGTAGCGCAAGCCCAAACAGCTGCGACAAGAGAAACAGCCCAACACGCTCCCGAACCGAGCCCAGGCCCAACATGCACGTGCGCCGCAACCCACTCCCATGGTGTCTCAAGCAGCCTAAGCCGATCCAAGATCGGTTCAACCGTCCCGGCTCCAAATTTCTAAATCGACAATTGAACCGAGGGCATTTTCACCCAATTTCTCCGCGGATTTGACATTTCCCAACTCAAATCTCGCACCTAGAGTCTACCACACTTTCACTACTCAAGGAGACGCATTTCGTCTAAGCTCTTCTAACCCGAATGGAGAACAACACTTATCTCGACAAGTCATAGAGTTGACAAGCGCCCTCGCACAACAGACGACCTTGGTGAATCAGCTCTTGTAGCGCACTGAGATGCAATGTTCCCTCGATAAGGTTTCCCAAAGTAGGACAAGGGCAGACGATGAACCTCTCCAGCAACGTCCCAACAAGCAGCCACTTGACCAGTCACGAATTGAGTGTTTTGACGGAGTACATTTTCGACTAGGCCTCCGAGATAGCGTATACTCTCGTCTTAGCGCGCGGAGGAGCGTGCACTCTCAGTTAGGCCCACGGACGAATATACATTCATGGTTGGGGCCACACTCTGATAATCAACATGAGTAACCTTCCAAGCGAAGTGTTCATTCGCCGATAAGGGCAAAGAGTATCCTTCACCTCACATCGGAATATGTAGCACAGCGGATGAAAAGAAGCAGTCACTCAATCCGGCTCAAGTTCAACCAGCAGCCTGCGAGTTACCCATTTGCCTGCTAGGAACATACCACATGCACCGCAGCCGCGACATAGATAAGCCAGACACATGGAAGAGTAGCCTAAACCAGCTGGTCACGACCGGGGGTAGCCGAAAGCTCCGCTACCCCAACAAAGGAAAATTTAGGAAGAAGTAAAGAGGATCATGACCAAGTAGTTGCGCGATTTCCAGCGCAACGAAGCTACTGATGAGGCGTTCCGATGAGACATGACCAATATAAATGGGTCACCTTTCAATGACAAGATCAAGCAGACGAAACAATCCTACATAGATTGTCGAATATAAAGATTACTTCTATTTCAACAAAGGTAGTAGCTCAGCCTAATGACGCACTGGGGGCAGACGAGTACCAAAATGACACATCAACCCAACTACCAAGAACCGGGGCAGACCTTGTTCTCAATACTCCAGACGATTCAATACTGAAGCAGCACATCACCAGTAGCTGAGCATCACGAACCTAGTGCTTCAATTCCTCCTGCTGCTCATAACTTAGCCTAAGCCAGCCCCAACTCTACTTTCACAACCGTGCTTACCTGCTCCACGGCTTCTGGTAGCCATTGATCTGTCACCATGGCTCATAACTGTGCCAATCTTGCACCACGACTCACATCCATACCGATCTTTCCCTGCGGCTTGCGCCAACCAAGCCTAAAAAGAGCACACGACGAAACACCTAATGATGGCGTAATAATTCTGGGAACAGCTCACCGTGCTTACACCCTTACATGGGTTCCACAAGTAGTTCGAAATCTCAAGCAGTTAGCCAAACAAGACCTCACAGGCTAAGGATTATTTTAGTTGTCCAGCAGTCCAGCATTCCCCAGCTGCACTCACGACAATGACTTTCATTCTCTCCAGTGCGAGAGGGTAAACCAATCCCCCGACAACCATATGGGTAAGCTTTCCAGTGCAAGAGGGTAAACTAGTTGCTCTCCAGTACGAGAGGGTAAACTAATTGCTCTCTAGTGCAAGAGGATAAACTAATTGCTCTATAGTGCAAAAGGGTAAATGAATCCCTCGACACCCATCTGGGTAAGCTCTTCAGTGCGAGAGGGTAAACCAATCCCCCGACACCTATTTGGGTAAGCTCTCCAATGCAAGAGGATAAACTAATTGCTCTCCAGTGCGAGAGGGTAAACCAATTCCCCGACACCCAAAAGGGTCTGCTCTCCAGTGCGAGAGGATAAACTAATTGCTCTCCAGTACGAGAAGGTAAACCAATCCCTTGACACCTATTTGGGTAAGCTCTCTAGTGCGAGAGGATAAACTAATTGCTCTCTAGTGCGAGAGGATAAACTAATTTCTTTCCAGTGCAAAAGGGTAAACCAATTCCCCGACACCCATATGGGTCTGCTCTCCAGTGCGAGAAGGTAAACCAATTCCCCCAACACCCATATGGGTAAGCACTCCAATGCGAGAGGGTAAACTAATTGCTCTTTAGTGCGATAGGGTAAACTAATTGCTCTCCAGCGTGAGAGGGTAAATTAATTCCCTAACACCCATCTAGGTAAGCTCTCCAGTGCGAGAGGGCCACATAGCTCAAAAGATCGAATGCTTGAAAACCAACTAGGCAGGGAATGGTTAGGGAGTAGCAGCCACTTTGCACTCAACAGTTCGCTCGTCTGACACTTCATCTACAGTAACTCTGATCTTGGCAACTCCATCCTTGACTACTTTATCTACGACCGTTGAGAAATCAAACTCAAGCAATTTCCTTATTTTTTGGCAAGCAGCCCAGACGTGGCAGCTTAAACCGTGGCCATGCCACGTCACTTCCTTAGCCCACACCGAGCCAATCCTTGGCTTCAGTCAAGCCGAGTAGCACAAGCAATGGCCCCTGGCACACCACCTTCTTGACCCATGCCAAGCCAACTCCTGGCGCCTATCAGCCGACGTGTCGCACCACCCCGATCGCTGCCCCATGGTAGTACCACCCAAGGAGAATTAAGTTTTTCTTACATCGATGCGGCGCGGACAAATCAAAGAAATCAACGGAAGACGGTTCTTTGCACAGGCAAGCAAAGAAGAGTGCTAGGGGAGGGGGAACAAATATTCTCTAGTTTTTTCTCTTTCTTGCAGGGACAAATAATTGCCCTCCAAAGTTGATTTAATCCCCTACTTAAGGTAAGCTTAAATAGGCTTTGGAGGCGATTTATTTCCCTTTCCTAGAAGAATCGAATTCCAAGTCCAAGTGAGAATCTGCATCAAAGTTGGAGATCTCTAAACCTGCTGCCTTTTTCTGCTAGCAGCCCAGCAGGTGTAGGGGTATTTGTGGAGTAAAAAATAATCGAGAAAAATATGCAGGCGACATGTGGATTCTAGGGTAAAAAAAGACAAAATTACCCTCGAGGCACACCAAAGCTTCTACGTGCAAGCAGTGGGAAATCATCCCTCAATCAAGTCAAAAGTGCCCAAAATAGGTATTTATTTATAACTTATTTCATCCATCTCTCATCATATCTTCTCCACAAGGTAACCCCTAAGTCATTCCTTTTTTATTATATTAATTAGTTAATTAGTTGATTAATTATTCAATTAATTTACTAATTAAACACAAATCATGAACTTCACCCACAAAATCTTCCAAGTGGCCGGTCCATCTGCTCTCAAGGTGGCCGACCACATCCCTATATAAACACCATCATTCTCTCCAAAACTCAATTCCAACTCTCTTGCAAAATTCTCTAAATTCTCCAAACACTTTTCTCTCAAAATTCTAACTTTGGCATCGGAGGTTCTTCGGCCAAAGCCCCCCCCCCCCCCAAATTCATCATGGGTGCGTGAGGCTTTTGTCCTTGACCTAAGGTGTTAATTGTTTTGTAGGTGCATCTTTATGCAAGAAGGAGAAGGTGGAAATTCGCATCCACAATTTATATTGCCAAAAAGATTTGAGAACGTTTGATAAACTAGGGATCTTAACGCGGAAAGGTAATGCCTTTGCTTAAATGAGAGTTGACTTCATTTTCTAACTTCTAGTTTTATCTTAATCTCAGGCTTTGTCTCATTTTGAGGGTTCTAATGCAAGCACGTTTCATGGAAAATTTGAAAAGTTTCCTAGTGTAGAATCCAAGGAAGTTGACTTCCACTGGCCTCATGGCTGTTCCATTGTTGGGAGTGTTTGCACCTAAATGTACCCAATTTTACTCATTTGGACTATTTGGGCAAGATATGGCATTTGGAGGAATATTATGCAAGAAGACTAATTTGGAAGATATTTGGCCAAGTGGGATAATTTGACATTATAATATTGCTTTTCCCTTTCATTTGGGTGGTGGGGGTTTGCCAAGGGCTTTGTTTAATCAAAAGAATTGCATGATTTCTCATTGCAAATGGATTGGAAGGCAACATACGAACATGGAAGTGGACATCTAGTGAAAGAAGCCAACTTGCTTCTTTTAAATTATTAGTTTATTGCAAGTGGTGGAGACATGTGCTAGAAAAATGTGGTGGAGATGCAAACTTGCCTATTTTAATATTATTTCACAATGCAAGCTGCAGAGGATTTACTTTCAGGCAAGTTCAATGTTCTCTGCAATGGGCTTTCTCAGATGTCTATATAAAGAAGCAAAGGCAAAAGGATTATAGACACTCAAACAACCAATCAACCAAACTCTACTCAAATTAGCTCATCAGCTTCTTTGTAGACATTTAGCTTTAGCCAAGCATCCTTTGCTTTCTTAGTTTATTAGCTCTGCTACTCATCCAGTAGTATCGATCTCATTTGTAGTTCATGTACAACTCATTTCCAGTCATTTAATTTACAAGCAATCTCCAATATTAATCATTCACGTTCTTCTGTTATTTACATTTCCAGCAACCTTGCCATTTACATATTGTTCCATCTCTCCATATAAGTAAAATCTTTATCTTTAAGGCAAAGAAAGAACCTTAATTTGAGCCACTCCCACTCAATGACACGATCTCTTAGTTTGAAGTCAAATCCAGGCACAACCTCAATCAATCAAAACCCGTCTACTAGCAGCATCTAGTAGTGGCACGCCCACACCCACCAATCTCATGTTTGAGTAAATTCCCGACATGCCCGTGAGGCCCATGGCAAATTTAGGGAGCAAACATATTTTGGCACGCTCGGTGGGATTCTTATATGGAGTTAGATCATGAAAAATCCTTATGTTCATGGTTTTTCTCAGCATGCTTTTATGGAGTATGAAGAGGATGACAATGTGGAAGAATGCCTGAGCCATGGCTATGGTGAAAATTACATAGACCCAACCTATGAGTTGCCATCTTATGGGTACATGGCTGAGGAGTACTCAAGTCCCATGGAGTATGATTGTCGGCCAACTAGTGGCTACCAACTACATAATAATAATAATAATCTTGAAGATTGGCCAACTTATGGTTATGATGGAGGTTATTATTCTTTTGATGACAATCACATTCATGAATACTATGATAGGCTAACAAATGGCTTTGAGTATCAAAATGCTTCCAATGAGTACATAAAGCCAATTTATGAGATGCCAACTAATGGTCATCCGGATGAAAAGCTCTACAATGAGGATGTGGGCAAATTAGAGAAGGTGTCCAAACTCCATGTGGCAAGCATCGAATATGGTGAAGATGTGACTAAGTGTTTCAAAATGGTGGAGGAAAGTTATACGACTTTGGAAGAAAGCTATGCAACTTTCGGAGAAACCATGAGAAAGTTGATAGATCAAATGTGTTAAATCCCCTCTACAAAACAAACTCACCCTACTACAACCAAGGAAGAACAAATCATACACATTAATGAAGGCCAAACAATGGCCCCCACCCAATGAAAAATCCATTAAAATGGATATGGTTGTAGGAGACCAAGCCGACATATCAAAACCGATAACGGCTAAGATGGAGCTTATGGCTATTGTAGGCCAAACACCTACGCTTGGGGGGCTCGAAACCACACCTCATGTAGAGCCCAAAGAAGAAGAAAATAGTTCCCACACTCTTCTCCGCCAACACAAGCATGTTGTCCATGCCAATATCTCAAGGAGGACAAAGCTTGGGATCAAACATGAATGGCCACTTCCTATGGTTCCCAAGCTACATAATATGGCCAATTTAAATGGTGGATCTGATCTCTCTACACTCAATTTTAAAAAGAAAAAATGATTTGAGTGTTAAGAGAAAAATAATATCTGGACAATCAAGGAGCTTCATCCACTGTATCAGAAAATGGCTTATTTTGTTGTTTCCTCATTTTGCCTGAAGCAGGTTCCCTCCGTCTTTCTTTATCTTGCTTTCTCCCTCTTTACTTTTCTTTTTTTATTTTCTCCTATCTCTCTCTCGCCTGTCTTTCTTTTGCATGAAAGGGCTACTTATATCTATATATCTATATTATATTATATGATAAAAGTGTTTTGCCCGAAAGAGCTGCAGATATATATATACAGGGAGCTCAAGGGGACACGCTCCCCACCGTTAGATTGACTTTAATGAAATTGTGTGGTTGAGATTAAAACATAGGCCACACAATCTCAACCACACAATTTCATTAAAGTTAAATCCAACGGTAAGGAGCGTATCCCCATTTTTTTGAAAAAATGGGAATCCTTCCCCTTAAGCAATTCCTATATATATAGAGAGAAAAGAAAAGACAAAAAACAATTTTGCCTGAAAGGGCACTCTCTCTTTCTCCCTTCCTCTTTTCCTTTTCTTTCTCCTTCTCTCTTTTCCTTTTCTTTCTCCTGTTCCCTTCTTGCCTGAAAGGGCATTTCTTTCTTTCTTTCTTTTTGTTTTTTTTTTATTTCTCTCTCTTCCTTTTCCTCTTTCTTTTTCTTCCTCTTTCTCTCTTTTCCTTTTCTTTCTCTCTTCTATTACCTTTAGCCCGAAAGAGGGTTTCTCCCTCTTTCCCTTTTTTTATTTATTATTTCTTTCTCTTTCTTCCTGTCTCTCCCTCAGTGTTGCCTTTTACTTTGCCCAAAAGGAAATTGGAGCCTTGCCGGATCTAATTTCTGGGGATCCTAAGGATCAACCCACGTGGACCGTTGATAAAAAATCGTGCGGTCATAATTTTTTTCTTTTTTATATTTTTCACACAAAACGAGACTACTTTACTTTTAAAAATATAAAAAGCTTTTAATTGTAGCTACATGATTTTTGATCAACGGTTCACGTGGGTTGATCCTTAGGATCCCCAAGGATTAGATCTGACGGGGATCCAATTCCACTCGAAAGGGCTTAATATATGTATTATATATAATAAAAGTACTTTGCCCCGAAAGGGCTATATATATAATATATATACACACATGTATATTATATATTTATATTATATGAAAAGAGGCAAAAAGAAAAAGACAAAAAAGAAAAAAATAGTTGCCCGAAGTCCCTCTCTTCTCCCCTTTTTATATGTTTTCTAGTTTGCCCAACTGCGGGCACGTTTCCAGTTTCTCATCTTTGCAACCAACGAGGATGCTCCCATGTTTTTTGGTATCAACAAGAAGGAATACAAGTCAGGCAGCAACATTCTTTCTAATGCCAGTTACACTACCAATTGCCTTGCTCCCTTTGCCAAGTTTATGAACGACAGAAGGACCGAAGAGGTAGACGTGCCTCTTCCTTCAACATCATTTCTAGCAACACTGGAGCCACCAAAGCTTTTGGAAAGTCATAGCAAACAAAGTTTCCCTTTGTGATCAGTACGTGGAAGGGCTTCCACTCATTGTGCCTTTATTATCATGATGGAGATTCAAATATTCCCATTTGCTACAAGGAAAAATATGGCTTAGTGGCGAGGCTTTTTCCATGTGTTCTTCATACTCAATCTTCTGGAAGAGCATATGGGAGTTGTAAGTTTCACAAACTTTGCTCAAATTTGTAAAACTTGGGGGGCTTCTATTTGCACCTAAAATGTACCCAATTTTACTCATTTGGGCTGTTCAGGCAAGATATGGCATTTGGAAGATTATTATGCAAGAAGACTAACTTGGAAGATATTTGGCCACATCAAGTGGGATAGTTTGACATTATAATATTGCTTTTCCCTTTTATTTGGGTGGTGGGGGTTTGCCAAGGGCTTTGTTTAATCAAAAGAATTGCATGCTTTCTCATTGCAAATGGATTGGAAGGCAACATACGGACATGGAAGTGAACATTTGGTGAAAGAAGCCAACTTGCTTATTTTAAATTATTAGTTTATTGCAAGTGGTGGAGACATGTGCTAGAAACATGTGGTGGAGATGCAAACTTGCCTATTTTAATATTATTTCACAATGCAAGCTGCAGAGGAGTTTCTTTCAGGCAAGTTCAATGTTCTCAGCAATGGGCTTTCTCAGATCTCTATATAAAGAAGCAGAGGCAAAAGGATTATAGACACTCAAACAACCAATCAACCAAACTCTACTCAAATCAACTCATCAGCTTCTTTGTAGACATTTAGCTTTAGCCAAGCATCCTTTGCTTTCTTAGTTTATTAGCTCTGCTACTCATCTGGTAGTATCGATTTCATTTGTAGTTCATGTACAACTCATTTCCAGTCATTTAATTTACAAGCAATCTCCAATATTAATCATTCACTTTCCTCTGTTATTTACATTTCCAGCAACCTTGCCATTTACATATTGGTCCATCTTTCCATATAAGTAAAGTCCTTATCTTTATGGCAAAGTGTAACAGCCCGTCCCGAGATATTCGTATCAGGGACGTGAAATGACATTTTTACCCTTGTATCGGTGATGACGTGTGTATGTATTTTGGGGTTTGTTTTGGAAATTGGGCTTGGTGGTGTGGGCCTAATATTGTACACGTACACACATACACACATACACCATATCTCTTTCTCTCTCTTACTTTCTCTCTCCTTTTTCTCGAGTTTTCTCCCATTTTCTTTGCAAATTGTACGGACAACACCACATCTCTTGATCGTGGCACGGATCGAGATCCTAAACTCCATTTTCATGTTCCTTGCAACCTTGCAAACCCAACCATACCCTCGATTTAGTTTGAAACCCTTGAAACCCGAGGGCACTTTTAGTGGTACTATTCACACACTTTTAATCACGAGGGATTTAGTGGATTTGGAGATCATAGTGAGTCTTAGAACCTTCTCACGAAGCTCGGAGAACAATTTTGGTGGTTTTTGGACGTCGGGATCGGGAGTTCGAAGCTTGGCCGGATTTCGTGGTTTTTCTTCAACGAGGTTCCGTCGTGTTTTGAGCTTTAAAGAGGTATAAAACTCTTCCCCTTGTCCTAAGCTTCATTTTGATGTTAATTTCATGAAATTTGGTTGAAAATTGAGTGAGAAATTAGGATTAGAAGGTTTTTCTAGAATCCGACGATGCAGCTGTCGCCGACGCCGGATTTCGGTGACTGGAGGTAGGGGACAAGGGAATTTTCCCTCAAAGTTGACGGAATATTCTTAACGAAATGTAACGGCGTCAGTTAACCTTAACAGAATATTCTGGAGATTTAACGGAATATTCCCTAACGGCGTTAGGGTTTCCGTCAGCATGCACGGCACGTGGCCGCACGTGGGCGGCGCGTGTTGCCGTGCCTTGGACGGCGCGTGAGGGCGCGTGGGGCTTCTGAAAATTATTCTAAAAATATGGGGGTGTTCGTGGGATTGAGTAGAGCATGTTGGTATATTCAAACACCCCAATTGAGCAATGTATGAGAAGTTATTACCTAAGTTGGTTATGTGCGTAATTAACGATTGTATAGTTGTTTCACATATAGGTGAGATTTATCTCGAGGACGAGCGCAGCCACGCGAGGCTTGGGGGGCTACGATCCGTCTACTTATCAGTGAGTGGGCTTTTGTTTTCAATATATATATACTTGACTAATTCCTAGAAATATGTTTTGAATGATTTTATGAAATTGAATGCCATATCGAATGCCATATATATTTATTACTATGTTTATGTGATTATATGTTGTGGCACTGCGGACGCCAGGTATGTCAGGTGAGTATGTGTTTTTGTTATGTTGATTATAGTGATACTGATGAGATTAGAATATGGCTCATTTACCTGCATATCGGGGTTTGTGCTCCGCCAGAGTAGGGCTTAGCTTTCACGTGATCGTTCACCTCCCGCACCTTACGCTCACCTTGGATCCAAGGCAGGTGCCAGCCTGTAGTACAGACCACTATAGGTGGTTCCGACTTGTAGGTGACCTACGATTCGTCACCAGCCTTCACGTGACCGTAGCACAGAACGTTTCTATATACCCAGCTTGTCGTATAGACCACTACATGTGGTTTCGACATGGGTGCAGGTTATTGATTGAGAGTTTTGATTGAGGATTTAGTTGATGAGCCATAGATTCAGCTGTACAGGTCACTATAGGTGACTCCTGCTGATTTATATGCATTGTCGGCATGTTATGCATTGAGATATCACCTGGTTGATTTTGATGATATTGTTGCATGCTTTGATATTGGATATGGTTTATTTGGACATGGCAGTATTTGAATGTTGGTTTTCAGTATGAGTACGTATATATTTTTCTGGGAAGTATATATATTTACGGCGAGGGATTATAACTTTATATCGAAGTGATTTTGGAAAAACTTTGTTTTTGCCCACTCACGCTTTTGTTTTGTGCCCCTCCAGGTATTAGATAGCATTGGTGGCAAGCGAGGTTTCAAGGCAAATCTGACAGTGCACTATCCATGTAAATACTCTGGTTATTTTGTTAAGCCATTCTGGATTGCACCTAGGATGCTCGAACCTTGTAATTATGTTTTTTTTATCCTTCACACTTTACAATGATCTTTTATCACCAGTTATGTTATTTTAGTACTTATCATCTTTATATATGATTCCGCACTGCGCACATGGCTACGTCACGCTCATGTGACGGCCAGCACGTCCCGATATTTGGGTCGGGGTGTGTCACAAAGAAAGAACCTTAATTTGAGCCACTCCCACTCAATGGCACAATCTCTTGGTTTGAAGTCAAATCCAGGCGCAACCTCAATCAATCAAAACCCGTCTACTAGCGGCATCTAATAGTGGCACGCCCGCACCCACCAATCTCATGTTTGAGTAAATTCCCGGCATGCCCGCGAGGCCCATGGTGAATTTAGGGAGCGAACAGGAAGCTCCATAGATCAGCCATACCCGTCAACTAATATAGGCAGTAATGCCTCACTGCCTGGTGAGAACTTAAGTCCCAAGCCATGTGCGAGTCAAAGTTCCAGCCCCTTATTGCCGGTGATCTAAAAAATGGACTCTGTAGCTCGAGTGTCGATGTTAAGAAAACGCATAAAAGCGGCAGAGGACATGATCACTCTATCAAGGAATGATTGCCTGTGGCTATTTGCATTATGTGCAGCAGTGGATACTCCACTAGATGCTGATACCAGCGCTTCTCTTCGGAGTCTGCTAAGGAAGTGTGCTGCCTTGCGAGCTGCAAAGTCTTTACTTGATGATGAGGTAGTAATGTATTCTAGCCACGATTTCAGGTAGATATTTCGAGCAGTTAGAAGACTGAAGCTTTGTATAATTTATTGGATTTCTCCTTGAAGAAAGGTTCAGATTTCACTTTGTTACTTTCCTCAACCTTTTTCAATCAATCATTTTATGTATTGTTTGTTGAATAAATTAAAATACACAGAGAATGTGCATATACACAGATAGTATGCACATTCTTTGAAAAGGATGTCTCAATTGGCACACGTGATAAAAGAATTAGTTATCGTGTATATTCCCTTAAAAAGACTCGACAACTGGCTAGCATGCACAATTTTTGCAAAAGACTTCACAATTAGCGATCATGCAGATAAACAACTGGCTAGCTTTCCACTCACACAAGCATCTACTTTGCGTAAGTTTTCATTTCATATAGGAGGCATTGAAGGGAAGGGATCCCTATTTTTTTTTTTATAAAGATGGGGATTCGTTGTGGAGCCCCCACCAAATCAAACTTTAATGATCTGAACCGTCTATTTTTCAAGTTGAACCTCATAGATCATCCTAACAAAATATTAACCAAATCAAAAATATTTGAGGCATCTAATTGAGTTCAAAGAAACTGATGAACACTTTGTTCTAAGAAAAACATTGAAATCTCATCGTGATAATTGAATACGCAAATGATTTCGGATTGAATTGAATTTTTGCAAGGATGATCTATGAATCGAGACTTACAAAATAGATGATTAGGATCATTGAAGTTCAATGTGGAGTGAGTTCCACAACTAATCCCCATTTTTTGAATAAAATGGGGATCCCTTTTCTTAAAAGGCATGTACGTGCTTGTGTATATATGTATTGGGGTGTGCTATCAACACACTCTATTTTACCTCATACACACCCTCTTAATTTGTGGCCTTCGAAGCGACTAAATTAAAGAAGATCAAAAGACACATATACAGGCCCTTTAATTTGCGGGCGTGGAGAAGTGTGTCAAAATCTTTACCAACCTCACAAACTTCACAAATACATTTTCACTCAAATTGGGTTAAATTTTAGGCAGCGGCGATGGAAGAAACAAATCTATGCCTACAATTGCACCATCATGTAGTATCCTACAAGTTATCGACAACTTCAGCAAAAAACACATGAATGACTGGACACCCTTCAGGCTGTCTTATTCCACCTTAGGCAGTGCTCATGAGTACTGATGTGACGTACTAATCATCAGGAAACCTTGTTAACTAATTTCCAAGTTCGACCCTTTTGTTTTTTATTTGAGATGATGAAGCAAATATCTGATTTATCTGTTGGTCAAATTAGAAAGAAAGAAATCGTTCGAATGGTTAATCACTTCCTGTATCAGAATGAAGGTGGGAAAATATCACCCATAGACTTCTTGTATGAGCTATCTTGTACACGCGGAGATTTTGAGGATGTTTCGGTGATTGTCAACAGACTGGACAAGTTAGATCACTTTTTATTGGTCCAGAGGGACTACATTTTAAACCACTTGGTAAAATTCCTCATTCTTGAATTTATATGATTTTCTTGCATTTTGGACAGCATCTCCTCTTGCTGGGATTCCATATTCACCTCCTTGTACTGGAAGGCATTTCGGTCAACCTTGGGTATGTGTCTATCTTTACAACATTTATATATTTCCTGATACAGACAGACTGTCCAGGAGAACAACTATGGCACTAAAGTTTTAACTGAGATCAACAGGTCTTTAATTCCTCGACAAAGCTTCTACTGAAAAAATATTTACTATTGGTGATTGAGTATATCTGAAGCTACCATTGTAGAGTGACGTTAAAAACATTGGTATAAAAAGAAGACAATGTCCCCTCCTATTAGATTGCATTAGACTAATTAAGCACCGACTCGACTTGCCACCATAGAATCAAATTTGGTACTTACACGTGTTCATGCATTAGGAATATGCATTCAATCCAGTCATTTTGAACTCTAAATTTGATGGATTTGTTTTGGCCCTCAAATTCTTGAGTGTTCTTTTAGTCTTCTCGACATGGTTTGTCACTATATCCGAGAAGACATGTTGACACGTGATCTCTTTATTTTCATACTCATTCTTTGAGGAAGATCTGGTATGATTTAAAATTTCGAGGATGAAATTTCTATAAGGAGGGTACGTTGTGACGTCCTGTCCGAATTTAATATTATTTTATTCCCTAACCTTGGAAAATTATGATAATGCCCCTGACAAACTAATTGAAAATCCTACGTGGACATTTGAGTCCTTATCACTCTTTATCCCTTGCACTTCTTTCTAGGTAACACATTTTCTTATGAACACATGAGCGTGAACGAGGTGTAAATCGGACGATTTATGCACGTTTCTCAATGAGGAGCAAAATGGTAATTTTTCCTTTTGGGAATCAATTACTTGTTTATCGAGACAATAGTGAGTTGTCAGTATTACAGGCTGCAAATCGTACTATCGATGACTTATTCGTTGGGTTCGTTAACCAAGTGGGCAAGTAGACTTGTTTGCATGAGTATTTTACTAATTAGGTCTCGTTCCTAATTAATTATTGTTTGGGCTTGTCCCAAAGACACACACACACACTTACATACTCTCGGAGTACTCGACGATATGAATGCGTAGGCGTAAACGGAATCAAATTTGGAGTTATAATAAAGATTTTACGAAGCACGGAACACCAAGGGTAATTTAATAATTTCAAATCACGGGAGATATTTTTTTTTTTTTTTATCTTTTATGGCTTTGGGTTGTGTGCCATGTGGGGCCCACATGCCACTCCACCTCTCCCTCATGTCTCTCCCGTGTCTTAATCTGTCGAGCCTCATCTCCCTTGATGCCACCTCACTCATCTATCCCTCATTTCACTTTCTTATCCCTCTCTCTTAGACTCTCCCTATTTAACTTTCTCTTTATCAAACTCTCTTCTTCTCTGCAAACCGAGACCATCACTACACCAACTCGCCACTCCGACGAGAATCACCGCCACAAACCCAAAACAACACCTTGTCTCTTGGCCGTGAAACCAGAAACAAGCGCGGACTCACGAACTCGAACCCAAACACGAAGCCTTGTGTGGCACAGTAGCCACTACCACTCTCCACTGTCTCCTTTAGCTAAATTTATGTTTTTCCGACTAAAGTGAGGATCGAGATCCCTCGATTTCTCTCCCCTCTGTTGTTATGACTTAACTTCTGAGTATATGTGTATGTCTTTCTGATTGTTGGTACAGTGATAACTCGCGGGAAGATTTTCCCTAGATTCTGGCAAAAGAACTGTGGCTTTCATGCCACTTTAAATCATTTTTCTAGCCGTCTCCGGCAACCGTTGGCCCTCAAACTAGTATAAACCGATTCTCTACATTCCTAACTCCACTTTGGCTTTTAAATCATTAATTTTGGTTGAGAAATGAGATCGAATGGAGCTTCGAAAGTTGTCCCTGGTACCTACAAATTTGCAGGCTTCGCCCGAAAGGCGCGTATCGACGTACTTACAGGTGCAGGGGCGAGCGTGGGGGTTCACGTGGTCGGCGCGTGCAGCGCGTGGCAGCTTGTGCAGCCACCTTGTCCTGAATCTGAATCCGCCATCTGTTTTCCTAAATTTGATCGTTTTAAAATAGATTTGTTATTAGCCGAACTATGTATGAATATGCGAATTTACGGTAGTACATTATAAATTTCGTAAATGGTTTTGTTTCTAGGTGAAAGGCATCGCAAGGATCTTCAATGCCGCGAGGCAGGATTGGATATCATGGATTGCTATTATAAATTGTGAGTGGGTTTTGTTTTTAATTAGTATATATTTATTTGGTTTCCATATATATATACACACACACACACACACACACACACACACACACATATATATATGTTCACATCGCACTGATACACTCACTTTAGATCTATTGTAGTTGTCAGTCCTATCATGGATTGCTATTAGGACTCATATGTGACGCACATAGCGTGAGTGTTCACGTGCTTGTAGTACTAGAGCGTAAGTCATTATTACACCAAGTCCTCTTCATGTCAGAATAGTGTGGCAGCATATGTTGATGAGCACCTGATATTATATGTTTGTTGTGCGAGATATTGTGATCATCGGATGCTATAATACTATACGTAGTAGAAACATATATTTGGAAACTATACTTGTTTTACGGCGAGGGGTTATTTGTTCTTGAAAAGGTTTTTATAAAACTTTACTTTTAGGCCCACTCATCCTTGTTTTTCGTCCCTCTAGGATCTAGTGGTAGAGTTCTGTGACGACGAGGATCTCTAGCAAATGTTGATGTAGGAGATTACTTCTGATGGTATAATTCTTATTTTACTTTTACTGTACTTTACTTATGCTCTGACATCACGTGTGAAATGGGTTCAATCCCGCTCACATGCGCACTCTTGTATTTAGTCACTTTTAGGTTTAAATTTATTCACATTTTCTACATCACTACACGTTATGGCTTTGTCACCTTTCTGATGTTGGCCAGCACAACTCAATTTGGTGTCTAAGTAACATACCGAGTTGAGGTGTGTCAGTTTGGTATCATAGCATAAGTTTGGATAATATTGCAATCATCACACGCGTGAAGTAAGCATTCTCGATTCTTGAAGCTTAATTGTCGAATCTTGCCACCTCATCGAGTGTGTGCCAACTTTCTTAAGTTTTTGGTGACTTAGGTGAATTATCGAGCTGCCAGAAGAACGTTTTGGCGACCGCCTCTAGATTTTAAATGAAGAACCTTCTTGCCAAGGAATGTTTTAGATTGGAAATAAGTTGGTAGCCCTGATGCAGGCTAATGTTTGGTAATTGTGTACCACCGTATATTTACCAAGCAACACTACTAAATTTATGTAATCATTACCAACTCTTCTAAGATAAGAAATCTCAAACAACTTTGACCCTTGGCAGTGTTCATTTAGTATGTCACCTATCAGAACTTCTACTAAATTCTACTTCTCGTCGAAATTTCTAGAAATATTTTGAGCGACAATGTGGTACTAAAGTGGTAGCGCTCAATGGAAGAACATATGGGGGACAATCACTTTTGGTCCCCAACAATACTAATCTTTTAAACATAATAGTTGTAATCCCGAATCTTCAAGAGGAAGATCAAATTTCGGCAAACCCCATTATGAAGTCAAGCCAATAACAATTCATTTTCCCGTTCTTCAGACACTTCAACCGACACTAGTTTCCAAAATTAATTCCGACCCTGTACTCGTCACTACGATGAGTAAAGGCATGGGAGTACGAGTTGTTATACCTACGGTTAGTAGAGATACCAGAAGTAGTGATTAAATTTCCCTAGAATCAAAGGAACCAATCAACCGAAACTATCCATCGAAGTAGGCTATAACCTGTAATCAAGTGGTATGATTTCTGATACCGGACACATATCAGTGTCTGGGAGTGGTACCTTAATGCCAGAACACCGGTTCACAGTTTCACGGTGGCAGACAATATCAAAATATCATAAATGTGTCAATTAGCGGCACAATTGATAGACTGACTAATAATGAAAACCTGGGCCGAAGAAGCTGAAATCGTGGAAACTTAGGAGCAAGCCTTATAGGAGAGTAGTAAACTTGCAGTTGTGTTAACCATATCACCCACCTAGGTGGTCAAAACATTTTCGACCTAGTCATGAGTACGTATTTAGGACACCTTTATTAGGACTTCAATCGATTAGGGCACCACTCAATCCGTCACATTATTCTTGGTTGTTCAAATGTTTCAATCACCTGGTACTCTAGTCGGGTATGTCTTGTGAATCTCAATGCCATGAGACAGAGTTTACTTTGTCCCATGTGAATGCGGATACACCATCCTCTTTACCAATCCAATGATGCCAGTTAATCCATTTCATTAGATGATGTGATCATATTTTCATATTATTATCATATATTTCCTTTGGATTTTGTATATATGAAAGGGTTAAATGCACTAAATTCTATTGTTTTGTTTTATAGGCATTCTCCTCCGAAGTTACATGAACAAGAAGTGGAAAACAAGCTTTTTCGGTGTTTGAGTAATTCCAGTGGAGTACGGGGCTAATCAACTGCGCCAAGGTATATGCATTACAATAAGAAGATTAAACTACAACGGTTTTGGAGCTCAAATGGACATGGGAATGCTATTCAATGGCTTTTAGGAGAGAACTTAATTTCTAGCTTTTATTACTTTCATTTATTTTTCGTATCTTTCATACGGACTTAAAGTCCATTAAGATTATGATTTTAGTGGGGTTTAGTTAGGATTTTCTTGCCCTTTCCGTGGCTTTTATAAGGAGATTCACTCTCCTTGTTTGATAGGGGAAGCCACCAATAGCCACCAAATCATATCATATTGGCAGAGGTTGCGGCACAAGAGGGAAGAGTTTTTTTTTTTTCCTTTGCTAGGGCTATGATGTAGTTTGATCATGAATACTTAATTGCCTTGTGGCATTGTTATTATCAAATTTATATTCCATATTGAGTATCTTTTGCTATTCGTAATGCGCTTGATTTTTATTTACATACTTGATCACTATCTAAGTTTTAGTTAAGTTGACTTGATTCAAGTTAGAGTAGATGCCATACTTAACTTGGGTTTAGCTTCTTGCAATTGATACCATAAACCCCTATTTGTAAATGCCATGCAATTCGGGTGTGTGTGATTTTCCAATGATTTCCATAGAGCTTAATGGGTTCTTGTTTAAATTCATCTATATGCCGTAGAAGGTTAACATGTAAGGATACTTTTGGTGCAACTAGATGCCATGGCCATTGAATAATTTAGAAAAAATCGATCATCAATATTGGAGAACTACTTGAGCATAACATATTAAGGGAGTTAAGTAGAATTGGTTATAGTGAATTTGGATGCCCTAGGTCTTATTTTCTCATGTTTCAATTTATAATTTATATACATTTTATTTCAGTTTAATTCACAATATCATATCTTTTCCATTAAAGTTTCTCCACTATAATTTGTTTCATTGTAGTTAGTAAGAATTTTTAGAATCAATTCGATCTTTGTGGGACAATATCCGAGCTTATATGTTGTACGACAATTAACATTCTGAAGCATTTTTATATGAACTTTGAAAATATACAAAATGTCGATTTTAATTTTGAAATTGTTAGTAATTCTTCATTTTTGAAACCAACTAAATTGAAACATACTGTTACAATTTTATTGAAATTCATTCAAATATTCTAAAATCATTACAACGATTTTGTTACAATTTACTGGAGTCGTTTCGTATGTATCATGTACCATACCCTTGTCTTTTTTATTTAACAAACGATATTATCTACACTAAGAGGGAGGGGGTGGGTTTAGCTTCACAATGGGCCAGCAATAATGTTCACTTTTGGCGAGATCAAACCTAAGACCTCTCACTTCCAAGTGAGTAGGAATACTACCAGACCTTAATACTTAGCAGCTGTCACATACCCTTGTTTAATTTCAATCAACTGCCATGAACAACCGCCGCAAATTCCACCCAAAAAATAACCCTTCAGCTTTCCATTTTGCCACCATGCAATAGTGCAAGTGCAATACTGGGTTGTGAACCCCCAAAGCCCACCAAAGGGTGAAGCACATATTTTTTTTCCTATCAAATAAAACACACTACTTGTGCAATGCTAGGGGGCCATGGCTGCCACCGGTTTCATAGCAGCGTCACTTGTAAGAAGAACTGCTATGGTATTTGCTCTCTCACATCCTCTTCTGTTGACAAGCAGCAAGCTTTCTTGCCACAAGAACCCTATCTCATTTCCTCTCACTCCTCGCTTAAGTTCTTCAGTGTTAGGTTCCAACAGCACCAAGGGATAATATTAATAGAGAAAAGGAAAATTGCAGAGGAAAATATAAAGTTGTTTTTCATTCATCTACTCAAAATGGAATCACAATGGGATTGTATACCCACATCAGTCATTGCAGACAAAAGAGTTAGGTAGCACAGGTGTTGAGTCACCACATTTCTACTACTCCACTACTAGACAAAGGAATTAAACTAAGGAAATAGGTTGAGGTCTGGTAGGATCCTAACAAAGCACGCCCCTGAGAACAAGTCTGTCCTCAGGTGACAAAGTTCGGGAAACGGCTTAAGATTGGGTCAGCATCTTCCCAAGTGGCGTCATGTTCCGGTAGACCTTGCCATTTGATTAACTAGTGAGTGACGGCTTTGTTGTCCCATTTGAACATGTCGCGTTGCAGGATCAGTTCTAGGAACCACATAAAAGAGCCATCGGTAGTGACCGGGGGCAACATTACTGAGGCAACCGTATATGCATTGAGTTGAGGCAGTGACACATGAAATGTGGGATGAATGCAGAACTGAGGCTAACACCTGGAAGGGGCCGTAATAGGGAGGAGCCAATTTTGGGCAGTGCGTTTTGGACATTAAGGTCTGCCGATATGGTTGGAGTTTGAGGAAAACCCAAGCATCAACGTTAAAAGTCCACTCCGACCGATGTTTGTCTGCTTGTTGACGCATCCGATATTGTGCTACTTGAGTATTCTCCTTCCGGTGCTTCAGTAAAGTGTTTTGATCCTTAAGATTAACATCAACTAGGTAGACCAGAAAGGAACCTGAAAGGTAGGATGACACCGTGTGTGGAGGGTAGCTATAGACTGCTTGGAAAAGCGTCATCTTGATCGTTGAATGAAAGGTAGTATTATACCAGCATTCTGCCCACGGAAGCCATCGAATCCAAGTACTCAGTTTGTCCATGACAAAGCTTATTGGATAGTGCTCCAATATTTGGTTGAGGACCTCCGTTTGGCTGTCCGATTGTGGATGATAGGCTGAGCTTTTGTAAAGTGTCGTTTGTTAGTGTTTGAAAAAGGCAGTCCAAAATTCACTAAGGAAAATCAGATCCCGACCACTTCCAATGGATGCAGGCATACCGTGTAACCGAAAAACCTCCTGAATAAAAACATCTTTAATTTGGGGTGCGGAATAAGGATGCTGGATAGGGATGAAATGCCTATATTTGGAGAAACGATCAACGACCACCAAGATAACATTTTGACCGTGGGTCGAGGGAAGACCTTCGACGAAGTCCATGGTGATATCTATCCACACTTGGGTCGAAATAGAGAGTGGCTGCAATGGACCTGGTGGTTTGATGGTTTCATAGTGGGTGCGTTGGCAAACATCACAAGCTGCCACAAAACTCTTGACATCCTTTTTGAAGCCTGACCAATTGAAGTTATAGGTGAGGCATTTGTAGGTGCGTAAGAATTTGGAGTGGCCTGAAGAAGGAGAGGCGTGGAACTCCTTGAGAAGGTGGGAACTCCACGGGGACGTAGAAGGAACAAAGTTACCGGACTTGTAATAGAGAAGGTCTCCCTGCAGCTGAAATGAGCCCTAACTGTTTGGAGCTTGCTGCAATGTCTTAAGTATCTCGGACGTGTGAGGATCCGATGCATGTAAGGCCTGAATCTCAGTCACACAATCAAAGAGCGATTGTGATAGACCCATTAAGGATAGCAGTTCGGGGAGGTGGGACAATGTATCGGCGGCTGCATTGGAAGCTCCCAATCGATAATCCAAGGTCAAGTTGTAACCAAGGAGTTTCAGCTGCCATTTTTGTTGTGCTGGAGTGGTAATCCCCTGGTCCAAGAAGTATTTGAGTGTTTGGTGGTCCGTAAGTATTTTGAAGTGGTGTCTAGCAATTATGGGCTCCATTTTTGGACGGCAAACACCATCGCAAGCATTTCCTTGTCATACACTAAGAGCGTTTAATGTTTGGGTGCCAAGGGCTTGCTAAGGAATTCGATCGGGTGGTGATCTTGGGATAGCACAGCACCAATACTAACGTTAGAGACGTCACACTCAAGGGTGAAATACTTGGTGAAGTCGAGAAGAGCCATGACCGGTGTGGTGGACAGTGCCTTATTGAGAGTCAAGAAGGCTATGTCTGCTTTCGGGGAGGGCTTGGCAATGAGACCAAAATGGCGGACGGACTTGCGGTAATAGCCAGTGAGGCCCAAGAATCCTCGAAGAGCCCGAACATAAGAAGGTGTCGGCCACTCGATAATAGCTACAATCTTAGAGGGGTCAATAGTAACTCCACGAGCTGAAATGATCTGGCCTAAATATGCAATGGAATCCTGACCAAAAAGGCACTTTGACGGCTTCAAATGGAGTTGGTGCATCTAGAGAATATCAAAGACAGCAGCTAAATGTGATACATGGTGATCTAAAGAGTCACTGAAGACCAATATATCATCAAAAAATACGAGGACGGATTTCTGGAACAGTGGCTTCAATATTGAGTTCATCAATGCTTGGAAAGTGGTTGGAGCGTTGGTAAGGCCGAAGGGCATGACGGTGAATTTGTAGTGACCCTCATGTGAATGGAATGCAGTCTTGTGGATGTCTGCCTCATGCACATAGATTTGGTGGTAACCAAGCCCCCTTCAATTCGGCCAAGAGATCATCAATAATGGGAACCGAAAAATAATCCTTGATGGTGACTGAATTTACCACTCGATAATCAACACAAAAACATCATGAAGAGTCGCTTTTAGCCACTAATAAGGCTGATGAAGAAAAGGGACTCATGCTGGGACATATGAGGCCAGCTGCGAGCATCTCTTCCACTTGGAGCTCGAGTTCTGCTTTTTGGGCATGCCCATAATGAAATGGCCGGACATTAATCGGCCTCGTGCGTAGAAGTAAGGGAACTTGATGATCAATATCACGGTGTAGGGCAAGGACGTTGGTGGTTGAAAGAGTCCGTGATACTTTGTGAGGAGGGAGTAAATGCTGGCCGGTGTTGGGGAATGAGGTTGAGACGCTGTAGTGAGACTTGAAAGCTACGTGACAAAGCAGATAGCAGTCCCACTGGCAACATCGACACTTATAGACACAGGGGAGCCAAGCGTGGTCGAGGTGGAAGACCTTACCAATTGATAATTTGTCATGTGCACTAAGAACTCCATGACCTTGAGCAATGAAGCCCAAAGTCTCTAACCAGTCCACTCCTAAAACCATGTTGCAGCCCGCCACTGCGAGGAGGTAGAAGTCACTAGTGAGTGTATATCTTTGAAAGCTCATAGAAACTTGGTGAACGACCCTCTTGGTGCGAAAACAATAGCCTGTTGCCACCATGACGGCCTCAGTTCGAGAAGGATCGACCTGCAACCCCAAACGAGCCGCTACTTGGGGGTTGAGGAAACTTTGATTAGCCCTGGAGTCGATAAACACCTGAACTATTGTTTGGAGAATGAAGCCTTCTAATCGTACAGCGCGGCCCCAGGCACACTTAGTGGTTGAGATAGCGTTAAGGGCGATATGATGCTCCGGTTATTCGACCACGGCGGGTAGTAGGCCATGTTTAAATTCAGGGAGTCAACAGCTGCAAAGCGCTGAAGCAGTTAGGTTGTGAAGGTGGCCCAAGATGAGAGAAGGAATTTCATCTTAAACCAACGGAGCCAGTGGACTGCGTCTCCACCAAGATGGAGGCTGGCGATTGTCACGCGGCGATGTTCAGCGATCTCATGGTAGTCCAAGAATTCTTCAACCATTGCAATCCAACTGTAAGGATCTTCCCCAAAAAAACGAGGGAGTTCAATTTTCAATGTTTTGGGGCTAGAGAAGGTCAAGGAAAGGGGTTGGTAGGTGTAGGTGCAATAAGGTTCTTGGGTCAAGGGAGAGGGGTTTGGGCCGCTAGAGGGAGAGGGAAGATAGCGTGAGGTGAATGGACAAGTCAGTGAGTGGGTGAGGGCTAAAAGTGGTGGGGTAGAGAGACCCCATGTGGGTGGAAGGATATGAGTGTGGACGATAGAAAATGGGGGTGGAGCCTAGAGAAATGGGAATGGATCCGATTGGAATTTAGGAGTTGGGTTGGTGAAGGTTTTTAAGAGAGCGAACTTCCTCTAGGATCGTCTATTGAACTTGGTCTTGACGGATCTGGTGGACAGAGAGATCGACGATAGAGTGCTGGAGACCGGTGATATGATGTTGGAGGTCGTCATAGCGGACGTTCATCAATGACATGGACTCTTGAAATGCTTAAAGCTGAGTGAACATTTGGTGTTGCTGAAACTCCCGGTGCAACTCGTCCTCGGTCATATCAGCCACTGTGACTGACGCCTTGCTTTTGCCCATGGATGCACACCTGGGCTCTGGATACCAAATGGTAGGTTCCAGCAGCACCAAGGGATAATATTAACAAAGAAAAGGAAAATTGCAGAGGAAAAGATAAAGTAGTTTTTCACTCATCTCCTCAAAAGGGATTCACAATAGGATTACCCACATCAGCCATTACCGACAAAAGATTAGGTAACACAGGTGCTGAGTCACTACATTTCTACTACTTCACTACTAGACAAAGGAATTAAACTAAGGAAATGGGCTGAGGTTTGGTAGGATCCTAACATTCAGGTACTGTGAACAAATCCCTCTTTCGGGTACTTTATTATTAAGCATAAATCATGTTTCTTTCCCTCTTCATTGTCTAATTTCTTGTAATTTTTTACTACCCATTGGTTGAATTGTGGATTGATTTGGTTGAATTGTGGATAGGATAAGTTGAAGTGGCAGAGCAGAAAAAGGTGGATAAGTTTAATATGTGATGGGTTTAATGATTTATTTTTTTCATTTATTACATGTGTTAAAATAGACTTTGTTGCAAACTTGCAGTTACCTAGCATTATTGTCATGTTTTCCATGTTCGTGTCATTTTCATGGCATACTCGATATTTTAATGGGTCGTGTTGTGTAACACCCGTTAAAATAAACAGGTACTATGACCCGACTCGAAATCGACCAGTTAATATTATCGAAATCGACCAGTTAATATTAACGGGTAATATGACCCAACCCGTTAAAGAAAATATAATTTAAATCAATAAATAATCAAATGAAAAACATAATACTAATTAAATTAGTATCTATATACCACATTTTCCCATAAATATTATATCATAACATGAAAACACATTTGTCTTACAAGTATTGCACACCGCAACATAAGTGCCAAATGAAAAAACATTAGTACATTACTACAACATATTTTTAATTAATGTAGAAGTGTGAAAATTATAAAAAAAAAATGCAAATGCTCGTAATGACAATGATAAGCACTACAACTTCTGTGAAGAAGTCAACTCTGAAATTTGCCATTATAATCGCAAAAACCATAGATTTAAATTTAATCGTTGATTGTCGTTTATGTTTATGCTTCATTCTTCTAACCGAATTTCATTTTTTCAAATTTACTTTATGAAAACATGATCTTTTAGCGAATGCAGAAGGATGAACGATTTGGATCGTTGATATCACGTTATGACTTTTATGGTTAGTAAAAATATTGTTTGGTGTTTATAAAGTCTCTAGAAACTGTATAACATCGACTCATATATTTAGTTAACTGTAAACATCGGAACGTGAAATCAACGATCCGAACCGTTCATTTTTCTGCATCCAGTAAAATATCATGTTTTCAAAACACAATATTGGAAAAATGAAATTTGGTGTGAAGAATAGAGTGCAAATGAAAATCAACGATTAAATATAAATCTAGGATTTAGGGATTATAGTGTTGGATTTCTGAGTTGAGCCTTCACGAATGTTGTAAAGCTTTACATTTTTCACACATCTACATTAATTATTATGAAATTTTATTAATTTTGCCCTCAAACAAAAAAATAATCATGAGGGTTTGGAGGGTTTTAAAAATCTAAGATGTAACCATTGTATGATCTTACAGGATGCAATCGCGAGTGTTTATATATTCTTTCATATTTTTCAACTTGTACATTAATTATTATGAATTTTTATTTATTTTGAACCCCCCAAATGTAACAACCCGTCTTTAATTTTACGATTTTATTAATTTTAAATGAGTGAATTGACGAATATGCCCTTAGTGGTGAGATTGTTGACTTTCGTTGACCATCTTTTGGTGACGTGTACAAGCTATTATTGTAACATATTCTCGAAGTACTCGACTTACGAACGCGTAGGTGCAAGCGGAATCGAATTCGGAGTTACGACGAATATTTTATGGAACTACGAATCCGAAAAATACTTTTGTAAAAATTACTATTTTATATTTTGTTACAAACCGACCTGGGCTCCACCACATCCCGGGCTCGGCTTCGCCGTAACACGATATTGTCCACTTTGGGCCCCAACCATGCCCTCACGGTTTTGTTTCTGGGAACTCAGACGAGAACTTCTCAGTGGGTCACCCATCTTGGGATTGCTCTTGCGCGAACTCGCTTAACTTCAGAGTTCCTACGGAATCAAAAGCCAATGAGCTCCCAAAAGGTCTCGTGCTAAAGGAGGTGAGCATGTACATATAAGGCATAGAGGATCCACTCCCTTGGGCGATGTGGGATCTAACAATCCATTGCCCTTAGGGGCTTGATGTCCTCATCGGCACACTTCCAGCCGGGGATTGATTGTGACGACCCGTCCCTACTTTTCACTGTAATTTCTTTTCCATTGGTGTGAATTGATGATTTTACCCATTTTAGACAAAAGTAGAATCTGACGTGGACGTGGGTTTTCGGCTTTCGATTTCATTTTCCTGGTTTCGTACTAAATTAGTGCTTGTCGCTACAAATGCAGGGGACCTGAAACGGATCTGTAATGAAAAAGTTGCGCTCCATTAAAGTACGTTAAATACGGGTATTTTTGTACACGCGCGTACAAATTTACAATATCAGAACACTGTCAAAGAGGCCGATTTTGTACATTTTAAATTGTACAAAATCCATCCATCCATCCAATCCCATTTCTCAAAAAGGGGATCCGTGTTCCCCCATTTCATCCACCAATCAATTTCAACTGTTCCTTTTCCCGGTTTCACTCTCCACCACTCACATCCTTTCCCTCAAGATTGGCACCAATCAGAAACTGACCTCACTCTCTCTCTCATGTCCCTCTGTTTACATTTCTCTCACTTATCTCCTTTCCTCAAAACTCTCTCCTTTTCTCTGCACGCACAGAGAGCTTCGATAGCCCCAAACACAAGGAGCTGCTGCTCCATTTGGTTAGAAAACATTCAGGAAGATCTCACTGTTCACTCACCCTCTCTCTTCTCTTACACGGCACAGTAACTGTGCATCCATTTTCCACGACATGTCGCCGTCTCCGGCGAAGGTAAGCTTCAAGACTCCTTTGATCTTCCTTCCCTGTAGTCTATATTACTTGGTTAGTGATTAAAAATGGCTTTGGTGAAGGTGTTAGCATGAAAACAACTGGAGGGACATTTTCCAGAAATCTGGAAGCTTCAAAACCGTGGTCGTTTGGCCACATTCTAGCCATTTTGCCGGCCAACCTCGTTCTCCGACGAGCCTTCTAAGGGTATTAATATCTCCTCTATATTCCTAACTTCAAAATAGCTTTTGAATCACTGAGTTTGGTTAACTATCGAGTTAGAAATCAACTCTGAAAGTTGGGAAGACATTCCCAAATTTCTGGAGAGGTTTGACCGTGGCCATTTGGCCACGTTCAAACCATTTTTCCCGACCAACACGAACCACGACTGAGCTTCCAATAGGTATAGCCTTGTTCACTACATTTCTAGCTTCATATTCGTTTTTGTATCACTGAAAATGGTTAAGAATCGAACTAGAAATTAGCCTTCAAATTTGGGATGAAATATCTTAGATTCTGGAAAAAATTAGACCGTGGCCATTTGGCCACATTCAGGCCATTTTTCCGGCCAGCACCGATCTTAACTCGGCCCTACTTTGGTATGGTTTTGTTCCCTGCATTTCCCATTTCATTTAGGTCTTTGAATCATCAATTTTGGTTGAGAAACGAATGAGTTATCGCTGTTTAAAGTTTGAGTTTCACCCCAGATTTTCAGTCGAAAATCTACAGAAAAAAGTAAAGAAGAAAGGGCCTATAAGCCCAAATCCTTAGTCCTAACCGGCCCCAAACCTTTGGGCCGATGGTTCCAGCCCAACCCGGTTTCAATTGGGAATATTCCTTCTGTCGATTTTTTTCTTGAAAACCCCTCCTAGGCTAATTTCGACGTCCTGGACCCATTTCCGATGTCCGTTTTCCCAAATTCAATTGTTTTAGTATAGTTTTATTAATTGTACCCTTTTATGTGCCTAGGTGCAATTATTATTGGAGACTCCGGCTGCCTAGCTTGATTTAATGTGGCTTCACAAGTAACAGTGAGTGGGCAGTTTGTTTTTATACCTATACATAGTTATAGTTTCCCATGAATGCGTATTTACTTCATTTTTACGCTTATATTGCCAAGTATCGTTATTGCGATATTAAATGTGATAAATGCTGCTATATAGTTGAGATATTACTATCATGACATTCATACATATTTGTACATGCTCATCTTGCTGCACCCTGGTGTTAGTACTCCGCCCCAGGGCTAGGGCCAGTCCTTCACGTGTATGTTCACATCCGCACCATTCACTCGCCTTGGATCCAAGTTAGGTGCCAGTCCTGTCGGGTAGATTGCATTAGGCAATCCGACTTGTATGTGATCGTGCTTCTGCACCAGCCTTCACGTGATCGTAGTACTAGAGCGTATTGATTACACCCAGTCCTGTTGGGTAGAATTGCATTAGGCAATGCCGACTCGTGTGCTAGCATACATTGATGAGCAATTGATTATCTCATGACCATATTACTGTGACATTTGATATATCATGTCTTGGCATATTACTGGTTATATTGTTGATGTATTATTGTTTACATACTTACGTAGTATGTTTTAAGGAAACTATACTTGTTTTACGGCGAGGGGTTATTATATTCGAAAATAAAGGTTTTCTCATAAACATTGTTTTGCTGATCCACTCAACTTTGTTTTTCACCCCTCCAGGTTTAGTAGCTGGGCTTACGTGTAAACGAGGGTTCTAGCAAATCTCAGGAGATGGTTATCTTCAGCGGTATAACCATCACCCTAATTACTGTACTGTTCTTATGCTCTACCATCACGTGTGAAATGGGTGCAATCCCGCTCACCCGTGCACTCTTTTGTTTAGGCACTTTTAGGTTTAAATTTATTCACATTCTTTTTCCACTACACTACACTTTATGGCTTCGTCACCTTCCAAGTGTTGGCCAGCACAACTCGATTCGGAGTCCAAGTGGACTTTCCGGGTCGGGATGTGTTATATTTTATATATTTCTCTTAATTAGTATATTAATATTATATTATTATTTTAATATTTTCTGGTAGGATATTTTGATTTTTTATCATTTTTTTGGCCCAAGGGGTCTACACCCATACCAAATTCTCCTCTCCTCTCTTGCCACGTGTCAATCATCCCCAAGACATTTGGATCCCTTTCTCTCTTCTCCCTCACTTTTCCCTCACCTTTCCTGAGTTTCTCCTCTGCAACACCAAATGCAACACCACTGCCACCACACACCATCTTCTCCGGCGAGCTTCACCAAACCACCACCTGGGTTTCTCTCTCTTTCTCTCTCTCTCTAATTTTCTTTGTCTCTTCCTCAGCTCTTTCGCTTGTCTCTCTCTCTCTGCAAGTGTTGAGATACCGACTACCACCACTCGTCATATTCGCCGGCGAGTCTTCACCTCACCAGATCACCACCATCACATTACTTTTTTAGGCCTTGAAATTAGGACAGAAACGCGTAGGGAGCCAAACTCGAGGACTCTCGACCTCGGTACGAACTTAGAGGTTTTCCCAACGAATCTTCGCCATTCATGGCCGTGGTAAGCCTCGCGACGTTTTAAACCCTTTTCCTTTTTATCCTCGTAATTGTTACTAATTGTGTTGATGTGTTTTGGACGATGGAATTACATGGAGACACAGGGGGAAAGTTCCCCAATTTTTTGACGGACACCCTGCGGCTTTGAGCCATTTTCCGGCCAACTCTGGCCACAGCTTAGTCCCATTTAGGTATATTTTGAATCCTTGCCTTCCTAGCTTCAGTTTGGTTTTTAAATCTTTGATTTTGGTTGAGTTTTGAAACCATTATGGCAATTTGAACTTTCCCGGCCAATATTTTCCAGAATCCGGCCTTCTTCTTCATTGGGTCTGGTGGGTGCGATCTGATCGGACCCGACTCGATAAAAAAAAAAGAGTGAAAAGCCCAAACCTGGAACCGGCCCAAATCAATTCAGATTTTAGAGGGAATATTCCCTTGATATATTCCGTTAACTTCCCAGTTAACTTTAACAGAATATTTCGTCTAAGGATGGAATATTCCGTTTAAGTTAACTGTTGACCGTTAGTTGACTTTTTCGAAATTTTCTCGAAAATCCCCTTAGGCTAATTTCGACATCTCGAGTCCATTTTTGACATCCATGAAGTGAAATTCTGAAGTTTTAACAAAGTTGACCGCCTAGACGGTTTGGTTGACTTTTTAGGGTTGACCGTTGACATTTTACGAAAATTGTCCGAGACCCTTCTTAGAGTATTTCGACTCTCTGATTCCAAATCCGCACTCTATTTTCCTAGATTTAATCGTTTTAGTGGAGTTTTACTAATGGGTCTCAAATTATGCTTAGGTGCGATTACTATCGGAGATTTCGGTTTTCCTAGCTCGAATAGATGTTACATCGCAAGTAACTGTGGGCGGGTCTTTTCTTTTATATAGTATGTACATATGTATTTGTTTAGTTTCCATATATACATCTAACAATGAATTTTCTTTGTGATGCTATAATTAAATTAACGTTTATAAAAAGTGTTGTAATGATGAGAATTAGGAAATCATTATAATCCTACGGGATCCACAGGTAAGCATACTATAAGGGGATGCCTTAATTATATTTGCAGCCATGAATAGTATTTTGTTGACTACAATTATTGAATTATTGTTGCATGGTCATATTTATGTTAATTGCTCATCATGCATGCTACACTGGTGCTTGTACTCGCCCGAGCTAGGGCCAAGCTGCATGTGTATGTTCACATCCCACTGTACAATCACTTTGGATCCATTGTAGGTGCTAGTCTTGTCCTAGATTACTATAGGCAATTAGGACTCGTATATGACGCACATAGTGCTAGTCTGAAGGAAATATTTGTGAAAACTAGTCCAAAAGAAACCTTAATGATGAAATGTTATAAAGTTCTTTATATAGTCCCTTCAATTAAGTGACAAAAGAACCAAAACCCTTCATCCTCTAATGTGGTTGGCCTTACGGGTTCATTGGGCTTTCAAGCCCTTTGTGTTTTCAAGTTGTCATACAACTTGAGTTAATGGGCTTGACATTCAAATCTCATTGGGCCTTGCGGCCCAAAACCAACTCGAGGTCTATAACGAACATATTCGTTTGATTAATTAACATATTAATTAAACGTAGCCATAAATAATCAAATCATTTAATTATCCTTACTCATTTCCGTTGTTTCTTCAATCTCTTACACAGTGTATGATCCATTAGGTTCCTTCTAGGGAGGCAGTGGGTGATTAGAACTCTTCAAATTGATTGTGAATTGAAACATATTATCAATTCTCCCTTTAGTGATTATACACCTTTAGGGTTTCCACAAACCATGAGTGACACCCAGCAGTATATTATGGTTACCCAAGCCAATCAGAAGAGGTGGAGAACCTATCCAGTTTAGGATTACAATGCAATACGATCTTTCTCTAATACAATACTCTTGACCACGTTGTTTGGTTTGATAGTTCATTCATGTCTACTATCCAATGTGATTCTTTTACATATATGATTACCTTGAATGTGATTTGGAATGACTTCCTAAATCTCATTCATGCTCTGGCCAGAGATTCTTAATCATATCATAGAGTATTCTCCCTCAAATGGTTTGAATGTTAGAGATCCCTTGTTGTGCTTTCACTTGCCTCCATGGCTAAGTAGCTTAACCCCAACTATGTCGTGGACACCTTTTGACGGAGTGAATTTGACATAGTCAAAGATCAAGGACCTAACCACAAGACAACTATGATGCCTCAGGTCAAAGGACTACTTTGCATTATCCCAACCATAAGTTCTCATGTGACTTGAGTATGAGAACTCCTTGTTGATCGTGTTCAGTGGACTCATTCTCTATTGAGCACCTACATGCTTGTCTTGGTGTCAGTCACACCAATGACTCGAGACCAATCACATTCTCTAAGAGAAGACATAACATGTATTGATCTTAACGGACTGTCAATGTCCAATTAGCAATCCTATGATCATGAACGTTTAGGGTATGTATACAAAAGAGAATGGTCTTATGAATCTAACTTCTTTAGATCATATTCTCCCAATTACATATTCATTGGACTTATCATTTAATCATATAATATTTATATGAGACGGCTTTAAACAATAATCTTTGCCCTTTATATTAAACTAGATTAGTTTAACATGTGAAATGTTTGTAAAGTATCATCATACGATTGGTTTAGGGCACATTTCCAAAAGTCTCCCACTTGCATTAGAGCCAATCAACTTGGTCATCAGTGATGATATCTCTTCTTATTTCATTTCAAAAATGGCTGAGTAGTAGGCCTAGACAATGGATATCTATATGTTATTCTATAGAAGTGACCTTGAGAGTAACGACGTCACCAGTATACATGATTCCCAATCATGTGGTTCAGTTTCTCATTTGAGTTTGGATCTTGATGAGACATTGATTCCCTGGCTTTAGCTATCACCCCATTAGTGTTGTAGTGTGGGTACACTAGAGACACTTTCTGGTTGGAACCGAATGGAGAGTTCATAAATGAACTTTCCCATCCAAACAACATTGTTGTAAGCTTCTATATGGCAATATATTTTGCATGATGGAACATACTAAAGTCATTACTTTTAACGTTTCCACCCCAATATCTCTTTAGTCATAATAAAGAAATATCCAATTATCTTTTCATTCAAAATGAAGAGACATCAAATGATAGATACGATATTAGATTCATAATCTAATACATTTACGTTTCCATTGCGTTACTATAATTCTTCCTAATTCTTGAGGAATCTATCCTTTAGTATTTCTTAAATACTTAAGGACTCACTTGACAGTTGCCATGGTTCTGATCCTGGGCTTGCATTGATATCGTCTTGTATCGATCTTAGCACAACTCATATGAATGTTTTTCATACAATATGAAATACGTAAATCACCTTTCTGCGTATGCATAAAGGATTTTATTTATGCTTTATGCTTCTTTGGGAGTCAAAAGGGTACATTCCTTTTTAGAAGAGCAACTCCCAGTTTAACTGGAATTGTCCTCTCATTTGAAGTTTATCATTCGAGAAACTTTCTACATCTATCGTCTATCACTAGGGATTAAGATAATCCAATGATATCTTGAAATCTATCATTATAGATTTCCATCCTATGTATATAGACTATGTCTCTCATATACATTCTATCGTTATAGAATGTTTAAAGTCATAACTTTAACGAAGAAGAATTCCTTTCATTTTCAAAATTAATATATCATATATATATATATATATATATATATGTTCAGATTTAGGAATATGATTAACTCCCACTAATCTTTTGTAAACCTAGTAAACAAAAGATTCATTTACATCTTTATGAGAAATCAAATGATTTGATCTTTCTCTCATAAGACGCTTATGGCTCCCACTAGCTTGCTAAGATTCATGATGGATGGATCTCTACAACTTACACGTCTTGTGATTCCTAGTCTTAGACATATATTATCAAGACTATCTTGATATTGGTTTCGGAAACTCGTATTAGGTCGAAACAACGAATCACCATTTAGTTGTAACTAGCAATCTTCGAATTAACAGAAACCAAGACTACGTGAAAGATGGTTTCTTCCAAGTCAACCAATCTTGTAGATTGTAGTCACCTTAAGCTACCAATTAGCTATGAAGGTTCCATTATTTCGGGTCAAATGGTACTATACCATTTCCTTGAGTATATGTTGTATATACACTCAATGTAGTTATAAGGATTTTCATTCTTATTTCTTTCGAATTAAGAGGTGTAACTCTATGACATAGTCATAAAGTTCAAACCATTCAGCTGAGACGGTTTATAAATCCTTCTCGACTACCTTGGAGCTAGTGGTGTAGGCACTAGGTTGTTATATATTTTGATTATCATCTTGTCTCTCAAAGAACTCATTCTTTGAGTTCTATCTCTCGTTCATTTGCTTTATCTTAGGCAAATCCTATTGTAGGATTACAATGAACTACTCAACAAATAACATTTGTTAGTTGGTGTATAAAAGTGATATCCAAAGGTTAATTTAAGGATATCCCACAAGATTGTCCTCAAACAAATATTTCTTATTAGCACACAACCCCAAATCTTAACACGCTTAAGACTTGTCTTTCTTTCCAACTACATCATATGGAGTCATGAAAATTTTGGAAGATCTTCTAATTGACAATCATATTGTCTTAGAAGTATATATCCTATATATGGGTATTTGATGCTACTTTCCTTGATATCTTTCAAGGAAACTCTTATGTGTTATTTTTCCTTGGATCAAATCAAAAGAGGTAAATACTTTAGACGTCCTACTCATCAACTTACATTCTTGAATTCTTTGAAACCTTTTGCAAAGTATTCGGACTTGTGTTTATTCAAAATAAACAATAGTCCAACCGAGAGCAATCTTCGGTGAATGTCATTCAACATGAGTAGTATTATGTTGTGGACAAGTGCCACTAACATCTAAGTGAATTAACCTTAACAGCTTTGTGATTCTTTCTTCTTTTCAAAAAGAATAAAGATTCGAACATTTCGTCTCTATACAATTTTAACAAGAAGGCATTGGATCCAAATCTAACGATCCAAAGCATCCATCTATGACCAACTTGTAATTTATGTTTTAGAGGTGTCACAACTCAGTGGGATTAGTCACTACCTTGCAACCTTTTGGGTTTTAAGCATCGTTATATTCTAAACAGTTTAAAACTACCACATCATCTCTACTATAGAGACAATCAATTAGATTACAATCATCCAATCAATCATTAATAAAGAGCAATGTTTTGTTAAACAAAACATTCATCCATCTTTTATAGTGACGGAATTAAGTTCCTTATTCAAATTGGAATGTAAAGACAATCTTTGTTTTTCCAATTTCTTTGGTAGTTCATATGAGGAAGTAAGTACTATCTGGATATGGTTCAAAAGCAACCTAATGATGAAATGTTATAAAGTTCTTTATATAGTTCATTCAATTAAGTGACAAAAGAACCAAAACCCTTCATCCTCTAATGTGGCCGGCCTTAAGGGTTCATTGGGCTTTCAAGCCCTTTGTGTTTTCAAGTTGTCATACAACTTGAGTTAATGGGCTTGACATTCAAATCTCATTAGGCCTTGTGGCCCAAAACCAACTCGAGGTCTATAACGAACATATTTGTTTGATTAATTAACATATTAATTAATCCTAGCCATAAATAATTAAACCATTTAATTATCCTTACTCATTTCCGTTGTTTCTTCAATCTCTACCTTACACGGTGTACGATCCATTAGGTTCCTTTTAGTGAGCCAGTGGGCGATTAGAACTCTTCAAATCGATTGTGAATTGAAACATACTTTCAATTCTCCCTTTAGTGATTATACACCTTTAGGGCTTCCACAAACCATGAGTGACACCCAGCAGTATATCATGGCTACCCAAGCTAATCAAAAGAGGTGGAGAACCTATCCAGTTTAGGATTACAATGCAATACGGTCTCTCTGTAATACAATACTCTTGACCACATTCTTTGGTTTGATAGTTCATTTATGTCTACTATCCAATGTGATTCTTTTACTTATATGATTACCTTGAATGTGATTTGGAACGACTTTCTAAATCTCATTCATGCTCTGGCCAGAGAATCTTAATCATATCATAGAGTATTGTTCCTCAAACGGTTTGAAGGTTAGAGATCCCTTGTTGTGCATTCACTTGCCTCCATGGCTGAGTGGCTTAAACCCAACTATGTCGTGGACACCTTTTGACGGAGTGACTTTGACATAGTCAAAGATCAAGGATCTAACCACAAGACACTATGATGCCTCAGGTCAAAGAACTACTTTGCATTATCCCAACCATGAGTTCTCATATGACATAAGTATGAGAACTCCTCGTTGATCGCGTTTAGTGGACTCATTCTTTATTAAGCACCTACATGCTTGTCTTGGTGTCAGTCACACCAATGACTCGAGACCAATCACTCTCTCCAAGAGAAGACATAACATGTATTGATCTTAACAGACTGTCATTGCCCAATTGGCAATCCTATGATCAGGAACGTTTAGGGTATGTATACGAAAAATAATGGTCTCATGAATCTAACTTCTTTAGATCACATTCTTCCAATTACATATTCCTTGGACTTATCGTTTAAGCATGTAACATTTATATGGGACGACTTTAAACAATTATCTTTGCCCTTTATATTAAACTAGATTAGTTTAACATGTGAAATTTCCGTAAAGTATCATCATATGATTGGGTTTAGGGCACATTTCCAACACAGTCTTCACGTGATTGTAGTACTAGAGCATAAATCATTATTACACCCAGTCCTGTCCATGTCAGAATACCTCTGCATGAACTCGTGTGTCAGCATATGTTGATGAGCACTCGATATGATATGTTTGTATATGCGTGATTATGTGATTACCATACGTTAGGTGTTTATTTACGAAATATTGTGACATTGAATTCATGAGATATTGCAGGCTATGGTAAGTATTTTTAGGGGTGGTTCGGTATAGGATCCCATACCGAAACCCTTGTCCGGATTCCCAAACCGAAATTTTCGGGAATCTCAATTTCAATACCAATCCCAAACCAAATTTTCGGGAATCCCGATTTTTGGGAATCCTGAAACTCCCATACCGAAACCCTTGTCCCGATTCCCAAACCGAAATTTTTCGGGAATCCCAATTTCAATACCGATCCCAAACCAAATTTTCGGGAATCCCGAAATAGTTTTGGGATATCGGGACAAATCGGGAATCCCGAAATGGTTTTGGGCTTTTGGACTAAAATTTGACATATTATGCTTTTGGGCTAAAATTCAACCTTTTATATTGAAAAATTGACATATAAGCATGCACAATCTGCCAATTTGTTTCTACTAATCTATGCACAAATCTGCCAATCAAATGGCAAGACCCAGTTAGTATATGCCTATTCAAAAGCAATATGCCAATATGAAACTTTAATATATGCTTGAGTAAACTAGTAAATTTATCTATAATCATGCTAGTCTCCAAAATTACGTCTAAAACGTTAATATATGCTTGAGTAAACTTCTGTACATATATAATATAAATATTATAGATAGATGTAAAGTTTTCTCAAGCAAATTGTAACTTATAATCTATCCATGTATTCATCTATCAATCTCCCATGTTTATTCTACATCTATGTATCCATCTATCAATCTCCTGTAATTTAAAAATTATGCATATGTTCCACTATCTATCTTAGGGCTCATTCCTGTATATGTTCCATCATCGATTTCCAGTGCTCCTTCAGTATTTCAATTTTCACTATTGTAGGTAGATGATGTTCCTATTAAAGATGTGATCCTATATATTTAAAAATTAAATTATATATATATATATATATTTTTTTCGGTTTGGTTTGGGAATACCGAAATCCCAAAAACTTGAGACCGATTCCCGTACCAAAATTTTGGGATCGGTTCAGTATTGGGTACCGAAATTTTCGGGAGTTTCGGTTTGGGATTTTTTCGGTTTGGTTTCGAGAATTTTTCGGTTCGGTTTGGGATTTTTGGGATTTTTTTCCAGCCCTAAGTATTTTCATAGTATACATAGTATGTATATTTTGGAAACTATACTTGTTTTACGACGAGGGGTTATTATGTTTTCGAAAAGGTTTTTACAAAGCTTTAGTTTTAGGCCCACTCACCCTTGGTTTTCGTCCTTCTAGGTTTTAGTAGCGGAGCTTTTGTGTCGACGAGGACCCTTGGCAAATGTTGGTATAGGAGATCACTTTGGATGGTATATTTCTTATTCAAAATTTACTGTACTTTACTTATGCTCTGACATCACGTGTGAAATGGGTTAATTCCTGCTCACATGCGCACTCTTGCATTTAGACACTTTTAGGTTTAAATTCTCCCACATTTTCCACATCACTACACTTTAGAGTTTCGTCACCCTCTTGGTGTAGGCCAGCACAGCTCAATTCAGAGTCCAGGTGGACATTTCGGGTCGGGGTGTGTCACCCAAAACAGTAACCATAAGGGTTTGTTGGGTGTTAAAAGTTCAAACGATGATGTACCCATTGTCAAAGCGTTAAGGATGCGATCACAAGCGTTTGCATATTTTTTCACACTTATAAATGAATTATTATGAAATTTTTAATGTGCTTTGAAAAATATTAATCTCTCTTTTGTGAGATTAAGTACTATGATCATTCGATTCATGTACTTGCGAGCACTAAAATTCGAGACTTAATGAGGTTAATTTTGGTTTATCCAATTTTCGCATCAAGTTTATGGTGGCGTTGCTGGGGATCAAATTTGATTCTTTTACTTACTTAATTGGATTGTTACATTTTTTGGTTGGTTTAGCTCTAATGTCAGTTGTTTTTTTTTTTGTTCAATAAAAAATTATTTTCCCATGTCCCTTGTTTAGCTTACCTATTGTTTTGTATTTTTGCAAAAAAGTGGAGCCACTTCATCTTTTTGCCTATACAAAATTTCAAGTTTGGGTGCGGATTAGGCCTAGCAAACTGATCATGTTTGTTGTGTTCGTGTTGACACACCCTGATCCGGAATGTCCACTAGGACTCCAAATCGAGCTGTGCTGGCCGACACCTGAAAGGTGACGAAGCCATAAAGTATGATAATGCGTAAACTATGAATAAATTTAAACCTAAAAATGCCTCAATAAACGGGTGCGCGGTGAGTAGTTATGGACCCATTCACACGTGATATAGAGCATTAGTAAAGTACAACAAAATAAGATAATGATTATAGCATCATAAGAAGCCACCTGTATTGAGAAGTGCCACGAATCCTCGTCGATACGGAAACTTTCAGCAATTAAAACCTGGAGGGGTGCAATAGAAAGTGTGAGTAAGCAACATAAAGATTTTCAAAATCATTTCAATTATCAAAGGTAGTAACCTCTCGTCGTAAAACTTGTATAGATTCCAGAAAATCATACTACGTATAAGCATGAAATCAAAAGTATACTAAGAGTAAATCCAGAAGTATACCACGACCCAGTATCTCATTAGCAATATAAATAATCATGTGCAACCCATACTAGCACGTAAGTCGAAGTCACCTATGGTGACCTGTACGATTGCACTCATATCTCATCAATCAATGCTTATACATAAGTCGGAGTCACCTATAGTGACCTGTACGACTCATCCATATCTCATCAATCAATGCTAGCTCATAAGTCGGAGTCACCTGTAGTGATCTGTACGACTCATCCATATCTAATCAATCAATGCTAGCTCATAAGTCGGATTCACCTATAGTGACCTGGACGACTCATCCAAGTAATACGTCAGCCGGATCCACCTCTTGTGGCCTGTACAGCTGAACCCATAGCTCATCACATATCCCTGCACACGAGTTGGAACCACCTCTAATGGTCTATACGACATGACTGGGTGTAAATAAGTACGCTCAAGTGCTACGATCACGTGAAGACTGTGCGAATAATCACGGGTCACCGACGAGTCGGAACCACCTATAGTGGTATGTACGATAGGACTGTGCACCTGCCTTGGATCCAAGGTGAGCGTAAGGTGCGGGAGGTGAACATCACGTGAAGGACTGTGCCCTGACCACGGGCAGGAGCACTAACATTGGGGTGCAGGTTTATGAGCTCTAACTGCATCTATTATAACATGTACGACCCATAGGCAACCTGTGCGACAGTGTCGAAGTTGCCTATCATTGCAACCTGTACGACAAGGTCGAAGTTGCCTATTATTGCAACATGTACGACAATGTCGGAGTTGCCTAAAACATACATGTAGTTATGCCATAACTCCATCATTTCAACTAATACCACAAACTCACCTGAACTTACTTGGTTGTCCTGCGTTCACCTTTGCACTTCAAAGCATTCACAATAATTATGTGCAGGTAATATACATATGGATATACCATGATGCAATCTAATACTCAACCATGTCATAGCATTTTCAAGTATATACATATATATAATATGGCATAAAATGCATAAGCTGTAACGCCCTACTCCCGAACTATTATTTTCGGGAATAATTATCGATGATAAACCCAACTAGACACTAGTTTAGTTAACTTTCATTACTTATGTTTCCTTACTTTAATTTCTTGATTCTTCACACATTGATTTATGACCAACATTTAACCACCAAAACATAAGGTTAAATCTCACATTTTCCACCAATGTCCCTCACATTGCTCAATTCCCCAAACAAGGCTATTGTCTCAATTATTTAGTCTCATTTATTTTATGGTTGCATCTAACGTCTCGTTAGACTGCCTATGTACCCTAAACAGGGATCAAGTCATTCGTAGTTCGCACTAGTACTTCAAAGCATTCACAGTAATTATATTAGGTAATATGCATAAGTCAACTTAAAAACATTTGTGGAATATCAATCATGTGTATATACATAATAGAAAGGAAAAGACCCACTCACCTGAGGTCCACGCTACGACTCCCTAGCGCGAATATCCAGACATCACGAACCAACGTCGCCTAGAACAATTATCAAATCACGTCTAAGGGTTCTTACCGATAGAATACATAATTTACATAAAACACATCCCTACGTAATTCAGTCCGGAAGATCTGCATCACGGATTTCTGATCCGTTACTTGCAAAGATCCACATTATGTTCCTAGAACAACGTCATAATGTTTCATTACGATCCAATGGTCGGATCTCCGCCAATTGCCAAAACCAAGTGGCGGTCAACATTTTATTTTATGAACTTACAAATCCAATTCGGGAAGATTCGTACGTTAGATTCCCGATCCGTAAGTTTTTATGGTCCTCAAATATTACGTACTACAATGTATTAAAGTTTGATGACGATCCAACGGTTGGATCGTCGATTGCTCTAATAATCAAATGATATACCTTAACCAAACTAGGTTCACAATAATCAATTCACATCATATGGATCTCAAATATGAACTCAAAGCATCTAATAGGACTTAGAACAACATTGTTAGTCTGCTGGCCACGCGCCGCTGTGGGTGGCGGTCGGCCGCCCATACTTGCCGGAAAAATCAACTATTTCTAAAAATTACTAAAATTTACAGGAATGAATATCTCAATGAGTAGAGTAACTTTCATACATGTGCCCAAGGCCAAATCGGCTAGGAAAAGCCCCAATTTCGTAAAAACCCGCCGGAACCCTAGGTGTGGGTGTGCTTTGATTCGTCCTCAACTCAACTCCGCCACTCCAACCAATGATTGGGCATTGCTTCTAGGCTCAAGGGAAGTATATGGGTGGTATTAATTGAATGGAAACGTTTTAGGTTTGGAGGATTTCGGCCGAGAGTCCTCACGGCACCCATGGTTCCCGTCGAGATGTTTTCCCCCAAAATACAACCAAAGTCATTATAATTTTAGGTGGAAAAGGAAGAGGGAAGGTTATGGAGTAGGTTGCAGGCAGTGGAAAAGTTTGAATCGTCGGAAAAACGACAGTAAACCGTCGGGAAGTTGGCTGAACGGGTCGGGTCCAAAGGCTTGCACGAGCTAACCCGTGTCTCCCCCTTCTTCTTCTCTCCTTTCCCCACCTTTCTTCTGTTTCTGATTAGTCACTCCCATCACTCTCTCTTCCCAATTGGTCCGTCCCTCTCTTCTCTGATTGGGCAACCAATACCCTTTCTTCTTTCTCCCATCTTCCCCCGTTTCTTCTTCTCATTCTCTCATTTCTTACCAAAGATAATCTTTTAAATAATATATTAGTACTTAAGAAAATATATAAAATAATAAATTGTAATACCATTACTCGAAATCCGTTTCTGCTTGCGCCTATGCGCCCGTATTATCGAGTACTTCAGGAATACACTAAAGGAATAATTTGTACATCTCATAACACGTTGATCAATGGAAGTCAATACCCTCGCCTCTAAGGGCATTTTCATCAATTTCCTCAATTAAAATAAATAAAAACGAAATTTTAGGGACGGATTGTCACACGTGTCGTTTTCCTGTAACACCTGTTATCTTAACGGGTCGTGTCGTGTCACACCCATTATCTTAACGGGTTCTTAACAGGTCGAGTCATTTTACCCGACCCGATGTGACCTGTTAAGAATTTATTTATTTATTCTAAATTTTCATATACCACATTGCCAAATAAATATTACTTCAAAAACTAATTCGAAACGAAAAACCCCAATTTTCAAACTTCAGAAACGAAAAACCCCAAATTGAATAAACGAAACCAATCTTAATTTGAAAACTAATTTGAAGTAAAACCATATATTTTGAAAGTAGTTCGAAATAATTAACAATCACCTCAATTGGAGTTTGAGATTCACGTCAGAGAGAGAATTGGAGACAAAAATAGTAGATCAACTGGTGGTAGGTTACTAGGCCGCTATATGGTGACGTTGGTGTAGTGGAGGGAGACTAGAGAGGGTGGTCGTGGACTCGTGGTTGGCCGGAGTTGAGGTTCTAGACTGAGATTCGAGAGTTTAGTTCGAGAAAGTGAGAGCGGCGTGGACCTTAAGTATGCAAGAAGTGGAATACGGCTCGCGTATAAGGCATTAATTCGACCTTGGGATTTCCTACTAAGCGCATCAGCCACCACATTTGCACGACCTGGGTGATACTCAATCGTGCAATCATAATCACTTAGTAATTCAATCCACCTTCGCTGCCAAAGATTTAACTCCCTTTTAGTGAAAAGATACTGGAGACTCTTATGATCTGTAAAGATCCTACATTTCTCGCCATAAAGATAATGTCTCCAAATCTTTAAAGCGAAAATAATAGCTGCCAGCTCCAAATCATGAGTAGGGTAATTCTTCTTATGAGGTTTCAACTGTCGCGAAGCATAAGAGATTACCCTATCATGCTGCATCAACACACAACCCAGACCAAACAAAGAAGCATCACAATAGATCTCGACGTTACTGTTATCATCTGGAAGTGCTAAAACAGGTGCATGAGTGAGACAGTACTTCAACTGTTGAAAACTTTGCTCACATTTATTATCCCACTCAAACTTAACATCTTTCCTCATCAATCTCGATAACGGTAAAGCAATAATCGAGAAATTCTTAACAAACCGTCGATAATATCCCGCTAAACCAAGGAAACTTCGAACCTCGGTGACGGTTCGCGGCTACTCCCAATTCTCCACCGCTGCTATCTTCTGAGGATCTACAAAGATACCTTGATCAGATATGATATGCCTCAGAAATGCCACTTGATTTAACCAGAACTGGCATTTGCTGAACTTAGCATATAACTGATGTTCTCTCAGCTTCTTTAACACCAACTTAAGATGTCTAGCATGCTCTGCCTCAGACTTAGAGTATACCAGAATATCATCGATGAACACAATGACAAACCTGTCAAGATATTGCTGGAATACTTGGTTCATCAAACCCATGAAAGCTGCTGGTGCATTAGTTAACCCGAACGGCATCACGAGAAACTCATAATGACCATAACGAGTCCTAAAAGCAGTTTTAAGAACATCCTCGCTCTTAATCTTCAATTGATAATAGCCAGACCTCAAATCAATCTTGGAAAACACACAGGCACCTCGAAGTTGATCAAAGAGGTCGTTAATACACGGCAATGGATAACGGTTTGTAATCGTCACCCGATTCAATTGCCTGTAGTCAATGCAAAGCCTCAAAGTACCGTCTTTCTTCCGAACAAATAAGACTGGAGCTCTCCACGGTGACATACTAGGCTGAATAAAACCCTTATCAACCAATTCCTGTAACTGGGTCTTCAATTCTCTTAACTCAGCAGGAGCCATTCGATAAGGAGTTAAGGATATAGGATTCGTACCTGGTAGCAAGTCAATAGTGAACTCCACACCACAATCTGGCGGCAATCCGGGCAAATCATCAGGGAGTACGTCAGAAAAATGTCTGACTACCCGAACATTCTCCGTGCTAACAGAAGTATCATCATTCAGCACTACGTGAGCTAAATATCCCTGACAACCTTTTTCGAGTAACTTTTTAGCTCTCATAGCTGAAATAACTCCATGCCTCACCCCGCTACAATCTCCTACAAATGTAACCTCAGGTAATCCAGGACGATGGAAAGTTACCGTTTTCCCGTAATAGTCGATCTTTGTACGATTGTAATGCAACCAATCAGTGCCTAAAATAACATCAAAGTCCACAATGTCCAACGGAGTGAGGTTAGCTGGCATAACCACATCCTCTACCAAAACAGAGCATTCCGGATATCCAAAATCTACATAACATATTTCCCTTCTAGGCATTGCGAACTACTCATACCGAAGAGGTGTAGATTGAGGTTGAGTCAACTGAGCAAAAGTATGAGAAATTACAGAATGCGTAGCATCACAATCAATCAACACTTTAGCATAATGACCAAGAATATTTAACGTACCCATGATTAAGTCAGGATTGTTCTGAGCATCCTGCAGTGAAATGTTATGGATACGTCCCTAGGCCTGTTGCCTTCCTCCTCGACCTCTATTGGCACGAACACCTCTACTATATGAGCTACGTCCCTGACCAGACTGACTGTGCTGCCTCAATGATCCAGCACTACTAGTAGCAACATTAACCTGCTGGAGCTGTCCTCCAGAATACCACTGTGACCCGCCAGCTGAAAACTGCTGACCATAGCCACTCTACTGATAAGGCATATAACCTCCAGAATACTGGCTGTGACGATTCTGCTGGTAAGGATCCTGAGGGTACTGATACTGCCCTGAAGGATAAGGAACTGGATCCCCCCGATAGTGGTAGGGGCCACCACGACCTGCCTGAGCATAACCACTCGGTCTTGAAAACTGCTGAGTCGAAACTAGCGGTGGTAAAGAAGGCTGCTGAGGTCTCTGCTGATTTTGAGGACAATGCGTAGCTCTATGCCCTATTTGCCCATAAGTAAAACATCCACTGCTGCCTCGTCGACACTCTCCAATATGTCGATTATTACACCTACGGCATAAGGGAACATTAGCAACACCTGAATCTCTCAGCCTCTGAAATCTAGGGCCTCTAGTAAATCTACCTCCTCGCCTCTGGCCCGTGGCACTGAAACCCCCACTGGAAGAACTCGATCTAGCTCCACTTTTCTTAAAACTCCGAGTCTGGCGAGTTCCCTAAGATAAATGACCTTTACCTTTATTATCCTTCTTTTGATTTTCATCTTTTTCTTCTTTTTCTTCACTCTCATTGAGCATATTCTCAGAGTCCTCAATCCTCAACAAAATCTCATAAAACTTCTGATAAGTATCACAGGGGTAGATAGTCGTCATCGAACGCCACTTCTTCTTAGTACCCAACTTAAAGCGTCGAAGCATCTCCACTGAATTAGCAACAACTTCGAGATCATAGTGAGACAAATCCGTGAAGTTCCTATAATACTCATTAGCAGTCAACTTCCCCTGTTTCAAGCCTGTGAACTCCTGCTTCTTACGATCTAAATATGCTGGAGGAATAAATCTCTTATAAAATGACCACTTAAAATTCTCCCAGTTTGCAATCTTATCAGGCGTCCATCCATAAGTTTCCCGTCTCCACCAGGATGCAGGTTCTTCTCCTAAAAACCAAGTAGTGGTCTCTACCCACCTATCCTCGGGAAGACTCCCCTGACTCTGCATTACACGAAACGTCTTCTCAATCTGATTAAGCCAACGCTCGGCCCCTTCATGGCCCTCATTACCCACAAAAGTAGGCAACTTAAGATTATACACTGATTCCAAATGAGTCCGCTGAGGAGGGCGGATTACAGACTAAATGGCATTGGCAATAGCTTCCCCTAACTGAACAATATCGGGGAAACTAGGCTCAGCTGCACGACGTGGTTCTCTACGAGGCGACATAGTTCTGACAGAAGACACCAAGACAATTAGAATAATCACAAGATATGCAGGACTGCAAACCTAGAGCTCTAATACCAAACTGACACACCCCGATCTAAATCAAGGCATGCTGGCCATCACGTGAACGTGATGTAACCATATGCACAGTACGAAAGCAAGATTAATAAGGGAAATACGAACAAATTAAAACCACGCAACTAGCAAACCTAACTAAGATAACAAGCTAGTGCAAGAATAAGTGTGAAATACACAACCAGAGCTTAACTAGCCTAAGAGCAGTTAAGCAAAAGTACTGATTAAACAACACCCAAATGTGGTCCTACATGAACGATGGTCTGTCAGAATCTCCGCTGTATCCTCGTAAGCCACCAACCAAATTGTCACTTAATACCTGGAGGGGCGCAAAACAAAAACGTGTGAGTGGGCAAAAACAAGGTTTTCTAAAATCGTTTCATGTCTCAAAGTTCTAACCCCTCGCTGGAAAACCTGTATAATTTCCCAGAAAATAGTATACATACGTATAAGTCTCAAAACCATGCTCAATATATCTGAAACCACATGTGTATGCCATGCATATACCATGCTCAATGTCACAATATAACATATGTAAGCCAAGTAAAGTAATCTCAATGAAATAACATATTAACTGGATCCCCTGCAGTGGCCTGTATGGTTAATTTATATAGCTCATCGCTCCATCTAGCTGGAGTCACCTAAAGTGACCTGTATGGCAATATATTTGCACACGAGTCAGAACCACCTATAGTGGTCTGTACGACAAGACTGGGTGTAAATAAATACGCTCTAATGCTACGATCACGTGAAGACTGTGCGATAAATCGCGGGTCACCTACGAGTCGGAACCACCTATAGTGGTTTGTACAACAAGACTATGCACCTAACTTGGATCCAAGGTGAGCGTGTGGTGCGGGAGGTGAACATCACGTGAAGGACTATGCCCTGGCCCTGGGCGGGAGCACTAACACCGGGGTGCAGGTTCATGAGCTTTCAATACATCTCAACATAAACATCCTTTCATATCATAACCATTCACAGCATAATATACTTACCTGGAGCTTACCTAGGCCTCCGCAGCACCATGAAACAATATACATAATCATGATAATTCATATACTAAAATATGATGCATGTATGACATGGCATTTAAATCACATTTCCTTTAAAGTACGTTTTCTGGGAAAAACGTCAAGTATATATATATATAGAAAACAAAAGCCCACTCACTGGTATGTAGATGGGTCGTAACCCCTGTGCCTTGCCTGGCTACGCTCGTCCTCCGGATAGGCCTCACCTGTATGAGAAATAACTGCAATAACGTTAATTAACGCACATAAACAACACAAGCTAATAACTTCTCATATATTTCTCAATTTGGGTATATGAATATACCACTGAGACCTACTCATCCTCATAAACATTCCCATATTTTTAAAATAATTTTCCGATCAACCACGCGCGGGCAACTGCATGGCCACACGCAGAGAACCCTGACAGACACAGTAAATGGCGTTAGGAATATTCCCCGAAATATTTTGTTAAAACTAACGGTGTTACCTGACGCCGTGAGGAATATTCCGTCAAATTTGACGGAATATTTTCCCTTCTTCTCCGACAGCTTCGCCGGTCGCTGCCGTCCGCCGCCGTCTGAACTTTGAATTTTCCCCGGAATCTGGAAAAATTTTCAAATCTTCATATCTTCTTCATTTCTCAACCAAATCTCATGAAACTTGAACCATTTTGAAGATCTCACAAAGATGAACAAAACCATACTTGATTTGAAGCCTGAAACCACCGAAAGCTCGCTGGAAAAAGCTTCGATAATTCGACCAAACTTTAAACTCGTCAATCTCCACTTCTCGACATCTAAAATCTTCAAACGAACGTCCCCGAGCCTCGTGAGGACCTCCTTAAGCTCCCTATAAGCTTCAAATCCCCTGAAACATCCATAATTACGACTACATGAACAGTACTCAAATCGGGGGGGTTAGGGTTCTCGGGGTTTTCCAAACTTTCACGTCCCAACAAAGATACCAATGAACTCAGAAGGTTACAAGAAGCAAGAATCTTACCTTTTTGGCGTCGATCTGTGAAGAAATGGCTTGGTTCAAGATTTGTCCGTACGAAAAAGGAGAGAGAGAGTGTCTGAGAGAAAGAAAGAGAGCACGGAAGGGTGAGAGGGAAGGAGTGTGAAGGTGTGTGTGTGTGTGTGTGGTCCAAACACCACCAATCAAATTCGCAATGTAGATAGATACACACACATACCTTAATTAATGCCTAGGGGCATTTTCATCATTTTACGTCCGTCGTACTAAATTCTGAGACGGGCTGTTACAACATGCCCAATCCATCAGGTGTGGGGTTTTATCACAAAAGGCCTCGGTATTAGTTAGAGTGGGGTAATTCTATTTAAAGTGCTTTCTCCTTTTCCCTTTAGCCAATGTGGGACAATGAGGGATTCCAACACGCCGCACGTGAGACCCCATTTTGTAGGTCACACGTGGAGATCCACACATCGACAACCACGTGGAGCCAAGTCAGGGCTCACCCAACACGCGGGGCCAAATGAGGACCCACCCAATCACATGGCATCTTTGGCCTACGTGGAGCCATGTCGGGACTCACCCATCGCGCAAGGCCAAAGGGGACCCACCCAATCACGTGGCAATACGAGCTCGTCCTCTGGTTCTGATACCATGTAGAATTTTTTCAGGTCGACAAGTTGAGGGCCCACTCAAACAACACGATACTATCCCCAATTTACCACCTGCCTAATCCGTCAAGTGAGGGGTTTTATCACAAAAGGCCTCAGTATTAGTTAGAGTTGGATAATTCTATTTAAAGTGCTTTCTCCTTTTCCCTCCAGCCAATGAGGGACAATGAGGGATTCCAACATAAACACCTTCATAACTCAAGTCTTTGGACAAGAATTAGATCAATATAATATCAAAATAACCACTATGCCCTAATTCACTAATCGAACCATTCATATACTCCCTTTTTTAAGAGAGAAGTATGTATGTTATGATAAATGAATTACAATACCCTGCGACCTAATTCATGCATCAATGCTTGACAAAATCACATTTTGATGTGATCTTCTAAACAATTGTGCATCAGTGCAAAGTCTTGTTTCCTTAAAATTGTTCAACTTTGTTCTGTAAGTACTGAGGGTTATATGTGATATGTTTAAACTAAAATAGTTATGAATCCAAGTAGACTAACCTTGCTCTGATACCAAATGTTAGACCTATAATTGGTTAGTCTTCACCAAGGATCACAAACAACGTACACATATATATCTTTGAGGAGTCTGAGTAAAGAACGATGATCATACCTGAGGATGCCATGGTATAAGCAGCAAAGACAGCAACACCAAGAGAGTCTTCTACTCACTGAGGAACTTGATATCAAAACCCTAGTGATAGTTCTAGTAATTGTTTTGACGTAATCTTCATGTGAGCAGGGACACCTCCTATATAGACTTATAACCCAACTACATCCCAACTATCGTAGGATCATCAAAGACTAAAAAACCTCCACGCTTGTTAGTTGTTAATCCACAACTAATGCACGTATTTAGTGTCCTACAAACAAGGGATTTTATCCTTTAAATGGTTTTGTCATTAATTAATTAATTCCACGTTTGATCCTTATTATGCTCAATGACAGTTCAATAGAGTCCTAACACATAGTACTATTGGCAAAACAACTTGATAATCTTTAGCTGTGTTTAGTTGTTTTCCTTCTTATGAGACCCACAGAGCTCTTCGCTTTTTGGTTTCCTTCATGCCATGAATTGTCTTCAAACGTAAGTAGGGGTTTAGATAATTCCAAGCAAACGTTAAAAAGTAATAATAATAATAATAATAATAATAATATAATTAAAAATAAAATAAAATCATGCATAGCTGCATACCTTTGGTTGCTCCCACACGTATGTATATGTGTGTGCGTAAACTTGTTACTGTAAGCAATATCTTAGTTAATAAAATGACTCATGGCTTCCTCCTCATCTTCTTATTCTCTTGCATTATATCTACAAGACTACAACAAACATCCATGCATGCAACCAAAATGAACACACCTCTCTCCTGAACTTCACCCTCACTATATCTTCTCCTCTGAATTGGAGTAGTTATGTTGATTGTTGTCATTGGAACGGTATCACTTGTAATCGGGAGGGTTGGGTCACTCATTTGCTCTTACCCTCCAAAGGGCTCAAAGGAGGTATGTTTGTCTCATCACTTGCAAATCTCACACATCTCACCCACTTGAACTTTTCCCACAATTCACTTTATGGCGGACTTGAAATTAAATTCCTCTCGTTCTTGAATCACCTCAGGATCCTTGATTTGAGCTATAATCTTCTTTCTAAAGAGATACTGTTTTCTCTACCACCCAAAAATATCCATACAATTGATTTGTCAAGCAATCACTTCTATGGTGCAATTCCATCTTCTTTCTTCCAACAAGCTTGGAATTTGACTAGTTTCAATGTCAGCAACAACACCTTTTCTGGGTATATCCCTTCATCTATTTGTCTCCGATCCTCTTCATCCATAAGAGTATTGGATTTTTCCTCCAATGAATTTAGTGGCAACATTTCTCGTGGGCTCGGGGGATGTTCCAAACTGCAGATTCTTCGTGCCGGTCACAATAATTTGTTAGGATCACTTCTAGAAGTTATGTATAATGCTACCAAACTTGAGGAACTTGTGTTACCTCTCAATTCAATGAACGGAGCCATTAGTGAAAGAATCGCCAACCTCACAACCCTTGATCTCTACTTTAATCATTTGAGTGGTGTGATCCCCTTCAATTTCGGGAAGCTGTCCAAGTTGAAAATCATGAATTTTGATTTCAACAGCTTAGAAGGTAATTTGCCCCCGTCTTTGATGGATTGCACAAACCTCATAGAAATTCATTTGGGATATAATTACTTGGAAGGAGATCTTACCACGCCTAATTTCTCCAAACTCAGCCACCTTAGTAAACTTGACCTAGTTAGGTATAACTTCATTGGTATCTTACCGATAAGCCTTTACTCATGCAGGTCCCGAAAAGCAATTCAGTTAAGTGATAATCATTATCTAGAAGGACAAATGCAACATGAGATTCTTTCATTGAAATCCTTATCCTTCCTTTCGCTTGGTGGTGTAAGGTTGACAAATGTCATAGGGGCAATGAATATATTTATCCGTTGCAAAAGTCTTCACACACTTCTCCTTGCCGGTTCATTTGATCGCAAGGCAATGCCAACTGATGATGACATGGTTGATTTTCACGGGTTCCAAAATCTTCATTTCTTGAGTCTGGGCTCACTGGTCAAATACCTGGTTGGTTATCAAACCTAAAGAATCTAGAGATATTGTATTTGAATATTAATCAAATCACAAGGTCAATTCCAAGAGAATATTAATCAAATCACAAGGTCAATTCCAAGTTGGTTAGGGACTCTTCCCAAACTGTTTTATGTGGATCTGTCAGACAATCAGATTTCAAGTGAATTTCCCAAAGAACTTTGTAGAATACCAATATTAATGGTGAATGAATCTCGAGCAAACAATTATGAATTTGAACTTCCCTTCTGACACTATGCAAACGGATATCTAGATTTTTTGCCACGTAGACTGTCTAACTTTCTAGGTTTGATAGGCCTATCAGTCAATAACATTAATGGTAGTATACCTACTGAGATTGGCCAATTGCAGCCTCTTATTGTATTGCTTCTTGGTGGCAATAACTTCTCTTGAAAAATTCCAGACCAAATATCTAACCTAAAATATTTTGAGATTTTGGACTTCTCCACGAATCATTTGTCCGGAAAAATTCCCTCATCCACGACGAGCCTTAATTTCTTGAAAGAATTTAATGTCTCATACAATAATGTTGAAGCACAAATATCGACAGGCACACAGCTCCAAAGCTTCGATGCTTCTGCATTTGAGGGGAACAATCAACTTTGTGGCCCTCCACTTCCAAATGAGTGCACATAAATTGATGTAGATAATAAGAACAACACCAACAAAGATGCGGATAATGAACGTGATGAGCTTCCCTGGTTGTATATTTTTGCAGCCCTAGGTTTAATTGTCGGATTTTGGGGAGTTTGCGGTTCTTTAGTTCTTAAGAAGACATGGAGGTACGCGTATTTTTGGTTCATAGATAATGTACGAGATTCGCTCTATGTAAAGATGACAGTGTGCATGGCAAGGATGAAAAGAAGGATTAGGGACTAGATTGTACTTTTCATTATATATTTTTCAGTTTCAATAAAATATTTACGTACACAAAATTTACACATTTGCTTACACACTCTCTATTGAAGATGGATCTTACAAATGTATGAAGAGGGCACCTGTATTAGAGAGTTAGTCAGTAAGTGTGTAAAGTTCGTGTATACAAATAGCCTCACTATTTCAGTTTTTATTTATTATTGTTATTTGTATGTTTTCATTCTGATGTAATCTTTGTTCTTATATTGTATTACAATAAATCTATTTGAATCACACAAAATTAACACAATTGTTGGCTCACTTTTTAATACATGTGTGTATTACCATTATATGTGTCTGTGGGTTTCACAAGTATTAGAGAGCATGTCAAGAAATGTGTCACTTTCATGTCTTCAAATAGCATCACCATTATTAATATATGCTTCAAGTTTCACCATGGTGTAAGCCGAATATCAAAATTGTTGAGAAGATACTTAGTATATGTTGGCAAATTCGGTCTCACAAGCATATATTATTCTTCCAGAGAAAACCTGATGAATCCATATTATACCATATATTTTACCCTATTCTTAGTTATAGTTTATTGGTTATTTTGGTAGAATTTTGATGCTTTGTTATATATTTTCAGTGTAGGACATTCGACTTACTCTAGAGCAAAAAGTGATCAAACAGATGAATTATGGAGTGATTCTAATTGGAGAATGTGCGTGAGTCTTTCAAGATGATTGTGTCGAAATTTCAGATTTTTCTATCAAGCCGTTTGATCGTGGCGAAGAAAAGAAGGCCTAGCGCTCAACTTTCCCAGATTGACATTTTTGGACGTTTTGGTGTATTGAAGGTCAAGATATTATGCATGAATACTTTGAATTATTAATCACTGTGTTTAAACTGTCTCTATATATCTTAATGCTTAGCTGCCATTAGGATGTTTAGATAAGTAATTGGATGTAATTTGGTCGGAATGCCACCAGAAGATTGAGTATTGCTTCTTGTGATTGATAGTTGTAATTTCACTTAGGGCGAATGCCACGTCTTAAGGGTTGCATGGGTTTTCAAATGGTTTTCACAAAGCATAATGAGTCATGCATGTTTATATTTGATCTGAATGTCACAGACAGATTGCATGTTTGATATGCATTCTAGCTTGAATGCCACAAGTATACATTAGGAAAACCTAACCTTCAAAGTTGCATGGATGATTCATAAGTAATTAATAAAACTACATAGAATTGTTAAGGTGACGGCGGAACCCTTGTGTCATTTTATCATTATTTTCTAAGATTGTTCCCTTTCAAATTGGTTTCTTTAATTGTTTTTATTAAACTTCATTTTTGTTATTTTAAAATCCAAAATCAATCTTTTCCAAACTTTGTTTCTTTTAGTACAACGATATATTTTACACTAAGGGGGAAGGGAGAGTTCGGCTAAGCCACACAATGGGCAACCTAAATTGGTATCGAATTCGCCATCCACGAGATTCGAACCTAAGACCTTTTACTTATATGTGAAGAGGAATACCACCAGACCGTAACTTTGTTTTAAATAGTTAATTAAGAATTAGTTTAAGTACAAATTATTCAATCAATTCTTATGGAAACGACCTTACTTGGGCCGTTTATACTATAACTACATTGTTCTCTTGCAAGTATTTTAAATGTTTTTATCCCCACTTTGGTAGGTGGTATAAATCCTATCAAAACCTTCCTAACACAATGATTACAATTAACAATGTGAAGCAGCTTTTATATTAATTATGGGATATACAAAATATTTTAGGTTAGAAAATAGAAGAAACAAAAGTTAAGCAGGAATATAATGTGGGAATGACCACGAACAAACAATTGGTATTTAAACTTTTTCGTTTCAGTTCGTGCTTCTAAAAATGTAGCAGCTGGATTTGCTATTAGGATTTACCTCTGACTCTGTAGTGGAAGCTGAAGCTACTGGTTTAAAATTTGACTATTTTGGCACAACGATTGCAACTCCAATGTATTTTACAAGGCCACTTAGTACTATGGTTTACTGATATTCCTCTTCACTTATAAATGATAAGTCTCAATACGAATCTCGTGGATGGCAAGTTTGATACCAATTTATTCCACCACCCCTTATTATAAACATAACGTTTATATAACCATGAATTTACAAGGTTCTCCAATCTTCATCGTAGTGTTTATATTCACTTATTCATAATTTATTTTTTTGGAAACCACTTATTCATAATGTTTATGATCTTATGCATAAGTTGCAAATTACTCAATTAAGACATATTTATTGAGAAGCAAATATAGTTATTATTAGATAAACTTGTTTCAATTGGTCATGGCAATAGTTCCACTTGTATATGATTTGCTAATATTCTTCTAACCGTTTCTTTAAAGTTTTTATACAACCATAGAAAGTTAGGGATCCTTCTTTGTAATTTTATATCAGACTTCAATTTTCAAGAACTATTCCTTTAAATTTGAGTCTCTCATTCGTGTTTTAACATCCCAACTAAAATAAATTGAATACAACGTTTTTCTTTTCCGGTCTCTCATTAGTGCTAATACATTTCATAGTCTTGTTGATATGACGTTGTGATTTTGATACCAATATCCTTCACGCATTGGAGTTCCACTCAGCCTGTGCAAGTTCAATACTGGGCTAAATTTTGTGAACCCCCAAAGCCTACCAAATATCATCACTCAAATTATATTGATGACCATAATTAATTAGCTGGTGGATTAAATGATTAAGAATATTTACCTAGGCTCAAGTTTTGAGCTTGATGTTCCTCTTTTTCAATATCTTTTTGTATAAATCAGTGAAAATAATAATAATAATAATAATTGGGACTTGCTTGTTGTGGATTCAAATTTCCACCCTCTCTTCCCTTGACGAAAATGCACCTGCAAAATAATAACACCTAAGATTAAAGCCAAAAGCCTCACGCACCCACGATGAATTGGAGGCGTGGGGGCGGGGGGCCCGTAGCCTTTGACCGAAGAATCTCTGATGCCAATGTTAGAATTCTGAAAAGAATGTGTTTAGAAGTTTGTGGGTAGCAAAAGTGCGGAAATTTTAAGTTTGTTTGAATGTATTTTTCATAGATTGATTGAATGTACAAGGGGGGATGTATAATGAGGTAGAAGGTTACAAGCAACCCTACCTTGGCAAATCCTACTAACCCGGTAAACCCTAAAGCTGTCACTCCTTAAATTAAGGGAGTGCAGCAAGTAGCTAGCACATAACTATCAACAAGTCATCTAGATGTCAATCTTCCTCAAATTAAGGGACTAGACTTAATAGAGAATCCCATGGAAAAAGGAAACATAAAATCTAGCAGCATCAGTCACCCCATATCGTCTAATATCCATATGCAGCATCAGTCATATGCAACATCAGTCACCCTATATTGTCTAATATCCATATGCAGCATCAGTCATATGCAGAATCAGTCACCCCATATCGTCTAATACTCCCCCTCAAGCTGGATCTAGGAGATTGATCGAGCCAAACTTGTCAAAGATGCGCTGAAAAGGAACTGAGGGAAGTGTTTTTGTGAATACATATGCCAGTTGATCATGACTGCGAGTATAGATGGTTTGAATAACGTGGGATTGAACTTGTGCCCTAATGCAATGACAGTCCACCTCAATATGTTAGGTCCTTTCATGGAACATAGGGTTAACAGGGATATGCATGGCTGCTTGATTGTCACAGATGAGTGACATTGGATTAGAATTAGAGAATCCCAAGTCTAAAAGTAACCCTTTGAGCCAAATTAACTCACATGTTGTCGATGCCATTGCACGATATTCAGCCTCCACACTAAAACGTGCAATAACCTGTTGTTTTTTGCTTTTTCATGTGACGATGTTTCCTCCAACAAACATACACTAGCCAGTGGTAGACTTCCTATCAATTGCATTTCTGGCCCAATCTGCATCTGTGTAGCCACTGATTTGAGTGGATTGGTTGTTCGTCATAAGAATACCTCTACCAATAGAGCCTTTGAGGTAGCGTAGAATTCTTTTGACAATGAGAAGATGTTTCACAAATGGTGCATGCATGAATTGGCTAACTAGGCTCACAACATATGTGATATCTGGTCTGGTTATGGTAAGGTATATAAGCTTTCCAACTAACCTTTGGTAGTGACTCACATAGGTGAGAGGTTCTCCATCCATCTCAAGCTTTAGCTTACTATTAAGGGGAGTGATAGTAGGCTTGCAATCAAGTAATTCAGCCTTAGTGAGAAGATCCACAACATACTTGTGCTGATTTAAAAACAAACCCTTTTGAGATGTTGCCATTTCAATGCCAAGGAAGTATTTTAGTCTCCCCAGGTCCTTTATGGCAAAGGTGTGATTGAGAGATTTCTTCAATTTCAACTTCATTTTCACCTATGATGATGAGATCATCCACATAGATGAGAACCACCAATTTACTAGCTGATCATTTACGAGTGAACAAGGATGAGTCCGCATTACTTCGAACAAAACCAACAGCTTCCAACACTGAACTCAACTTGGCATACCATGCACGTGGATATTATTTCAAACCATAGATTACTTTGTGCAATCGACACACCATATCATTTTTACCTTGAGAAGAACCTGGTGGAAGTTGCATATATACTTCCTCTTGTAAATCCCCATGAAGTAACGCATTTTTACATCCATTTGATACAATGGCCAACCACAATTCACAGCCACTAAAAAGAAGAACCATAACGGAGTTCATTTTGGCTACTGGAGCAAATGTCTCCTTGTAGTCTACCCCAAACGTTTAAGTGAAACCATGTGCAACCAATCTGGCCTTGTGACGTTCAATTGATCCATCAACCTTGAACTTTGTTTTATAGATCCATCTACTCCCAATAGCCTTCTTTCCTGGGGGTCACTTCACAATGCTCCATGTTTGATTGTTTTCCAAGGCATGAAGTTCATCCTTGGGGTGACTGATGCTGAGTTATGACAAGTTGATGAAAGTCTTTGAACATAGTGAAGACATCCTTTTTTGATTTTAACAGATACAGCCATGTTGTTCTAGAAAAATCATCCACAAACAAAATATTTATATCCATCAAAAGATTCAATAGTTGGACCCCAAACATCGGAGTGTACAAGTTTAAAAGGTTTGCTAGCCCTAGACATTGAGGAACTAAAAGAGAGCCTAGTAAACTTGGAGAACTGACATGTATCACAAATTACAGATGATTGATACTTTTTGGCAAAGAGTTTAAGCAAAATAGTCTCTGATGGATGGGCTAATCTTTGATGCCAGATTTGTTGGTCCTTGGAAGAAATTGAATCAACTTGGAAAGCTTTGACTAGACGAGGTTCCTTGCATAGATAGTAAAGACCATTCAGGAAGAACCCTTCACCAATCATTTTCTTGGTGAGAGAATCCTGAAATATAACACTGCTTGGTGAGAAAGTGACAAGACAATTTAGGGTTCTAGTGATATTTCCTATTGACAGAAGTTGAAAAGGAAAGGTAGGAACAAACAATGCAGTAGACTCAAGGTTGTTTGAAAGCAACTTTACTTTTCCCACACCCAAAACCATGGCATTTTTTCCATTAGCAACTGACACATGATAGGGTTTTGACAAAGTTTGAAAACTGTGTACGTTTGAGGCTTTGTTTGTCATATGGTCAGTGGCTCCTGAGTCAATAATCCAACAATCGTGTTCAGTACTAGTGTGAAGAGCAGTTGAGAATGCACTAAAAATACCTGGAGCTTTGCTTCTTGGTATATTCTCATTTTCAGCAAGGAAACCTGCGAACTGTCCTTGTAGCGCAGTGGGATTTTCAGTTGTACCCCTTGAGCTTTCTGCAGCTTCACTATCTCCATTGGTTTGCATGTATATTGCAAAGTCATTTATGAGCGAGACTTTGAAGTGAAGTCATGAATGCTCTCAGGGAATGAGGTGTAGTTGTGATTTGCTGCATGCTAAGGTTTGTATGAGCCAGTATGGAACTGCCTTGAAGGAATCATTATGTGATCCTTGTTGAACTTAGGTTTCAGTTCGGGGTGCAAAATTCGGCACCTTTCCTCCACGTGACCTACAGCGTCACAGTAACTACACTTCAAGTGTGGATTTTTACCCTTGTAAGGCCTGCTGTCTGAGGGTTTATGTTTGGCAACATAGACTCTTGACTCAGAAATCATGGAATTCTTCTCCAAGTTGAACCGTGGCACACACCATTTTGAAGGAAGTTCGACATTCATCAGGATGTGACTCCTGAGATCCTCATAGTCCGAGTTCAAACTCGCAAGCAGCTGATATATCTTGTCTTCTTCAGCTCTTTTCAGAAAAACTGCAGCATCAATGGTGTGAGGTAGATAAACATCTAACTCATTCCACATAGTCTTGAGACTTCCCAGGTGCTACACAAAGGTTTTTCCATCTTGTTGAAGACTGGCAATGTCCCTCTTTAGCTGAAACACTCGTGCATAATTATTTTGATTCCTGTACATATCCTTCACAAATTTCCACAGATTGTGTGAGGACTCGGAATAGCTGAAGATTTTTGTGATATGTTTCTCCACTGAGTTGAGAAGCATTGACATAACTTGTTGGTCCTTGCACAACCATGCTTCATATGCTTAGGTAGAAAGCTCGGGTGCTTCAACTCCTCCATTGATGAACCCTAGCTTTCCTCTTCCACCTAGAGCAAGAGTCACTGCTCTAGACCATGGGAGATAGTTGAATTCATTCAACAAAACTAAGCATAAACGCATATTCGTATTTATCTCAGTATCTGGAACAAAAGAGGGAGAACTTTGTGAGTTTTCTCCCCCAAGGTTTATTGAACTTTCTTCAGCCATAACTGGAGCTTGAAGATGAACAACAGCGGAAAAAAAATGGGTAGAGACAGGTCAAAGACGACACTGCTCTGATACCATGTGGAAATTTTAAGTTTGTTTGAATGCATTTTTCATAGATTGATTGAATGTACAAGGGGGGATATATAATGAGGTAGAAGGTTACAAGCAACCCTACCTTGGCAAATCCTACTAACCTGGTAAACCCTAAAGCTGTCACTCCTTAAATTAAGGGAGTGCAGCAAGTAGCTAGCACACAACTATCAATAAGTCATCTAGATGTCAATCTTCCTCAAATTAAGAGATTAGACTTAATAGAGAATCCCATGGAAAGAGGAAACATAAAATCTGGCAGCATCAGTCACCCCATATCATCTAATATCCATATGTAGCATTAGTCACCCCATATCGTCTAATAAAAAGCCTCTTTAGGGGTAGCTAAAACTTACTGAATTTTAGAGATAAAGTAGGTATTTATAAGAGAGAATGAGGAAGTGGGCCGGCCCTTTACGGTTTAGGGGTGGCAGGTCTATGGTGGTATTTTATATTTGTGTAAATAAATATCTTGGAGTAATTAGGTAAATATCCTAAATAAATGAATTACGTTTACTTACTTGGAAGAAGTCTTCTCTAATTAGGAATGTATTTATGATAAGAATAAAGAATTATTCTGTCATAAATACCTTTGACTTTGCTATGGGCAGGGGTGCCTTGAGCAGTTGTTGATCTCTGCCTGCTTTACCTCAACTGTGCGTGGTGAATGAGAATGCTTCCTGCCCATTTAATAGGGGCAATCTTGTCCTTCTTGAGAAATAATCCACATGTCAGCTCCATAATTTTTGGGATTATTTTTTGCTCCACACATGTGATTTTTGGTTTTGTGATCATCTACTCTACATATTGTACAATCCAGACTGATCGAAAAGGTTGTTGAGATAGATCAAAGTGGCAGTTAGTCAGCAAGGCACAGACACAGGTGCATTGTATTCTTAATAAAGGTTGGATCCCTTGAGAGACCCTAAAGATCATGATTTAAAGACAGTGATTGATGTATAATTGAAATGAAAGAGTCATCTATCATGTCGGTTTCTAAGATTACCCTTAAAATTAAGGGCATTGATGCCTCAACTCGGTTTAACTGCTGAAAGAGAGGCAGCTGAGAATGGTGTGTATGGGCCCCCTTATTGGTCACTAAGTTAAACAAACGGACATTATCTAAACTTTCAGATTGTTTGTTGGAATCATGCATGATTTATGTGTATTGGTGCTATACTTGCCTCGCAAATATGATTTTGCTTGACTGACCATTCCGAAAAGGGCAGGTTCAGCAACTCTAGTTGTAGTTGAGGTGGGAGGAGAAAATTTGTGTGAGAGTGTCCCGACTATATCTTTTGTAGGGCACTTTTACAAACAAATTTTCTCTCAAGCGCACAGATTTTGTGTGTATGGGCTGCGCATAATCCGAATCAATATAATGACGCAGCAACAACAACAATATGACCCCACAACAATAACAACAATATGATGTCACGATGACATTGTAACAACAACAATCGGGTCATGCACAACCCATGGAGGTGTCATTACAATTTGTTGGACGTGGGGTTGTAGATTATTGTTAGAGTATCATTATGGCGTCATTAGATTAAACCGAGTCATGCGCAACCCATGTGCACCGGTGCGCATAGAAGAGAATGCTTTGAATAGTTATATATTATTCTCAATAAGAGGTACTTATAGATGTACAACCCTAACATAAATAGAAAGAGAACTAATTACAAGTGATTACATGAGGATATACGGGATTACATATCAATTAGGGATCCTACCTAAAATACAAAAGTCAACACTCCCCCTCAAGTTGGTGCATATATGTCGCTCATGCCCAACTTGTGTAAGAAACTTGAAAACTTGTGACTTGATACAGCTTTTGTGAGGATATTTGCCAACTGATCTTCTGTTCTTATCGCCGGTACTTCAATTATTTTTCCTTCCAATTTTTCTTTGATGAAGAACCAGTCAACTTCAACATGCCTTGTTCTATCATGTTGTACCGGATTATGTGCAATGTCACAGGCAGCTTTATTATCACAAAATAATTTCATGGGCTGATCATGTTGTATACCCAAATCGCTTGATAGAAGCTTAAGCCACAAAATTTCACAAATCCCCAAAGCCATACCTCTGTATTCAGCTTCTGCACTAGAACGGGCAACCACATTTTGTTTCTTACTTCTCCATGTAACCAAGTTACCCCCAACAAACATAAAGTAACCTGATGTTGAGCGCCTATCGTCAATGGAACCTGCCCAGTCTGCATCAGTATAACCTTTAACACTAAAGTGATTATTCCTTTTAAACAAAATTCCTTTGCTCGGACTTCCCTTCAAATATCGCAATATTCTCATCACGACATTCATATGTTGTTCTTCAAGATCATGCATGTATTGACTTACTACACTCAAGGCATAAGCAAGGTCCGGTCTTGTGTGTGCCAAATACATCAAACGGCCTACTAACCTTTGGTATCTTCCTTTGTCAACTGTTACTTGATTAGGATTAACACTAAGCTTCAATCCTTCTTCTAATGGTGTAACTACTGGCTGACAAGCTGACATGCCAGTTTCGTGCAACAAATCAATAATATACTTCCTCTGAGATAAGAAAATTCTAGAATTGCTTCTCGACACCTCAATCCCTAAAAAATATTTTAGGGATCCAAGGTCCTTCATTTCAAATTCTGTAGACAAGTATCTTTGCAAGGCCGTACGTTCTTCCGGATCATTACCTGTTACCACCATATCGTCTACATACATAATAAGTGTAGTAAGCTTCCCATTTTGTCTTTTCAGGAACAAAGTATGATCAGAGTTACTTTGTTTGTAACCAAATGCTTTCATAGATTTTGTGAATCTTCCAAACCATGCTTGAGATGACTGCTTCAAGCCATACAGGGATTTCTTCAATCTGCACACCTTTCTTTTGTATTTATCTGGAGCATTACATCCAGGTGGAAGATCCATATAAATCTCTTCTGTCAAATCTTCATGCAAGAAGGCATTTTCACATCGAACTGCTGTAAAGGCCAATCAAGATTTGCAGCCAAGGACAACAAAACACGAACTTTGTTGATCTTGGCCACATGAGCAAATGTATCTGTATAGTCAATTCCATATTTTTTAGTGTAACCTTTTGCTACCAGTCTTGCTTTGAAGCGATCCACCGTCCCATCAACTTTATACTTCACAGTATAAACCATTTACATTCCACAGGTTTCTTGCCGGCTGGTAAGTCTGTGATCTCCCAGGTAGCATTCTTCTTCAAAGACTTCAACTCTTCATTCATTGCTATTTGCCAACGTGGATCAGCTAAAGCCTTCTGCACACAGTTAGGAATAGATACAGTAGATAATTGATGCACAAATGACTTATTTGATTCTGACAGGTGACTGGTAGACACATAATTACTTAACGGGTATAACACATTAGACTCAGGGTTAGGCTTACTCATCGGATACCTAGTTTTGCATTTAGGGTCGGCTTCATAAGTAAGTTTAGGAATACCTCGATTGACGCCATCAGGGAGACGACGTGGTGGTGGTGCACCTGGGATCGAAGATTTTGATTATGGTTATTGGGACTTGAGATCGACTGTGAGATAGTTGGCAACATAGGACTCTCCGGTGGTAAGCAAACTGGCAGTGAGCTATCAGGCAGTAAGTTATCAGGCAATGAGTTATCTGGCGATGTCGACTCGTCCCTTTCAAGGTTTTCAACATTGTTTCCATGTGAATGGTCACCAGTTGTCTCCAAGACATTACCACTTAGTTCCAAATCATTCACATCATTGTTTTCATGTGAATGATCACCACTTATTTCCAAGACTTCACCACTTAAATCCAAATCATCCACACTATTTATATCTGGAATAGTATAACCAAGAGTTTGAACTTCTGTCTGATTCTCCCCCTGAAGTGAAGACTCGGTATTGGTAAAGTACATATCATTCTCATGAAATGCAACATCCATAGTGACAAACAATTTTTTCGTCGGATGGTGATAACAACGATACCCTTTTTGATTTGAGGCATACCCCACAAACACACATCGTAATGCCCGAGGTTCAAGTTTACTTCTCTGCTATTTATGAAGATGAACAAATGCCACACAACCAAACACGTGAGGTGGAAGATTAGGAACTGTAGGAGCATCAACATATGAAGAAAGAGTCTGGAGCGGTGTCTGAAAGTCGACTGATCGGGATGGAACATGATTCATGAGATACGCAGCTGAGGTGAGAGCTTCTCCCCAAAAAGATAACGGGAGATGCGCCTCGAGCAAAGAAGCACGAACAACCTCTAGAAGCTGACGATTCTTGCGTTCTGCAACACCATTTTGTTATGGAGTATATGGACATGTAGTCTGATGAATAATACCATGATGATCAAGAAAGGCACGAAGTTCAGAGTTTACATATTTGCCGCCATTGTCACTCCTAAGAACCTGTATTTGTGACTTATATTGTACTTGTACCATTTTGTAAAACCGCTGAAACAAAGAAGTAACTTCACTTTTGGACTTCATCAAACATACCTAAGGCATACGTGTGCAGTCATCAATAAAAGTAACAAACCAATGAGCACCACCAAGTGTAGCAGTTTTAGATGGTCCCCAAAGATCAAAATGAATTATCATAAACGGGATTGAACTTTTATTCAAACTAGGTGGAAACGAAGTACGATGACTTTAGCCATTTCACACACACCACATTTTAGCCATTTCACAAACACCACATTTAAAGCTAGAAATGTCATGCTTAACAAATAGGCTAGGAAACAACCTTCGTAAATAGCCGAAAAAAGCATGTCCAAGTCGACGATGCCACCAAACCTATGAAGCTTTATCCCTCTCCCTATGAGATCATTCCACGGTAAGAGCTTGAGTCAAATTTCGAGAATTGTTCGATGTCAGCTCCAAGTAGTAGAGCTTTCTTCTCCGAATACCATAACCAATCGTCTTAGGAGTCCCGAATGTCCTTAAAAACACAAAAGGAAGGCCAAAAAATAACAAGGCAATGTAGGGCAACAATTATTTGAGCAACAGATAATTAATTATAGTCAAGGGAAGGAACAACAAGTACAGAGTCAAGATTGAGAGTATCAGAGAGGGCGACATCGCCTTCCCCAATAATAGGGACAACATTACCATTGGCAACACTAACTATAGTATTGGTGGATGGTTTTAGGGTTTGTACCTGTCTAGAATCACAAGTCATATGTTCAGTAGCATAAGAATCAATTATCCATGTACTATTCATAATAGATGCAGAAACTTTGAAAGCCTTGCCATCATTACCTGTATATAGTCAGAATCTACCTGAGCTTCGGCAACCAATGCACACGACTTGAACCGGTCACGATTGGTCCTACTCTCCTGTTCGGTTTGATCAGATCGATGCATAATGGTATGTTTCTAGACTTCAGTCAACAGCAACAGCTATATTTCTGCGTTGGGTCTCAATTCGTGGGCAGATGAGTACGTGATGTAGTAGTGGGTCGTGGCGAGTGGATGCAAGGATTGGTTCGGTGAACTCCGGTTAGCAATGACGACGTCGCTCGCTGGTCGGACGGGCACGCTACACAATTGGATGCATGTGGTGTTCGGTGGACTCGGATCAGCAACGAAGGCGTCGCTGGCTGGTTTCACGGCGCGCGGTATAACTGGTTGCACGGCGATTGTTGGTGCTGGGTTCTCTGGACAAATTGCGATAATAATTTTTTAAAATTTTTCTTAACCTGCCTCTGGTGCCAAGAAGAGAATGCTTTGAATAGTTATATATTCTTCTCAATAAAAGGTACTTATAGATGTACAACCCTAACATAAATGGAAAGAGAACTAATTACAAGTGATTACATAAGGATATACGGGATTACATATCAATTAGGGATCATACCTAAAATACAAAAGTCAACACGCACGAGAGTTGTCATAATCAATCTACACATTAAATATCTTTTAAAATGTAGGATATGTATGATAATAATAATAAATTTATAAAAACAAAACACTTGGTTACAAAGCATATAGCATTTCCTATTGATTTTCCCTCTCAATTGGACTTTCTTATTGACTACTGCTATAAGGCTTTACACACACGATTGAGGTTTGACAGTAGGATTTAGACGCAATCTCAAGATTCTCAACTATTTGACCCAAATTCTAACCCAATGGACCTTAATATATTCTCATTAAACACCCAAAAAAAGGCTTGCGGGCATCAATATATTGGGCGTTTCTATGGTGCTCTAAAAATGGAAATTTGGTACTTTTTTGCAATTCTTTTATTGAAATTTTGGTACTTTCTTAATTGGGTTTTTAGGAAATCGCACGTTCCATGGAGTTGTTAAGGCCTCTGCTGCTCCCAAAACCTGGTCGAAGAGCGTGAAGCTGAACTACGGCTGGCTCGACCATTCTGCCATTCAGATTCTACTTCAGCCATCACTAGAGGAGCTCTGTATGCTCAATTGTGCAAACTTTAGCGGCAAATTGCTCTCGGAAGTCAGACGCTAGTGCAAGGGTTTGAGGTTGGTTCAGTTTTGATTTCGGTCAATTGTTCTGCTTATTTAGGTTCAATGTTGTTGATAGGAGCATATTTATGCACCTTAGTTAGCTTGTTCTTGTGCATTTATGTTGTTTTTCCTTAGTTAAAGTAGTCTTTTAAGCTAGTTTGATGTATTTTCAGGTTCTAAGGGCAAGTATGCAAAAAGAAGCAATTTGGAGCATTCTAGAGCATTTTTGGGCCAAGATTGGGTAGTGCAAGCATGGAGGCAAGTTGATGGACGAAATTGAAGATATTAAGGCTTGAAATCAGCTAAGAAGGTGGAAGAAAGAAGTCAAAGATAAAGAAGATAAGGAATCAGCTCAAAATAAGGAGAATTATCCAAAACATTATCTAAAACAACCTTATCTTATCTTATCTTATCCAATCCTTACCTTATCTTATCCAATCTTATCCTAATCTTATCCTAACCTGTTTTCTTCAGTTTAGGGGACTTAAAACCTGATTTCTAGAAGTCTTATCCCTTGTCCTATAAAAGTGGCGCCCCAAATCCCTCTAGAAGCCCCAAAATCTGCCACAAAACACATTCTTTCTGGAAGCCTAAAAATCTGGCGCCTCCCTCCTTTCTATAAGGTCTTTTCCTTGCCTTGCAAGGCTCCCTGCCTTATCCCTTTGTGCCGTGCCTTCTCACTCCCATTCCCTCTTGGATTCTGACTTATTAAGCCTTTTCCTTGTGGATTTGGGTTCTACAAATCCTTTTCAGAAATCAATTGGGCCAAAATCCTTTTTCCTAATGGATTCACAATTTCTGCCGCACCTAGGGCCCTAATTCCTTGTGCAAGGCTGAGTCCAAGCCCTAATCTGATTACCCTAGGGTTTGTGGTGCCTATATATATAAGTTTAAAGGGTTGCCGTAGGTTACACACCCTCCATACACACCATTCTTGCCAGAAACTCTTCACCACTCTCTGCCGCACCCTTCCTTCACCATTCTCCATAGTTTCTGACCTAATTCACTCCCTGCCGCACCATACATCCATCCTAGCCATTAACCCAGCCTTCTACACCATTCATAACCCCCAAAATCTGTCCCAAGACCTTGTGCCGCAGCAAAGAGGAGGAGGAGGAGCCCTGGGACGTGCATGCCATTCAAGTTTGAATTGCTGGAAGTTTTAGGTGTTTTCTTTCCTTTGATTTCAATGTTTAAATTCAATACTCTTTGTTCTGTACGTATGAGGAACTAAACCCCCTCTGGCTAGGGGGATTCGAAACCATGTTTATGCTTGCTATATGATTTGATTACCTCTAGTTGTGATTCATAAATTGTGATTTCAATTTACTTATCTGTTCATATTAAAACTGATTTGTGTGTGTCGGTTGAGAGTGCACGCTTAATTGTCATGCATAAATCTAATGCTAGGATATAAGGAAGTTTCACCTAATTGTTACAACTTTATATTCACAAGTAGTAAAGGTTGTTGATCACAATCGCGTTAAGTAAATTCTTGGCATAAGTTTCATGCAATTCATAGTAACGAATGCCTCGTCAATGCTTATGGTTTTCATAGAACTTAATGATTCTTGCTTGTATCTCTATTATGCAATTCATGTAGGGAACTTGTGGGGAATGCTTTGGGTTGTCGTATGCAATCATCCAATTCAATAACGTTAGGAAAATCTGAGGGTTAATTAGTGCAATTCACAGTTAATCTGGGGCGTTGAGAATCCATGGTTTATTGAAAAGCAATTAGAAATCGTTTTGTATGCAAGTGTGACATGTGTGGAGAAGAACCCCTTAGCTAGCCTTCCATCCATTGATTTAAACCAATTTCGTTTTACAATCTGTTTTGTTTTACAAAGTTTATGTTTTGTTTTCAATTTCGTCAAAACCAATTCCCCCTTTATTTTGGAGTGTCAAGTTAGTTAGAAATCAATTTAGTTTGTGTTTTTAAGTGTCTGGAGTCAAGTTATAAACTGTTTTCGTCCAAATTCTTCCTTAGTGCTCAAAACAGCCAGAAAGTGGTTTTAAGGCAGGTTTGAGTGTTTGTTTGCTGTTTTGAGTCTTTTGGTTTGTTTTAGTGTTTTAGAGTATAGTTTTGCATTCTTTGAGTCTAATTTAGTGTTTTAACTTTGTTTTAAGTTTTTGAGTCAGTTTTCAAGTGGTTTAGCAATCCCTCCTAATCCCCGGCCTAGAACGATCCCTACTTACATACTTTGCTACAATTGATAAAAAGAGGGTTTAATTTGTGTGCTTATATATTTTGCATCAAATTTTTGGCGCCGTTGCCGGGGATTAGCAACTGTGCTAATCCCTTGGATTGTTATTTTCGTTTGGTTTAATTAGATCAGATTCTGACCTTGTTTTTGTTTCTTGGTTTAGGTACTAGTGTATGACTCGGAGTTCTCACCCAGTTCGTGAACATATTCTGGACTTTGACGCAGATTTCGAGCGAGAGTTAAGACGAAAGAGGAAGAATCCAGAACCCAGTGAATCAAGTGCAAGTTCAGAGGCCGAATCTGAATTTGAAGAGGAAGTGGACGACATGGCTGTGGACAATCGTACAATCAAAGAGCTTTCAGCCTCAGGACTTGACAATGCCGTGCCCTTATGCATTCAATACCCTAGGGCGGCTCAAGGCAAAACTGATGAGTTTGAATTGAAGTCAAGCTTGTTGCATCACATTCCTAAGTACCATGGGCTGTCCATGGAAGATCCAAACAAGCATTTGAAGGAATTCGAGGTGGTGTGTTCAAGCATGACACCAATTAACGTAGATGGAAGTATTCTGATGATGAAGGCCTTCCCCTTTTCTCTCTTGAAAAAGGCAAAGGATTGGTTGTATGAATTGGCCCCCGGAACTGTCACATCATGGGAGAGCATGAAACGGGCTTTCTTGGAGAAGTTTTTCCCAACTTCTCGAGTCATCCTCCTACGAAAAAGGATAAGTGGAATTCAACAAGAAGCAGGTGAATCTTTTCCTACTTATTATGAACGTTTTAAATCTCTTGTTGCTTCATGTCCACAGCATCAGATGAAGGAGGAACTTCTCCTACAATATTTCTACGAGGGACTTCTACCAATCGAACGTCAAATGCTAGATGCCTCAGCGGGAGGAGCCTTGGTGGATAAGACCCCCACGGCAGCCAAGACATTGATAGCCAATCGAGCGTTGAACGCTCAACAATACGAAGGTGTTGGGCAAAGGAGCATCCCACGGCAACACCAAGTCAATGAGGTAAGTGCCATAACCGAACTTCAAAATCAAATGGCTAACCTTACTACTTTGCTTTCTCAGGTGGTGGAAGGTCCAAAAGTACAAAATGTAGCTTCTTGTGGCGTGTGCTCCATGCAAGGACATCCCACATATAAGTGCCCACAATTGATAGAGAATGGAGGGTGGGAGACACTCAATGCCGTGGGTTTTGGCACTCAATACCAACCACGTGGTGATCCTTTTTCCAATACCTACAACCCTGGGTGGCGTGATCATCCGAATTTCAAATGGCGAGAAGCCCAACAAGGCCAACAACAAAGCGGATTTAGGCAACAACCCCCCCGGGTTTCTATCAGAAGCCGTTGGCACCAACTCAAGCCCAAGCACAACCTGGCCAAAACAAATCAGGTTCTTCAATTGATAATGATCAGATTTTTCAATTGCTAACTTCTATGGCGCAGGGTATGCAAACTAGGGACAAGAAGGTGGACGAGTTGGAGAAGCAAGTAGGACAGATTGCCGAGTTCATGGGGCAATTTCGAGAGCAAGGCAAGTTGCCAAGTTCAACCGTTGTGAATCCAAAAGGTGGATTCGAATCTGCAAAAGCCATGAGTCTGCGAAGTGGGAAGCAAGTAGGATCTGACCCTAAACCATCCAAATCATGTTCCAATGAGGAGGACGAGTTGAGAATTGAAGAGAAGGAGCAAAGCCCACTCACGGGAAAGGTGGAAACACCTTTGCCGCAAGCCCTAAGTGATCCTAAACCATCCAATTTGTCCAATAGAGGTAAAAACGTGTCAAATTCAGTTCCTACTAATGTTTTTCCTTCGAATGTGCCTTTTCCAAATAGGTTCAAGCAAACAAAGAAAGAAGAAGCAGAAAAGGACATTCTTGAGACGTTTAGGAAAGTTCAAGTCAATATTCCCCTTTTGGATGCAATTAAGCAAGTCCCCAGGTACGCCAAGTTCTTGAAGGACTTTGCACTAATAGGAGGAGGATTTCGACCAAGGAGGTTGTAAAAGTGGGTGAAAATGTCTCAGCCATCTTGCAACGTAAACTGCCCCCTAAATGCAAAGATCCGGGTAGTTTTACAATTCCGTGTGTCATTGGTAATTCTAGGTTTGAATCTACCATGTTAGACTTAGGTGCATCTATAAATGTCATGCCATATTCAATTTATGCATCTATAAACCTAGGAGCGTTGAAAAACGATGGTGTTATCATACAATTGGCCGATAGATCTAATGCCTATCCAAAGGGAGTTTTGGAGGATGTTTTGGCGCAGGTTAATCACTTGATATTCCCGGCGGATTTCTACGTGCTTGAAATGGATGAATCGGACCATTCCCCGTCATTGCCCATCCTCCTTGGAAGGCCATTCATGAAAACTGCTCGCACGAAGATTGATGTGTTTAATGGCACTTTGACGATGGAATTTGATGGGGAAGTTATTAATTTCAATCTTTCTGATTCTATGAAGTACCCTAGTGAGAACCATTCATGTTTTGCTATTGATATAATTGACTCTTTGGCACAGGACCATTTGGACAATTTGAAGGACAATGCACTTGAATTGGCCATTGCACAAGGAAGGGACATGCACAACATTGAAACAGCCACAAAAGCAACCCACGGCATGCATGAAGCATCCTTTCCCGTGCCCCCTAGTGAGGATGTCATTGAGATGGTGGCTGCCCTTGAGTCACTGCCATCACAATCTGGTAAGTTTTTGGACCCAATTTTAAGTTCAGTTTCGGCTAATAAGATGCTTCCCTCAGTTGTGCAGCCACCTACACTTGAACTTAAGCCTTTGCCAAGTCACTTGAAGTACGTTTTCTTGGGAGAAGATGAGACGTTGCCCGTCATCATCTCATCCTCACTCACGGCACAAGAGGAAAACAAATTGGTGAGGGTGCTAAAAGAGTACAAAACAGCAATTGGATGGACCTTGGCCGACATAAAGGGAATTAGCCCTACCACGTGCATGCATCGCATACTTCTAGAGGAGGGGTCCAAAACATCTCGAGAGGCTCAACGCCGTCTCAACCCTCCGATGATGGAAGTTGTGAAGAAAGAGATAATCAAGCTTTTGGATTGTGGAGTGATCTATCCAATCTCGGATAGTAGGTGGGTTTCACCCGTTCAATGTGTGCCAAAGAAATTTGGTGTGACAGTGGTAGCCAATGCCGAGAACGAACTTGTTCCTACACGCATTCAAACCGGTTGGAGGGTGTGCATCGACTATAGGAAGCTAAACGCCACCACAAGGAAGGATCACTTCCCACTGCCATTTATTGACCAAATGCTTGAGAGGTTAGCAGGTTATGCTTTCTATTGTTTTCTTGATGGTTATTCTGGTTATAATCAAATTGTCATAGCACCCGAGGATCAAGAAAAAACTACTTTCACATGCCCCTTTGGTACTTTTGCATATCGTCGCATGCCTTTTGGTTTATGTAATGCACCTGCCACATTTCAAAGATGCATGATGAGCATATTTTCTGATTATATTAAGAAAATAATTGAAGTTTTCATGGATGATTTTAGCGTTTTTGGTGACTCCTTTGATGGTTGCTTGCATAATCTTAGTTTGATTCTAAAACATTGCGTTGAAACTAACCTTGTTCTCAATTGGGAAAAATGTCATTTCATGGTTAAGCAAGGCATAGTTCTAGGTCATATCATCTCTGAAAATGGCATTGAGGTTGATAAGTCAAAAATAGATCTTGTACGTCACTTACCCTCTCCGACTTCGGTTAGAGAGGTTCGTTCTTTTCTTGGCCATGCAGGTTTCTATCGTAGGTTTATCAAAGATTTCTCAAAGGTTGCACAACCTCTTTGCCGTCTCCTACAAAAAGAAGTGGTGTTTGAATTCACCAAGGAGTGCACGGCATCATTCAACCAACTCAAGGAGTTGTTGACCACGACACCCATTATTGTTCCACCAGATTGGAGCCTACCTTTCGAGCTTATGTGTGATGCGTCCGATTATGCTTTAGGGGCTGTTTTGGGACAAAGAAAGGACAAGAGGCCGCATGTCATCTACTATGCCTCATGAACATTGAATGATGCCCAGTTGAACTATTCCACTACGGAAAAAGAACTTCTTGCCGTTGTTTTTGCTTTAGGTAAGTTTAGATCATATCTAATTGGTACTAAAGTAATTGTGTTCACTGACCATGCAGCATTGAAGTACTTGCTCACCAAAAAGGAGGCCAAGCCACGGCTAATTCGTTGGATATTGCTACTTCAAGAGTTCGACATTGAGATTCGTGATAGGAAGGGAAGTGAAAACGTGGTGGCTGACCACCTCAGCCGAATGGTGCATAACGAGGAGTCTCTACCTATTTTGGAGATATTCCCTGATGAACAATTGCTGTCAATAAAGGTTAGTGAGCCTTGGTATGCTGATTTGGTGAACTTTTTGGTGTCAAAACGAATTCCAAGCAATTTCACTAGGCACCAACGTGATAAACTTAGACATGATGCACGGTTTTATGTGTGGGATGATCCATATTTATGGAAATTTTGCCCTGATCAAATTGTACGTCGATGTGTGCACGATTCTGAATTTCATTCAATTCTGAGTTTTTGTCATACATATGCATGTGGAGGGCACTTTGGCACACAAAGAACAGCCCTCAAAGTGTTACAATGTGGATTCTATTGGCCTAGTATTTTTAAAGATGCTAGAACTTTTTGTTTAACATGTGATAAATGCCAAAGAATGGGTAATATTAGTGCAAAGGACCAAATGCCGCAGGTTCCTATCCTAAATGTTGAAATTTTTGATGTTTGGGGTATTGATTTTATGGGTCCTTTTCCGTCATCGCATGGTTTCATGTATATTTTGCTTGCGGTTGATTATGTGTCGAAGTGGGTGGAAGCAAGAGCCACCCGGACTAATGATTCTAAAGTGGTTGCAGATTTTATTAGAACTAACATATTTGCAAGGTTTGGCATGCCAAGAGTGATCATTAGTGATGGAGGGTCACACTTTTGCAACCGGACCATTGAGGCGTTATTGAGGAAATACAATGTCAACCATAAGGTTTCTACACCTTACCATCCTCAAACAAATGGCCAAGCCGAGGTTTCTAACCGAGAGATAAAGCAAATACTAGAAAAGACCGTCGGGCCCACAAGGAAGGATTGGAGTTTACGGCTAGATGATGCACTTTGGGCGTATCGTACGGCATACAAAACACCCATTGGGATGTCCCCCTTTCGGCTTGTCTATGGCAAGCCGTGCCATCTCCCCGTTGAGTTGGAGCACAAAGCTCATTGGGCCGTCAAGAAGTTTAACATGAACCTAGATGAAGCGGGCAGTCATAGGAAATTCCAATTGAATGAGCTTGATGAGAGACGGCATGAGGCATATGAGAATGCGAGCATTTACAAGCAAAAGACCAAAGCTTTCCATGACAACATGATCCGTGGGAAATCATTCTCAATTGGGCAGAAAGTGCTATTGTTCAATTCCCGTTTACGATTGTTTCCCGGTAAGTTACGTTCTAAGTGGATTGGACCGTTTGTTATTACTAATGTTTTTGTTCATGGTGCAGTCCAAATCCGAAGCTTGAAAACGGGGCATGAATTCAAGGTGAACGGGCATCGTTTGAAGCCCTATTATGAGAACTTTGTGGAGCAAACCGTGGATGACCTCTCCTTGGATGCCGTGGGCTCCAATCTGGAGTGATTGGGTTCTTTGTCCGGCTGTATGACTTTAAAGCAAGCGCTACTTGGGAGGCAACCCATCCATTCAACAAAGGAAGATCTAGGGAGCATTCCAATTCCAGATTTGCGTTCCTAAACCATTCTCTTTGTTGTTGTTTTCGTTTCTGCCTTGTTTATTGTTTCGTTGCTGTTTTGTTTGCTTGTTGTTTATTTATGTTAGTTTATGCTTGAAACATTGAGGACAATGTTTGATTTAAGTGTGGGGGGGTAACCAACATGTTTTGATGCAAATTCGTAGGGTTTTATCACCCATAACTTCTAATGTTGTTCCTTGCTGTTTTTAAGTGTTTTTAAGCTGTTTTGGTGTGTTTTAGTGTGTTTTGACTCAAAAATCCGAAAATCCCATAAAAATTCGAAAAATTGTTTTAGAAAAACCCAAAAAGAGTTGTTTTTGTGTGTTTGTTTGTGTCTTAGGTACCTTCCAACACAATGATGAGGATTCGGTTTGTAATTGCATGACTGTTAAAGAGAGTTGTAAACATGGATGAAAGTTTGATTTACTCTTTGGTTTATGCTTGGTTGTGGTTATAACTTATGAATTCACATGTAATCATAAAAGAAAAATCAGTTTTTGTAACATGCTTGAAGGAAGGAACTCAAACTAACGCTACAACCTTGTGAGACTTGAGCCTAAACGTTTATTTGGAGAGTTAAAAATCTGTGCATTTGTTGTTTTCTAAAATCGTTGCATGATCTCATCATTCTTTGCTTGGTTGCTACTTGGAAGGCGTTTCATCATTTAGTTCCAAATACTAGAACTCATACCCGTTTCATTCAAAGCATGAAATTGATTAGCATAACACATAACAAGATGAAGTTGTTTAGTAAACCAAGAGCCAAATAGCCGTACCCCATGTTCATTTGATTTGTAGGTTTTAACCCCATTGAGCCTTGTTTAGCCTATGTTCTTTGTTAACCCACATTATCCTCACCTAGCCTAGATTAGGACCATCCATACCTTTGTTCTTGAAGCATAGTAATGCATGACTCAATATGAATTCCTTTTGATCATTGTTTGGCAGAAAACAAGTGTGGGGGAAGTGAGTTTTGTTGTGGGTGTGCCAAAGTCTTGAATGAGGCACGGCAAAGAAAAGAAGAGAAAAGAAAAAAAAAAGAAGAAAAATTCGTGGAAAATAGAAAGAAAAAAAGAAAAAGTTGTGAAAAGAATGAAAAAGGAGTTGAAAATATGTGAAAAAGAGTTCTCAAGTGTTGTTTGTTGAAGGAAGGGTCCAAAACATTAAATCCGGCCCTATTTGTTGCTTGAATCTTCCATTTGTGTTTAAAAGTTGATTTCTGCATGCTAAAGGGAATTCTAAGTGTCATATTCATTACTTTGCTTACATTGCTCTGAGAATGTTTGTTTTTCCTATCCTTTCATTGTTAGCCAACACTCCCCAAGCCCCGTTACAACCCTATACTTCAATCTTGAGTGTTGTGTGTTTCAATTTGTGGAGTTTGAATGTGGTTTGAGCATATGGTGTCACTGGTTCTCGCATCTAAGTAGTAGCGTTCCATTCATGAGATCATATCTAAACATGCTTATTAACTCCAGAAATTGCTTTCTTTGTTATAAACATATGTGAGTGTTCGTTTTCATATTTACATCAATCTTCTCACATATACCTAGTGTAGGGTGTGTAGTCAGAAAATGTGTGTGAAAATAGAGTGCATATCTAGTAAGGAATTGAGGGAATTCTCTAAGGCATGTTACTGCATTCAAAACATCGTTTTAATTGGTTATTTGTGAACTAGTAAGTAGTGACTATAATTAAGTATGTGCTTAAGCGTTAAGATGGCCAAAATCTGTGGGAATGATGATTTTTAACATATCATGTGCATTGGAAATCCCTGAGACAATTGTTGGAAGGTTTAGGTTGTGTTATACTTGTTTTGTTTCGTTTTGTTTACTTTGTTTCGTTTTGCTCGAGGACTAGCAAAAGCTAAGTGTGGGGGAATTTGATAGGAGCATATTTATGCACCTTAGTTAGCTTGTTCTTGTGCATTTATGTTGTTTTTCCTTAGTTAAAGTAGTCTTTTAAGCTAGTTTGATGTATTTTCAGGTTCTAAGGGCAAGTATGCAAAAAGAAGCAATTTGGAGCATTCTAGAGCATTTTTGGGCCAAGATTGGGTAGTGCAAGCATGGAGGCGAGTTGATGGACGAAATTGAAGATATTAAGGCTTGAAATCAGCTAAGAAGATGGAAGAAAGAAGTCAAAGATAAAGAAGATAAGGAATCAGCTCAAAAGAAGGAGAATTATCCAAAACATTATCTAAAACAACCTTATCTTATCTTATCTTATCCAATCCTTACCTTATCTTATCCAATCTTATCCTAATCTTATCCTAACCTGTTTTCTTCAGTTTAGGGGACTTAAAACCTGATTTCTAGAAGTCTTATCCCTTGTCCTATAAAAGTGGCGCCCCAAATCCCTCTAGAAGCCCCAAAATCTGCCACAAAACACATTCTTTCTGGAAGCCTAAAAATCTGGCGCCTCCCTCCTTTCTAGAAGGTCTTTTCCTTGCCTTGCAAGGCTCCCTGCCTTATCCCTTTGTGCCGTGCCTTCTCACTCCCATTCCCTCTTGGATTCTGACTTATTAAGCATTTTCCTTGTGGATTTGGGTTCTACAAATCCTTTTCAGAAATCAATTGGGCCAAAATCCTTTTTCCTAATGGATTCACAATTTCTGCCGCACCTAGGGCCTTAATTCCTTGTGCAATGCTGAGTCCAAGCCCTAATCTGATTACCCTAGGGTTTGTGGTGCCTATATATATAAGTTTAAAGGGTTGCCGCAGGTTACACACCCTCCATACATACCATTCTCGCCAGAAACTCTTCACCACTCTCTGCCGCACCCTTCCTTCACCATTCTCCATAGTTTCTGACCTAATTCACTCCCTGCCGCACCATACATCCATCCTAGCCATTAACCCAGCCTTCTACACCATTCATAACCCCCAAAATCTGTCCCAAGACCTTGTGCCGCAGCAAAGAGGAGGAGGAGGAGCCCTGGGACGTGCATGCCATTCAAGTTTGAATTGCTGGAAGTTTTAGGTGTTTTCTTTCCTTTGATTTCAATGTTTAAATTCAATACTCTTTGTTCTGTACGTATGAGGAACTAAACCCCCTCTGGCTAGGGGGGATTCGAAACCATGTTTATGCTTGCTATATGATTTGATTACCTCTAGTTGTGATTCATAAATTGTGATTTCAATTTACTTATCTGTTCATATTAAAACTGATTTGTGTGTGTCGGTTGAGAGTGCACGCTTAATTGTCATGCATAAATCTAATGCTAGGATATAAGGAAGTTTCACCTAATTGTTACAACTTTATATTCACAAGTAGTAAAGGTTGTTGATCACAATCGCGTTAAGTAAATTCTTGGCATAAGTTTCATGCAATTCATAGTAACGAATGCCTCGTCAATGCTTATGGTTTTCATAGAACTTAATGATTCTTGCTTGTATCTCTATTATGCAATTCATGTAGGGAACTTGTGGGGAATGCTTTGGGTTGTCGTATGCAATCATCCAATTCAATAACGTTAGGAAAATCTGAGGGTTAATTAGTGCAATTCACAGTTAATCTGGGGCGTTGAGAATCCATGGTTTATTGAAAAGCAATTAGAAATCGTTTTGTATGCAAGTGTGACATGTGTGGAGAAGAACCCCTTAGCTAGCCTTCCATCCATTGATTTAAACCAATTTCGTTTTACAATCTGTTTTGTTTTACAAAGTTTATGCTTTGTTTTCAATTTCGTCAAAACCAATTCCCCCTTTATTTTGGAGTGTCAAGTTAGTTAGAAATCAATTTAGTTTGTGTTTTTAAGTGTCTGGAGTCAAGTTATAAACTGTTTTCGTCCAAATTCTTCCTTAGTGCTCAAAACAGCCAGAAAGTTGTTTTAAGGCAGGTTTGAGTGTTTGTTTGCTGTTTTGAGTCTTTTGGTTTGTTTTAGTGTTTTAGAGTATAGTTTTGCATTCTTTGAGTCTAATTTAGTGTTTTAACTTTGTTTTAAGTTTTTGAGTCAGTTTTCAAGTGGTTTAGCAATCCCTCCTAATCCCCGGCCTAGAACGATCCCTACTTACATACTTTGCTACAATTGATAAAAAGAGGGTTTAATTTGTGTGCTTATATATTTTGCATCAGTTGTGTTCGAATTTCAGCTTGAATTTCTGTGAATTTATTCGCTTTTTGTAGAAAGGGATTATGAGGTGCATTTGTTATGTTTGTTTTACAGCTTTAGGAGATTATTTTCAAAGCATTGATTGTTCTTCTTGGGGAACTACTCTAATCCTGAATGGTATTATATTATTGAGATTATCCAAACTTTTGTGGCATTGCTGGTTTCTTTGTTTCCTTATCATAGTGGTTTTTATCTAAATTATATTCGGTTTTTGATGGAATGGATTGTGTGCAGTTGTGGTTGGATGTGGTTTATGTTAGATAATCAGCCAACTTACTTCTCTGATGATCAAGAACTAGTGTATTTCATTTCCTCAAAGGAATCAAGCCAAGCCGTAGGTTCAAAGACATTTGTTCAGGTTGAACTCTTTCCTTGACTTGTAGCTTGTGTGGCTGTATTTTTTTTTTTTATATCAGTGTCAGCATTGTCTTTCTAGGTTGCTCTATCGGTACTTCACTAGGATTACATGGGCACTAGTAATAGGATTGATGTTTGATGCTTATGAATTTTTTGAATTGTGGGTGTTATGAAATGTTTGTTACATTTGTGTATACACTAGTTTTTGATCATCAGAGAAATAAGTTGACTGATTATCTAACATAAACCACATCCAACCACAACTGCACACAATTCATTCTCCAGAAAACTGAATATAATTAAGACAAAAATTGCTGTGATAAGGTACCAAAGAAACCAGTAGTGCCACAAAAGTTCGAGTAATCTCAATAATATAGGAAACCATTCAAGATTAGAGCACTTTCCCAAGAAGAACAATAAATGCGTTGGAAACAATCTCCTAAAGCTGTAAAACGAACATAACAAATGCACCTCATAATCCATTTCTACGAAAAGCAAATAAATTCACAGAAATTCAAGCTGAAATTTGAACAATCAATGTTTTGGTCCGCACGCAAGGTCCGGAAAAGTTGGTCCGCACCTTAGAAATTGCCTTTATATATTCATATTATTGGTCGTGTTTTAGACTTAGCTCGCCTTTGGCGAAGGTTTAGCTTGTGTGGGTGAAACTATAAACATCACTTCAACGGAAGAGTAGGAGAGTACAAAGCTCATGAACGAAAGTTGTTATTTTCAACACGAGATGTTCATATCATATAATGCATAGTTTGGGGCTTCAGTTTTTACAATAAAATAAATATTATCCACATCCATTTTATTGGAAGAAACGTCATAAGCACAATATCTTCAAAGTTACAGATTTATTTTCAAACTAAAAGTCTTGAAATACATATTACAAAAATCAAACTGAGATTGAAGCTAATATAGCTCTAGTGTTTGAAACCAATGCTGCAACACCTGTAATTTGATTTTTTTTTCTCAAGAAAGAAATCAATTAAAACGAGAAACCCCGAGAACAACACCAAAACACAACCCCAACCTTTTACAAAGCCAAGACCAAAACAACTTATGTGCTTGGCTGTCCTGAGGACGAGATCTCCTTCCTTGAAGTTGCGTGGCTTGATTGTGCGGTTGTAGGCTTTAGTAACTTGTTTGTGGTATGGGGTTGTTTTCCTAGCTGCTTCTACTCTTCTTTCCTTGAGTGACTCAACATTTCTCCATCTTCATTCTACGCAGGATGTGTTATTCCTTGGAGACGTGCGATAGACCCACAAAACATCTGGGAGATGCGTGCTCCAACCCCCAGAGTAATTGTGCACAGTATCGCTTAGGATCCTTAGTTGTTCCTTATTTATGACTTTGGCTTGACCGTTATCCTGGGGGTAGTACGGCATAAAACGGCGATGCTTGATCCTGCAACCATTGAGTGTAATACCTACCTGTTTGTTTTCGCTAATGAAGTTGGGTATTGCAGCTCCTATTGCTTTCCGGATAGGGATTGCTTCCACCCACTTCGTGAAGTACTCAGTGGCAACTAGGATCCATATGTTACCTTCGAAAGCCGAGTTCATTATTACGACCAAGTTGAGCCCCCAAGTATGGAACAACCATGTAGTATGCATCTTGCACCAATTCTACGGGCTTGTGGGTCAAGTTCCCATGAACTTGGTATGCATGGTATCTTTTAACGATGTTGTGCGTATCTTTCCTCATGGTAGGACGGTAATGCCCTAGACTCAGGAACTGCTTACGTAACTTCTTCCTTCTTTGATGCTCCTTCAGTAGGCTGACTAATTCTTTCTTTTCCTCAACAGTTAAGTAAACACTAATAGAAATCATTTTTTTGCACAGAGCGATCATCATTTAGGCTTACATCTTTAAGTTTTTCTGCCACTGCAGTGGATCTATCTTGCATGCATTTTGGCGCAGGCATGATTTTCTGCAAAGGTCCATCCTCGGCAGTAGGTGTAGGCATGTCTTTAGTTTCCTTAGGAACTTCACTTGCTTGGCGTGTAGTGCCTCCATATTCGGGCCTTTCCCACACAATATGGTTAGGCCTCCCAACCTTTCATAAACGGTAAACTATGGTATCAACGACGGCTTGCCTAGTGAAGGCATTGTTGATTTGTTCTTCCAGGTACAATGACTTTGGATGATCAGGGAAAACCACTTCCATGTCTTCGTCAGTGAAGATGATGGCATTGTTGTTCTCAAGGAAATCCCTATGTAGCTAGGCAGCATTGCATTGAGGGCCATAGTCTTTGGAAACATGCATGAGAGCTTCAGCAATAGTAGTCCTTGCTTGCGGGCCATATTCAAGCTGGTCGAAGAGGGATTTAAACTCCAGGTTTTCCTAGAGGACTTGTGCTGCAATGGACCTTTGCCTTTGGGAAAGGTAACGCTCAACTGCGTCGGCTTCCATGTTGGAAAGGCTATACAAAGTCACAGCCGTCATTTCCTGGTTGAACAGTTGCTTTCCTGAAGTTCCTCCATTGTATCCTTCAGACATATCGATGGTGAAGACCTCGTTATCTAGGCTTGGGGCAAAATCTATGAGACTTGCATCCTCATCTCCCTATCCCTCAACTTGAGGCCATGGAGTATCATAGCTTTGCAGCTTGGAGTACTTGCACCAATAAGCCTTCTTCATGTTCTCAAAAGGTTCCCAAATGGCTTCCAGTGGCTTGGGGTCATTGATCCACGGGTGGCAGGCATCATCATTTATGAAGCATGTGATGACAGTTACTACATCTTTCCCTTAACATTTCGGCAGAGGGTTAATGTCTATGGTTTGCGTCTTACATAGCAGCTCTAGCGTCCCTTCGTGGATTTTTGCATGGAGAATTTTTCACAAAGTTTGACATACTATAGAAGGATGTCACACATACTGATGGTAGCGACAGTACCTACGATCATTTCTATCTTCCTTGAAAGGGGTTTTGTACGGCTAAGGCAGCTTGATGGCCTCATCTACGAGCATGGTATCAAGGATGGTTTGGAATTCCTCGTCACTGGACGCTAGTGCAGGATAGGTTTCCCTATCACTCTTTTTCCTTCATTTTTCGTGGGTTGTAGTAAAAAATGTTATCCACTGCTAGGGCATGATGAGCTTCCTTCTTGTCAATCTTCCAAGATTTCCCCGTGGAAGGCTTGACTGACAAGTTGATCTTCCTTACTGCTTCCAAAAGCCTCGAGAACTGGCTGATCATATTCCCTAAGTACACCTTGTAGTCAGCGACAATGTTACTGATGCAGATCTCAACAAGAGCTTCATTGTCCTTCTCGCCATAGATCTCAAAAATGTTTGACAAAAGTCACCAGATCTTCCTCATGCTTTTGACACGTATTATTGAGCTGAGTTGTCGTGACCCTTTCCTCATGATAAAAGTACTTTTTACAGAACTTGCCTGCCAGCTCTTCCCAGGTCCGGATGGAACCTGGCGCAAGGGTGGTGTACCAAGTATAAGCACGGTCAGTTAGACTTTTCGAAAAATCCTTGAGATGGAGGTCGCATTCGCCGACAACCTTCTCCTGTCAAAGAGAACAAGGCTGGGAATCTCATATCCCTTAGGATATGGCGAGTGGAGAACGCTGGTTGGATATGGTGGCTCAGGAACATAATTCCAATCCTCTGAACTCCTGTGCAGCTCTTTTTCGAGCATGGCTATGACGTCTTCCCAAGTGACAAAGGATGGTGTTTTCTCAGAACTTTTGCCAGTAGCAGCAGCTGACTTCTCCTGGGAAGTCTTTCCCTAAATGTGCAGTCCTTGTCACTGGCTTTCTCGCTTGGCTTCGGGATTGAGTTTTTCAGCTCCTTCACATATGCATCAATTTCTTTTTGGGCTTTACCCAAGTCATCAATGGCTGCGATGATGTCTGGCATGTTATATTCGTGCAGGGTTTCTATACTTTTCTGACTTTGGCCTTCGCATTGAGACTCGTCAGGTCGGGAAGTAGCTTTGCCTGCGTCTGAGGCGTTGCCATACCTGGTAGTGTTTCTTTTGGATCTTGGAGCCATTGAATCGAGATTACGACCTATCCCCAATTTATGTTGGGGGACTTTTAGGTCAAGGTCGACTTGGGCTTTGAGAATGCCCACTTGTCTCCCTTGGTACGGATTCGTAACAAGTCCCGGGATATCTCGAAGAGTTAGCTTGTCGTAGGAAATACTCCAGTAACATAAACAACTCGTAGATAGCATGATTGATCAAGATAATGACTTGCTCAAGTGAAGCGTCGTGTGGAAGCTAGAAGATTTCCTATTTAACATGAGAGAGAAGTGATTTGCATGGTTGATGGCATTCTTGGCTGGATAATCTGGGCTTTCGTAAGGGGATAGTAAGGCTTTTAATGGCTGAGATGTATAATGGAATGTTGTGGGAGTTACTAAGATTGCATGGATAATGATGCTTGAGGCTTGGAGTACACTTTTGGGCTAAATAGAACTCTCTGGGCTTATTCTTGGGTGGTTCTCTCTCACTACATTATCTCTGTACCTCTCTATGTGTTACTTTGTGTGTTCCTCCCCTTTTCTGTGATGGCTTCTTCCTTTTTATGTAAATGACGAGTTTTCCTCTAGGCTTCAAGGGAATCTCCCTTTGTGGTTTGGTCCTCCCCTCATTTCTCCCTAGCCCACCTACTATTCCCCTTTTGGTGTAAGATAGCTGCACTGTTGAGACCTGCAGTTTGCTTATTCCCGAGACGCGGCCTTCCACAGGTTGGGAAGGGAAAGTCATCATTAAATGCCTGACTTGCTGGGCTTAACATGCATTTAATGCAAGAATCTAGTTTAATCCTAACTAAAGAAGTTGCCTTGCTAGGGAAATGGGTAAACTAGGCTAATTCTCTCTCAATGATGCCTACGTGAAATACAAAGGGTATGGGCTTGGATCTTTGGGCCCCCAAGGAGCCCAAAGTCTTCCATGATCCTGATTCCATGTAGGCCCAATAACCTTCCGTAACCATCCACACCACAATCCACTTGACAAGCCCTGAATATGTGACTTGGGCTTAGCATGAATAGTGACTAAGGAGGCATGGCATGAATATCTAGCTTAATCACCATAGCATGGCATGTTTGTAAATATATTCCTCGTCGATCCCGTGCCTTGGCATGTATTTGGGCTTGAATATAGGCTTTGCATGACAATTGGGCATTGAGACTTGGTTGGATTGCTGGAACTTTATAATTAGCAAGAACCCTAAATTACAATATACATACATGTATCTAAACAAGAACTCGGCTATGAATTCAACCGAAATGCATTTGTTAGAAAGAAAGAAATAACTCTTACCTTTGGGTAGGTATGCCTTGACGTTATGGACATTGACGCAATGATCAAGCACCATCACATTGAGGGACAAGTTCAGAACTCAAGAAACAACGTTGGGCATCTTCATTGGGTAGACTTGGATGGGCATGCCTGATAAAGCCATGGAACAGTGAATAAGGAAATATCTCCTACTCAATAGGGACTTTATGTTCTCATTAGAATAGGGCTAGTTTCTGTATAGAACGTGTTTCTCTTGAGTAGGGACAAATCCTCTTATAGATGTAAACCCTAACTGTTTCCTCCTATCACGAAAACAGTTTGGCAGCCAGCACATCCAAAATAAAATTCCAACGTGAGGGTTATCCATTTACTGGCATGTCATCCTTATTGTCCTACTTTCAAGGGATATGGTTTAATCAATTATTGACTCTAACTGATTTCAAGTTTAACGTCACTTGACCTTAAGATGATAAGTTAAAGTCCAATTAGGTTCCAACATGGATTGGTGTGTGACATTTTTGGGCCCCAACAGTTATTATTATTTTTTTGGTCAAAGGTAAACTTTATTGGATAATACTTAGGTATGAGTACTCTATCTACTCACTTTATGGTTTGGTCCAATAAAAAAAGCCACATGTTCCTTATTTTTAAAGGCCAAAAAAAAAAATTAATATGTCCATTATTTTTTAAAACAATAATACATGTGTTAAAATATCATTGGACAAAATCAAAAGGTGAGTTCTCACTAGTGTATACCCAAGTATTATTAAACTTTATTACCAACAACACACTTTACATAGCAAATGCCCAATTACAAGTAAGCACAAAGTAAAAGTGGACCTTCCAGAAAAAACACAAAGAACCCAAACAAGAATTAAGGCCCAAAACTAGAAACAAACCAAAAGAAAAGCCTACAATTATGCTAGCACCGCCGCTGCAATAGTACATCAGGACTACCACAAACCACTGCCCGAACAAATGCCAGAAACCCAACCAAACAACTCCCCAAAGATAGAAGGAAAAAAGACTCCATTATCCAACAAAGAGCACCTCGCCAATCCCAGCCACCAAAGAAGCCAGTGGGATTACCACAACACTACCAACATAGGCAGACAGAGAGAAGGTGGTGGTGTGAACACCAGAACTCTATAGACCTTCCCGATGGACCGCTATAATGGCCAATATTGATTGCAATTTGAGATGGGATCGATGAAGGATAGAGCCAAGTAAGAGAGAATGAATTGTATGAAAGGACAATCGAAATTGCGGAGGATCAGATGGACATGAAGATGCCACCAAGGGTTAGAGGAAAGAGAAGATTGGATCTAAGGGCATAGTCTGGTAAGATTGATGACCATTGGGGTTGAAAGATCATGCAAATTGGGATGGATAGGAGGGGAAAACAGCAACAGAAAGTGAGAAATGAGAAAGCAAAGGGGAAAATGAAGGGATTACTACCGACCCTGGCCACAGCCATGACCCGTGGCTCTAAAATTAACGAATGGGTGACAGCTCACACCACGGTGAGGAAACTCTCACAAAGAGAGTTTCTCACCAAATGGGAGAGAAGTGCTGTGAATTAGTTTGAAGGGTATTTTTCCACAAAATTCATTGTTTTATTGCCTTTTTTTGTTTCCATTATGCCATTTCCTTTTCTCCAACACAAACCAAAACCCAATTCTCAAAACTCACATAACAATCATGAACCAAAAAGAAAAAGAAACAAGCGTTCCTCCTTTTAACCATTCGATTCCTGAAAACTTCCACACAGGAGATGCACAGCCCAGTGCTCAAAACTCACCCCAACAATCTTTAGACCAAAGACGAGGAAAACAAGGACAAAAAACACAACCCATGTAACCTAGAGCTCAATTACCCACCAAGCCTTGCTCTTTTTTATCATCCAATTCCCAGAAATTCCACAACCTTGAGTATAAGCAGAACCCAATTCTCTAATTCACCCAAGAATCAAAATACAAATATATATATAGGGTACCCAAACAATCTTAGACCAAACAGTAGATACCCGCAGGCGCTTGTGCAAATCAAAGTGTACACGTATTAATTAACATATTGCTGCTTCAAATTGTTTAGGCTGAGTGATGTCCGATTTCTGTAGGACATCTGGAAGTATTGACAAGTGATCTTGATGTAATTGCAGCATTGAGGTATTAATATTGTGTCTTTACCACTTTTATTTATCCAAGCATCCATCCTTTAATTGAAGTGAAACCTTAAGTTTTGTCTATTGGTTCTACCAATTGCACAGGAAACTTTGGGTTCCAGCCTTGTTCTCATGGTGATTTGCTAGGCGCAATTTTTGGAACAGGGATTGCTGAGGAGAAGCTTGGAGACATTATCTCGCAGGATCATTTGTATTCTTTGATTAAGGGTTTAGCTTTTGGTCGAATGTTCCAAGGAGAGAGGTCATTAGGTTTTATATGTAAACTATGATAAGAATTTCCACTTCTATAACAGCAAAGCTAAAATAAATAAACACGTCAATCTTTACCTCAACTTATTAGTCGTTACTTCGTATGGAATTTCAATGTCAAGATTTGGATGTCTGTACCCTGTATTTGTGCGTGGATGTGATCATGGCATTACGTAGATATTTTAGATTTAAGATATTTTTTCCTGTTTATGAGGGATACAGCCTGGTTGGATCAAGTGTTTATGAATTTTTATATCTTCCGTAATGCTTCTAGGGGGAGAGAGGAGCTCAAGTCATTGTTGTTCAAGCACTTGCCACAGTTGTTTACGTTGTTAGCAACGTTGGTGCATTTTCCACGGCAGAAAAGCTCTTCAAGGTTGCACTTATACCCACATTGCCCGATTGATTCCCATCTCCGAGAACATTGCCCGTCTTGCAGCAATAGAGAAGGCTCATCCCTTTGTTCGCTGAAATCCAGTTACTAATATTCTTCTTGGTGGGATAACACTTTGCATATTCCCTGTGGACAGCTTTTAACTACATTATCTGGGTCTCTCCCTCAGTCTGCTATTTCAATTTTCTTTCTTCAACGGATTTCTTTTAGGTCAATGGCTATTCACTATTTGGTTTCTAGGAAAATGAGGGAAAAATCTCCTTTACCTTTTGTTTTCACAATACGCAATGGAATCCCTGAAAAATCTCCTCTGCCTTTCGTTTAGGTCAAGCTCCAAGCTTTGAGGTTTTCATAGCAAGAACAAGAAAATTAGCGAAAACTGATGAACTTCATTTGGAATGGTTTAGAACAATTTGAAGGAAATAGGCAGAGGAAAGGACCAAGAGCACAACTTTACTTTTCGGGTCGAAGGGGATGTTGTGCAACTGGTGAGGATTTTAATTTATGTTCTCTACTTCTGCAATACGCATCTAAATGTAATCCAAATTTGTATTTGGCACTGTTGTTTAATGAATATGATAAAATTAGTGACTTCAATTATAACCACAAATAGCTTTATAAATATAATAAATGTGTAGCTGCAAATAACTTCAGATAAATAATAAATGTCTTTGATATCTTATAGTTGCCTTTTGATGTATGGTTGAACTGAAATAAAACTTAGTTTATATAATATCTCATCTGTACTTCTATGAGAAATTTTATTGATAACGAAAAAAGGAAGTTAGCACCTGGTCAAAAGATAACATAAAACTTACCTCTCATAATACAAGAAAAAATGAAGAAAAAAAAATACATAAAAATGAAGGGGAGACATAAATCTTACATTTCTAACCGAAACAAAAAAGATACAAAGAAAAAAGAATGAAAACAGAGTCTTGAACGTGAAAATAACTTGAAAGAGTTTACGTTTTGGTTCCAAGTGTGCGTTTTGTGCACCTATCCCCATACATTACACCTATACCAAAGGCCCAAAACCGCGCTACTGTTCATGGACAGTGCGCGGACGAAAATGTCCTCCAAATGCTTCTTTCTGTGCCATTTTTTGTGCTTCTTGTCACAGTAAAAAGGCGGTTTTGCCCTCATTTGCCTATGCGTCCCCCATTGCTCCGCCTTCTTCGTTCGCTTCTCTGCTTTTTGTTTCTCTGTGCACAGCGTTGCCCACGCGTCCTCATCCGTGTGCCTTTTCGTTGGATTTTCTTCCTGCTATACACGTGTTGCTCATCCTAGAACGGAAGAAAGATGGAAAATCAGGGATCTTCCATTTGCTTCCACAGATTTCTCGATCTCTCTCGAGCTCCGGATCGCTAGCCTCCGCATGAATTTTCTTTCCACATAATGTTATATCTGTTGCCTTCGGGAAGAAAGTTTAAACCTAGAAAAGCTTGGTTTTCAGGAAATCGTCAATCCTGCAGAAACCTTGGGTTTCCTGGTGAGTTCTCCAGATATTGTTTTTGAGTTCTCTTTTATTTGTTCAATTTTTTGTGATTTTGAAACCTCTCGGTGGCTACAGATTTCATCGGCTATTTCATCAATTTTTCGATTCGATCAGGATCGATTTTTTACCCACGAAATCTAGCGTGTTCTGGTGAGTTTCGTGACTTCTCCGTGTGGCTGTTTCGAATTTTGTTTTTGTGGTTTTCGATGTCCACATGGGTTTTTTGTTTGAATTTTGTATTTGTGATTTTGCATGTTGTTTTGAATTTACAGATGGCTTTTCTGTTTCAATTTTGATTCTGTGATTTTGAGAGTTTGTTTATATTGTCAGATCCAGCTTGGGTGTATGATCAGGAGACCTTGCTGTTTGTTTTTGGGCTTTGGTGTATAGACTTCGAAGCCCTTTGTGCACAAGGTAAATAATTTAGTATCTTCCTTTGAGGATTTTGTCTAACAAATTTTTTATTTTTTGTATATTGTGGAGGTTGAATTTTGTATATTGTAAACGTTGAATCTGTGCAAATCCATTTGTTCTTAATTTTTTTTGTGTATTTGGAGAATGTTGTTTCCGTTTTTTTTTTGTGTGTTTTAGGTGGTGTTGCATAACTTTGTCTCTTTTGTTCTAAGTTGTAAATGATTTTCATTCCATGTTATGTTGAGTTATGTTATTGCAGTATTGAAAAGAGATTGAGGGTTTTGGTTTAGTCAGACAGAGAGGGAGATAAAGAGAGAAGTGGATTATGTGCATGAATGGGGGATGTAGTTCATTGTTTCTTAGTATTTGAATTTCAGTTTTTATTTTTGTGGTTCACCTGTATTCATTTCGGATTTTTTTTTTCTATTTTTTTTACATATTGTTTTGGATAATGTGATTGGAGCTTTTAAAAGAAAAATATAGAGGTAGGTTTTTCTTTAGCTAGAGAGAGGACGCGAATTGTGTCAAACTTTGGCTATTCGTGTAGACCATTTTGATCATGGGTGTATTAATCTATGGAAGATTTAATGAAAAAATGTAATGAAAACACCATGTTTACTCAAAAAGCATATTGATTCCAATTTCAGTTTCTTACTGAAATGAGGATATAATGTAGGCTTAATATACAATAAAGACTATAGAACACGATAAAGAGGAAATCCTGATTAAGAGTGAGTTTTAAAAGAAAAACAAAAGATAAAATGAAAACACAATGCAATCTCCTTTAATTAGCTCTCAAGCCCTAATCTCTCTCTCTCCTCTCTCTCTCAAATCCATTTTTCATTTTCTGAAAAGGGTTCAAGAGATATTGTCTCTTTGTGTAGGTGGTAATCAAAGAAGTTTGTCAAGGGCCAATGGGACAAGGAGGATTGCATTTCAGATTGGCAGAAATACAAGGCCTCCCTCTTTGTGCGTTTCCAATCCTTACCCTCCTCCTAAATTTTCATATAAATCACAGTTTATATGATTATTTTGCTGATTCTATTTTTTGGTATTTGAGTTTTTATCTCCTGATTATTTTTTCCGGAGGTTGTATTAATTTTCCTTTGACTGGAAATTTTGGGTTTCTTCAGGTTATCAACTTCTATTTTTTTTAATTTTCTGATTTTGGGGTTTTACAGGAAGTGATATATGCTTATTTTTTGGGTTTTACAGGTATAATGTTATCAAATAATTTTTTTTTTAATTTTCTGATTCAGGTATAATGTCATCAAATTCTAGACGAGGTGCATCCAGACATCAGTTTGGTAAAGGTAAAGATTTGCCTAATCCTATTGGTACATAATCATATAAGAAAATTAGGATTTGAACGTGTTAATTAGCTATGAATTAGTTTACATTAGAGAATATATGTGATTTTGGATTCGTGTTGGTGTGGCTAGGGACAGTTATATATGTGAATGGATGTTGGGTTGGAAGGTCTACTCGTAAAGAAGAACAAATCTAAGGGTAGAGTGAAACTGAAAAACAGCCGAACTCAAAATGTAATTTGCCAAAGAGCACGATTGGCCCTTTGTTTTAAAATTTTCATACTTTACTTCTCATTCTTATGTACCCTTATGTATTGGTAACATGTATTTGACTTTAGAACTTTATCCGAAACCATTTGGTGGGTGTTTGGAATTTTGGAATTAGATTTTCAATTTGTTTTGTGAATTCCTAACATTTAATCTCATTTGGATCTAAGCCTTTAGCTATTTTTGTTAGGAAATAGTTCATTGATTGCATATTGTTAATTTTATACATTCTGTTTGTGGTAGCTCCAATTTCTTGCTTTAACAAAATCACTTGTTTGGTTTTAAGTTTTTCGTACTTCTCGTTGTTCTGTTTGCATAAAAACATGTTTTGCAAGTTTGGGGACTGATCTGAAATCATTTGGTGGATGTTTTTAATCCCAATTGGAGAAGACTCTTTTTGCTCGAAAGTTTGTTAGTTGACAGAGAATGCAAGTATTACATGGTGTTGTGTTGGATTTTGGTTGGTTTAGGTTACACAAGATGGGGGCTTTGGATGTAAAGAAGGTGGTGACAGACACCAGGGGTGGCTTCTCATCATTTGCAATTGGTTACATGGGGTGTTTTCTATTTATTGGCTAATATGTTGAGCCTTTTAGTCATCGGATACTGGTTAGAGAAAGAGTTCAACTTTGGTATGTATTTGAAAATCAGTTTTTTTTTAGTCTAATTATGTGGTATACATCTTCTGCAAATCAGAGAACTTTGTGATTATAAGCATTTTCATCATTCAAGGGAGTCAAGACTTATGATTCTTTACACTACAACTTAGTCATGTTAGGCTTTTATTAGCATTGAGCCAAAACGATTTGGTGATGTAGGTTTTGCAACTTATCATGTCAGACTAATAATTTTTCCATTAATTTCTCATCTTTTTTTTTTTTTGGTTTACGAACGCTAATTGTTTGATCCATGTTATACCATATTGAATGATAACATGTTAACAGTAGTTTTAAACTAACATGATCTTACCCCATTTCGAAAGCAAATTAAAGAAATAATGATGGATATGCATGTTAAAAATATTATGAATTTAAAGAGGTGAAACCCAACTCACAACTGCTACCTATTTAGTTTAACACAATTTTCCTCTGCTTGGTTGATGAGAAAATGTTGGGAAACAAAGGAGCACGATTTGAGTGCTATTGTTATGGTGGATGCTTATTTTGACGAGCTTATTAAGTCTTGGATAATTTATGAATTTAAGATCTTCAATTTTAGTATTTAAAGAGTAATATGTGTTTTTTTTTTTGTGCAGCGGTTAAAGAAGGGTGCGGGGAAACTTTAGAAAATATTAAGGAAGGTGAATTGATCATGTTATTTAATTTTTAACAATTCAATTTCTTAAAATTGGGTAAATGCTGGCATTTAATAGTACTTTGAAGATGGATTTTTGACGTTGAGTTTTGACTCTTTATTGTGCTTTTTTATTATTCAGTCTTTGGCAAGCCATAATACATGATAAACAAAATAATTGGGTTTTAGTAAATATTGATTTTGTAAAATTCTTTATTTAAATTTCTAGGTTCTGATGAATTCTCATTTAGAGTTGGTGACAACCAATCGACTCACCACCAACTTTAGATCAAGATTCAAGTATGCCTTAAATGTATAAGTCATGTTTTAATTCTATTTTGTTGATTTTGTCTTCACAATTTATTAGAAAGTTGGGATATCGGTTAATTTTGAGAATTGGATTTTAACTTTTTATTTGTATTTCTGGAAAATTGCAGAAAGCTTGCATTAAGATTCAGCTCTCAGATCCGAAAGACCTTAAGATTGAAGCCTGAATTATTGTAAATATGTCTTCTGTCACAGGTTTACCCATATTCTTCTTTCCAATCATTTCTTGACACTATATTAGTAACCCCAATTATTATAGGGATTAACAGATTAAGATCTATTTAGATTCTATATACACATTTTATATCTGGAACTTAGGTTAGGTATTGTATATATATCAAACATAATGCATGAAATAGAAAAAAAATCTACGATTTTTTGTATGTGGATTGTACTTGTTAAATATTTTGTATATAAAATTTTCTAACATTTTGAATGTAAATAGTATTAATCTTCTATCTTACAATCTTTTATATGTTTCGAATACAATCTTACATACAATTTTTAATCTCGTAGCAACGCGCTGGCATCGATTTCTAGTTTCTCCTAATTTTGTATGTGATGATATGCTATTTAATCTGTGGCTTACTCTTCTTGATTCAGCTTCAGGAATATGCCACTTAGCTCAAGCTATAAAGGGGGATGTTGATGATTTACATGGCGTTAGTAGTGGCATTGGCCATGTACAATAGTTCATGAGGACGTTAGTCAAAGTAGAAGTTTAAGAGGAAAATCGAAAATAGACTATATATTCGGAGAACAATTGGCAAAGTAGTCTTTCATTGATTTACTTTTTATAAAAACCGTGAACTTTTTAAATAGAGATGGACAGTGAGATACGTGACATCACCCTGATGCTCATGTAAGAAAAAAGCAAGTCCATCAAGCCTTGTTTAAAAGAGTAGTTTGTTGATAATTCTCGAAAGTTCGCCCAACATAAGACAAGAGGAGATGTAAACCAAACAGCCCGTGCAAAGCTACACTCCCTGAGCACATGACCCTCCGTTTCAGGAACTCCGTTACACAACCCACATCCCACCTCCAGTGAAACGCCTGTCTTAGCAAGATAGACTTTAGTCGGGAGAATGCATTGACTAGCTTTCCAGGACAATGGCCCAATATTGCTTTTAGGTGGCCACTTTCCACTTTCTGAAGCGGTGACCCTAGCTGTTGAAGTTAGGCCCATAGCTTCTTTAGGGTCTGATCTGTTTGGTTTAAACCCATTTATTTATGGGTCTCCCTCTGTACCCCCACGTAGGTCACCACATAATGTGAATCAAGTATCACCAGAACATAGGACGCAACTACGCCCTATTAGTTTGTTTAACGTCATTTACAAGATTGGAGCTAAGGTGTCAACTAATCGGCTCAAAGTGCTTTTGTGCCAGGTCGTTTGATTTTGAACAATTCATTAGTGGCTGCTGAGATTGGACATTTCCTCCATAATAAACGCAGAGGGAAATATGGTTTTCTAGCTTTGAAGCTTGACCTGAGTAAAGCTTATGACTGAGCGAAGTGGGCGTTTTGGAGGCTATGATGGTTAAATTGGGGTTTGCTAGGGAATGGGTTAAGGTGATTATGACATGCGTGACTTCAGTTTCTTATTCGTTTCTGATAAATGGTGAATCGAGAGGTTATGTTATTCCGTCGAGAGGCCTACGGCAAGAGGACCCCATATCTCCATATTTATTTCTCCTATGTGTGGAGGGTCTCTCGACCCTTATTACAAAACAGAAATGGAACGGAAAGTTGAGTGGTATTCAGATTTGTGATAGGGCACCGAACATTCATCACTTAATGATAGCTTTCTGTTTGGCAAGGCTAATATTGAGGAGTGTTCTGTGATTCAAAGAATCTTGGATATTTATTCCCAAGCTTCGAGACAAGCAGTGAATTTCTCGAAGAGCAACGTTGCTTTTAGCGCCAATGTGGGGGTGTATGAACAGCGAATACTAGCAGATTTTTTGGGTGTTCAGTTGGTGGAGAGGCATGAAAGGTATTTGGGTCTCCCTACGTTTGTGGGCAAAAATAAGAAGCAAGCCATTTCTTTTATCAAGGAGAGGGTGATTAAACGGCTTAGCGGTTAGAAATGGAAGATCCTAAGCAGTGCGGGTAGTGAACTCCTCATTAAGGTAGTTGCTCAAATTCTTCCGGCTTATGCAAGGAATTATGTCATGCTTTTGAAAACTTTTTATGATGAACTAAATCAATTGATGGCTCAGTTTTGGTGGGGGAGTGATCCGAACGCCCTAAAAATACATTGGTGGTCTTGGGAGAATTTATGTAAACCTAAGAAGGAGGGTGGTATGGGTTTTAGGGATTTATTTGCATACAATATGGCGGTTTTAGCGAAGCAAGGGTGGCGTTTGGTCCATCAACCTGACTCATTAGTTGCAAATGTCTTTAAAGCTTGGTATTATCCTCGGTCCTCTTTCTGAGAGGCATCCACCCCATCATATAGCTCCTACTGTTAGAGTAGTATTATGAAGGCACGGAAGGTGTTGGTGCGGGGATCCAGGTGGGTTGTTGGCAATGGTGAGTCGATTAACGTCTCGAATGATAGGTGGATTCCGAGACCGAATACTTTTAAAGTGCTATCAGTTGCTCCAAGCTCCCTGGAAAATATGAAGGTGAATGAACTAATTGATCTGGTGTCGTTGTCTTGGAGGTTGGATGTGTTATCGGATTTATTTTCAGAGGAAGAGGTGGGGATGATACGATCCATGCCTATTTGCTTTCGTTTGCCGGTGGACCATTTGATTTGGCACTTTCACAATCGGGGTCTCTACACGGTTAAAAGTGGTTATAACGGTGCTCGAACGCTTGTGCAACCTCCCTCTCTTAGTGCTTCTACCTCAAATTCTGATGGAAATCTATATACGAAGCTTTGGAAATCTGTTTGGAAGGAAAAATACTTCTGAATGTGAAAGTGTTTGTTTGGAAAGCTAGTCAATGCATTCTCCTGACTAAAGTCAATCTTGCTAAGAAAGGTGTTTCACTGGAGGTGGGGTGTGCGTTGTGTAACGAAGTTCCCGAAACGGAGGGTCATGTGCTTAGGGAGTGTAGCTTTGCATGGGCTGTTTGTTTGCATCTTCTCTTGGCTTACGTTCAGTGACCTTTTAGGGCAATTCAATGAAGGTTTGGTTGTTCTCGTTGGTGGACCAAAAAGACTTTGATTTTGACATTTTTCAAATGCTTCTTTGGGCGGTGTGGCAGGAAAGAAATGCTAAGGTTTGGGAAGGAAAGCAAGGGCAGCCAATGGAGGTGGTTTAACACGCTCTCAGTTGGCATCATGCCTTCCAAATGGCCAATTCCAAGCCAAGGCTCCCTAAAAGCCGTTGCAAAGTAAGTGGATGGTGCCAGGGGAGGGATGGGTGAAGATTAATGTTTATGGTGCTACACGGTTGGGAATAATTTGGGGAATGGGCAGTTTGTTGTGGCAGAGGCCTGGAGGAGAGAGGGGATTGGGTCAGTGCTACATATCGAATGATTGGCAATGATGGAAAGACTTTGACTTGCACAACGTTTGGGGGTACATTAGGTTGTAGTGGAGAGCGACTCTACTCAGGCTTTGGGTGCGATCAATACGTACTCTAGTGATGTTTCGACGTTAGGGATGCTTGCGGAAGACGTTGGACAAGTTGCGGCTGCACTTCATCGCTTGCTATTTCAATTAGAAACAAGGTTATTTGGTTTGAGGATCCTCCTGACCTTATTCAAGACCTCTTTACTGAAGATTTGATGTAATATCTATTGAAGTCTTAATATATCGTCGTTTCTTCAAGAAGAAGACAAAAAAAAAAAAAAAAAAAACTTATACCTGAGTTATACAATATATGGGTATGGTAGTAAACTTAATCTAGAGATGTTGGATCTGGGTGGTAATCAAATCACAAGGTCAATTTCAAGTTGGTTGGGGACTCCATCCAAAATTCTTTTATGTGGATCTTGCAGAGAATCAGATTTTAGGTGAAATTCCAAAACAGCTTTGTAGGTTACCAACGTTAATAGGGAATGCATCTCCAGTGGAAAATTATGAATTTGGATTTCCCCTCCTAGGCCGGTAAGGGAAAATCAACATTTATGTTGCTCGGAATGTCTTACATTCTAAGAATAATAAACCTAGCTATCAATAATATTCTCCACTTGCAAATGAGTGTAGAGAAATTGATGCAGATAATATGAACAATGTCAACCAAGATGTAGACAGACGCCATGAGCTTCCTTGGTTTATATTTTTGCAGCCCTAGGTTTCAGTGTCATATTTTGGGGTGTTTACAGTTCTTTAGTTCTTATAAAGACATGGAGCTACGCGTATTTTCGATTCTTGGGTAATGTACAAGATTCGCTCTATGTGAAGATGGCAGTGTGCATGGCCATGATGAAAAGAAGGATTACGGACTAGATTATACTTTTCATTATATATTTTTAGTTTCAATAAAACTGTTTGGATACACAACATTTATACACTTGTTGACACAGTCTCTAATAGAGGTAGGTCCTAGCATCATATGTAGAATGCACTTGTATTAGAGATAGTGTTAATTTTGTGTATCCAGATAGTACGACTCTTTCAGTTTTTATTTGTTTGTTTTTATCATGATGTAAGGTTTGTTTTAATATATATAATAGTACAATAAAACTGTTTGGCATACAAAATTAACATACTTGTTGACACACTTTTCTAGTACATACGAGCGCTACCATAGTATGTGGGTTTCTCTTATATTAAAGAGTGTCAAAAGAAGTCTCAACTTGTGTGTCCAAATAGCATCATCAATAGTAATATATTCTTCACATGTAGGCATGGTGTAAGCCCAATGTTAAAGCTGATGGACAATATTTTTTTATATCATATTGAGAAGATTATATAATGACGACAATTAACATTGTGAAGCATTTTATATATGAACTTTGGAAATATACAAAATGTTTTTTTTTTTTTTTATCAAGAAAGAAATTCATTAAAACTTGAAACCTCGAACACAACCGTTTCCCATACAATCAAATTTAAAGGTCTCCACAGCCGAAATCGATAAACAATACGCCCAGAAATATGGGTTTGCTAGGGTAAGGCCAAAGTGGGTTAAAGCGCCAGCCACAAAGCTTGCTTCCCTGAAGATATGGTTGCACCTTTGCAATGAAATTCAGAGCCCAACAATATACCTTTATAGTGGAATATGAAGTTATTGGTTTAAAATATGGCTTGATTTTACCATAACGATTCAACTGCAATGTACTGAGGTTGAAGGAAATTTTTATATTTATCGAGAATAATATTTTTTTAGCCGGTCCCAACTTGGGGATAACATGCTAAATTAATCATTCGCTAAATTTATAAGATAATACATTATAAAAATTCATATAGGTCCCACATAATATATAAATTAATAATTTGTAGATACATAGTGTTTATGATTGGATTATAATACATAGTGCTTATGTTTTTAGTGCTATTTGGATTATCTTTGTTGTACTTGCACAATGCTTTACGCATTTCATCGGTTATTGTTGATTTATTTACACCTTTGAGATGAGAAGTCATTGATATATGTACGATGTATTGTGTTACTATGGCTTTTATTTATTTAAATAGAGATTTTGCTTGGTTAAATGTTCATAAAATGGAATAAGTTGTATGACACACCCCGACCCAGAATGTCCACTTGGACACCCGAATCACGATGTGCTGGCCGACACATGGAAGGTGACGAAGCCATAAAGTGTAGTGATGTGGAAAATGTGAATAAATTAAAACCTAAATGTGACTAATTTAGAGTGCGCATGTGAGCGGGGATTGAACCCATATCACACAAGTGATGTCAGAGCATAGATAAATTGCAGTAAAAGAAGGGTAATGACATTTATACCTAAATGAGAAGTCTCCTACATAGTAGCTTTTGCCAACAATCCTCGTTGTCACGAAACCTCTACCACTAACATCCTGGAGGGGCAAACAATAAGGGTGAGTGGGCCTGAAAAGTAAAGTTTTGTAAAACCTTTTCAAAAAGTGTAACCTGATGTGGTAGAAACTAACACACAAATTAAACCCTATAAATTATGCAATCATAGTATGAGTAAGTAGGGATCGTTCTATTCCAGGGATTAGAAGGGATGCTAATCAACACAAACTAAACTTATAAAACTGAAAACTAAGTTAAACTAACATCAAAACAATGACCGGGGGGATTTTGGACGAATTTAACTAAAACAAAAGTAAAAAGCAGGAAGTAAATTAAGTTGTGAATAAAATATGGGTGAAAGGATAGCTAGAGGATTATTCTCCACACATGAATCATATGCATACAAATCGATTTCTAGTTATTCTTCCTATAAACCATGATAACAATGCCCCAAATTAATTGTGAACAACACTAATTAACTCTCAGATTTTCCTAAGTTCATTGAATTGGACTCAACGACGCAAGCAAATTATTCTTCTCAAGTTCCCTAACTATGAAAAGCATGATAGAGATACATCTCAAAGATCATTAAGTTCTGTGAAAATCATAAGCATTGACAAAGCATTCGTAACTATGAAAAGCATGATACTCCTACCAAGAATTTACTTAACACAATCATGACTAGTGACTTTTACTACTTGCAAATATAAGTTCATAACGATTAGGTGAAATTCCCTTATATTCTAGCATCAAATCCCTGCATGCAAACTAAGTGTGCACCCTTAATAAACATACAAGAATAAGTTCTCTATAAAATAGATAAGTAAATCGCATTCATGTTTTATGAAACAATAACTGGATGTAATCAATTTATATAAAACATATGATCATGACTTCGAATTCACCTCTAGCTAAAAAGAAACTTAGTTACACATGTTCATCATAACTGAAAAGCAATCTAAAATAAACATTGAAACTTAAAACAAAGATAGAAAGAACTCTAAAAATTCCAACAACTTCAATGGATGAATGGTAGGCGCGGCACTCTCCCCTCTCTCAATTCTGACGCATGAATATCATATATATAGGGTAAGAACACGTCTGAATCCTAGGAGGAAAAGGATTAGGTTATTTGAATTAATTTAGGACTCCTAAAAATCAAATAGGAATTGTTGGAATGTGATAAGGATTCCTCTTTGCAACTGGAGATAAGATAAGATAATGCTGGATAAAATAGGATAAGGATAAGATGAATCTGGGTAAGATAAGGTAAGATTGGATAAGATAGGATAAGATAATGCTCCTCCCACTAGGATTCCTTTTTCTTCCAGATTTTAGCACATGTTTAACACCTTTTAAACACCAAAAACGTCTAGCCAATATGCTCTCCACTCATTCTATTCAATCTAAGTCCAAAATTGCTCCAAATTGCTCAATTGGACTCTTTATTGTCATCTTTACCAACTGGACCTACAATAATACGAAAATAACATAAATTACCAAAATAAATGGAAATTAACGAAGTAAATGCAAAGAAAACAAAACAAAACTTAAACCTTCCAACAATTGCCTCAAGGATTTCCAATGAAACATGACATATCAAAAATCACTACTCACATAGATTTTAGCCATCCTTACTCTTGAGCTTATACTTAACCACATGATAGGAGCATATCTATGCGATTTAGTTAGTGTGTTTTCTTGCATTTACTTAGTTATTTGTTGCTTATTATAGTGTCTTAAGTCATTTTCGTGTGTTTGTAGGTCCAAGAAGCAAAGTTGGCAAAAAGATGCAATTTGGAGCATTTTAGAGCAGTTTTGGGCTTAGAATGGATATCACAAGTATGGAGCATAATGGATGGACGAATTTGAAGTTCAAGAGAGGCTAGGAATGTGCAAAAGAGTTGAAGAAATAAATTCAAGTCAAAGAAGATAAGGAATCAGTTACAAAGAAGGAGAATTATCCAAAACATTATCCAAACTACCTTATCTTATCCTTATCTTATCCACACCTTATCTTATCCTATCCTAATCCTTTCCTAACTTAATTCCTGCTGCAAAAGGGATTTGTTTTCAGTTTAGGAGACATAAAAACCTAATTTCTAGGAACCTTATCCTCTCTTACAAAGGAGCCGCACCTTTGTCCTAGATCCCTTGGGTTTTTGACCTTCTAGATGTCCTATTTCCTGCTGGGATTAGATAACCTTTTCCCCTTAGGATTGTGTTATTATTTTCCTAAACAAACTATGTTTTGCAATCCTTTTCCTACACCAAAAGTTTGTGCTGCACCTCCCCTATAAATTGACCCTTTTGCTGAACCATTCAGTCACACCACCATCTATCATTCACACATCTCTACATTACAATCAGCCATACACCCTCTTGTGCCGCAGCCTTGTAAGGAACGAAGGAATCTGGAGTGTTTTCTAGGTGTTTTCTATCCTTGTTTCAATGTTTGATTTTATTTATATTTGTTTGATTGTGAACATGAGGAACTAACTTCTTTATAGTTAGAGGCGAATTCAAAGCCATGGACATATGTTTTATATGAATTGATTTCCTCCAGTTATGATTTCATGAATCGTGAATGTGGTTTACTTATTTGTTTTATTAAGAACTTGTTCTTGTGTGTTGATTAAGGAGGCCTACTTAGTTTGCATGCATGAATTTGATGCTAAAATATAAGGGAATTTCACCTAATAGTTACAAACTTATATTTACAAGTAGTGAAGGTTGCTAGTCACGATCGCATTAAGTAAATTCCTGGCAGGAGTATCATGCTTTTCATAGTCACGAATGCGTTGTCAATGCTTATGATTTTCACAAAGCTTAATGATCTTTGTTTCGTGTCTCTATCATGCTTTTCATACTTAGGGAGCTTAATAAAGAATGATTTGGGTTGTGGCATGCTTTTCATCCAATTCAATGAGTCTAGGGAAATCTGAGAATTAATTAGTTCTACACAATTAATTTGGGGCTTTGTCATTCATGGTTTGTTGAAAGAATAACTGGAAATCGATTTATATGCATATGTTCATGTGTGGAGAAGGGCCCTCTAACTAGCCTTTCACCCTTTTCAATTCACAAAATTCGTTTTTATAAGTGTTTTATGCAAAGTTTCTGTTTTAAGTTTTAAATTCGTCAAAAACAAACCCCCTTTCATTTAATCTTGTTTTTAGAGTCAAAACCTGTTTTCTTTTAGTTGTTTGAGTCTTTTAAAGTTCTATTTTCGTCAAAACCAATTGTTAGGTCTAGATTTGAGTCTTTTTTATTGTTTCTTGCTGTTTTTAGTGTTTTAAGTTAGTTTTGAGTCATTAGAGTCTAGTTTAGTGTTTTTGAGTCTTATTTGTGTTGATTTGCATCCCTAGTTAATCCCCGGTCTAGAACGATCCCTACTTGCATCTCTACTACAATTTTCATCAATAGGGTTTAATTTGTGTGTCAAGTTAATTTTCACACCAAATTTTGGTGCCGTTGCCGGGGCCAATCCCTTGTTTGCCGTGTGTTTTGTGTTTCTTTTACTTTGTTTTCTGATTTTGTTTTGTTCTCTTGTTTTAGGTACTAGTTTATGACTCGAAGTTCTCAACCAGTTCGTGAGCATATCTTAGAGTTTGACGACGATTTTGAATGAACATTGAGAATGAAGATGAGGCATCCAGAACCTAGTGAACCTAGTTCAAGTTCAGATGCCGAATCTGAGTTTGAAGAAGAAGAAGAAATCATGGCAGCGGACAATCGTACAATCAAGGAACTTTCAGCCTCGGGGTTGGCCAATGCCGCACCCCTTTGCATTCAATACTCCGCGGCGGCTTAAGGCAAAACCGATGAGTTCAAATTGAAGTCAAGCTTGTTGCATCACATTCCCAAATACCATGGGCTATCCATGGAAGATCCAAACAAGCATCTTAAGGAGTTCGAAGTGGTTTGTTCGAGCATGACACCAATCAATGTCGATGGGAACATTTTGATGATGAAGGCTTTTCCATTCTTTCTTTTGGAAAAGGCTAAAGATTGGCTTTATGAATTAGCACCTGGAACGGTCACTTCTTGGGAAATCATGAAAAGGGCGTTTTTAGAGAAGTTCTTCCCCACTTCGAGAGTCATTCTCTTAAGGAAGAAGATTAGTGGAATTCAACAAAGCCAATGAGAGACATTCCCAGCATACTATGAGCGTTTTAAGGCTCTTGTCGCCTCATGTCCTCAACATCAAATGAAAGAAGAACTTTTACTTCAATACTTCTATGAAGGACTTCTTCCAATTGAGCAACAAATGCTAGATGCTTCAGCAGGAGGTGCATTGGTTAACAAAACACCAATGGCTGCAAAGATCCTAATCGCCAACCGAGCGTTGAATGCAAATACGAAGGCCTTGGACAAAGAGACCCCCCATGGCAACAAAGTGTGCATGAGGTAAGTTCAGTTTCTGAAATTCAATCCAAATTAGATAACCTCACTATGCTTGTGTCGCAGGTTGTTGATGTAACCAAATTGCAAGGGATTACACAAAGTGTATGTGGCATGTGCTCTGTGCAAGGGCACCTCAATGATCAATGCCCTCAGTTGATTGAGAATGGAGGGTGGGAATCTACCAATGCCATGGGTTTTGGGAGCCAAAATCAGCCACACAATGATCCTTACTCCAACACTTACAATCCGGGCTGGAGAGATCATCCAAATTTCAAGTGGAGGGAGCCTCAACAACCAAAACAACAAAGTGGATTTAGGCAGCAACCTCCGAGTTTCTATTTAAAACCATACACACAACCCCAAGCACAACCTGCCCAAACCAAATCAGGTTCGTCCGTTGATAATGATCAGATTTTTCAATTACTAACTTCTATGTCGCAAAGTATGCAAAATAGAGACAAGAAGGTGGATGAGTTGGAGAAGCAAGTAGGGCAGATTTCAAAGTTCCTAGGGCAATTCTGAGAACAAGGCAAACTTCCTAGCTCAACCGTTGTGAATCCAAATGGAGGATTTGAAACTGCCAAGGCCATTATATTGAGAAGTGGTAAGGAACTTGGAGACCATTCGAAAGTATCCCAACAAGGCCACCAAGAGGATAACGAACTGATGCAAGAAGAAGAGAGGAATGAGAAGGCCACGACAAGGAAGAATGAAACAATGCCGCAGCCTCCAATTGCACCTTTGTCGTGTCCTACACCCAAGGTAAGTAATAAATCGAATTTTTCAAGTTCTATTCCACTAAATGCACCCTTTCCTAGCAGATTCATGCAGTCAAAGAAGGAAAAGGATGAAAAAGACATTCTGGAGACATTTAGGAAGGTGCACGTCAATATCCCGCTCCTTGATGCTATAAAGCAAATCCCGAAGTACGCTAAGTTTTTGAAGAAGCTTTGCACAAAAAGGAAACGGATTCGAGAGAAAGAAGTGGTACAGGTAAGTGAAAATGTCTCTGCTATGTTGCAAAGAAAATTGCCTCCTAAATGCAAAGATCCAGGTAGTTTTACTATCCCTTGTGTTATTGGGAATACAAGGTTTGAACATGCTATGCTAGATTTAGGTGCATCAATTAATGTCATGCCATATTCTGTTTATGCATCTATGAAACTAGGAGAGCTTAAAAATGATGGTGTTATTATCCAATTAGCCGATCGATCTAATGCATATCCGGAAGGAGTTTTGGAAGATGTTTTGGTGCAGGTAGACCACTTGATTTTTCCTGCAGATTTCTATATGCTTGACATGGAGGATTCAGCCCACTTTCCAACATTGCCAATCTTAATTGGACGACCTTTCATGAAAACAGCTCAAACCAAGATTGATGTGACCAAAGGAGCAGTAACTATGGCGTTTGGTGGTGATATGATTAATTTTAATGTTTCTGAATCTGTTGAGAATACTAATGACGTTCGTTCTTGTTTTGTCATTGATGTAATAAAAAATAAAGGGCAAGAACATTCAGCACCAGTCAAGAAGGATGTATTTCGAACCACCAACGAAGAGGGAATTGGAGTGAAGCACAAAGATTGCACGGCCACAACCCTAAAACCTCAAAATCTGGCCGAGAGCACCCCACATGCATTTGTTGATAGTGTTGCCACTTCATTGCGGTACATTGGTGAGCCACCTATTCCAATTTCGATTCCAATTTTAACTAATAGGTTGTTACCTTGTATGGTGCAGGTCCCCAATCGAATCCAAGCTGGTGGGAATGATTACATTGACTTTAGGATGCTCAACGCCCCAATCAGGAAGGATTACTATCCCCTTCCATTCATAGAGCCAATGTATGAGCACTTTGAAGAACACATCACGGAGGACACATCCTTCCATGCCGTGGGCCCCATTGAAGAATAGAAGGAAGGTTCGTCCGGCTGGAAGACGTTAAAGCAAGCGCTTCTTGGGAGGCAACCCATGCAAATAAAGAAGAACTAGGAAGCTTCGGCCCCACAACCAGATTTGCGTTTCTAAACCCTACTCTTTATTGCTTTTATTTTTCCATATTTGTCATGTTTGTTAGTTGTGTTGTTTGCTTGCTTGTGTGTGCGTCTATGTTTGAAACATTGAGGACAATGTTTGGTTTAAGTGTGGGGGGGTAAACAAGTGTTTTCATTGAAAAATTCGTAGGTTTTTATCACCCATCACTTCTAAGGTTGTTTTTCACTGTTTTGAGTGTTTTTAGTGTGTTTTGAAGTGTTTTTATGTGTCTTGAAAGAGAAATACAAAATTTACAAAAACAATTTGAAAAAAGTTTTCAAAAATACCAAAAAGAGTCGTTTTTGTGTGTTTATATCTAAGGGTACCTTCCAACACAATGATGAGGATTTGGTTTTTAATTGCATGACTGTTAAAGAAAGTTACAAACATGGATTGAAGTTTGATATGCTCTTTGGTTTATGCTTGGTTATAGTTGACATTCATGAATTCACATGTAATCACAAAAGGGAAAAAATCAGTTTTGTAACATGCTTGAAGGAAGAAACTCAAACTAACGCTACAACCCTGAGAGACTTGAGCCTATACGTTCTTTGGAGAGTTATTCATCTTGACATTCTTTGTTTTCCTAAGTTGTTGCATGATCTCATTATTTATTTGCTTGGTTGCTACTTAGAATGCGTTTCATCATTTAGTTCCAAATACTAGAACTCATGCCCGTTTCATTCAAAGCATAAAATTGATTAGCATAACAAATAACAAGATGAAGTTGTTTAGTTAAACCAGAGCCAAAAAGCCTTAACCCTTTGCATATGTATTGTAGGTTTAACCCCTTTTGAGCCTTAATTAGCCTATTTTCTTTGTTAGCTGCATTATCCTTACCTAGCTTAGAATAGGACTATCCATACCCTTGTTCTTAAAGAATAGTGGAGCATGACTTAGAGGAATTCCTTTTGATCTACATTAGGCAGCAAACAAGTGTGGGGGAAGGTTTTTAGTGGTTTTGTGTGCCAAAGTAGAAAGGGGCACGGGAGAAGTAGAAAAGAAAAAACAAAAAAGAAGAGAAAAAAATTCGTAGAAAAAAGAAGAAGAAAAGAAAAAGTTGTGAAAAAGAAAGAAAAAGAGTTGAAAAATAAGTGAGAATGAGCTCACAAGTGTTGGTTGTTGAAGAAAGGGTCCAAAAAGTTTGAATCTGGCCCCAAAAGTTGTTTGAATCTTCCCTTTGTGTTCAAAGTTGGTTTTTGCATTCAAAAGGGAGTTCTAAGTGTCATATTCATTACTTTGCTCGCTATTGCTTTAAGAACTTTTGTTTATCTTTTACCTTTCTTTGTTAGCCAATACCTTAGCCCCGTTATAACCCCTTAACTTCTATCTTGATTGTTATGTGTTTCAATATGTGGAGTTTGGGATTAGTATGAGCATATGGTGTCCCTGGTTCTCGCGTCTAAGTAGTAGCATTCCATTTATGAGATTATATATATATACATGCTTAATAACTCCAGAAATTGCTTTCTTTGTTATCAAAATATGTGAGTGTTCGTTTTCATGTTTACATTAATCTTCTCACATATACCTAGAATAGGGAGTGCAGTCAGAAAGTCTGAGTGAAAATAGAGTGCATATCTAGTAAGGAATTGAGGGATTCTCTAAGGCATGTTACTACATTCAAAAAGTTGTTTTAATTGATTAAATATGAACTAGTGAGTGATGACTGCGATTAAGTATGAGTTCGAGGGTAGGGATAACTAAAATCTATGTGAGTAATGATTTTTAACATGTTATGTTCCATTGGAAATCCCTGAGGTGATCGTTGGAAGGTTTAGGTTTTGTTTTGTTGTTTTGTTTTGCTCGAGGACTAGCAAAAGCTAAGTGTGGGGGAATTTGATAGGAGCATATTTATGCGATTTAGTTAGTGTGTTTTCTTGCATTTACTTAGTTATTTGTTGCTTATTATAGTGTCTTCAGTCATTTTCGTGTGTTTGTAGGTCCAAGAAGCAAAGTTGGCAAAAAGATGCAATTTGGAGCATTTTAGAGCAGTTTTGGGCTTAGAATGGATATCACAAGTATGGAGCATAATGGATGGACGAATTTGAAGTTCAAGAGAGGCTAGGAATGTGCAAAAGAGTTGAAGAAATAAATTCAAGTCAAAGAAGATAAGGAATCAGCTACAAAGAAGGAGAATTATCCAAAACATTATCCAAACTACCTTATCTTATCCTTATCTTATCCACACCTTATCTTATCCTATCCTAATCCTTTCCTAACTTAATTCCTGCTGCAAAAGGGATTTGTTTTCAGTTTAGGAGACATAAAAACCTGATTTCTAGGAACCTTATCCTCTCCTACAAAGGAGTCGCACCTTTGTCCTAGATCCCTTGGGTTTTTGACCTTCTAGATGTCCTATTTCCTGCTGGGATTACATAACCTTTTCCCCTTAGGATTGTGTTATTATTTTCCTAAACAAACTATGTTTTGCAATCCTTTTCCTATACCAAAACTTTGTGCCCCACCTCCCCTATAAATTGACCCTTTTGCTGCACCATTCAGTCACACCACCATCTATCATTCACACATCTCTACACTACAATCAGCCATACACCCTCTTGTGCCGCAGCCTTGCAAGGAAGGAAGGAATCTGGAGTGTTTTCTAGGTGTTTTCTATCCTTGTTTCAATGTTTGATTTTATTTATATTTGTTTGATTGCGAACATGAGGAACTAACTTCTTTATAGTTAGAGGCGAATTCAAAGCCATGGACATATGTTTTATATGAATTGATTTCCTCCAGTTATGATTTCATGAATCGTGAATGTGGTTTACTTATTTGTTTTATTAAGAACTTGTTCTTGTGTGTTGATTAAGGAGGCCTACTTAGTTTGCATGCATGAATTTGATGCTAAAATATAAGGGAATTTCACCTAATAGTTACAAACTTATATTTACAAGTAGTGGAGGTTGGTAGTCACGATCGCGTTAAGTAAATTCCTGGCAGGAGTGTCATGCTTTTCATAGTCACGAATGCGTTGTCAATGCTTATGATTTTCACAAAGCTTAATGATCTTTGTTTCGTGTCTCTATCATGCTTTTCATACTTAGGGAGCTTAATAAAGAATGATTTGGGTTGTCGCATGCTTTTCATCCAATTCAATGAGTCTAGAGAATTCTGAGAATTAATTAGTTCTACACAATTAATTTGGGGCATTGTCATTCATGGTTTGTTGAAAGAATAACTGGAAATCGATTTATATGCATATGTTCATGTGTGGAGAAGGGCCCTCTAACTAGCCTTTCACCCTTTTCAATTCATAAAATTCGTTTTTATAAGTGTTTCATGCAAAGTTTCTGTTTTAAGTTTTAAATTCGTCAAAAACAAACCCCCTTTCATTTAATCTTGTTTTTAGAGTCAAAACCTGTTTTCTTTTAGTTGTTTGAGTCTTTTAAAGTTCTATTTTCGTCAAAACCAATTGTTAGGTCTACATTTGAGTCTTTTTTATTGTTTCTTGCTGTTTTTAGTGTTTTAAGTTAGTTTTGAGTCATTAGAGTCTAGTTTAGTGTTTTTGAGTCTTATTTGTGTTGATTAGCATCCCTAGTTAATCCCCGGTCTAGAACGATCCCTACTTGCATCTCTACTACAATTGTCATCAGTAGGGTTTAATTTGAGTGTCATATAAATTTCACATCACCGCAGTAACCACTCACTAGCTTGCATTTAATCAATTAAAACAACATTTGAAAGTAGCTGTAATAGCCCGTATAAAAAAATGGTTATATATATGTGTGTGTGTGTGTGTGTGTGTGTGTGTGTGTTGTGTGTGTGTGGGTAATTATTTTTACATAATGATTTTATTATATTTATTTTATGCAAGAACCTACTTTCGATATGTAAAATAGTTTCAATGTGAAATCCTTTTTGCTACTAATTATTTCAAAAACTAGCTAGTATTATTTCATGTTCATATGTAATTAGAGATACTTTTAGTTTGAGTTGGAGAAGGGGATTATGATGAGTTTGGCTTTACTTTTCTCACCAAGGCTAGGTGGCGTTTTGGCAACCATTAGAGAATAATGAGAAGGAGTTAGTCACTACTCTAGATAGGTTGAGGTGGGATTATGTATCTTATAAAGTATGGATGTGGCATTTGGGTATTTGTCCACTTTGCATGATATTGATTAACTCCACACATGTCTCTTTGCCATTAGAACACATATTAGAGCTAAGGATTTGCTTAACATTTGTTATTTTGTCATTGGACCACATTTCATTGCTAAGGATTAGGACAACATTTGTGGCCTTGCTATTGGAACACATTTCATGGTGACGACTAGGTTAACATTTGGTGTGTTTCTATTGGAACACATTTCATGTTTAATGATTGGCACAACACTTGCTTTCTTTCCATTGGCACACTTGTGGAGATTCTTTGGAGAAGAAGAAGTCATGCAATCTATATAAAAGGAGCAAGGGACCAACGGATGGACATGGAGAAGATAGAGGAAGAAGGGAGAGAAGAGAGAAGAAAGAAGAAGAAGAAAAAGAAAAAAATAAAGAGAACAACTCCAACAAAAAGCCATCCTCCTTTTAATATTATATCTTTATCTTTCTTAAAGGCTTTAAGCCATCTTTCATTGTATTTGTAAGTCCCTCATATATATATATATATATATATATATATATATATATATATATATATAGTGAAATACAATGAAAGCAAACCCCAGTGGATGTAGTCGATTTGGCGAACCACTTAAATCTTGTGTTGTTTATGCATTTCCATGAGAAGCACTTCCACCAAACTGTCGAAAATCTCTATTTATTTCCCTTAAGAATGATGTACAAAAGTGTGAGACAAATCCCAGAAAATACATGAGGCCTCACCCAACAAATCTCTCCTCCCAACTCCATCTATCAAAAGAAAGATATCCAAAAACTAGAAATTCGTCCAGCCTATTTAACAGACCAAAACACCAGCATCCATAACTATATCATAGTACTTTGTTCATGAGAGTTGTTCGTATGTCTCTCTACCATGATATATCCAAATTTCAGAAAAATCCAACGGTGTGATTGTCCAATATGTTTGAAACACCAATTCATGTCACTAATCCGGCAGAAAACTGGACAGCTATGTTATGAGCACCAAAACCCCATTTTTCGTAGCTCTGATCGAAACACTTCCTTCACAAAAGTTGTTCCTTATCATCTTGTCTATAACATATCCAAAAACCACGACAATCCAATCTATGTGCTGACTTGTATGCCAGTTTGAAACGCTGATGTTTGGTTAAGCTAGCAGTGGTTAATGAGGGAAATGAAAAGAAGGAGCAAGAAGATGATGAAAATACATTAAAAGGGTAAAGTGTCGTGTGGAAGGAAAAGGACAGTCGGGTGAAAGAAAGTGATCAAGTTTGTGAGTGAGAATATAAGGGAAAGGAGATGAGAAGAAGTACAAGTGGTGGGCTAAAATAAAAATAAAAGATGATGTTTGGAAAAGGAAAAGCTAGAGACATGATTACATGCCTTGTGGCCTTTGAGACCTATATTTCACTCTAACAATTTTCTTCTCTAACATGGATGTCTATTCCTTTCTAATAAAAACAGGTTGCCCGACCAAGATGGACGAGACGATGGAAAAATATATAGAGTGGTCAACGAGCAACACTTTATATGATGGATTATAAATTATTACTTTGATGTTAATATTATGATTATACTACTCTTGTCACTAATCATTTTGATTTATGTTGAGGTTTGCAGGCTTGTTAGATAAAATGTGAGTATTGATATCTATGTGACCATGACATAAACATATGCATTGCAAAGTAAGAATGAGAGTTCAGTTGTGTTGAGTTTATAAAGTGTTGAGTTGTGAGGATATTCAACGGCTAAAGTTTGCCTTGAATAATAATGAAATCTTGTATATGTCAGGCGTAGGGTGCAGGGCTTGAATATACAATTGGGCATCGGGGGAAGTGTCTGTTTAATAAAGTGGAAATTGAGAGTTTAATTACAAAAAAATTGGGTTAAGGGATGAACGGGAGTTAACTCATATTCTAACGTACTCGAAGCCAAGTGGTATAAGCATGGTATGGGACGTGCAGGCTTGGGTGCCTTAGGTTTGTGTTGACGGGATTAGAAGGGAGTGAGTACATTCATGAATCTCATTGCATACATTTTATGTATTGGCAAGAGCTACCCATTTCAATTATTATTTTAGTTGGTACTTTTGTTATGAATTAATTTTTGCATACTAATATTTTATTTCCGCTACATATTCAATAAATTATATATGGTAAACGCAAGCCATTATTATGTACGATTTGTTATATGATGTATGGTGTAATGGTTATAATTTAATTTAATTTTCCACCATATCTTGGTTATAGAATCTATTTCTATAGCTAAGATATGGGCCACACCCTAGCTCGTGAATAGTCCTTATTCGCAGGTCGGGGCATGACAGTAGTAACATGCCTTAGAGAATTCACTCAATTCCTCACCAGATATACTCTCTATTTTCACATAGATTTTCTGACTACACTCCCTATACTAAGTATATGTGAGAAGATTGATGTAAACGTGTAAACTAGCACTCACATATGTTATAACAAAGAAAGCACTTTCTGGAATTATTAATACAAACATGTATATGATCTCATGAATGGAATGCTACTACTTAGAAGCGAGAACCAGAGATTCCATATGCTCATACCAATTTCAAATTCCACATATTGAAACACATAACAATCAAGATAAAAGTCTAAGGGTTGTAATGGGGCTAAGGTATTGGCTAACAAAGAAAGGTTAAGGATAAACAAAGGTTCTTAAAGAGATAGTAAGCAAAGTAATGACATCAACACTTAGAATTCAACTTTTGATTGCAGTACCTAACTTTAAACACAAAGGGGAGATTCATGCAACTTTAGGGTCAAGTTCACATTTTTGGACCCTTCTTCAACAACCAACAGTTATGAACTCATTCTCACTTCTTTTCTACTTTTTTCCTTCTTTTTCAACACCTTTTTTTCCTTTTCTTTTCTGTTTTTTTTTTTTCAACGTTTTTCTTCTTTTCTTTTTTTTTCTTTTTTCTTTCTTTTTTTTTTTCTTTTTTTTTTCTTTGAAACATACACACTACTTCACTGGATTCAAAAGAACAAATTCTTCCCCCATACTTGTTTTTCTGCAAATCGTAGAATTCCCAACAAGTCATGCTCCACTATTCTTTAAGAATAAGGGTATGGATATTCTTATACTAGGCTAGGTAGGGATAACGCAGGCTAACAAAAAAAATAGGCTAAATAAGGCTCAAAAATGGGTTAAACCTACAATAAATATATAAGGGATAAGGCTTTTTGGCTCTGGTGGTAACTAAACACCTTCATCTTGTTATTTGTTATGCAATCAATTTTATGCTTTGAATGAAACGGGCATGAATTCTAGTATTTGGAACTAAAATGATGAAAAAGCGTTCTAAGTAGCAACCAAGCAAAGAAATAATGAGATCATGCAACGACTTTAGAAAACAAGAATATCATAGATTAATAGCTCTCCAAACAAAGAATAGGCTCAAGTCTCACAGGGTTGTAGCGTTAGTTTGAGTTTCTTCCTTCAAGCATGTTACAAAAACTGATTTTTTTTCTTTGTGATTACATGTGAATTCGTAAATGACAACTACAACTAAGTATTAACCAAAGAGCATATCAAACTTCCACCCATGTTTGTAACTTTCTTTAACAGTCATGCAATTAAAAACCAAATCCTCATCATTGTGTTGGAAGGTACCCTAAGACACAAACAAACAACAAAAACAACTCTTTTTGGTATTTTCTCAAACTTTTTCGATTTTTTTTTTTTGTTATATGACACACAATAAAACACTTTAAAATAAATAGTAAATAACAACATTAGTAGTGATAGGTGGTGAAATTCAAAGATAAGTCATGAAAAGCATTCTGTTTACCCCCCACACTTAAACCAAACATTGTCCTCAATGTTTCAAAAATAAACTTAAACAAGAAAGCAACAAAAGATAACTAGCAAACAAGACAATCATGGCAAAGTAAAAACAATAAAGAGAAGGGTAACAGAAAGCAAATCTAGTTGTAGGAGCCGGAAATTCCATTGTCTCTTTATTTGAACACATGGGTTGCCTTCCAAGAAGCGCTTGCTTTAACGTCTTCCAGCCGAACAACCCCTCTATTTAATCCTCACTAGGACCAGCGGCATGGAATTGATCTTTGAATGGAAGGTGATACTTGAAATGATCCGGTAATGGTTTAAATTCTAGAGTGGGTGCCTGAATCATTGAAATCAACAACATGTTAGTAGAAAACGAAATTGAAATTTAAGGAGGTGGCTTACCTGTGTGTTGCGACAAGAACTCAAGGATAAAGACTACTTCGAAAGTTTTAGGAATGTTGCACTCGACCAGATTTGGTGTGAGGGCAATGACTTGTCCCGTGTCATAAAATCCAACTTCTTTGGCGATGGTTGTCTCAAAAACATCCTCTTTGATGAATTATAGATATTCCCTAGCCACTTCTTTCTCTTGAATCTTTAGAAAGGTTTCAAAGATGTCTTTCTTTCCCTCTTTTTTTTTAGATTGCATATACCTGCGAGGAAAAGGTACATTTGGTGCAATGGTGTTAGAAACAATTGAATTTGCACCAACTTTACCTGAATTGGGTGGCATAGGGTCTTTAGAAGGCTGCGGCAAGGTTTGTTCCTTCCTTGTCGTGGCCTTGTCTTCCTCATCTTCTTTGAGCAGCAACTGTTCGTCCTCTTTTTAGCTTTGTTTGGACATTTTTGGATTGATTCTAATCTCTTCGCCACTTCTCAAGGTAATAGCCTTAGCAATTTCAAAACCTCCCTTTGGATTTACAATGGTTGAACTAGGAAGTTTGCCTTGTTCTCTAAATTGTCCCATGAATTCTGCCATCTGCCCCATTTGATTCTTCATTTCGCCCATCTCTTTGACTTGATTTTGTAAACCATGAGTCAAAAAAGTTAGTGCTTGAAGAATTTTATCATTATCCATTGACGAACTTGAATTTGGTTGGAATTGTTGTGGGGGAGATTGTGGTGGCTGCATAGTCGTGAATAGAACTCTTGAGGTTGCTGCCAATATCCTTCTTGTTGAACTTATTGAGGTTCCCTCCACATAAAATTTGAATGATCTCTCCAACTTGGATTGTAAGTGTTGGAAAACAAGTCGTTCCTTGATTGATTATGGCGTTGATAACCCCAGGCATTGACACTATCCAAACCTCCATTCTCAATTAATTGAGGACGTTGATTAGTTTGATATCTTTGCCTAAAGGACTTTGCATTGTGGACCTTTCAATATACTGCGACAAAAGAGAAGTAAGATTCGCCATTTGAACTTGAAGATTAGCAATTGCCATGTCTTGCTTCTCTAATACCTGAAATCAAAGAAATACAACTAAATCAAATATCAAAAGTAAAATAGAATAAAAAAAATAGAGTGATTAGCAATTTTACTAATCCTGGCAACGGCGCCAAAATTTGATGTTGTAGAAACTAACACACAAATTAAACCCTATAAATTATGCAATCATAGTATGAGAAAGTAGGGATCGTTCTATTCTGGGGATTAGAAGGGATGCTAATCAACACAAACTAAACTTATAAAACTGAAAACCAAGTTAAACTAACATCAAAACAATGACTGGGGGGATTTTGGACGAATTTAACTAAAACAAAAGTAAAGAGCAGCAAGTAAATTAAGTTGTGAATAAAATATGGGTGAAAGGATAGCTAGAGGATTCTTCTCCACACATGAAACATATGCATACAAATCGATTTCCAGTTATTCTTCCTATAAACCATGAATGACAATGCCCCAAATTAATTGTGAACAGCACTAATTAACTCTCAGATTTTCCTAAGTTCATTGAATTGGACTCAGCGACGCAAGCAAATTATTCTTCTCAAGTTCCCTAACTATGAAAAGCATGATAGAGATACATCTCAAAGATCATTAAGTTCTGTGAAAATCATAAGCATTGACAAAGCATTCGTAAATATGAAAAGCATGATACTCCTGCCAAGAATTTACTTAACACAATCATGACTAGTGACTTTTACTACTTGCAAATATAAGTTCATAACGATTAGGTGAAATTCCCTTATATTCTAGCATCAAATCCCTGCATGCAAACTAAGTGTGCACCCTTAATAAACATACAAGAATAAGTTCTCTATAAAACAGATAAGTAAATCGCATTCATGTTTTATGAAACAATAACTGGATGTAATCAATTTATATAAAACATATGATCATGACTTCAAATTCACCTCTAGCTAAAAAGAAACTTAGTTACACATGTTCATCATAATTGAAAAGCAATCTAAAATAAACATTGAAACTTAAAATAAAGATAGAAAGAACTCTGAAAATTCCAGCAACTTCAATGGATGAATGGTAGGCGTGGCACTCTCTCCTCTCTCAATTCTGACGCATGAATATCATATATATAGGGTAAAGGCACGTATGAATCCTAGGAGGAAAAGGATTAGGTTATTTGAATTAATTTAGGACTCCTAAAAATCAAATAGGAATTGTTGGAATGTGATAAGGATTCCTCTTTGCAACTAGAGAGAAGATAAGATAATGTTGGATAAAATAGGATAAGGATAAGATGAATTTGGATAAGATAAGTTAAGATTGGATAAGATAGGATAAGATAATGCTCCTCCCACTAGGATTCCTTTTTCTTCCAAATTTTAGCACATGTTTAACAGCTTTTAAATACCAAAAACGTCCATCCCATATGCTCTCCACTCGTGCTATCCAATCCAAGTCCAAAACTACTCCAAATTGCTCAATTTGACTCTTTATTGTCATCTTTACCAACTGGACCTACAATAATATGAAAATAACATAAATTACCAAAATAAATGAAAATTAACGAAGTAAATGCAAAGAAATAAGATAACAAAGTCGCATAAATATGCTCCTATCATAACCCCTCGCTGTAAAACTAGTTTATTGTTTCCCAAAAATATTATAATAATAATAAGTAGTAAGATGTAGAATGACAAGATATCTCAACATTAAATCTCAAATCGATATCACAAGAAAACAATGCTCATTAATTTATGTAGGCACACAAGTCCACTGCAGAGATATTCAGACAGTGGAGCAGGTTGGGTGTAGATTTTACATTCTAGTACTACATCACGTGAGTTGTGCTAGTCGCATCACATACGAGTCCAACACGTCATACAAAAGGACAGGCTGACACCTAACTCTGGATCCAAAGCGAATGTAAACGGTGCATGTGAACTGCATGTGAAGCTAGTCCTTGGCCCAGGACAGTACAAAGAACTAAGAGACACCGTGCAAACATGTAATAATGAGCAGGTAAAACGCAAGGATATCATGCCACAATTTATGCTCACAAATGATATTAAAAACATGAAGTGTGCGAAAAGTCTATTTGTAAAGCTAAACATGGCATGTCACATCATAATATATAAAAGCAGTTATTGGAAAAACACATATACATATATATGTACGTAAAAACAAAAAAACCCACTCACATAACCATAGCTTGCTTACTCTCGATAAGCCTTGTCATTCGTAAATCTAAATAAGCTTGTACCTATACCAAGTCACATTGACTTAGCAAAATACTTAAAACACAAATCATACACAAAATGGGCAGATTACAGTTAATCTATCCAATATTCCCATTTTAAAAATTCCCCCTAAAACTAGAGGTAATTGCTAAAATGCCGTAATTTCATTAAAATGCCAAACAACCCTAAAGCTTTTAGAAAATCTTGCATTTTGATCATTGTTGTAAAAACAGGACGGAAACAACATTATTTCCTAAAATTTCACACCAAACCAGCATACCAGCATATACTATATGAATTAGAAGTTGGGACAAGAGAAACATAAGTATACCAGATGGTTTCAAGGTGGCCGGAACTGGCCGAAAAACGGCCTACAAGGGCGGAGTTTCTTGCTGAAAACTGGAGAAAAACCCAAAAATCATTTAAGGGTTCCCGATTTCGATTTCGATGCATTTCCAAGTAAAAAAACATAGATTTAAGTCTCAAAAAAAGGTTTAGATTCATACCCAAAATCAAATTTGGAGGAGCTGATGTCGAATCTGCCTCAAATTCGACAAATGGAGCTTGGTGAGGTTCGACAGCTTCTAGAAATGGGAAACAGTAAGCATGCATGTCCAATCTTAGTGATTTCTAGCTAAAAAAAAACACATCCATGAAGATATTTAGTACCTAGGATCGATTCCAAGTGAGTTTGAGTGTCACCACTCGCGAACTCGACGTAAGTCTCGCCAGAATCCATGGCAACTCGTCGGGGATCTTGTGCAGCGAGCAAGCCAAGAGAGAAAGTAGGAGAGGTGGTACGGGAAAAGAGGGTGGAGAGCCGAGGTGGTTGTGGTGCTCACTGAAAATGCAATGGCATGCTAATGGTGATGCTTCGGTCGATGGTAGAGGGAGGACGAGAGGGATGAGAGCTGGGGGTATGAAATATGGCTTGGTGTACAAGTGTTGAAGCTTGCTTCCATTAGCTCTTGGGTCCAAAGGCTGGTATCTGTGGAGATGGCGAGTTTGATGATTTATGGTGCCTTGGGGGTTTCTGTGCAAAACAGAGAAGGGAGTGTTGCAAAGGTTAGGGGACATGGGAGAGAGTATAGAGGTGAGGGAGAGGGAGAGTCGGAGTAGGTAGAGAGAGAGTGAGAGATGGGAGAAGGATTAAGATTCTCTCCCATTCTCTTTCCATCCCCTTCCATTATCTCCTCTTACAATCTCTATTTTGTCTTTCTCTTTTTATAAAAAAAGAAATTAATATAACATGTTGATGTGGCTTAACCGTAACCGTTCAAATTAAAGGGGAGGGAAGGGGAGGGAAAAAAAAAAAAGGGAGAGAATCCTTCTCTGCATGGGAAAGGAGAAGCATAGGGAAGCGGAAGTGGAAAGAAAATATAATTAAAAATTAAAGGAGGAATACAAATGGCTGATTAAAATGGGAAAAATCTGCTACAATTCATGGGGAATCACGGGATGGGATTTTCAAATCCGAATTTAAAAATTAAACGTGGGTCCCGCAGCTTACTTATAGAAATATGGTAGGAAATGCAAAAGTTTGAATTTATTTCTTATAAAAAGAAAATGTAACTAAGTCATATAAATTCCGAATTCAGTTCTGTGGCCACGTGTTTGTAAAAATAGGTACTATTCAGAAATAGTAAAAGAAGAGTGGGAAAGTGGAAGAAAAATTGAGGGCCACGTGAAAAGTCTACATGGCATCTCAAGGGTATTTTGATAATTTCACTCCTACTGAGAATAAAATATGATAAAATTCGGGACAGAATGTCACATTGTACATTTGAACAATGTACAATCTATTTTTGACTAAAATAAGTAGATTCATGAATTTTACTTGAGTAAACATATACATAAAGCTGTTAAAAAAATACATAAAGTTACTAATTCGTAAAACAAGAAACTAAATATAAGGGTTTAAAATTATTAAAATAATTTAAGAGGAGAGTTTCAAACCTAGGACACATGGGTAGAAACCAAACCTAGTATCCACTAGGATATTAGACCATATGCAAACCTTGATAAATTAATAAGTTATTAATTAATCGATAAATTAATAAGCTAATAATTTATCCATTTTTCCCCTAAATTAGTTGATTTCCCTAGTCCCAAGGCTATATGGTAATAGATAAACTTGTTTCAATTGGTCATGACAAATGTTTCACGTGTATTTGTTTACTAATCTTCTTGTAACATGTTCTTTAAGGGTATGTTTGGGTGATGAATTTCCAAATTCCAAGGGATTTAGGCATAATGAGTAAAAAATAAATCACAAAAAGGTAAATAGGAGGAAATATAAATGCATCACATGATCATTACAAAGGAATGTAAAAAGGATTTGTAAGTGACACCTTCCAAGTTTTTGTAATGCTCGTGTAGATGTATTTGTAATCCTTCCCATCTAACCTTTTGTGATCCATTTCTTCATCGTTTTGTCTAAGTTCCTTAAAATTTTAGAACTTTTATACAACTGTAGGAAGTTGGGGACCTTTCTTTGTAATTTTATTTCAGGTTTCAAGTAGTACTTTTTTTTTGACCTCTAGTTGGTCAAATGAGATTTGGTAGATATCGTTGATGTGACTTCATATTTTGTATGAACACACTTAGTGTTAATATGACGTTGATTTCAATACCAATATCGCCCTTCACGTGATTGGAGTCGTTTTGTATGTATCATGTACTGTACCCTTGTTTTTTTTCTTTTTTTGAACAAACAATATTATCTACACTAAAAAGGAGGAGGTGAATTTGGCTTCACAAGGGAGCCAGCAATAATGTAATTCAAATTCACCTTTGAGTAAAAGGTTGGGTAAGCTTCATCCTATTTCAGTTAATGCAAAGAACATATACCACATCATGGTGAAGCCTTTCCAATGTAAGTTTTCAAATCAATGGCGATATGGACAAGGGGAATATTTTAGCCGCGAGCGAGCGTACGAGTCACCAAAGAAACAAGAATTTTACACTCATCAATGGTAGCAAAAGAAGCAAACGAACAGAGTACAGATAAAACTCATATGTAATTTTCTTTTTCACTTCCTTCTTTTGCCGTAAAAGATAAAAGCCCATTCACTGAGAGATCATTTCGTACAGTAACTTTGGAAACTGAATTAAAAAATAATAAAAAATTATGCTACGCCATCTAAAATGTATTTTACAAGAAATTACAGCCTCGCCTGTCCGCAGATTAGTGGCACTCTATTTCCTGGCTTACACAGGCACCCGTCGGCCACGATATCGGTCAAAGAGCTGCACATCAGAGTAAGACGGGGTAAACACATAAACAAGTCATCTAAGTGCATTGAGAATAATACAGATAAAGCGCATATCCAGGCATGAATAAATACTAATATATACGTATAGAAACAGAGACAGACAACATCCTCCATTCGTTGAACTTGCTTGTTGTACAAGGAGGTGGCCCCAATGATATATGATGTATATTGCTGAAGTGCTACCATCTTAATGCACGGAAAACTTAAATCGGACACGAAATTGTGAAGTTGGCTTATCCTAGATAGAAAGGGAATTAAAGAATATAACCCTTTGCCGTTTGATATTTAATTTAAGTTCTCCAAGTCAAACACCAAGGCATATAAGAAATACAATTTACACAAATTTTGGCTTACGAAATAGAGTGAGAAGTAACAGCTTTCATGAAAAATAATAGCCTATACAAGTTTCTAAGACAATACATGAATGTAATATGATACTAATAAGTAATAAGATAATAATAACCTTAGGTATCAAAGTTCCCTCTCTATTTCTGAAAACCAATGTTCCTCACTTGGGTTTAAAATATATTCGCTACAACTGATGCCATAACAGTTATGATTACCACAATTGCCAACAAAAATAAGCTGAGAATTGTCCACAAAATGAGAAATGGAGATAAGGTTAAAACAGAAGTCCTTTGTGCATTATTTATCAGTTACGACAAATAATCTCTTAGTACCTAACAATGTGCTCCGCATTTTTATATGTTTGTTTTCATGCTTAACAATAATCGACCAGGGTTCTAAGAACATACAAATGGCTTAAGACCAAATCCCATGACATATACAAAGTGTAAATCATGTTCTGAAAACAAATAAGACACAGGGACTTCCAAAGTTTGACTGGAATGGCTTTCATGAATGTGCAATTCAAGCAGATAATGCATAAAATTAATCCACTATAAAGAACGATTAATAAAAAATAAACATACTGATCTAACGTATGGTTGTTGAAACAGCCAGCCAAGAACCGGAATCTTCTGAAGAAAAACTGCCAGTGTTGGCCAGAAGCCACTGCACAACATATTTCATCAGCAACGTCATGCATGCAGAAATATATTATTAGTATGAAAAAGATCACAGTACAAAAAAAAATCCTAGAGACCTGAAGAGTACGATGAACCCATATGCCTCCAAAATCATGCCAATAATAGGCCACCCTATGATCACAAAGAAGAAACCAATACCAAAAGAAATTGTTCCCTGTACAGTTAAAGAAAAACCTGTTTCAAAACAAAAGTTACAATACATGCATGGGCAAACACGCGCAAACGAGAGAAAGGTTAATCATCATAAACCTTATAATTTTGACGTTTCATGAAGAATTGCATTGTGGGCTTAAATCCAATGGTTAAAGTCACCCCTGACAAGAAGAGGATCTGATTAAGTACCACAAACAAATGAGCAGTGTTAAAATGCAGATCAAGTAGAACAATAGCTAAAACAATAATAGGTAGAACCACAGAGATAAGACGGTAACTTAGCATTATAAAAGACACTTACATTTCCCATTGCAAGCAATCCCTTGTCAAAGAAGAAGGCCATTCCCAGGCATGTGAAAAATATACCGAATCCAGTCAATCCTAGTCCAATCTCTGTTACAATTGCGCAAACACCAATTTAAATTGGAGATGATCTTAACTCACGTATCAGAGTCCTACGTTGTACTAAATTATTCTTACAGTTCTTAAAGAAATAATTATCAGTATTTACCAAAAACAAACTGTTCACATCAACAAGATTACGTATAAACATATCGAACAAAGTAATTAAAAGTACCCAAAAGTAGCAAGTTGTTCACTAAACAAGATATATATATCAATATATTGATCAAACAGTGTAATCTAAAGCAGCCAAATCGCTTGGAAAATTACGAAAAAGCAAAACTTACTCACTTTTTCGATCATTCATCTCGAAGGAAACCATTTTCGCTGTAAATTCACTGCAAACAACAACACCGAAATTAGCAGCCAAAAAAAAAAAGAAATTAGCAGATCAAGTAAACGAATCGGATTGAAGCGAAATCGAAAGGTAACGGAAATTAGGGCTTCGATAGAGAATTTAAGGATCGCAGAAGAAACGGATGCGGCAACACTTACATTGAAAAAATATGATGCAAACAAACACGGCTTCACGATGAAGACCTGTAGAAGAGAAATTCCGATCAGTCAGAGCTCCGATTGGTTCCGGGAAAGAAAGACAAGAAGCGAAACTCAAAATGGAGCCCTAATTCTTCATTTTCTATAATTTTCCTAGGGTTTTTCTCGGGAAACAAACAGAGTTTAAGTCGAGTCTTACAGCGAGCGAGAGAGAGAAACTGTGAGAGCGTGATGCAGACTGAGAAGGTTGGAGCGGAAATGGTTTGTTGGAGAGGGAGATAGAGCGCGTGATGGTCACGTATATACTTGAAGTAAGGAAAGGAAGAGAGGTAAGTAATGTGAGGTCAGTGTATGGGCCTTAATCAAGTTTTGTTGTAAAGTCAATAGGCCTTAATCCAGTTTTGTTGAAAAGTCAAAAGGCCTTAATACAGTTTTATTGGCCAGACAACATCACCTCATTTCTTACTAATTTTTTTCGGGTAAATTACATTTTATACTTTTAGATTCGGGTGCATTTGCAATCTCATATATTACTTCTTATTTTATCACAGTTTCATACATCTATTAATCAAATCGTTAATTTAACCGTTAATTTAAATGTTAAGTGATGACATGGCAAATTATAAAACTCTCAAGTTTTGATGACGTGACAAATTAAAATAATTAAGTATTAAAAAATTAAAAAATAAATAAAAAATTAAAACACCTTCAAATCCATCTTTCCACTATGCATCTCCATCCTCCATGGCACACCTTCAAATCCCTCCCAGATCCAAACCCTACAATCCCCTTGGCGGTTAGCACCATGAAGTTTCCATTTCTTAACCAAATCCCACTTTCCTAGTCAAATCCCACACACCCAATTTCTCAATCTTTTTTTTTTTTCGGCGTACCCAGTTTCTCACTCTCACCCCCCTTTCAGCAAATACCATTTGCTTCCCAAATCTCACTCTCAAAATCCTCACTTCCCTCCTCCCAAAATATGTAGAAAACCAGGAGGAACCCAACGCCCAACACTCAGGCTCTCCTCTGCTCTCTCATATTTCTCTCAAAATTAGAATGACCCATAAGGACCCCAACATGTAGCATCTCGCACACCACATACAACCACCCTCTTATGATCTCATCCACTCTATCCATCCCAATCCCTCATTCTTCTTTGTCGGATTTGACGACGCCGCCGCCGCCATCTCACCAAAATTCACATCGTCGACTTCGGAATCTTACAGGAGTCCAATGGGCGACATTGCTGCAGGCCATAGCAACCCACTCCATTGCGAAATGGGATTGGGAAGAGGAAGGAAGTAATCTGGTGTGGCGTCGGAGCAAAGGGGGTGCAGTGGGGTTCTGAAGCGGATGATGGAGATGGTTTCTCAGAGGTGAAGGTGAGGTAGAAGAAGAGGTAGAACGGGATGATAGAAAGGAAAAGCAAGGGAGATGGTAAGAAGAACGTGGCGGAGCAGAGTAGATCCGGCCATTTTTGTGTTGCTGGCTGAGAGAGAGAGAGAGGGGAATGTGAGCAGTGGATCGGGGAAGATGGATTTTGAATAGGAAAATTTACGCACTTTTAATAATTAATTTTATATTGAGGTAATATTTTTTAAACATTTCAAAGAATGATAAAAGTTAATACATGCCAAAGATGTCATCATTAATCTTTTTTTCTTTAAAGTGTAAGTTACAAATATACCCTTTATAATGGTAAGGTGACGTTATTTAAACTCAAGTATTATATTTTCAATCCCAACTTATAAAAATCTTTTACATTATTCCCCTTAAGCCCTTAATCAAACTTTGTTTTGGTCGGAACACTTAATCAAACTAAAAATAAAATAAAAATCACAAAAGCAAAGAAACTTGCACATGACAACAATCTCCACCCTCTTGGCGATCGTCGAGTCTTTAGCACCCATAGTGTCTTTTTCTCTCTGAATTCTCTCTCTCCCTAGAAAAGAAAAAAGAAAGGTCAAATTTTATTCCCAGCCACTCTAATTCATCAATTTGTGGCCTACCTTCAAAACCCTAATGTTGAACTGATAAGTGATAAAGTAGTCGTCATGCAAGATGACCAAGTGTTACACTAGACGTTTGGCTGGGCTTATCATATGAATCAACTCTCTCTCTCTCTCTCTCAAACAACCATGGGATCTACAGTTGCTGTAATGGTTGGTGGTGGTTGGGCTTTTTATGTTGTGATTTTTTTCACAACAATTTTCTTTCTACACCAAACTTTTTTTTTGGGTAAAACAGGAAGTTTGTAAGATAAAATTTTTAAGTTCGGTGTGGAAAGGTAATTATTGTGTTCGAATAAAATTTTTCTTTCACAATTCAATCTCTTCACCGGTTACTCATTTCTCTCTTCAAAAATATTAGGCCGAAGGTGAAGTTGGACCAGAGATTGAAAGACTGGTAATCGGTGAGAAAGCCTCTCAGATCCAGTTCAATTTCGTTCCGATTTCTCTCGTTTTTCATTGATTCGATGTCAAGGTCCTGTTGCACCAAATTCCTAAATTTTTGTACTTTACTTTCTTCCTCACTTTCTCAGCAATCTAAAAGCCCTTAAAGGAGTCCTAACGAAAGAGGCAAACACCAAACTGAAGCACGGTGAACTTCTCAACCGAGTCCTTGACCTCGAAATAGCAAACGTCGAGGCGATTGAACTGATTCTGCAAAAATGGTTGAGGACGGGTTGAACTGATTTTGCAACAATGGTATATAACGGGTTGAATTGATTATGCAAAAATGGTTAAGGACAGGTTGAACTGATTCTGTAATAATAGTCGAGGATAGGTTGAACTGATTCTGCAAAAATGATAGACAAAATGTTGAACTGAGTCTTTAAAATGGTCAGCGACGGGTTGAACTGATTTGCAAAAATGATCGAGGATGGGTTGAACTGATTCTGCACAATGATCAAGCATGGGTTGAACCGATTTTGCAAAAATGGCCAAAGACGGGTTGAACTGGTTCTGCAAAAATAGTGAAATGATTTTGCAAAAATGATCAAAGATGGGTTGAACTGATTCTGCAACAATGGTCGAGGACGGGTTGGACTGGTTCTGCAAAAATGACCGAGACGGGTTGAACTGATTCTGTAACAATGGTCAACGACAGGTTAAACTGATTCTGCAAAAATAGAGCAAAAATGGTCGAGAATGGGTTGAACAGATTATGTAAAAATAGACAAGAACGGGTTGAACTGATTCTGCAAAAATGATCGAGGATAAGTTAAGTTTATGTCACATATTAATTTTGTTGGAATTGTGAGGGTTGTGTTCTATTAACAGCCCTAAAGCCTTAGGGGTATGACTAGTATTTAAAGCATTGTTCCATGTTATTGGGTTGGGCTTTAATTGTTTTTATGTTTTTGTCTCCTTGACATGTTTAAAAACTAGTAGAGTTCCTTGAAATATAGTGAAAGTTTTTGTCTCTATATATAAAGCTCCCAATTGAATAATTAAATTTTTATTTTAATAATTTATTTGTATCTACATGGCACAATGATTGCCACGTCAACAAAAATATGAGGATCTATAGTAGCCACATCATCACTTAACGGTCAAATTGACGGTTTGACTAATGGATATATGAAATTGCAACTAAATACGAGTTTATGTATGAAATTGAAATGTTTTGAAGATATTGTATGAGATTGCAATTGCCCCCAGACTTAAGGGTGTAAAATGTAATTTACCCTAATTTTTTTCAAACCAAAATATTATAGGAAAAATTACACTAAGAGTATACTTTCAATACTTAATTATATATTGAGACTAAACTTTTAAAACATTTCAATGAGAGACATTTTTTAAGCCCGTATAAGATGACATCATGTCCTGTTTTTCCATTAGAAACGGAGTTACGTATTTACCTTTCCCTTTTCTGTTAAACGTGATCGGCGGAGATTGACGGAAATATAGTTTCAAATTTACTCTCTTCTATTTGAATAATTCAATTTCTTTTTCAGTTTCTCTGCTCTTTTTCTTCCTCTCTGAAGTTTATCTCTCAAGTTTATTTAAAGGTAAGTTGTTCTTCTGGTTTTATATTTAAATTTTCTTTTCACAAGTTTATCTGCTCCAATTTTGAACGAGTTGTGTGTTTTTGAATTTATTTCGGTTTAGATTTTGAAAACAAGTCTCTAATTTTTTTTAGTTTTTTATTGTTCGCATTGAGCTTCTTTTGATTGTTTTTGTTTTTTGCAGGCACACTTTTTAGTTTTTGAAGATTTTGATTCAGTTGCTTTTGCCGCTTTTGTTTTCATTGAGTTGCTTTTGTTTTTTGCAGTATAGTTATCATGTATATTAGTTAGAATATGAATGGATTATGAATTAGTTTAGTATTTAAACTTTTTTTATTAATATTTATGTAGCATAAGCTTATAGAATCATGTAGAATCAGTTGGCATAAATTTTGAGGGGGGGTTGGGGGGAATCCCCCTCCTTCTCCAATAAACATTTAATAATTTTCAACTTAATACTTGTGCAGCATCAGTTTTTAGAATCATGCGGTAGTAGTTGGCATAAGTTTTTTTTGGGGGGGGGGGGGGGGGGGGGAACCCCCTCACCATAAACATTTAATAATTTTCAATTTTCGATTAAAATATGTGCAGCATCAGTTTTACAGAATCATAAAGAATCATTTTACATTAGTTTATTAAAAGGACAATGGATTATTGATCATTTGGCATTTTGTGCAGCATCAGTGTTACAGAATATTTGTGCAGCATTAGTTTTACAGAATCTTCTTAAGTTTGTCATTTTGAAACCCTTGTGCGGCATCAATTTTTATTGATGATTAGATTTACATTTTAAAATGCATGTATATATTTAATTATTTCTGTGCAACATCAGTTTAATTTTATGTTTATTTATTTATTTTTTTTATTTTTGTGTGTGTAGATCATGTCTGTTGTTAAGGTGTCGAAGTGTGTGTAGAAAAATTGTGTAGTAGTTGTGCCGCTTTATCCACACTCTAGTTATGAGGATTTGTGTGAGCAATTAACTTCTAGGTTTCCAAGTTTGTCATCAGGAGGCTTTTTGTTGAATTACTCATTATACGGAGGCGAACCAAACTATTTATTAGAGTGCAATGAAGATATTCAGACACTTCTATTGGTGAATAATTTGATTTCAAATTCAGTTGTTGATGTTTATGTTCATATTAAGAATGAGATGTCTATTATTTCTATTAGTAGTGTGTTGTCTTCTTGTCTAAGTGAAACTACTAGTAATGGATATGAGAACCAATATTTAGGTAAGTATGGCTCTTATGGACCTCACCATTATGCAACAAATGAGTGGCAGAGTTATATTTCTTATGAGAGTCAAAGTTATGAAGACGGTGCAGTTGAGTTTCGTAGAAAATGTACACAATACTCTATTGGGCAATTTTTCCTACGCAATAGCCCCAGCTGCTTGCTCCAACCCATGCGGGTGTGTTGGTTGAGGGGGGGCCCGAGTGAGAGGCCCGGCTAGAATCGGTGGCCCGAGAGCCTGAGGGCCAGGTGATGCCAGGCTAACGTCAGGGTGACGTCAGCCACGATTTAAAAAAATTTACATCAGGCGCGTGACGTGTGCATGGTGGCGCGTCACCGACAACTTTTCAATTGGTGGGGCCCGCGACGCAGAGTTTTGAAATGTTACCGTTGTGGGGCACGTGGCGCGATGTCATCTGTTGGATTTCAACGCATACCTTATCTGGACCGTTGGATTTCCAACAGTAAAAAAAAAATTCAAACCTTCTGCAAACGGCTAGATGATGTGGCACAATATCAGCCGTTGGATTTGAGATCAACGGTCCACGTTATTCACCTTTATAAATTAAAAAAAAATTCACATTAAAAAATTCTGAAATGTTACCGTTGTGCCATGTGGCACAATCTGGAGGGTTGAATTTCATATTTTTTTTAATCCAACGGCAGAAATTAATTAAGTTAATAAAAAATTAATAAAAAATCCGAAAAAAATTTTAAAAATTAAAAAAAAAAATATTTAACTTTTCTATAAATACGTTTTCATTATCTTTTACCTTACACCACAATTTCATATTTTCTCAAATATTTTCAACCACATTCCAATCCTTCTCTCAAAGTTTCAATCCAATTGGTTTCCAACAAAATGATGCAGGGATGCTTATTAAAGATATTACGTTATGTTCTAGCTGGGTTGAAGTTACTCATGATTCAATTACAGGTAATGAGATGCAGTTGCGAGAAATGTGGAGTCTTATTCATACCAATTATCTTGAGAAAATTGGTGGGAAAAGAACCAAAGAATCGATGTCCAATCGTTGGAGAATACGCAGCCAATCGTTTAGTCTTTGGAGAGACGCCTTGGCACAAGCTAGTAGTAATCTTCGAAGTGGGGAAAATTTAGCGGATCAGGTAACAATGTATTATTTATTTGTTTGTACTATGCCCAAATTTACATTAGCTACTTTGATTATAATTATTTCTTCTCCCGCATTGTGTAGACACTTCAAGCACAAGCTTGGTATAATGCAAAAACCAAAAACAAAAACAAATCATTCACTTGGTGGGAATGTTGGAATATTGTCAAAGATTGTCCTAAATTCAGAGTTGTGTCTGTCGGTCTAGAAGTTGTCATGAACAACACCCTTCTACACTCTATGCCTGATCATGCCTTGCATGTTCAAGAAACCGACACAGAAGAAGTGCCGAAAACGCCCCTTGAACAAGCGTTGGGGTCGACTCGTTATCCAATTAGGCCTCAAGGTAAGAAGGCTTCAAAGAGAAAAGGGAGTGCTTCCAAGAATGATTATGCAAAATATATGGAAGAACTTGCTCACCAAGGTGAATTGACTTTGGCGTAGGAAATGGCTAAATTTGAGGTTGATAAGGCTAGAGATGAGGCAAAAGCTGCAGCTGCTTAGAGATTATTTCAAGCTAATGAGAGATAAAGAGAGCTACTTAGGCAAAAAAGGGAAGAGCTTATAAATGAAAGAAGGGCTCAACAAGATTGTGACATTATGAAGGAGCCTGTAGAGGCGATGTTTCCGAATTCTAAATATTTTTGGAATTCGAAGAAAGCGGACGTGGTGCGAATGAGGTGTGCAAAGCGAGAGCAAGATGAGATGGTCCTAGCACCACAAAAGGAGATGATCCTAGCACCACAAATTGGTTAGGTGATGATTTTCCATTCACAAGGGACTAGGGAATTTGTTTTTAATCGGAGCCCATAATTTTCCAATCACTTTGGGTTGTAATTTCTTATTTATTGAATAGAGTACTTTATGTTGTTTCCAATTTATTGAATTTAGTACTTTATTTAAACTAAGAGTATATTTATTTAAACTAAGAGAATCTTTATTCAAAGGACATAAACACACCAAATAAAATTACATAAACATACCAAATAAAATTACAAACACACTAAATAAAAAAAGAACTCACTAAATGAACTTAAAAAACACACCAAATAAAATTAAATAAACACACCAAATAAAAACAAACACACTAAATGAACTTAAGTTTCTTGAGCTTGTTTCAAATCCCACTGGTGCTCTATCAAGTCAATTTGCCGGGCATTGTGCATAAATGGGTCCTGAAGTGAAGTATATCGTTGAATGAGCCTTTCAATGCTTCCAATCATCCCAGGAAAACCTTGCATCTCGCCCTTCTTAGAAGCCTTTGCAAGTCCATCTTAGTATGTCTCCAGAGGTACTCTGTGGTCTAGAAAGATTCGATTGCGGAGCAAAACCTCATCAGGGACTCAAGAATGGTTGATTTCCCCATCCTCGCTATCTCATCCACTTGGTCTGCAGATGCTCCATATCCAAGCATTCGCAAGGCAGCATTAATTTTTTGCTCAGGAAGGAAACCTATAACACCAAAAACATCATTCTTTTGCACAAAGTAAGAATCATAGTTGCAAACAGCAATCATGATTTTGTTGAACAAATGTCGTTCCATTCTAAAACGATGTCTAAAGTACGTATCAGGGAATGCACTGTTACAGACAAAATAATCATCCAAGAGATCCGTACCTCATCGTTGCCTTCTTCTATCAATATTTGCGGAACGGCTGGGCTTGGAGATCTGAGCCACAGCTTGGATGACCCGACAGAAATGTAAGGCTTTTTGGCTTCTTGCTTCGTCATCTCTCCTTCTACCATCCTCATCCTCATCCTCTTCCATCTCATTTTCGCCCACCTGCATATTGAACATTTCTTCCCCTTGCTTAAACAATTCTTTCTCTTGCTCATCGATTTCCCACAATATCCTTGAAGAAGACATTGTAAGAAGGAAGCAGAAACTATGAATAATGATAAAGATTTTGATTTTGGTGTGTGTTTTCTTAGGATGGATGGTGGGTTATATGGAGGAAAAAGAAAGGATTAGGTTGTAGATAATGCCACGTGGCATGCTGTCATTCGTTAAAAATATGATCAAAATCTATCCTCAAAGATTGTAAACAGATTGTGACACATGGCGCGACGTGATTGGTTAAAAATCTTATCGGAAATCTATCCTTAACGATTCTGAAAAGGTAACGATACGTGGCACGACGACATTGGATAAAAATCTTATCGAAATCTATCACAATCTTATCGAAATCTATCACCAAAAATTGTCTTTTCGGATAATGACACGTGGCACAACGAGAATGATTAAAAATCTTATCCGAAATTACAAATAAAATTATTTTGTATTATTTTATAAAATAAAAAATACTAATATTTTATTGCCTATTGCCATGGCTATTCAGTTTAGGGGTGGAGATGCAAAAGACAATTACTGTTCGCTGGGGGGATTCAATAGTAAGTTGCCCTAGGGGGCTTTGCAACGCTGGAGTTGCTCTGATAGTGTACAATGTCTTGTTAGAGGTTAAAAGATAAGTAATCCTTCTCTTCCATATTCGATAGTTTACATTGTTCAACCTCTCTATCTTAAAAACTTCGGATTTAGAAGATTTAGTTGCCATAACTCAAAAAATTGCAAAGCAAACACAATACTTAATACAAACTTAAATACATATACAAATATTACTAGTATACTTTTAATTATTACAAGCCACAAATACTAAAAGTTCTTAATAAAATAAATACAAAATAAAAGAGAGAAACTTATTAAGTTCTAGTAGCAAATACCGCATGGCGCGCACACACTGACAGAGGGTTTGTCCAATCAGTGAAAGACGAGTACTTGTTCAGACGATCATGTCAATAGAAGGCTCGTGGATTTCTTGCTTGTCAACTTGGCCAGGCGTGATCAATCATTCCTCCATGATATTATCATGCAGAAAAGTAATCTTTTCTCGTTTAGTGGATTTTCTTTCAATTCTCAGTGGTTTTTGTCTCCTAAATTTTCTTCTAGTAGAAATTTCTTTTATGTCAAATCGGATATATAAAATCGTAACGGGTATTGTAATGATCCAAATCGAACACTCTAACTCTCAGATTTCTGAAATTAAAACCCTTGCTTCCACTTATGATTTTTGTGACTGTTATTCACTATATTCCAAAGATCAAATTTATGAGTAAAATTGTTAGGATAAACGGGATTAATAGAACCTGTGTTTGGGTTGAAAAGATCAGCCAAAGAAGTAGGAAAATGCTGCAACCGCTTCCTACTGGGCATGTTGGAGGAGCCTGCCTCAATATACCACAATTGTCATATCCCAAAATAACCAAACCCCTCCCTCTGTACACAACATGCATTCAACTTAACTCATAATATTCTTACAACCCACTTGACAAGAAACTTCAGCTATAGTACTACACTCCTAGGGATGGCAACGGTTCGGTTTGGGGACGGAAATGCTATATCTATCCCCATAATCACGAAAATTAACCATATCCATAACCACAAATTAACCATCGGGTATTATCTATAACCATATCCACCGGGTAACAGATTTTCAATCGGTTATCGGTTATATCCATCTTCGTCAAAAAACAAAAAACAAATTTATATTCATCCAATTAACGCACAATAAATTTTAGTAGATACTAATTCCGTCATTAAATAGCAACATCCAATTACAAAAAGCATAACAATATATTTGAAGTTGTTTATGATAACATGCACCAATTTCTTGACAGTGAGACTCTTGAAGAGAGATAAATCTGATAAACTTGGAACATTTGATAATTGATACATAAAATGATTCAATGAATTAATTTGGTTGAGTATAACAATAAGAATATTGAATTGATGAGGTTGTTGGTATGTCCCATGAATGATGTTTGGTGCATAATAAAGATAGTGTAGGGTTTGATGCATGCATGATGAATTAGTATAGGGAATGTTTGGTAAATTGAACAAAAAATTATATTATATATCAAATATATATATATATATATATATATATATATATATATATATTTGGGTCGGATTTGGGGATGGATACGGATTGGAGACCCTTATAGCCATATCCAAAACCATAACCAAATAAAGTTTACGGTTTTTTCCCATATCCATACCATACCCGAATTTTCATATCAAAATCTAATCCATTCGGGTGGTTATCCACGGTTATCGAGTTTAACGGTTATAATTGTCATTCCTAACACTCCAAAAGTTTCCCTTTTGTATGTTAACAAGGGATAAACTGAAACTAAAAAAAAAAAAAAACAAAAACTTAAACGTAACTTCAAAGCCTTTAAAAATAGACATCAATTCAAAGAAATGCTTAATATCAGTTGCGTAGAACTGTAACATTAAAGGAGCATCTTTCTCCTTTTATTTTTCCAATATTTTTCTTTTAAAGATTCATGCACACTCAAAGTCCATTGATTGGATCTCCAGCAGACAAAGATTCCCTACATACTAGCATGAATCTAATTTAATTTCCCATCATCCACGGAAGAATTTTCTTTACCTTTGTTCTTTCCAAAACCCAGAGCTTTAACTTCAAACACCTTCGAAAAATTCCAGTGCTGGTCTCCAAAACTTCCAGCCGAAAGATAGTGAGAGTAGCTCACCCTCCCTTTCTTTTCTCTCTCATGGTTCCTTTCCCTATCTCTCTGTTTCTTTTATGTTCCCTCAGACCAAAACTTTCCCTTTTCGTTTCTTTTGTCTTTCTTTTTTCTTTTCAAAAAGACTACCACAACCTACCATTAAGACACATGTCCCCTTCCTAACTAGAATGTTAGCAACAATTTCTGAAACTGGGGCTACTAGAAAATCCCTCTTCAATCTGTCTGTAAAATGGGCTTCTCAAGGAAACTGGTCGTTAGCCTGCTTGTGCACTGTAGTGGGGTGGATGCTCACTTAGGGAAATGTAGTTCCCTCTCTCTTCATGCGTATCAGATCCAAACTCCAACGGATGCCTAGAAGACACAGCATTCTGGGAAGCAAACCTAAGTCCTACAGATGAATTTTCTTGTGAATTTCGAACCGAATCCTTGCAAGTTGGTGTAGCGTTTGGTTTGCACCCTGGAGGAAAATCACGGTTGGCAGAGATGACTCACCTTGGAGGGTAACTTCGATGCTTCCTTGCTTAGAGATAACGGCGTGACCACAGTGGAGAATGCGGCACTGAAGGACGGCATCGTTGTGGCATCGAGGGGTTCTGCTCTGGTAGGATGTGTCGGGCAGACTTCAACGGAGGATGCAGACGGCGAGACCACAGCAGAGGATGCGGACAGGGAGACCAGAGTGGAGGATTCATTCGCGAATTCAGATTCGGATTTGCAGCAGTCAGTAAGGGATTACAAATCAGTCACGATGGTGCAGGTAATTTTCTCGAATTCGGGAAGAAAATGTTCATCTACTTAGTCCAATAGTTGGTTCAATTGTGTTCTGGACAGTCTGGATTTTTGCAGCCAAAGATAGCTAGTCAAACACGACGGTTGAATGAAGTGTGTGCAATGCACGGGGATCGAATCAGACTAAAGTTTGACTCATTGTTCAAATTTTGTAAATTGAATTCAGGCAGAGACTGACAGAATTTGAACAATGAATCAGTACAATTTCAGACAGTTCTTTGTTCTCTGTCAATTGAAGCTGTCTGAAGACATAACGAGTTTCAACAGTGGGGGATGCGGTTCGAATGGATGGGTTAGTTCAACCATGGGTTCAAACAGATTGTAGTGTCTGTACTATTTAGGATTAAGAAATTTTCTTAGATTCCGACTCAGAACTGTTGTCAGAGTCGGTTCAATATTTTCGTTTTCGTCCAACGTCCTTTTGCCTAATTTCTTCTGAAGATGAAATTCAGTAAGAATAACGTTCGAATCATCACTTGATGGAGAGGAAGTTTCATATGTGCTTCGAGACGTCCTTAGAAAACTGGGGTTCGGATTCATGAAAGCTGGCGCTGAGGCCAATGATGGAAATTGGGTAGTGAATAGGATCGGAAAATCAATGTCACACTATCGATCACAATGTGGTGTGAGGATATGAATAAGAGACTTGAATGCTTTAACAAGAAAGGGATTTAGTGAATATGTAAAAATACTCTTTCGGGAGGAGTTGTATTCTTCACAAGAAGTTACATCTTCTCTGGTTGAATAAACTGTTTGGTTATATCCAATAATCAATATTCTTTAGAATTAATTAAGTAAATAAATAAGTATTATATTAGAGGTTTGTAATAAATTCAAGAGAAAGATTCTTTTTACCTAGTGAATCATGTATCTATAGTTTGAACCTTGAATGTATAATTAATGTATAATTCATACAAATTACAATTCAACCTCAATATGGGGTTGCAATAGATTCTCAAGAGATATTTTTTTCCCACTGAAGCTAATGAAGAGTCAAGAGTAAAGGTCCTGCTTCCCACATTCGCCCGCTAACATCTTTTTTTCTTCTAAGTTCTTTATTTTAGTTTTATTTCTTATTTACTTTAATATTTTTTATAATCCATGTAAGCATCCATGTCATTTGATGATTAATGAACTTCCACATCACTTTTAATGAGGTCCCTTGGATGCTATGCAATCTAAAGGCTCATAAAGAGTAAAAATATTTGTCAAAATATTTGTCCCTTGATCCTATCCTATTATATTATTTTCATTATTAATTAATTAATTTCACTACAATTATGTGTATATTGGTTCACCAATGTTATGGTGTATCTTCACACATAATTACATATATTGTGAAAAACATGTTATCATAATCATCCTCCGTTCACTTGATTTTTCTTTAGTTTTCCATTTTTTTATTCACATTGTTATACTTTTGTTCGAAGTAGGCTCAAGCCCAAGCCCAAGGCGGATAAATTTTGGGCAGGCCCAAAATTTATGCTTTCTTATGGGAGATCGCATTTTCTAAGGTGCAGACTGTAATATCCCCAAAAAAAAAAAAAAAAAAAAAATATGTGGCTAACATTAGCAAGAGAAATAAAAGGGTGATGGGTTTCTATAAAAACCCTCACTTTTCTGTTTTCCTTCCAACAGCCGAAGGAGAAGAAGGGGTTCACCCCTTTTAGGTCCTAATTTGTCAAAAAGAAATTCCAAGGAGGAGGAGCTTTCTTTTTCCTTGCTTGTGAAGGTTAGAACAAGTGAGGAATCCTTCCTTCGTCTCCATTTAAGGTATTTATTTCTTACCTTTGGGATCTAATTATTATTTGATTTGATAAACCACAAATTAGTTTGGGTGGAAGTAGGAAATATGAAAGTAGCATAGTTCATGTCATAAGTTTATAGTTGGGCACCAAGTGTTTGATTAAAGTCCTCAATTAATCTTGAATTAGGGTTTTTATTTGGTATTTGGTATAAATGGTGTGTGATGATTTTTCTTGCTTATAGATAAGGAAGAGAAGGTCCAGGTGACAAAGGAGCAAGTCGACGAACACCCTAGAAGTTGAATATCAAGAAATTGAGTTGAGGTAGGGGGGTTTTAACTATAAAAGTATTTTGGTTTTTCATTTTTATTTGATCAAGGTTTGTTGGCATTTGAGCATTTTTTTTGAAGCTTACTTAAAATGTTTCCTTTTTAGATTTTGTGAAAGAAGTGAAGCAAATGTTCTCTATGGTTTGAACTAAATGATTTGAATCTCGTTTGTTACAAACTTTGATGAGTTAAAGTAGTTGAAATGATTTTTCAAGATTGTGGTTTTAATGTGCTTGCCTCTTTGGATACTCATTTTGAGATTTTGAAGTATGTTGAGATAAATGTTTGATTTTTGAAAGTAGATGGAAAGTAGTATAATACCTGTGCAGTTGAGAATGTTGAGAAATGTATGAATGGGCACAATGACCCGTGAAGTTGTTGATTATGGGCACAATGACCCAAGGTTCCCCGGGGAAAGCTCCATGTGTGGGAGCTGTGAGAATGAGTTATGAAAGTAATGAGTATATGTGATGTGAATGTTGGCCAGGTATATTACGATTCTTTCCAATCTACTTGTCCCTTGTTTGAGATAAAAGAAAATCTTTGTGATTTATTATGCTAGTGGATATTTAAATGATAATGGCTTTGTTATCCGTTAGACAAAGGAAATGTCTTTGAAACTATGTGTTGTACCATTGTTATCAAAGCTACTAATGCTCTGAAACCTTGGTTTCTCTGTCATATGTTGCTTCTAAGCATTTTTAAAGCATATTGCTTATTGTTGGATTTCGTGGTTATGGATATAAATGGTTTTCGAATCACTTTTATTACTTTCTGGCATGCACCATAAAATTTTAAATGATTTCGGACTTACTGAAAAACCCCTACTGGGCATTTTATGCTCACCCCGTTCTTCTAAACATGTATTTTCAGGTGTGTAGAGTCGACTAGCTGGGTTTCAAAGTGGCAGCTTTAGTGTGGGCAAGTAGAAAGGAGTCCTGACGTAGGCATCTTTTGGGTGAGCTGCCAAAGTATTGTATAGTTAGTTTTTGTTTGAAAATGACCTTTTTGTGGAGTAGTAGACTAAAATGATGTAGACCTTGGTGGGTTGGAGTATCTACTTACCTGGGCTAGGAACACCATGTATGTGTAATTATTTGTCCTTTGGGCTTGTATGTTTTGCTTTTGTACATTTCATCAAATGGCTTGAATATGTTTTCTTGTAAGAGACTTGGGGGTCTTTTGTGACCTTATTAAAATCTGTAAGGGTTATGAATAGCTTCTGGAAAGAACCCCTATGATCTTGGTTACATTTAAAACTGTGGGTGTGTATCTACCACCTAGGTGGCATTTTGCAAAAATTTCAGATTTTTGTTCTTTGGAGTATAGACAGTTTTATATGCAAAGAAACTTGGTGCTGCTGAAATTTTTTTAGAAGACAGCAGTATTCCTGTTTTGGATTTAAATTTTCCTATACTTCCCGAACTCGAAATTCAATGAAATTTTGATACAACTTAGTTTCATGTGTCTACTTTGGATCTGGAAATTTTCACAATTTTTGGTTGAACGAATTATTTTTGGTGAATTTTACGGCTTAGGTCGATTTTGCAGTTTGCATTACTATAAGATCTTCAACTACATTTCTTAAATTGACTTTTGTAGTTTGATTTAATGAAATTGTGAAATATAAATTTTCGTTGACATAATCTTAAGATGAGGGTTGTTTTATACCCTTGATAAATCGCTTTGTCCTAGTTATTTCTCTAAACCTCGCACCTCGAGTTTTCAGGGTGTGACACAGACTGCACTTTGTGGACCTTATGTGTGGACCGAATTATATCCATTGTATCAAATCTGAACGACTGAAAACAAATCCATCAAAATTAGCTTAGGGTGAAACCGAATCATAAATGACCCGTCATTAATTCAAAATGGTATCCCACAATTGTTTTAAAATTTTTGGTTTTAAACTCTCACTCTCCTTGACAACAATTACCTTTTTAACGCCCAAAACTGTCCCATCTCCCATGTCAAACTTCCTTCCCATTGAAAACTTTGTTCCCATTCGAAAAATTCCTTGTCATTCGAAACTCAGTCATAGTTGTGCCATGCTTGTCTTATTCGGGCTCATTGCACTTCCACACAGCAGTTTAAAAAATTAGGCGAGTTTGGTTTGAGGGTATCCAGTCGATTCCACGGAAAGGACGTGCTGCTTGCTTGATTCGAGTAGTGTTCAAAGTCCTTGCTTCCCAAATACTTGATGTCATACTTCATTCCCAAAAGTTAATTTGAAATTTGGTGAGTTTGAAAATTTAGAACCCTAAATCTTTTTTGTTATTAATGTTAAATTTAATTAATTAATTTTGTGTTTAAAGTTAATTATGCATGTTCGTTGATGAAATTAGTTGAAATTGGTGGGTATTTGTGGAATTTTTGGGAAATTTGGGTTTGATGTGGGTTTATGAAATGTTGTTGATAGGCTGTGTATAAGGGCTATGTCGTTCACTTTTGTTTTGTAGAAGTTATATTGTTGAGTTGAGATTGATTTGTGTTGATGAAATCTGTTTTAATTTTATCAATTAACTTGATATTCCTTAAGTCATGATGCTTTGTTCATGATAGATGTATTGTTTTGAAAACTTGTTAACAAGTTGTATTATGGGTATGTATTGTTGAATTTGGTCGTGTTGAAGGTATATATTGTTGAATTTGATTTTGTTGAATGATTGTGTTGTTATGTGCACAATAGGTGGCAACTCAGATGGTTCAACTAGCAAGAAAAGAGGAAGCATCATATAGGGGAAGGGTTAACAACTTTTATCAAGCAAGTCATGTGCTAGGAGTCATGTGTCAAAAGTTTAATGACGTATAGCTTACTGCCCTTAGGGCACCATGCTTTGGCCACTCAGAGCATGTCAACGAACTAGTCTTCAGTGGCCAATTAGTGCATGAGTTGTCACTCCGTAGAGTGGCTAATCTAGGGGTGAAAGACTTAGAGGGACTCACCTATTCAATAAGCTGTGAAGTGACCTGGTTCACGAAGAAGGACTTTTGCCTCATTACCATGGTTGTGACGAACCTTATAATCTAGAGGTTGAGCCTTCCGACATTAGGCTTTTGATTAAGCATTTTCTTGAGAAATTTTGGTTTGTTGGAGAAAGTAGCAAGGGTAAGAAGGGCAAAGGTAAAGCAAAGACCAAACCCTAGAAAGTGAGCAAAAAATTTCCAGTGACTTGTGCAAAGCTTGAAAGGGCTTTTAAAGAATGTGAAAATAAGGACGATGTATGAAGGTGTGGCTGATATACATTGTTGAGGCCGTCTTGATAGGGGCGAAGAGTAATGTGGCTATGAACCTAGATTACTTCCACCTCATAGAGGACATTGTTGGAACCAAATTTGTGCACCATCACAGATGGTGGAGGCACAAACTTGAGCAACCTGCAAAATAGAGGACAACCATGAGCAAGCCTAAGACCGGGGGGATAGGGTGTGTGCCTGCCAAAGGCTTTCCAACAGTTAAGTTAGTAAGCAGTTTTAGACTCAAGCAGTGGGCAAAAGAATTAGAGTATTGAGATTGCATTACCAGAGGCAAACCCTGAAAGAAAAATATTGACTATGTAGAGATTATTAAAGCCAATACAAACCTTTCGTATAATTAATTAACTAATTAATTAAAATTTGGCCATGCTCAATTAAACTATTTAATTGCTTATCCATCTCATTGATATTTCTTCATACTCATCCTTACACGGTGTACGATCCATTAGGTTCTAATTAGCGAGGCAGTGAGGGATTGCACTCTTACTAGTCGATTGTGAGTTGGAACTTACTTTCAATTCTCCATATGATGAAGATTAGTGATTGTTAATCTTCAGGGCTTCCACAAATCATGAGTGACACCTAGCAGTATGTCATGGTTACCCAAGCTAAGTAAAAGTGGTTGGAGAACCTCTTCAGTTACAACTACAATGCAATACGGTCCTTCTCTAATCCTATACTCTTGATCACATTGTTTGGTTGATTGTCCATTTCATGTCTACTGTCCAATGCGACTTCTTTATATGATTCTATGAATATGATTCGGAACACACTCCCTAAGTCATATTCATATGCTTTAGCCAAAGACTCCTGAATCATATCTCAGAGTATTTTCCTTCCACCAAGGAAAGATAGAGATTCCTTGTTGTGCATTCACATACCTACGTAACTAGATAGCATAACCCCAACAATACCACGGACACTTTCAATGGAATGCCTTTGACATAGTCAAAGATCAATGACCTAACCATTGGAGCACCTATGTGTTTGTCTTAGTGTCCAAACATTAATGACTTTGAGACTAGTCATACTCCCGATTGAGTTGACATAACACATACTAACCTTAGTAGATTGTCAATGCCCAATTGACAAACCTATGGCTAGGAACGTTTTAGGAATAAACATAAGAGAAAGGTCTTGTTGATCTAACACTTTTATCTCTTTTTCTCTTAGGTGGATCACATTCCTTGGATTCTGTTATTGATTAAACACATAATAAATTAAGCATTGATTATCAATGAACAATGCCCTTCCATTAAACTTAACAAGAGTCTAACATAATAAGTATTTCAAAAGCTATTACATCAAATAAGTGGCTTTGTGGGCGTACTTCTAACAATCTCCCACTTGTACTTAAAGCCATCTTCCCATGTATCTAATACCCATCTTTTCCATGTGACGGTCAAGTTGGACTTGAGACATTGGCTTGTTTAGTGGATCTGCTATGTTATTACTAAGGCAACCTTGAGAAAATTGACTTTCCCTTCGGCGGCATATTGTCTAATGATAGTGAAGCGTTTGTCAAAATGCTTGTTCTTTTGATGAGCACTGGGTTCCTTGGCTTGAGCTATTGCCTCACTGTTATCACAGTACAAAGTTACTAGTGATTTGATGGTGGGAACCACTCCAAGTTTAGTAATGAACTTCTTCATCTGGAACGCCTCTTTGCTAGCTTTAGCCGTAGTAACATATTCTGCCTCAATCATCAAATTAGCAATGACATCTTGTTACTTGCTTTTCTAACTAACTGCCCCACCATTCAGAATGAATACAAATCCAGTGTTAGAACTTCTATCATCGATGTCAGATTGGAAATTTGCATCTGTATAAGCTTCCACTCGCAACTCTGAATCTCCTCTATATACAACGAACATATCCATAGTTCTTTTCAAATACTTTAGGATATTCTTGTTAGCTGCCCAGTGTTTTGATCCTGGGTTACATTGGTATTGACTTGTAATGCTCACAACATATACGATATCAGGCCTTGTGCAATCATAACATACATAAGACTTCATATTGCAAAAGCATATGGAATCCTACTCATCAGCTGCACCTCTTTAGGAGTCTTAGGTCCTATGGATTTAGAAAGGTGCATTCCATGTCTCATAGGAAGGTAACATTTCTTAGATTTCTCTATGTTGAACCTACTTAGCACCTTATCTATGTATATAGATTGGGATAATCCAATTAATTTTCTGGATCTTTCACGATAGAGCTTTATCCCAAGTACATAAGATGCATCTCCTAAATCTTTCTTGTGGAAGGTTTTGGACAGCCACACTTTTACAGAAGAAAGCACTACAGTATCATTTTCGAAGAGCAGTATGTCATCTACATACAACCCAAGGAACATTATTGCACTCCTGACGACTTTTTCATAAACGCAATTGTCGTCTTCATTTTGTGTGAAACCAAACGATTTAATTTTAGTGTCAAAATGAACATTCTAGCCCCTTGAAGCTTGCTTGAGTCCATAGATGGATCTCTGAAGCTTGCATACCTTAGTCTTTTCAGATTTGGACATGAAGCCTTCAGGTTGAGTCATATAGAGATCTTCCTCTAGGTAGCCATTCAAAAAATCTGTCTTTACATCCATTTGCCATATCTCATAATCATGGTACACAACTATAGCAAGCAAAATCCGAATAGACTTAATCATGGCTACAGGAGAGAAGGTTTCTTCATAGTGAATCCCTTTTCGTTGTCTGTAACCCTTGGCAACTAATCTTGCCTTATAAGTTTTCACGTTTCCATCAGCGCCTATCTTCCTCTTGAAAACCCATTTGTTCCCGACTGGTACTATACCATCTGGGGGGGTCTACAAGAGTCTAGACTTGATTTTGATACATGGAATCCATCTCAAATTTCATGGCTCCCTGGCATTTCTTTGAATCAATGTCTGACATTGCTTCAGTGCAGCTTGTAGGGTCCTCATTTGTGTCATTGTCACCTAGAAGGTGCAATTCTCCAAAGTTGTCATCTATGCCATACCTCTGAGGTGGCTTGCTGACATTTTCAGATCTTAGTGGAGCTTTGGGCTCAAAGGCTGGGTTGTCCATCTGTTGATTACTGGTTTATGATTCATCAAGGATCTCCTTGAGTTATATTGTCTTTTCATTTGTAACATCTAAAACGAACTCTTCTTCTAGAAATGTTGCATTTCTAGCGACAAAGACTTTCTGGTCGTCAAGGTAATTGAAATAGTATCCCAAACTTTATTTGGGATACCCCACAAAATAACACTTTACAAATCTCGCAACAAGCTTGTTACTTTCAAGCTTCTTAACATATGTTGGACAACCCTAAATCTTAAGATAATTAAGACTTGTCTTTCTATTGTTCCATATCTCATATAGTGTTTTCGGAACAGATTTGAAAGGCACTCTGTTTAGTGTATAAACAGCAGTAAGGAGTGCATATTCCTTGAAGGATATAGGTAAATCAGTGAAGCTTATCATAGAATGAACCATGTTCATCAAGGTTCAGTTCCTCCTCTCTTAAACTCCATTAAGTTGAGGAGTTCTAGGTGGAGTCCACTGTGATACAATTCCACACTCTTTGAGGTAGTCTCGGAACTCATTACCAGATACTCACTCCCTCTATCTGATCTTAGTATCTTATCTGTTTCCCAGTTTGCTTCTCTACTTCATTCTTGAATTCTTCAAATTTTTCAAAGGACTCAGACTTGTATTTCATTAAATACACATAGCCTAATAGAGAGTGATCATCGGTGAATGTGATATAGTAAGAAAAGCCTCATCGCGACGTTGTGGACGTGGGTCTACATACATCAGTGTGGATTAACCCTAGTAATCTGTAACTCGCTCTCATTTCCCAGTGAATGGAGATGTAGACATCTTACCCTTTAGACAAGACTCGGATGTAGGCATTAGGTCATATTACCTAATGTCTCAAAGTATCCATCTCTGGATATCTTCCGAATCTTGTCTTGGTTTATATGCCCAAGCTTAAGGTACCACAATGTTATTTGTTAACACCTTCTCGTAACCTTTTGGGTTTTGAGGTATTTTCGCTGGTAATATAGTTTAAGCTACCATTCATATTAAGATGAAAAAGTCCTTCAATCATGCTACCATAAGAGATAACATGACCGTTAAATGACAAAGTACAACTCAGACTGTCGGACAAGACTGAGTGCCCATCTTTCAAAAGCTTAGAGATGGAGATTAAGTTCTTTATGCATGAAGGAAAGTAAAGACAATCTTTAAGTTCCAAGACCTTTCCATTTGGCAGTTCAAGATGGTAGGTGCCCATTGCTTTTGCAGAGATCTTTGTGCCGTTCCTAACTCGCACAACCATCTCTCCCTTGCGCAGTGTCTTGCTCTTTAGTATCCCCTACAACGAATTGTAGATATGTTGACTAGCGCTTGAAACAAATATCCAGGATGAAGTGCTAACTATAAAAGCACTCTAGATAGCAAAAATAGTTCTGCCATAAGCTCTGTTTGCGAGGCTCACAAGGCGCACCTTGTATTTCCTCTTCCAACGATCATCTTTTCTGCAATGAAAACATGTCCCTTTGGAGTATCTTACCTTTTTCTTATGCAACATTTTCGCGACTATTGCATTTTCGCTCCCACTGTTTCTTTTGAAACTTTGTTCAAACTCACAACACATGTCAATCATCTCTGAAAAAGTATGATTGAATCTATTCACTTTACAGTTTACTATAAACTGAGTGAACTCATCTGAGAGAGATGCAAGGAAAAAGTCTTGGGCTAATTTCCCATTGATGGGAGTTCGTAAACTCTCCAGGTCTCGAAAGATCTTGTCCATCTTTTGTCAATATTCTTGGACCGATGTCCCCTTTGTCATTTTGGAATTTAACAAACCACATGCATTTGAGAAACATACATTAATAGTTTCTATGTCATGCATCTTATCTTATGTAGACTTTCAACCATGGCACATGAAGTGTCCATGTGCTTATGTTGCTTCTTAAGCTCCTCACTAAGTGAAGTAAGGATTAAGGATTTGGCCTATGAGTCATCCTCATAGTATCTAGTGTAACTTTTACACTTCACCTTTGAAGCTAGTTTCATAGGAGGTACATGAGGTGGGGATTGCTTGAGCACATATGCTATGCTATTCACCTTTGAGACATTCTCAATGTAACGGTACCAAGCAAGGAAACGTTGGCCTCTAGGGCTCATTTTGTCAAGTATTAGGGTTGGTAGGTTATTAGGCATATCGATATCTACATAACATAACAGAAATCAAATTAGATTGTTTGGTAAAACTAATTGATTTAGGGTCTTTAAATCAAATAGTATATGATAGGAGCATATTTATGCGACTTAGTTAGTGTGTTTTCTTCCATTTACTTAGTTATTTGTTGCTTATTATAGTGTCTTAGGTCATTTTCGTTTGTTTATAGGTCCAAGAAGCAGAGTAGGCAAAAAGATGCAATTTGGAGCATTTTAGAGCAGTTTTGGGCTTGGAATGGATATCACAAGATTGGAGCAAGATGGATGGACGAATTTGAAGTTCAAGAGAGGCTAGGAATGTGCAAAAGAGTTGGAGAAATAAAATTAAGTCAAAGAAGATATGGAATCAGCTACAAAGAAGGAGAATTATCCAAAACCTTATCCAACCTTATCTTATCCAACTAACCTTATCTTACCTTATCTTATCTTATCCTATCTTATCCTACCTTAATTCCAGCTACAAGGGGGACTCCTTTTCATATTAGGATGTCTAAAACCTGTTTTTAGGAGGCCTTTTTGTTCTAGAAACATGCCACAACACTCCTTTCTAGAAGCCCTAAAAATCTGGCACCCTAACCTTTCTAGATGGCCTTTTCTTTGTTGGTTTGGAGTCCTAAATCCTTTTCCTTGACAACCTAGGCCAAGTGATCCCTAGCCCTATAAATACACTATTTTGCTGCACCATTCAGACCACCACCCTCTACCATAACTCACCTACATCCATCCACCACACACTCATTGTGCCGCAGCTTTGCAAAGGAAGGAAGGAAGAAATCTGGAGCATTTCTAGGTGTATTCTATCCTTTGTTTTCAATGTTTAAATTTATTTATCTTTGTTTAATTGCGAACATGAGGAACTAATTTCTTTATAGTTAGAGGCGAATTCAAAGCCATGGACATATGTTTTATATGAATTGATTTCCTCCAGTTATGATTTCATGAATTGTGAATGTGGTTTACTTATCTGAGTTATTGAGAACTTGTTCTTGTGTGTTGATTAAGGAGGCCTACTTAGTTTGCATGCATGAATTTGATGCTAAAATATAAGGGAGTTTCACCTAATCGTTACAAACTTATATTTACAAGTAGTGAAGGTTGCTAGTCACGATCGCGTTAAGTAAATTCCTGGCAGGAGTGTCATGCTTTTCATAGTCACGAATGTCATGTCAATGCTTATGATTTTCACAAAGCTTAATGATCTTTGTTTTTTGTCTCTATCATGCTTTTCATAGTTAGGGAGCTTAATAAAGAATGATTTGGGTTGTCGTATGCTTTTCATCCAATTCAATGAGTCTAGGGAAATCTGAGAATTAATTAGTTCTACACAACTAATTTGGGGCATTGTCATTCATGGTTTGTTGAAAGAATAACTGGAAATCGATTTATATGCATATGTTCATGTGTGGATAAGGGCCCTCTAACTAGCCTTTCACCCTTTTCAATCCACCAAATTCGTTTTCTATAAAGTATTTTATGCAAAGTTTCTGTTTTAAGTTTTAAATTCGTCAAAAACAAACCCCCTTTCATTTAATCTTGCTTTTAGAGTCAAAACCTGTTTTCTTTTAGTTGTTTGAGTCTTTTAAGTTCTATTTTCGTCAAAATCACTTGTTAGGTCTAGAATTGAGTCTTTTTTATTGTTTGTTGCTGTTTTTAGTGTTTTAAGTTAGTTTTGAGTCATTAGAGTCTAGTTTAGTGTTTTTGAGTCTAATTTGTGTTGATTAGCATCCCTAGTTAATCCCCGGTCTAGAACGATCCCTACTTACATCATTGCTACAATTGTCATCAATAGGGTTTAATTTGTGTGTCAAGTTAATTTTCACATCAGTATACTTGCTATTTTTGGCAAATTCCACATCCCTTATTGGAATCCGAGAGTTATGTTGAACTCTTAGCGGGGTATGGGAGGCTCACTATTACCAAGCCCACCACATCATGTCTGATTATTGGCTAGCTAAAATAATAATGATAGGGAACAACTTTTGCATCTACCCATTCAAATCTAATATGATTACCCATCTAATTCGGCCTCTAGAGAATCTTTGCCTCATAATATCTTCTTATTGGCACTTCATTCACTTAGTTAAGTTATACCCACCATGCTTGTTCATATAGGGGTTCAAGCACGACCTCAAAATGTATTCTTATTGGTCACACTTGTTGCCTATCTTCACAACATCGAATGTATTGGATACTCTTCTTAAATGTAAACGTATGCATTGCGCCCCCTGTATTGTAGAGTTAAAGCATGGTGCACTTGTGTACATTCAAAGAGAGAGTACCATGATGGAAGGCCAAGAAAGAGTGTTTAAAGCACCCTTCATTTCTCAACTTAATATGCATGTTGTTTGAGGGAGTTATATCGGGCTACATCAATTCAATTTACTCATTAAAAGGGACTTGGGCCTTGGTATTCCTCTTCACTTGGAAGTGAGAGGTCTTAGGTTCGAATCTCATGGATGGCGATTAGGATACCAAATTAGGCTGCCCATTGTGTGGCTTTGCCGAACTCCCCCTCCCCTTAGTGTAAAAATATCGATGTACTAAAAAAAAAGGGACTTGGGCCTATTATAACTATTGGTCCAAGTTTAGATGATTTAGTAGTGTCTAATACTCCCACCGTTTCAATGAAATGAGCGAGACTATATGGAACTACTAACAAATGCGTAGCATCCTCATATGGACTATATAGTCATCTTAGGTCTTAGGATGGTTATGAACAGTTTGATTTGATCTAACATGAGCCTTGTGTTTGACCTTGGGTCTAAGGTGGGTAGTTGTTGATTTTAGTTATGCGTTTAATCTAATTAAACCGTTATTTCCTATTGGGCGTTAGACATAACTATTCCAATTTGCATGCAAACAAACTAAAAGGAATACTTGAAATAGAGAGAAGGGCTTATGCCCTTTTACATCACATTTGAGCTAATCAAATTACATTCAAATCTAAACTACTTAACCCATTCATTCAAGCGGCCAATCACACAGCTCAATTATTGTAGGCCTATGGTTCATAATCACCCCATTTCAAAATTAATCACATTAACTAAGAAAGTAACTTAAACATTTGGTTCTTGAATCCATAGAGTTGATGCAAAATTAAATGAAAATCAAATTCTCATTAAAGAGACAAAACTATATTGTGCTCTAGCTAGTTTGGGCCTAAATGCAATAACCTAAACTACTGGGCTATTATGCAAAACACAAAATTTTGGGGTCACTTTGTAAAAAACACAAAAGTCCACAACTTCATGTAACTACAACTAGAACCCAAAAATTTCAAAAAATACAAAAAACTTCATTAAAGGAGCAAAACTATTTATCCTTTAGTGATTTTGGGCCTTTACGTAAAAATGTAAACTTTCGAGTCAAAGTGCAAATACACAAAAGTATCAAAACTTTATGTAATTGCAGGAAAGCCCAAAAAGTACCCCCATTAAGGGGTGGGCGGTTTTGGTAGTGTAGAAATAGGGTTGGCTTTCGGTGAAAATTCAAATTTTAAAGTGTGTTAAAAAAGTTGATAGGTAGGGTGTTGAAAAAGTGATTGGTATGGGTGTTAATTGATAAAGTACAAATCAAGTCACACCATCCATCACAAACGAAACTTTATGTAAACAACCAAAAAAAGTTGAATCAAAACACCAAACTTTTTTGTTCTTGGTATGAACATCAAGAACAAAGTAAGGATATTCAAGAACATCCATGAAAACCCATAAGAGCTCCATGAATGTTTTCACTCAACAAAACTCATACACAAAAGAGGGTTAACATACTAGGGTACTTAGGGGGTTCCTAATGTCACTTTAAAACACTTTTAACAAGACAAACAAGAACCCAAAAATCCACCCTTTGGATTTGGCCGTATTTCCCCACAAACATGGCACCAAATTTTAGCTCCAAAATTCATGCTTAAATGAACTACAACTAAAACATTTGAGATGGCAAATTTTCAAACAAAATTTACATTCAAAGAAGCAAGAACGAAGCTTGTAACAATTACAACATTCAAATCATAAACTATGAAAATACAAAACCCAAAAGGATTCACCAAACGCTGGACCTAGGCTCTAATACCACTTGAAAGAAAAATATTGACTATGTAGAGATTATTTGAGCAACAGATGCAAATATTAACAATTAAAAGTAAAGCATGAACTCAAAAACAAATCTTAGTCCCATGAAATTCAAGGCCTAGTCAGTGGTGAACCATCAATACTCTTTTCATAAAAGGTAAGAGGAAATTTTTTGAGCATTCATAAGCTTGAAGATCTTCCTTGTTTTCACAAGGTTATCACCCATGTGAGGGCCTTCATTCCTCTTCATATGCTTCATGTACTTGGCTCCTTTGCTTCTTATGAAAAGATTCTCTAAGTTCCAAAAGAATGGAACCTCTAACTCACCACACCAAGGATGGAGATGTGAAGGCAAGATGAATGACCTAGGAGAGATTTGATGCTAGTGAAATCTCTCTAAGGTGGCCGGCTATAAGGAGAGGAAAGGGATAGTGTTGTTCCACTAATACAAAAGTGGCTTATTGTGTCGGTGGTTGGTGTCGATTTTATATAATATACTGGCAAATAAGACATTTTTGACACCTTTTTTACATGCTGTCGAAATTACTGTCAGGTTAACATAAACTGTCTATGTCGCTTATAACCGACATAGATTGTTAATGCCGCTTATAACCGACATAACTTTTAACCTTTTTAAATGGTGGTGTTGTATAAAAAGAAAACCGTGTCGCTTTCAACCAACATAAAGTTAGTGTCGGTTAAAAGAAGAATTATGTCGCTTATACCCGACACTAATAATTATTTTTAAATATTTTAAAACCCAGTGTGGATTATTGACACACCCCGTCCCAAGGAGGGCAAGCGTAGCCAGGCTAGGCACGGCGGTTACGACCCATGTACTTATCAGTGAGTGGGCATTTGTTTTTCGTATATACCTATATAAATGAGTTTTTCCCAGAAAATCAGTTTAAGTGAAATGTGATATGAAATGCCATGCAAAGTAGCTATTTATTTTATTATGTGTTATTGATTGCTTATATTAATGTTGGTGTTGAAGACGCACAGGTAAGTGACAGGTAAGTTTATATACTGGTTTTGATGAGAACGAATATTGTGATGTGATGTGATGTGATATGATTAGAGCTCATAAACCTGCACACTGATATTAGTCCTCCCGCCCAGAGAGGGGCTCAGTTCTTCACGTGATGTTCACATCCCGCATCGTATGCTCGCCTTGTATCCAAGTTAGGTGCTCAGTCCTGTCGAATAGGCCACTATAGGTGGGTTCGACTCGTAGGTGACCTGCGATTTATCACTCAGTCTTCACGTGATCGTAGCACTAAAGCATATTAGTTTATCTTCAGTGATGTTGTGTAGACCACTGGAGGTGGTATTGATGTGTGTGCAGGGTATATATGATATGATTGCGATGAGTATGAGCTATATGATATGATGAGATTGTTATAAGCTATATACAGCCGAGGGCTGAGTTGATTATCTAGTATTCAATCACATTCACATAGTTATGTTTTGGCATTCAGTTATGATAATTTGGCATGGCATACATACATTCATACATACATACTTTCCAGCAGGATTTGAGAAATATATAACCCTTGAAACTACATTGGGAGTTTGGTTAGTGGTATTTGGACCACACACACACTCACACATTCACTCTTTTTCTCTCTCACTCCCGCACTCTCTCTCTATCTCTCAGATTTTCTCTCTCTCTCCCTCTCGATGTTGTACGGACAGCATCCATAACCCTTGAAACTTTGTAGATTGAGGCTAAGGTAAGCATTTTCATGTTCCTTGTGATCTTAGGAAGCCATTAGTACAAGTTTTAGAACCTGGAACCTTCGATTCGTCACGAAACCATAACCTCCGAATTGTGCACTATTCATGCACATGTGAAATGTTGTTTTTCAGGGAATTCTAAGTTCATAGGAAGCTTTATGAGGTCCTAAGGAAGCTCAGAGTAGTTCGTTTGAAGATTTTGGACGTCGAAGGACTGAGATCGAAGCATTTCAAAGTTGGCCGAATTATCGAGCTTCCCCAGGTAAAATCTAGTGGATTTTAAGCTTTGAAACTTGTATGGTTGTGTTCTACATGCTCGTAGCTTCATTTTGGTACCAATTTTATGAAAAATGGTTGAAAAACGAGTGAGAAACCATGTTTGGAAGTTTACCCAGAAACCGGCGAACAGTCGCCGGCGACCGGCGACTCGCCGGAGAAGACAAGGTGTCACATCCCAGCTCGGGGTGGACCACTTCCCGGGCCCGCTCCACCACCGTAGCACGATATTGTTCGCTTTGGGCTTACCATTCCCTCACGGTTTTGTTTTTGGGAACTCACGAGCAAGTTCACAGTGGGTCACCCATCCTAGGAGTGCTTTATCCCCCTTCTCGCTTAACTTCGGAATTCCTACAGAACCCAAAGCCAGTGAGCTCCCAAAAGGCCTCGTGCTAGGTAGGGATGAGAATATACATTTAAGGATCACTCCCCTGGGCGATGTGGGATGTTACAATCCACCCCCCTTAGGGGCCCGACGTCCTCGTCAGCACACTTCCGGCCAGGGATAGGCTCTGATACCAATTGTTATATCCCGGCCCGGGGTGGACCACTTCCTGGGCCCGCTCCACCACCGTAGCATGATATTGTCCGCTTTGGGCTTACCATTCCCTCACGGTTTTGTTTTTGGGAACTCACGAGCAACTTCCCAATGGGTCACCCATCCTGGGAATCTTTAGCCCCCTTCTCGCTTAACTTCGGAGTTCCTACAGAACCCGAAGCCAGTGAGCTCCCAAAAGGCTTCGTGCTAGGTAGGGATGAGAATATACATTTAAGGATCACTCCCCTGGGCGATGTGGGATGTTACACAAGGAATATTCCGTCAGTTTTGACGGAATATGCTAACGGCGTTAACTGACGCCATTAGTTAATTAACAGAATATACTTGGAAACGGAATATTCTTGATGGCATTAACTGATGCCGTCAATGTGCCTGGCACGTGCCCGCGCGTGGGCGGTGCGTCTGGCCTTGCCTTGGCCAGCGCATGGCGGCGCGTGGGTGGTCGGAAAATTTTTCTAAAAATATGGGGATGATCCTGAGATTGTGTAGATCACAGTGGTATATTCATATACCCAAATTGAACAATGTATGAGAATTTATTTCTAAGGTTTCGCTTATGTGCGTTAATTAACGTTATTTCAGTTACTTCTCATATAAGCGAGACCTATCCGGAGGACGAGCGTAGCCAGGCTAGGCACGGGTGTTACGACTCATCTACTTATCAGTGAGTGGGAATTTTTTTTCCGTATATACCTATATAAATGAGTTTTTCCCGGAAAATCAGTTTAAGTGAAATGTGATATGAAATGCCATGCAAAGTATCTATTTATTTTATTATGCGTTATTGATTGCTTATATTAATGTTGGTGCTGAGGACACATAGGTAAGTGGCAGGTAAGTTTGTATACTAGTTTTGATGAGAACGAATATTGTGATGTGATGTGATGTGATATGATTAGAGATCATAAACCTGCACACTGATATTAGTGCTCCCACCCAGAGAGGGGCTTAGTCCTTCACGTGATGTTCACCTCCCGCACCGTATGCTCGCCTTGGATCCAAGTTAGGTGCTCAGTCCTGTCGAATAGGCCACTATAGGTCACGTGATCATAGCACTAGAGCATATTAGTTTATATTCAGTGATGTTGTGTAGACCACTAGAGGTGGTATTGATGTGTGTGCATGGTATATATGATATGATTGCGATGAGTATGAGCTATATGATATGATGAGATTATTATGAGCTATATACAGCCGAGGGCTGAGTTGATTATCTAGTATTCAATCACATTCACATAGTTATGTTTTGGCATTCAGTTATGATACTTTGGCATGACATACATACATTCATACATACATATTTTCCAGCAGGATTTGAGAAATATATATATGAGTATATACTTTATTTCTGGGAAATTATACAGGTTTTATGGCGAGGGATTATAACTTTTGAGAAAAGAAAGGTTTTGAAAAGATTTATTTCTGACCCACTCAACCTTGTTTTTCGCCCCTCCAGTTATTAGGTAGTGTTTGTTGGTGGCATACGAGGAGCTCATCGGACGTTCTGACATAATTCACTTATGTAGGACCACCTTCGGGTGTTATTTCTATTTAGTACTTCTGCTTGACTGCACGTAGACTTTTATGCTCTATATTAGTGGAATTCACACTTCTTTTACACTAGTATTGCTAGTGTTTTGGTTTTAATTGATTTGTAAATTCTATTCTTTATTGCTTCCGCACTGTGCACATGGTTACGTCACTCTCACGTGACGGCCAACACGCCCCACTTCCGGGTCGGGGTGTGTCAATTATAGCCAACACTAATAATTATTTTTAAATATTTTAAAACCCAGTGTTGGTTTTAGCCGACGCATTGGTGTTCTTTAAGTAATTAGATGAATTTGTGGTATTTATGTTCAATTAATAAATATTTAGTCAAATTAATTGATTTTGTCACTTGAATTGTTATGTGAAAATGCAAATAAATAATATTTATAATTTTGGAGGGAAATTTAAAATTTTGAGGGAATTTTTAAATCGTGACAAAATTTTGGGGGGAGGGAATTTAAAATTTTGAGAGAATTTTTAAATCGTGACAAAAATTTTGGGGGGGGGGGGGGTGCAATTGAAAATTTTGGTAGGGAATTTTGGGGCGACTTTTGCCGCCATTCTTAGTGCCGTCGGTTATATACGACGGTAATAATTTAATATTTTTTTTAAAAGAGCTTGATGTCGGTTTTAACCATAGTAATACAAATTTTCTAGAATAAAACCCCTTCATCCCTTCCTTGCATCGCTGCCTTGTCCCTTCCCCATTTCCTTCTCCTCTTCTCCTTCTTTCCTTCTCATTCTCTTCTCCCCAACAGGAATACAACATCTGTCATTTGAAATTCTCTCCCACACCCCTACTATCTTAGTAACTAAACAACCTCAAATAACCAAGCATTCATGTTTTATTGTTCCTTTCTTACCATGGCCGATCTACCATGACAGACCAGCTAAACCAAAATAATAACCTGCTTCCAATGGCAGATGTAAACCAAAATGATAAAGTTCAAGAAGTGGGAGTTCGAGATAGAAAAAAAACACGAGTTTATTAGTTGCACTAAGCTTTCTCCATCGATCCCACCCACAATCACTCATCCAATCGTTGACTCCACCCAGCAGTGAATGCCACCATCTTCTGAGGCGGTGAGGATGACGAGTTGGGCTTCTCCCTTGGTGGTGAACATGAACTTGATGCCGACTTTGTGATGAGGTCGAGATCGTCGCGGGTCCGAGGTTGTTGAATCCTAGAATATGGAGCTTCCAGAATAATGGCAGAGTCGACGAGGCCGCGGTGGTCGGTTATGAGTATCGTCATCAACTTGTTCAAGTGGAAGGAAGATGAAGTGGTGAAGAAGATTTATGTTTGGTAACGGTTTTAAGGGTGAGATTGTGTTTCGTTACAAAGATAGAAAAGAGTAGGAGATGGCATATGTTATATTTTTAGTGGGCCATATAGATTGGTGCATAAAATGGGTACTGACTTGTCAGTACCCAAGTACTGTCCATATATGTTTTTTACAAATTGTATAATTAATGAACTTTTATAAAAAAAATTTAATTATTATCAGTTAGTGGTGTCGCTTATGGGCGACACTATTTTGATTATTTTATTAATCTAATTCTTAGGTGGTGTTGGTTAGGACCGACACCAGATTGCTCCATCCGCTAGTGTTTGTCAGTACTTAATGTCGCATGTATTCAACATCAGACTCGATGTCATTTTTAACCAACTCTACTATCCTTTTTTATTTTATATTGCTTTCCTTCCTTGTGGCGGATTAAGGGGACTAACCGACATCAAAAGCCTTTTTGTGACGCTAGCAAAGGTGTCGGTTCTATTATCCGACATTGCATGAGTTTATGTCGGTTTTTGCCCAAATATCCGACATAAATTATGTTTTCTTGTCGGTTTTTGGACCACCAGTTATAGATAATTTTGTAGTAGTGTTCCTCCAAATTTTCTTTCTTACAACCCTAATGAGGTTTGAGTTATAACTTCCCTTTTATACCCACTCAAACTTGAGTGGCATGATGGAAATAAAACCCTAATCCCTTGTTTGGCTGGCCATCTAAAGTTAGTGGGTTGTTTGCCCCATTTAGTTTAAGTTATCACACAATCTTAAGCTTAATGGGCTTTATGGACCAAAAGGTTTTTAGTCTCCAGAACCCGAAACTAGCATAAAGCCAATACGAGCCTTTTGTATAATTCATTAACTAATTAATAATATTTCACCATGCTCAATTGAACTATTTAATTGCTTATACATCTCATTGATATTTCTTCATATTGTTGTGCTCGTAAATTCGTCATTATATACATAATAATTCTCCTTGTTTACATCTTTTTTTTTTACTTTTTTATTACTTTTTTATATAGGTTTGTGAAGTCTGGTTTTATTGTTTGGCTTTACTTGTCAAATGTTGTAAATTTTACCACACATGCTCTAGTTAGATTTAGGGTTTAAATGCTACTTTGGGTTCATGCTGCTGAAAATATCATTTCAAGAGCTTAACTTCTCTCATCAAAGGTTTGTTCATACATATGCATTTCACGACATTATTTCCAGTTCATTTTGTCTAGTGGGTCTGTCTCGTCAAAACATCTCGCTGCTTTCACGTGAGCTGGGTACACTTTAAGACAACCCACAAAGGCTTTCTGACAGCTTTTTCACCGAGAGTGTTTTTCAGCCCTAGATCTCTCCAGGTTGATTTTGCACATGACACGCACGGACAAGGTCCCCTTTCTGTCTGAACATCAAGCCCTCTTTAAAAGCCAAAGCTAGAGTTCATTTGTCTCTGGGGTTTGAGATTGGAAAATTTTTGAAATCTTTATTTTTCATCTCCATCTCATATCTCCTAGGAGCATCAAGCATATTTTATGGGTAATGTTCTTCATTGAATATTTCTAAACCTATCTTTGAAATTGCTTGCTTAAAGTCGTTTTATAAGCTAATTTGTTTTGGCTAGGAGTTTTACATTTTTCATAAAAGAGTCGATTTTAGCTTTGAGCTACCTCTTGTATTCTTCATTGAAACCCTAGCCAAAACCATGTTCATGCATCAAACACCCAATCACTGCATATTAGGGTAGTATTGTCTTCATGTTTTTGTTTTAATTTTGTGGTCAAGTTTTTCAAGTTTCAAATCTTTAAACTGACCTCGTTTTGGATTCGCATCAGTTTCATCTTTCAAGTATTTGACTGGTGAAACTGACTAGACATCGAATCCAAATTTGCATCAACTTTATCATAACATCACTTGCATAAGTTGATTTGATTTCAGTGCCACAAGGTCAAGTGCTCAGGATGAGTTGCCACTTCGTGAAGACCGAAGGAATCTATCTTGTGAAAGGTAAGGTTGCACAAAGGTACAAGCTACTCCGTAGATTAGGATCTAGGAATTGAGGTTGTGTTGTTACTTTGTAAGAATCTTGATTTCACTAGTGGATTGGACTCAGTGGAAAGTCCCCAAAGGTGGGTTTTTCCGGCCAAAAACGTCTTGCATTCTTTGTCTCTTAAGCTTGTCCACATATTTTATTTACTTGCATATGTTTCATGGATCTTATGAATTGTTATTTGATATGTGTTGGAGACTAAGTTTACACTGCATATTATGAACAATGAACTTATTTGTTGTTGACTAAGATAACTCGTAGTGAATTAAGTTTGGTTCGTGGATTTGTGTTTGATTAGCTGATGAATCTGTACTTTGTTGACTAGTGATCTTGACTAGTCAAACTAGCATACTTTAATTCTTAATTGTTTTGTTATTGTTGTTCGGATAATGAACCGATATGTAAATGTGTTCAAGCTTAGGAATTATTGTTGCGAAACTAATTTGGGCAGACTCTGATTAATTGAACATATTGGTCAGTTAGGTTTTGTTCTTACAACTGCACTTTATATCACTGACTAACTTGTGACTGGTTGACTAGCTCATTTGACTAGTCTGCTATGCAAAGTTAATTTTTATTTGCAGGGCATTCCGCCTAGTACCCAATTTCAATTAGTTTCAGAGTCATGCTCTAGATATACATAGAGTGATCTTTGGGAGTTACTGGTATTTGGTGGAATCTAACAGAATGAACTATGCTGGATGGTGTGAAAAGTTTCAAATCTTTTTGAAGACACAAGATTTGAATGCATTTGATTACCTCACCATTGAATGGAGAGCTCTCTCAAGGATTATGGATGGTGAATCTATGGTAAAAGTAAACTGTGATTAAACCCCAGATGAAGTCATATCAGCCCAGGCTAATAGGAGAGCAAGAAATGCTATTGTCACTGCCATCTCACCAACTCTATTTGGCTACATTTGATATTGTACGACGGTTAGGCATGCATGGGATAAACTCATAATTATTCATGAAGGCTACAAGCAAAACTTGACATGGAAGAAAAAGATTAAAAAAGGAGGAATGATCTTTCCTTTCAAAGTGTTGAAGATGCTATGGTCACCAAAGGATCATCTGATCAATCTTCTAAAGATAATCTAGCCTTATTTGTTAAACAATTCAAAAGGACTCTCAGGAACAAAGAAAGGGTTGTCAAAGAGGCTGGAGAGTTTTCAAAAGATTTCATGTTTCAACCTCAAGGGAATTTCACTTTTGGTAGGAAGCAAGGAAGAATTATCAGTCGTACGGACAAGCCTACTAGTGAACATTGACCTTGTTTCTCTTGTGATGGTAATAGACATCGGGTTGCTGAGTGTGCAAACAACAAGAAACCGAATCTGAAGCATGACAGAGCAGTGATGGCTTCTTGGGAAGAAAGCAAGAGTGAAGAATATGTTTGTTTTTACAAATCATCAGATAATGAGGAGAAAGCCATTGCCTTTGTTACCTTAGTTGAAGAGGTGTCTCCTAGTGATGATGAACTTCTGTTGTAAAATTGGACAATGCTGAGCTGAACAAGAAGGTTTATGAGCTACAAAAAGAAGTTAAGTATCTCCAACTAGTCAGAACATAAATGAGTGAGAAAGTTACTTTTCTTGATGCTTTGCTCTATGGATTGAATGAAAGGGATCTTATCTATGATGATGAAGATGAAAAAGATGATCTTTTTGCTTATCTTGAAGCTTAGGTTCAGGAATTAATGATTTCTCAAGAAAGACTACTACACTAAGTTCATGTGCTAAGGGCCAACAATGAAATGTATCATGAGGTTAACTTGAAGATATTATTTTAGTTGATTGGGGCTATGTACAAAGTGGATTGTCTGCTTCTTAGTGCTAAATGATCCGACAAAATGCTAAGTGTTGGAAGTCTATGTGGTGCCAAGAATAGTCTTGGTTTTGTGAAAGTGGTTCATATTTTATGGGCACAAGCACACAGATTATGGAGGAATCATTGCCAATGACTCTTATGGTCAGTTTTTTTTCAAAGACAAGATCTATTCTCACATGTCGTCACTGTAATGATCTTGGTCAATTTCGACCTAGGTGCTGAAAACGTTCCTCAGAAAAAGAAAGATAGAAAAGAAGAATGACTTAAAGAATCAAGTTGATCGACTAGCCGTGGAAGTTAACAAAATGGCTTTTTTTTATTCTTCTAGGTCTGTGAATATCAAGTCTTGTCTAAGTCATTTTTGAAGAGTTTCTGATAAATCTCTGGTATCTCACTATGTTCTTTATGTCCCAATACCAGATGTTTGGTACCTTGGTAGTAAGTGTTCCTGTCTTTTGACTGGTGACAAAGATATCTTCTTGTCCTTTGCACTTGTTATTAGCGATGAGATTGAGTTTGGTGAAGGTTACATGGGTCAGATTGTTGGAAATGGGTAGTTAAGATTCCTGGTCTTTCCTCATATTGAAAATGTCAATTATGTGGCTTCTTTGCCAACATGCCTTCTTAGCATCACCCAACTTTGTGATGATGTTGCTGATGAAATGTATTTCTCCAAGAAATATTTCAGAGCTATTGATAAAAATGGAACGAACTTTCTGATGGTTACAAGATCAGTGGACAATTGCTACAGTCTTGTTTTCCTAAAGATGGTGAATGGTTAGAATGGAGCAAAGAAACCAATACGCCAATGGTTCTAAGGGGGCAGCCACATCTTTACTTCTCTGAATGCTATATTTTTAATCTTGCAATATGAGAAAACACTCTGTAATGTCTCACATAAGAGTCTTCTTCACTGGAATTTCCAATGCTTCTCATCTTGTTGAGATGATCTTCAGTACTCAAACTTTGATGACGTTTTGTGATAAGATGAAGACTGTCTTGATTGCTGGATGTATTGAAAAGCCAAGGTATGCTTCTCTCTCTTATGTGAATGCGAATTTTGATCTTGTCATGATTGCTTGTGCTTTAGTGTTGTGGTTGTTGTATCTATTCAATAACCTTGGGGCTGAAACAATTGGCCATTCTTTTTCATTGTATTCATGTGTGTGAAATTGACATTTGGAAAAACCTTGTTCAACATTTAACAATCAATCTTTTTGGAACACAATTCCACTTCATTGAAGTGTCTATGGAAAGAAAAATTTATATTTTAATCTTATTTCCTATTGAAATACAGCTAGCGAACCATCTCACAAGCACTTTGGACAATCGATGGCATAAAATTCTTTGATGGTCTATTGGTCTATGTGCTATTAATTGAATAGGTTGAATAACTATGCTTCCAAGTGTTTTCTAGCATGTTTTGTTTATGTGATTGTGTATGTCTTGTCTATTAACTCGTCAGATAATATTGTTTCGATCTCTATATGCATCTCTTGATTATCATACATTGTTAGTAATTTATGGATAAACCTTGTAGAATTTTTCACTGTGATGTCAAAGGTTCTCCCTTTTTACTTTAGATAGTCTCTAAAAAAATCATTTTTCTCACCTCACAAAAGCTTGAGTTGATTTGAGGGTTAAGTTCACTTTGGTCTTGATTGAGTTGTAGTGACTTTACTTACTCTATAATCTGGACCATGTGTCATTTCTCTTCTTCTTTTTGTCATCTCCCCATATCAAAACAAAAATTCAAATGGGAGAGTGTTGTATGAGAGGGTGTCTTAAAAAAAAATCATATATATCATCAAAAATGGGAAAATCCTATCAATTTGGCTTTTCATGCAATGTCATGAGGTTGTGCTTCAAGATCCCCTCTAAAGGTCATGAATTCAAATTTCTAAAAATCAAATGGTGTCTCATAAAAATTCACCTTCATTCAAATGACCTTGGCATATCCAAATTGGTGCCTCACTCAAAGTTCCACATCAAAGTTCACTTCTCTTCAAGACTTGCATCTTGCTTTTTGCGAGTCTTGTCCTTTGTTCATATTATGTTGGATGTGTTGTTTCTTAAGCTTAATAGATTATTAAAAGTTTGGTTAGCTTTTGAATGAACCTTAGGCCTAGTGGCATGGAGCTATGATTTCAAGAAGGCTATCACATGTCCCTCTTCCTATACCTTGACACATCATTGTTGCGTCATGAGCAAGTGTTAATCTTAGTATTATTGTCTATGTATGATCTTGAAGATTTGTCTTTTGAGAGTTACGTTGCATGTTTCTAATTTAAGTATTTGTTTACTCTCTCTTGGAAGCATAGATATTGAAGCTATTTCTTCATTTATTCCCTTTATAATTTGTCTTGTTAGTTGTAGTTTATTGGTGCTAAGATATAACATTCTTCTGTGATCTCTTTTGCTTTTGTGCGGTGTCTAAATTTGTTGGATACTTTGATTTAAATTCTTGCACAAAACTGGTTTTAATTGGTCAATCTTCTCTTCTGTCGAGTCACTGGTTCTCGTCAGAAAAGTGAAGAATATTGTGGGTATCTTTGTCAATGATCTTTGGGTTTTAATCTCCCCATCTCAACCATCATATCCCTTCTTTGGTTCAGATCTCTTCACAGAATCCTAAGCATTACCTTCTCTAACATCTCTAGGGTTTCACTTTCACCTCTGTTGCTAGTATGCACCCTTTTGAGCTATTCACTTGTCACTATGACATAGAAGCCTACCACCGCCAAGCCTATCAGGACCCATCTGTTCCTCTGTCCAATGGTCAAGCCTCCAAGCCTTGTTTTAAACAATGGAAATCTTATTCTTGATTCTGCCAAAAGTTTTGCATGCTATGCTCTCTCTTTGATGTACCTCTTAGATATTTGGTTCTTCGGTCCATACTTTCCAAAAGGGTCTCAAACTACTTTTTCTTATTCCATTTATGGCTTGTGGTTTTGCTGTTGTTTATTGGTCCAACGATTACAAATGTCATCTTGTTCTCTATCTTTTTATGTGTTTGCACAAATATGATAGGTACATTGTTTTATGCTTTTGCGCAAAACTGTTTGTAATTTGGCATCTTCCTTGTCTATTGAGTCACTGTCCCTCATCAGAAAAGTGAAATCTTTTAAGGTTTTCACTGTTAATGCTTGTTTCAAGTTGTGGTCTTGGTTTCTGGGGGAGTTTGTTTGTATGAAGAACATCACTTATGTGGGAGTTCATTTATAATGCATGTATCCTTTGTGGGGAGTTGGTTAACTTATCTATGCTTAATTGTTGCTAAACTTTACTTGGGCATACTCATATGATGTATTACTATCCGCTGTGCTTTTGCTATCCATGCATTGTGTATTTGCTACAAATTTGGATGCTTCTGATCCGATGCAGCCACTTAGTCTATAGAATTCTAGGCTTATATGGGAGTTTGTGTCTAGGAGAGTAGAAATTATGGGGGATTTCAATTTATTAGGCAAACTTGACCTATCTTGGCTTTGTTGTTTTTGAACTTGTCTTCTAATGTACCTCGATTGAGATACGCCTGGTGTAGTTCTTTGTTGTGGGTTGCTTTTTTTTTTTTTGGAACAATTTCCTTGGACAAGTTACTTGCTTTAAATGTCTTGGCATCGAGAATTGTACCTTTATGGTTTGCGTTGACTATCATGCTCTTATTGTACTTGTGTTCTTGGATTGTTTGTACTATTACTGCAAACTCATTTATTTGTCTTTCTTGTGTTGCCATGCTATATTGTGAACCTTGTGCCTAATCTTGATTGTTCGTTCTTATTGGATTTTCATTAGTGGTTGGAAATTTCATTCATGAGCTCAATTGACATATCATTCATTTTGTTTAATTAAATTGGCATATAATTCATTTTAGATCCTTTGTCTTTGCCATGACAAAATGGGGGAGAAAAAATTGTGTCGCAATCAATTTACATTCCTTGTAGTTGCTTTAACCATGACAACTTTTCACTTGTTCTTGTCAAGAGGACTTATTTGGAGGATTCGTTCTTTGGGTTATCTTGAGTGAGGTTGAGTGAATTTAGTTATTGGGTTTAGGTTATTTTGTCAAGAAAAGCCAAAGGGGGAGATTGTGAAGTCTAGTTTTATTGTTTGGCTTCTCTAGTCAAATGTTGTAAATTATAGCACATATGCTCTAGTTCGATTTAGGGTTTAAATACTATTTTGGGTCGTGCTGCTGAAAATATCATTTCAAGAGCCATGCTACTGGAAATATCATATCAAGAGCTTAACTTCTCTCATCAAAGGTTTGTTCATACACATGCTTTTCACAACATTATTTCTAGTTCATTCTGTCTAGTGGTTCTGTCTCGTCAAAACTTCTCGCTGCTTTCATGCGAGCTGGGTACACACTTTAAGACAACCCACATGGGCTTTCTGATAGCTCTTTGCCCGAGAGTGTTTTTCAGCCCTAGATCTTTCCAGATTGATTTTGGACATGACCCATGGCTTTTCTGGTCCCCTTTCTGTCTGACCATCAAGCCCTCTTTAAAAGCCAAAGCTAGAGTTCATTTGTCTCTGGGGTTTGAGATTGGAAAATTTTTGAAAGCTTTATTTTTCATCTCCATCTCAGATCTCCTAGGAGCATCAAGCATATTTTATGGGTAATGTTCTTCATTGAATATTTCTAAACCTATCTTTGAAATTGCTTGCTTAAAGTCATTTTATAAGCTAATTTGTTTTGGCTAGGAGTTTTACATTTTTCATAAAAAAGTCGATTGCTTTGAGCTACCTCTTGTGATCTTCATTGAAACCCTAGCCAAAACCATGTGCATGGATCAAACACCCAATCACTGCATATTAGGGTAGCATTGTCTTCATGGTTTTGTTTTAATTTTGTGGTCAAGTTTTTCAAGTTTCAAATCTTTAAACTGACCTCTTTTTGGATTCACATCAGTTTCATCTTTCAAGTGTTTGACTGGTGAAACTGACTAGATATCGAATCCAAATTTGCATCAACTTCATCATAACATCACTTGCATAAGTTGATTTGATTTCAGTGCCACAAGGTGAAGTGCTCAGGATGAGTTGCCACTTCGTGAAGACCGAAGGAATCCATCTTGTGAAAGGTAAGGTTGCACAAAGGTACAAGCTGCTCCGTAGATTAGGATCTAGGAATTGAGGTTGTGTGGTTACTTTGTAAGAATATTGATTTCATTAGTGGATTGGACTCGGTGGAGAGTCCTTGATTTTTTAACCCAGAGGTGGGTTTTTTCAGCCAAAAACTTAATGCGTTTTTTGTTTCTTAAGTTTGTCCACATATCTTATTTACTTGCATATGCTTCTTGCATCCAATGAATTGTTATTTGATATGTGTTAGAGATTAAGTTTACACTGCATATTATGAACAATGAACTGATTTGTTGCTGACTAAGATAACTCGTAGTGAATTAAGTTTGATTCGTAGATTTGAGTTTGATTAGTTGACGAATTTGTACTTAGTTGATTGGTGAGCTTGGACTAGTCAAACCATCATACTTTAAGTCGTAATTGCTTTGTTATTGCTGTTCGGATAATGAACCGATATGTAAATGTGTTCAAGCTTAGGAATTATTGTTGTGAAACTAATATGGGCAGACATTGATTAATTAAACGTATTGGTCAGTTAGGTTTTGTTCTTACAACTGCACTTTATATCACTGACTAACTTGTGACTGGTTGACTAGCTCGTTTGACTAGTCTACTATGCAAAGCTAATTTTTATTTGCAGGATATTCCACCTAGTACCCAATTTCAAGGTTTTACATTGTATTTATATTTTGTAGGTTGTAACAAGTAAAGAGTGGAAAAGGAGCTAAAAAGAAAGTATTGAGACTAAAAAGGTTTTGCAATTCCATGTCGTTAGCACAGCCTATGCAGATCAGCTGAGTTCGTGGATTCAACTGTACAGACTTGGGAAGAACCAGGAGTTGAGCCATAAACGCTTGGAAAGCTACGGATGTCTATTTTCCATGGAATTTTACGGTTCGTGAATATCATTTTTCTAGACAGAGTTATGGCAGTTTTAGTACATGAAGGTTGGGTTATGCGCCAATACAAAGTTTCTACCATTGTTTTCAACGTGTCAGATTAAAGGAGGGTTAAAATTCCTGTTTATTAGGAGATTTAACCAGTTGGAAGAAACCAAAAAGTCTGGGAGAAGGTAAATTAAAAATCTTTATAATATCATGAGACTTTAAAGCTTGATAAGGAAAAGAAGTCTAATTGTCTTGTCGGTTACAACTAGGGGGAATGAAGGTTTTATGTTTCAGCGCAGCTGCAAGGCACCGTGCAAAAAATAAAATTGGAAAAAAAATTAAAGAAAGGCAGCAGCAGCCACCAAAGAGGATGAGGCAGCCACGAAGAAGAGAGAAAGAGGAAGGACCAAAGGACCATTCCACAATTCATTATTGAAAAGTTTCTTCTTCTCCTTTTACTTTTTGTTATGTTTGTCTTTGCTGCGCATTTACATTATGAGTAACTAAATTCCATAGTTAGGACTTGGTTGAAGTCCTAATCATGCTTCCTTGAGTATTTTCAATACACTTTTGTTACAAGATAATTTGTTGATGCTTTAGTGATTAATTCCAGTTTTAATTTCAGTCTTATTGAGTTATTTTATGCTTGATCACCATATAATAGCCTTGTAATTGAGTTCGTTACATAGATAAATTTGAATGATCGAGTCTTATACCTATGCCGAGTAACAAGAGAACTAGTTACGGTTCTTGGAATTAATTATCATGAATAAACGGAATAGATACTAGGTTCTAGGATTCATGTGTTTGTCGATTTCCATTTTATTATGCTTTCTTGGGGTGCAACTTCGTAGATATCATGCTAAATACTTCGAGAATGAAAAGAGTTAATGTAGACACCCATGCCTAATTCATTGTTTAGGGAAATCAATAGCTTAAAGAGCATCTAAATTGTCTTGTATCATCGTGTGTATCGATTGTTTTGGCGAAAAAGATTAGAGAAGAAAACCAAAGTCCTAACCGTTCCAACATCAATTTCAAAACGCGTATTGCCAATTACTTATATTATGTTTTTATACTTTTAAATTTAGGACATCTCAAACTATTTTGTTAAACCTTTATGTGCATATTTGATAGCTTTTGTAAAAGAATTAATTTAAATTGTTACGAATCATAACCTAGATACATATTAGTGCAATCCTCATATGATCTCGTTGACACACCCCAACCTAGGAAGGTCGAAGCATGCTGGCCATCATCGTGAGGTCACGTAACCATAAGGGTAAGTGATGTGAAAAAGTAAATAAATTTAAAACTAATTAGAACTAATTATATTAAACATTGAAAGAGTGCGCAATCGTGGGAATAACCCACTACAATTATTCAAAGCATAATAGACAGTACGACTACCGTAGAGTAGTCAACCCAGCTAAGTACACTTATTACACAACAGTGGATAAGTTCATACTTCTAAACCAAAGAGAATGTCAGAGCTGCCGAGATTCCTTGAATGCCACAAAGAGTACAACTATCTAGGTCCTGGAAGGGTGAAAAACAAAGTTGAGTGGGTCAGCAAAACAATGCTTATTCGAAAACCTTTATTTTTGAATATAGTAAACCCTCGCTATAAAACAAGTATAGTTTCCTTAAAAAATACTACGTAGGTATGTAAACAACAATAACAACAATATAACCAGAAAATATGCCAAGTCATGATATATCAATGCCACAGTAATAAAAATCATGTGATAATCAAGTATAACTAAGTGCTCATCCATTTAAGCTTACACACGAGTTCGAACAAATAATCTCTGACACGAACAGGACTGGGTGTAATCAATACGCTCTAAAACTATGATCACGTGAAGGCTGGTGCAGAAGCACGGTCACATACAAGTCGGATTTCCTAATGCAATATGCCCGACAAGACTGACACCTAACTTGGATCCAAGGCGAGCGAACGGTGTGATGTGAACATACATGTGAAGGACTGGCCCTGGCCTTGGGGCGAGTACTAACACCGGTGCAGCAAGATGAGCATGCACAAATATGTATGAATGTCATGACAGTAATATCCCAACCATATAGCAGCATTTATCACATTTAATATTACAATAATGAATACTTGGCAATATAAGCGTAAAACTAAAGTAACTACGCATTTAGGGAAACTATAAATATGTATAGGTATAAAATAAACTGCCCACTCACAAGTACGTTACAAGGTCGTAGCCCCTAAGTTTAGCCTGGCCCCGTATGTCTTCGGGATACGTTTCCCCTATATGTGAAATAACTATAATAGGATTAATTAAAGCACATACACGGAAACTTAAATAAAACCCTTATAGTTTGCTCAAACCTAGGGTTTAAATACATGAAATCGATCTACTCAACGTCACAAACCTATACAAATTTTTAGATAAATTTTTGGACCTCGCACCCGCCCTCATGCGCCCGCCAAGGCACGGCCAAACGCGCCCCCAAGTGCAGGCACGTGCCGTCAGTGTGACTGACGCCGTTAGGAATATTTCGTTAAAACCTTAACAGAGATTAACGGTGCTACCTAACACCGTTAGAATATTCTGTCAACTTTGACAGAATATTCCCTGTCTTCTTCGGCGAGCTTCGTCGTCCGCCGTCTACAACTCGAATCTCACCAATTTTTGGAAAAATTGCATAACTTCTTCATTTCTCAACCATTTTCGACCTACTTTATATGGATTTGAAGCTTATGAAGAGTAGAATCGGGTTATACCGTTTGGAGTCCAAAAAGTGGACGGAGGTGGTTGGAAATCACCTCCAAAGTTCCGATCAAAAGTGAACTCCTCGGAACTCGGTTGTTTCGACGTTGTTTCTTCACCAAAACTTCACTAAGGACCTCGGGGAGTTGAATAGAGGCCTTTAAGGTTCCTCAAAACTTGTAACTCGCTCATAACTTGTTGGACGAAAATCGAACCGAGTCAGACTTCACGAGTTCGACGTACAAAACTCGTTCAAACTGAATTTTAAAGGTATGGTTGTGCTCGTGGAGGTGAGATGAGCACAAAGAAGTGGTTTTTAGGTTCGATCTGCAAGCTTTGAGGTCCGTTTATGGTGGTTGCAGAGGGAGAGAGTATACGGGAGAGAGAGAAGGAAGAGAAAGAGAGAGATTTTTTTTTTCTTCTGTTTTTTGTGCTTTTTAATTGGTTGTCGTGCAGAGGGAGAAGATATGATTGGTTGGTGTTGTGAGGGAAGTGAATGGTGAGTGAAGAAAAAAGGGAACAGGGCACGGGTTGCTTAAAAGAGAAAGGAGGATAGGATTTAGATTTTGTACAGAAAAGAGAATCCAAAATCTATCCGAAATATTGTTTTCACATTGATGAAAATTCTTGTACTCTCGCAACAACGTGTACATTTAAAAGCGATAGCGAGGAATAAAATAAAAATGATATAAATACGTCCACGTCACTTGCCTCTAAGGGCATAATAGTCAATTCATATACACGAGGAGGAATTACATAGAAAATTAAGGACGAGTCACCCATCCTAAGAATGCTCTCGCCCGAACTCGATTGTAAGATCCCACATCGACCAACGGAGAGGGGCTGATGTGCCTTATATGCACATGCTCCCCTCCCTATAATACGAGGCCTTTTGGGAACTCACTGGCTTTGGATTCTATCGGAACTCTGAAGTTAAGCGAGTTCGGGCGAAAGCATTTCCAGGATGGGCGACCCATTGGGAAGTTCTCATGTTAAAACCCAGAAACAAAACTGTGAGGGAATGGTAAGCCCAAAGCAGACAATATCGTGCTAGCGCAGAGCCGAGCCCGGGATGTGACAATTTGGTATCAGAGCCACTCTGCCGTTCGGTGCAGATGTGCCGGCGAGGACGCCGGGTTCCCCTTAAGTGGGGTGGATTGTAAGATCCCACATCAATCAACGGAGAGGGGATGATGTGCCTTATATGTACATGCTCCCCTCGCTATAGCACGATGCCTTTTGGGAACTCACTGGCTTCAGATTCCATCGGAACTCTGAAGTTAAGCGAGTTAGGGCGAGAGCATTCCTAGGATGGGTGACCCACTGGGAAGTTCTTTTGTGTGAGTTCCCAGAAACAAAACCGTGAGGGAATGGTAAGCCCAAAGTGGACAATATCATGTTACGGTGGAGTCGAGCCCGGGATGTGAAACTCGTACTTGCTTTCTATACTATGTGTTTGATCTTGTGCACTTGCGAGTTTAAAATGTGCAATTAATAGCTTCATATTTAGGTTGCTAAATGCAAAACAAGTTTTTGGCGCCGTTGCCCAGGATTGCCCCCTAATCGGTTTCTAGAATTTGTATTCCTAACATCAATTTTGATTTTTTTGTCTTAGTTACTTGTAGTTTAGGAGTCATAATTTATTTTAATTCCTTTTACTTATTTATCATTTGTGTGTAGTTTCTAAAGTTTCTTTGTTGGTTTTGCAGTGTATGCAAGGAAGACACTCACTCCATCTTGCAATTCTTCCTATTGACCATGAGCTTGAGCTTACTCTACACAATTTGAAACAAGAACATTGGCAGCAAGCTAAGTCCAAACCAAAAATGGCCAACGAAATAGCCAATTGTAGAGTTCCGATGCAGGATAAGTTCCAGCTTAAGAACATTGAATTTCCATCTTGTATTGCCTTCCAACCTAATGTTGAAAGGAACATGCACGTCTCACCACAACTCCTTAGCATGGTTCCTCATTTTAGTGGCAAAGCAAAGGATGATCCTCATCTACACTTGACGGTTTTTGTTTGATCTTTGAGAATGCAGGGCGTTCAAGGCCTTACTCCCGAATAAATTTGGTTAATTTTGTTTTCGTTTTCATTGAAATCTAAATTGTGGTATAATTCTTTGGAGTCTGGATCAATTCAATCATGGGAACAGTTGGCAACAAAGTTCTTGAAAGAGTTCTTTCCTGCTTGAAAGACCAAGCAACTGAAAATGGAGATTGAGCTTTTCCAACAAAAAAACGGCGATTTATTCTTTGAAGCTTGGAAGGACTTTAAGAACAAGCTTCTTAAGTGTTCAACTTATAACATGCCCAAAGATGATCAGGTACAAGCTTTTTATGAGGGTTTAAATGATACTAATAAAGTTATTGTTTATTCAGCTTGAAATGAGATCCTGATGAAAAAAAATGCTGAACAAGCCATTGAAATGTTTGAAGAGTTGAGTGAGAATTCACAACAATACTCAACAAGAGGAAAAAGCACCATGAAGAGACAAGGAGTTCACGAAATTAATACCAATGATGGCGGAGATGGCAGCCATGAACACAAAGATTGACATGTTTGTCAAAGCCATGTCTTCCCTAAGCAGTAAGCAAACTCCAAGGGATGAGGTATGTGCTATTTGTTCTCGTTCTGATCATACAGCTAAAACATGTCATTTTTCTTGTTTTACAGATCAGGAGCATGTAAATTATGTGGGACAAGAAAATTACCATTCCCAGAATAATCCATTCTCGAATACATACAATCTAGGGTGGAGGCTTCACCCCAATCTTTCATGGAGGAATGGACAAAATGTTCAAAACCCACAAGAGCAACAAATGAATTACCAATAAGGGAGTAACTTTCAAGCTCAACCACAAGCTCAACAACAGACTCAAGAACCAAAGAAGCTAGACTTTGAGAGCACTGCACTTCAACTTCTGCAAAAGCAGCAACAAACAAGCAACCAACAAGGTCAAGCTATTCAAAAGTTAGAAATGCAGTTGGGGCAAATGGCCAATGAATTGAGTGAAAGAAAGAAAGGAGAGTTCCGATCATAAGCTATACGCAATCCTAGAGGTCAATAGGAGCTTAAAGCCATTACAGTCATAAAGAGCGGCAAAGTTATTGACAACAAAGTGAGAGCAGACGAGGAAGAATCAGAGTATGAAATTGTGGGTGCGTCACCAAGAAAAGAAATGGCTTACAAGAACATAAGTGGGAAGAAGAAGGTGATATTGCCACCCTTCCCTCAAAGGTTAGTCAAGCAAAAGAAAAAACAACACTTGCTTGATATTTTTGAAAAGCTTCGGAAAGTAGAAATCAATATTCCTTTACTTGATGCTATTGAGCAGATTCCATCTTATGCTAAATTTTTAAAGGATTGTTGTACTCACAAAAGAGTTTCAGGAACATGAGAAAGTTGCATTAACCGAAGAAGTGCGGTTTTGTTGAGAAAGTTACCTCCTAAGCTAAAAGATTCAGGGAGTTTCACTATACCTTGCACTATTGGAAATCATCATTTTGATAAAATCTTTGTGTGATTTAGGTGCAAGTGTTAATCTAATACCTTTCTCCATTTTTAAAAATTTATGTTTGGGGGATTTGAAACTAACATCAGTTTCTTTGCAACTTGCAAATCGATTAATCGAATACTTGAGAGGAATTATTGAAGATGTTTTAATCTGGGTTGACAAATTAATCCTCCCTGCTGATTTCTTGATTTTAGATATGGAGGAAGATAGGGAAGTTCGAATCATACTGGGTCTTCCATTCCTAGCCACTGCACGTACATTTATTAACGTTGAGAAGGCACTCTTACTATGCGAATTGGCGATGAGGCAACCAAATATAAAGTATTTGGAGCAAGTCAAGACCCGCAAGAGATTAGTACATGTTACATGATTTACTCTGTTTATGAAAGGCCTTCTAACAACCATTGGTTGACTAATGAAGGAAAATCAAGTTCAATTGTCAAAGATGAAGGGTGGTGGAACAAGAGATTCATGAACAAGAATAAATTTGATGTGTTCCCCCATTTTAATGATCCGTAGTCTTCAACTTAGTTTGCAGATGGAGAGCTTGCTAGTTTTATTCTTATGAAGATCAAAGATTGCATCCCAGCTAAGTCTCTCTAGTTTCTCTTTTACTTACTTTTGTTTTCATTTAATATATTTTGTTAGGTTGTTAAATTGTTCTTTCTTTTCCCTATTATATATTTGTCCATTCTAAATGCTAGTTTGTCTTACAACATTGAGGACAATGTTGATTTTAAGTTTGGAGGAAGGGAAAACATTTCAAATTTGGTTTACATGTTTTCGTTTTATTTAGTGTCAAAAATAAAAACAAAAATTTTTAGAAAAATAGAAAGAAAAAAAAAAGGAAAAAAAAAATTGTTTTGAGTTGCTTTTCTAAACATCTATGATGACATTGAGTTAATTTATGAGATGACTTTACTACAAATTTGCCGTAACTGCGTAGTTCTTTGCATCCTTCACTTGATAGCATGATCTAAACATAATTTTTTTTTTTTGGAAACTCGAAATGCACGTAACCATGGTTGATATGATGTGTTGTGATCAAGAGCATAAGCATAAGTAAAAACTTGTGTAGACTTGCATAATCCTTGTGAGATTTTGAGCCTATTATATGATTGAACCATTATGCTCAATTACATTTGTTCTTGTGTGTATGATCTCATTTTTTTACATGAACCTCTAGAACTTGCTTTATACCATTCGAAATGCACATTAATTCATGTGACAACTTGAAAGTGATAGAGGTACGTAGGATATACCACCATTGCCAAATTAACTTGTGCCCTGATATGTTTATCCCTAGTTAAACATTTGAGCCTAAATAAGCCTTTTTGTTCTTGAAAGTATATATGCTTTAAACCATAAACCCTATTATATATTTGATCCAACCTTATTCTTGGGAATTGGCAGAGCATGTTTATTTTTTTAAGGAGTGTTTTGAATATTACGTTTCTCGTGAAATAATATGATGAAAGGGTTCATGTTTGGTGTTGTTCTAGGTGGAATGGAGCTGAAAAAAAAAATAATGAAAAAAATATTAAAAAGAAGAGAAAAAAAGCAGCAAAAAGAAGAAAAAAAAGAAAGAATGTGTTTAGTGAGTTCAAATTGGTGTTGTAGAGAAGGATTTGATGAAAGTGTTTTATGTTTTGTTGCAAAACATCTCTTAATTCATTTTATGCTCTACTATTCCACAAGATCGTTGTCTTATCCATATCCTTTCTTTCTTCAACCTTGACCCTCAGCCCCACTACAACCTGAATGAAAACCTTTGATTCAAGAAGTTATGTGATATTGATTGCGGAGTCCAGGTGGACAAACAAGCATGTAGAGGCATGTTTTATGAGATCACTTGAGTGAAATACTTTACACCAATAATTGTGAGTGAGACACATGAGTGCATATATACCTTGTGAGAAGTTGAAACAAATTTTGCATGTCTTATTTAGATTATAGTGCATTGTATTGACATTTGGCTATCGCACACTACACTTTAAGCATGCTATGTCTAGAGTGTTGCTATCTTGTGAAAGAAGGTTAAGAATTATGCATATTATTGTAAATTTTGGCCTACGTCATGCCCAAGAGTTAACTACCTAAGAGTATTGTTCGGAAAGATTAGTGTTAGCATCCGTCATTGTTTTGCTTGAGGACAAGCAAAGGTTAAGTTTGGAAGAATTTGTTGTGCTCGTAAATTCGGCATTATATACATAATAATTCTCCTTGTTTACATTTTTTTTTCTTCTTTTATATAGGTTTTACATTCTATTTATATTTTGTAGGTTGTAACAAGCAACGAGTGGAAAAGTAGCTAAAAAGAAAGTATTGAGACTAAAAAGGTTTTGTTATTCCATGTCGTCAGCATAGCCTGTGCAGATTAGCTCAGTTCGTGGATTCAACTATACAGACTTGGGAATAACCAGGAGATGAGCCATACATGCTTGGAAAGCTACGGATATCTATTTTCCGTAGAATCTTATGGTTCATGAATATCACTTTTCTAGAGAGAGTTATGGCAGTTTTAGTACATGAAGATCGGGCTGCGCGCCAATGCAAAGTTTTCTACAATTGTTATCAACGTGGCAAATTAAAGGAGGGTTAAAATTCCTATTTGCCTGGTCAGTTACAACTAGAAGCCAAAAAGTCTGGGAGAAAGTAAATTAAAAATATTTTTAATATAAAGAGAGTTTAAAGCTCAATAAGCTTGATAAGGAAAAGAAGCCTAATTGCATTGTTGGTTACAACTAGAAGAGGAATGAAGGTTTTAGCCTTCAGCGCAGCAGCAGGGCAGCGCGCAAAAAACAGAATTAGAAAGAAAAAAATAATAATAATAATAAAGGCAGCAGCAGCCACCAAAGAGGAGGAGGCAGCCACGACAGAGGAGAAAAATAGGAAGGACCAGGGCACCATTCCGCAATTCATCATTGAAGAGTTTCTTCTTCTCTTTTTACTTTTTGTTATGTTTGTCTTTGCTCCCCATTTACATTATGAGTAACTAAATTCCATAGTTGGGCTTGGTTGAAGTCCTAATCATGTTTCCTTGAGTATTTTCGACACGCTTTTGTTACAAGACAATTTGTTAATGCTTTAGTGATTAATTCCAGTTTTAATTTCAATTGTATTTAGTTATTTTATGCTTGATCTCCATAGAATAGCTTTGTAATTAAGTTCGTTACATAGGTAAATTTGGATGGCCGAGTCTTGTACCTAAGCCGAGTAACAAGAGAACTAGTTACGGTTCTTGGAATTAATTATCACAAATAACCGGAATAGATACCATGTTCTTGGATTCGTGTGTTTGTTGATCCTTTCTCAAAGTGCAACTTAGTAGATATCATGCTAAATACTTCGAGAATAAAAAGAGTTAGTGTAGACACCCATGCCTGATTCGTTGTTTAGGGAAATCAATAGCTTAAAGAGTAGATAACATACCTTTAGGTTGACAAATGTTAAGCATCTAAATTGTCTTGTATCATCGTGTGTATCTATTGCTTAGGCGAAAAAGATTAGAGATGGAAACCAAAGTCCTAACCGTTCCAACATCATTTTCAAAACCCTTATTGTCAATTACTTTACTTTGCCTACATTCTTTATATTGTGTTTTTATACTTTTAAATTTAAGACATCTCAAACTATTTTGTTAAACCTTTATGTGCATATTTGATAGCTTTTGTAAAAGAATAAATTTAAATTGTTAGGAATCATAACCTAGATACATATTAGTCCAATCCTCGTAGGAATGATCTCGTACTTGCTTTCTATACTATGTGTTCGATCTTGCGCTTGCAAGTTTAAAATGTGCAATTAGTAGCTTCATATTTAGGTTGCTAAATGCATAACACATACTCATCCTTACATGGTGTATGATCCATTAGGTTCTAATTAGCGAGGAAGTTGGCGATTGTACTCTTACTAATCGATTGTGCATTGAAACTTACTTTCAATTCTCCCTCTGATGAAGATTAGTGATTGTTAATCTTCAGGGATTCCACAAACCATGGGTGGCACCTAGCAGTATGTCATGGCTACCCAAGCTAAGTAGAAGTGGTTAGAGAACCTATTCAGTTACAACAACAATGCAATACGGCTCTTCTCTAATCCAATACTCTTGATCACATTGTTTAGTTTAAAGTCTATTTCATGCCTACTATCCAATGTGATACTCCTCTATATGATTCTATCGAATATGATTCGGAACACACTTCCTAAGTCATACATATGCTTTGGCCAAAGACTCCCGAATCATATCTCAGAGTATTCTCCTTCCACCACGGAAGGATAAAGATCCCTTGTTGTGCATTCACATGCCTACATGACTAGATAGTTTGACCCTAACAATATCATGGACACTCTCAATGGAATGCCTTTGACATAGTCAAAGATCAAGGACCTTTGTGTTTGTCTTGGTGTCCAAACACTAATGACTTTGAGACTAGTCATACTCCTGATTGAGTTAACAAAACACATACTAATCTTAGTGGATTGTCAATGCCGAATTGACAAACCTATAGCTAGGAACATTTTAGGAATGAACTTAAGAGAAAGGTCTCGTTGGTTTAACACTTATATCACTTTTTCTCTTAGGGGGATCACATTCCTTGGATTCTATTATTCATTAAACACATAATACATTAAATAATGATTATCAACGAACAATGTCCTTTCATTAAACTTAACAGGAGTCTAACATAATAAGTATTTCAAAAGGTATTACATCAAATGAGTGGCTTTGTGGGCATACTTCTAACAAACTCTAGATGGGTGTATTTATACCGTTGGGAGATAGACCTTTTTAGGATAGAATCCTCACTCTAAGCTGGAAGAATCCTAGAGGATATCTAGAAGTAAATATTGCACCCTCTTCGGAGTTGTGATTACTTGCGGCGCATGCCAATTCCTAGATTGTAGGAACTCTAAAACTTATAAGGATCTCATTGAATCTAGATCTTGATCAGATCGCGTGTTTTGCCGAACAAGCATGGTCATTCTAGCGGAGTCGCTTGGACTTTGCCTATCGCCCTAGAACAGGGTGATGGTGGCACCACTACTCCTCTGATCCAGCTCCGCTCGGAACTAGTGAGTCCATGAACAGACTTTTGAGGTAACTGTTAGTTCAGCCTTACTCTGGTCCTAGAAAATTATGGTCCCACAATTGCCTTTAACTATGCATCTGAAAGGCAACTCGTTCCCCTTGAGGGTGGATAGTTATCCAAAGACCATGCCTTTGGGAGTAGCTGGAATACATAGTATTGGTCTTCTAACTTTACACAGCGATTCGATTCCTTGTGGTATAGTGGAGATGTTTCGGATCCAGACTTGTGACCTCGAGTACCATGCTATAAAGTTTGTAATGATGACGAATACCGCATGGGCATATTTTTCAAGAGGGAGCCATTCATATCTTCGAGTGAGTTGGGTCTCCATATGCACAAATCTCGAGGTAAGTAACGTTTCATTTTCAACTGTGAGATCTCCAATTGCTTTGTCTTTAAATAGTCTTTCTATGGCGGGGTTTCTTCAGATTTCTTTCCCTCTATTTACACCATGAAGCCTCCTCCTCTGCTCCATAATCTTTGTTCTAAACCCTGTTCTCTCTTTGAAGATGGATATTTACCAATGGACCAGGTATTAAATATTAAACCCATGGAAAACCTTTTGCCTCAGACTTGCGATAGTGCATTGATAAGATTAAGGATGAGGAAGTGTCAAATCATACTCGGAATGGCCCAAATTTTAATGTTAGTTTGAAATGTTTGAGCTGTCTTTGTTTGTTGATTCCGTTTGTTCTTTCACCTTGCCCTTATTCTAGGTCAGAGGATTTTAATAATCTAATGTGTAACGGAAAATGGGCTTTCTTCTCAGTCTGATTGCGTGTTCATCCCTATGAATCTTAAATGAAAGTTCATTAGGGACTTGGTTGCCTACAAGTAGGTCGTAAACACTTTTTGAATCCTTTTGTCAGATCCTGTGCGTCGAACATGAGCGTCTCCGATCGAACTATCTTGGCTGAGTTGGCCAAAGCATTTCCTTGTATTGGAGCTCCATTGGAATAAAATTCTTCTTGGGGGCTGCCTAGTTTGGATGCCCTCATCAGATCTGTTGAACACATGGTGTCGAAGAACATACTTGACTTAGTATGCTGGTCTAGGATATAAGTAGTCGTACTCAGGTTCAGAGTCAAGGCCACACTTGGATGATTTCTGGACACCCTTTTGACTATTCTCTCAAATGGTATAGAGCCCAGGTGTAAATGTTGTAACCCACAATCTTTATGGTTGTATAATCTTTCTGGAGACCGGATTGTGCATTGGACTTCCCGGTCAGGGCGCCATGTGCCAGTGCTTATAGCCTGCCAATCATCATCACTCTTATTGCGACTCGAGTCTCTCAAGCTGCAAACCAAAGCCGCTCTGAGTGGGCTAAAAAGAGACTTCTTTGACTACTTTGAATGTTTAGACTTCGCAGTCATGTGAAGTTTCAAAGTTCTTCATGATCCTAGAATTTAGGATATTCCATGTACTACAATGAATGACGTAAGAAAGAAAACAATGATGGTGTGCGAGGATCTGAAAAGATCATTCCAAACTTTTGTCTTTTTGTCCTAAACATGCGTTTAATCATGTATATAATTGAATAATTAAAAGTACTTATCTCTTGGAGCGATATCGTGATTTGGACCAAGATTATTCACCCGTCGAATGGGTCTTCAAGTTGGTTTGCTCGTTCAGATTCATGAAAAATTTCGTCTAACTCCATATGGTTGCCTTCTGCCCTTTTTCATTACGAGCTAGTAGTAGAGGAGGACAAATGTGGAGTTGTTTGTGTGAGCGACTTTTTTTTAGCTCGTTGGAGCAGACTTGAATTGGTTGGAACATTTAGGTTAACCATTAACTTGTTCATGACTTTGCGTATCCTTGGACTCACAGGTTGCTGTGATGTGTTGTACGTCGTTTGATATGCGTTTGGAGGAAGAACTTTTAAGGAATGCCGTTGAGAATTCCAGACTGCGGTACTAGTAGAAAAATATGCAATAACGCCTTCCAAGGAATTCGGAATTGAGTTCCGCAAAATTCTACAAAAAGCTAACATCTATATCTTCCCGATGATATATGTAATGAAATACGGTTTATTCTAAGTAGGTACAGTTAAGCTGTCAAATTGTAGGTGCTGCTATGATACGTTGCTTTGTTGATTTGTTGTTCAGCTGTTTTGCATGCCAGATTTGAGGCCCTTTTGTCTTCTGGAAAATTTTGGAAAAATATGAACATTGTAGCGCCACTTCTTATCTTTCCAAGCATATATGGCATATTGTTGAAAATATGTCCTAAACCCAATCATATGGTGATACTTTATGAACATTTCTCATGTTAAACTAAACTAGTTTAAAAGAAGGGCAAAGATCATGTTTAAAGCCGTCTCATATAAATGTTATATGCTTAAACAATAAGTCCAAGGAATATGTAATTAGGAGAATGTGATCTAAAAAAGTTAGATTCATGAGACCATTCTCTTTCGTACACATATCCTAAACGTTCCTAATAGAATTGCCAATTGGGCATTGACGGTCTGTTAAGTGATCAGTACATGCTATGTCTTCTCTCTAAGAAAGTGACTGGCCTCAAGTCATTGGTGTGATTGACACCAAGAAAAGTGTGTAGGTGCTTAATAGAGAATGAGTCCACTGAACACGATCAGTACTTATGTGATATGAGAACTCATGGTTGGGATAATGCAAAGTAGTCTTTTGACCGGAGACATCATAGTTGTCTTGTGGTTAGGTACTTAGTCTTTGACTGCGTTAAAAGCATTCCATTTTAGAGTGTCCACGGTATAGTTAGGGCTAAGCCACTTATCATGGCGTCATGTGAATGTGCAACAAGGGATCTCTAACTTTCAAACCGTTGAGGAATCTATGATATGATTAAGAATCTCTGGCCAGAGAGTGAATGAGATTTAGGAAATCATTCCAAATCACATTCAAGGTACTGATATAAGTAAGAGAATCACATTGGATAGTAGACAAGAATAAACTATCAAACTAAACAATGTTGCATTTGTAATCCTAAACTGAATAGGTTCTCCAACCTCTTCTGATTAGCTTGGGTAGCCATGACATACTGCTAGGTGTCACTCATGGCTTATGGAAGCTTTGAAGATGTATAATCACTACGGGGATAATTGAAAGTAAGTTTCAATTCACAGTTGATTAGAAAGAGTTCTAATCGCTCACTGCCTCACTAAAAGGAACCTAATGGATCGCACACCTTGTAAGTTAATGATTGAAGGAAATAACAAAGATGAGTAAGGACAATTAAATTGTTTAATTGTATAAGGTAAGAATTAATTAAAATGTTAGTTAATCATACAAAAGGTTCGTATTGCGCTTTATGTCAGTTTCGGGGCCCAAAAAATGATTTTTGGCCCATAAGGCCCATTGAGTTTAAGTTGTATGACAACTAAAACAAAATAAAGATTAACCCAAAACACACACAAAACTCGTCTAAGAGGGAAAGGAGTGATGACTCACTTATTACAATTTGCCACTCACTTAGAATGAGGTATAAAGACAACTTTATAGCTTCATCCTTCATTAGGATTTCTTTGAGGAAAGATAAGAGAACATTTGCTCTCTCTTTCTCTCTAGGTGGCCGGCCCTAGGGGAGGGATTATCTAGCATCTCTTTCTCCCTTAGTCACTCATTTTCTTCCTACAACCATCCTTGGTGTCGAAACTTAGAGGCCTGGAAGTTTGGAGGCTTTTGGAGAATCCATTCCTCCATCCAAATGCAAGAAGATATGGAGCCAAGAAGCAAATTTCTGTCATCCATATCCATGGAGCCAAAGAGTAAGGAGACAAAGTAAAGAAGGCACTCACATGGGTTGATATCCTTTGCTAAGCAAAGAGGTGGTTCAAAGGTATAAAAGTTTTTCAACTCACTTTGTTTTTTAGCTGAGTCTTGGTTTTATTTTTGAGTTGAGTCTTGGTTCACCACCACTACTAGGCTTTGAAGTTCATGGTTTAAGTTTTGATTTAAAGGTCAAGGTTTAAGTTTTGAATGTGATTTGGAACGACTTCGTAAATCGCATTCATACTCTGGCCAGAAATTCTTAATCATATCATAAGTATTTCTCCTCAAAGGTTTGAAGGTTAGAGATCCCTTGTTGTGCATTCACCTGCCTTTATGGTTAAGTGGCTTAACCCCAACTATACCGTGGATACCCTCTGATGAAGTGCCTTTAACATAGTTAAAGATCAAGGACCTAACTACAAGACAACTATGACGCTCCGGTCAAATGACTACTTTGCATTATCCCAATTGTGAGTTCTCATATGACATCAGTATGAGAACTCGTCGTTGGTGGCATTCAGTGGACTCATTCTCTATTGAGCACCTGCGTACTTGTCTTGGTGTTAGTCACACCAATGACTCGAGACTAATCATTCTCCCAGAGAGAAGACATGGCACGTACTAGTCTTAACGGATCGTTAATGTTCAATTGGCAATCTTAATTACATATTCCTTAGACTTATTGTTCAAGCATATAACATTTATATGAGATAACTTTAAACAATAACTTTTTCCCTATATTAAAGAAATTTAGTTTAACATCTGAAATGTTCGTAAAGTATCATCCTACAATTAGGTTTAGGGCACATTTCGAACATCTTCTCCTTCTGTTGCGGTGCTGAGCGCAGCTGGGGTCGCTTCTTTATTTTTAATAACTAGGCCAAAACGATGCCGTTTTGGTCCTTGCTAAAACAATTTATTCTTTTTTTAAAGGAAGCGTCGTCATTTAGTTTTGAAAAAAAAACAAAAAAACAAAAAATACAATAGCGGGGATCACTCGTTCCCCACTATACACACCCACCCATTTGAATTTGGAAACAAACTCTATAGAGACGAACCAACTAAACTTGCCCTTGCGCAGCATATAGGCATTGGCTAATCTTCCTGGAACAAGCATTTCTCGGCGAAATCCATGGTTTGTACGAACGCCGAGTTAACTGTAAGTAATTTTGGGTTTTCCGGTACTTGGTTGAGCTTATTGTTGCTCGTGTAATAGTTAACACCTGAATTTCTTGTAATTTCTCATTAAGCATAGCATGACCACCAAGTGTTTAACGAAATGTCTCAAAGAGTTACAATATTTCGGAATGCGTTTGGAAACTAGATTATTTGCTTCTTTATTTGTAAATCCAAGTTTTGCTATAAAAATTGTATTTATCAGGAAAAATTCGATGAATGACTAGCTGGTTTTAGGAAATGGGGTTGTTTCTTATGCTATAAGATTTGATGTGAGTGTGATGTTAATCAGCCATTGAAATACCACAAATTTTGGTTGTAATGTTTAGTTGGCTTCTATACGAGATATCTAGTTTAATTCGAAATGAGTTGGACAACGGCTGAGAAACTCATTAGTATTGAAGTTCCCTGTCTTGTGCAATGCCTATGTAATGAGAAACTCATTATTATTGAAAAAAATCATTGGGTCTGAAGGATATCATTCAGACGAGAATAATGTAGTATATGTCATTTAGTTGAAACTGGATTAACATTACTTGCTCATGCCTATGTCCCCACCTCTTTCTGGGATGAGGCGTTTCACACTGCCAATTACCTAATTAATAGGTTACCAACCAAAGTTTTAGGTGATGAGAATCCCTTTCAAAAATTGTTTTCAAAACCTCCTCAATATGATTTTTTAAAAGTTTTTGGTTGTGCTTGTTTTCCATATCTTCGACCCTATAACACAAACAAACTTGAATTTCGATCCAAAAAATGTGTTTTCTTAGGTTATTTGTTAAACCAACAAGGATATCGGTGTTTAGATTTGTCCACAGGTCGCATTTTTCTTTCTCGCCATGTTATTTTTTATGAGAAGAGTTTTCCATTTAAAGAAACCATTCCTACTACGGCTGCGACTTCATCACCAGATTCCCCTATCCTAGATATTGATCCATCACCTTTATTTCTCCAACCTTATCCTACACCGACTCCACTGCCTCACTCCAATCCTAATCATATTAAGACTCCTCAAACCACCCCACATGTCCCATCTCAACAAACCCCACCTCAGCCATCATCACTCTCCATAAACTCACCAACTCCAACACCAACTCAACCATTAACTCAAACACAAACTCCGACATCCTATCCTACCCCTGCCGTAGCACCTATCTTAGAATTCTTACATGTGAATGCAAGTTTACCAACTACTTCTATTGGTCATCAAATGATCACTCGAGCAATAGATGGCATAAGGAAACCCAATCCTAAATATAGCTTTCACACTGTTTTAGCTAAAGATATTATTGAGCCTACATGTTTTTCCCAGGCAAATAAGTCTCCTGAATGGAGAATAGCTTGGCGGACAAGTTCAATGCCTTGCAATGTACCAGAACATGGACTCTCATTCCCGTTCAACCCTCAATGAATGTACTACCAAATAAATGGGTCTATCGCATTAAAAGAAAGTCTGATCGTTCCATTAAGCGATATAAAGCTCATCTTGTTGCCAATGGATTTCATCAACAAGAAGGTATTGATGACAGTGAAACATTTAGTCCTATTGTGACTCATGCCACCATACATATGATCTTGTCCATTGCTCTACACTATCAATGGCCCATTCAACAACTTGATGTGCAAAATGCATTCCTTCATGGAACACTAGCTGAGGAAGTTTACATGCGTCAACCTTCAAGTTTTGTTGATCCTTAATTTCCTTCTCATGTCTGCCGTTTACGCAAGTCATTATATGGATTGAAACAAGCACTTCGTGCCTGGTTTCAATGTTTTTCCCATCATCTCGAAGACTTGGGATTCATTGCTTCTGGTGCCGACTCTTCCCTTTTCACATTCTTCAACGGGAAAACTGTGGTCTACTTATTAATTTACGTGGATGGTATTCTCATTGCAGGAAATAATACTTCACAAATTTCAAGTTTGATTGCACAACTCGGCACTATGTTTTCTATGAAGGATCTAGGTCCTTTAAGTTATTTTCTGGGGATGGAAATAAAGCGTAACTCTCAGGCCATGTACTTATCTCAGTCCAAATATATTCTCGATCTTCTCAAGAAGATAAATATGGTTGATGCAAAGCCACTGACCACTCTTGCTGCTCCTGGACGTAAACTCAGCTTATATGAGGGTGAACCTCTTCCTAATGGCACTACATTCAGAAGTGTCGTAGGTGCTTTATGGTACTTACTTTTCACACGTCCAAACATTGCCTTTTCCGTAAATCAAGTATGCCAATACATGCATTCTCCTATTACCAGTCACTGGGCAGCAGTGAAGAGAATTCTTCGATATTTAAAAGGCACTCATGATCATACTCTAGTCTACACAACTAGTTCCTTGGCGCTCACGACCTTTGCCAATGCTAACTATACGGGTGATCCTGATGATCGACGATCCACAGGTGGGTATTGAATTTTTTGGGGGGATAATCTTATTTCATGGAGTTCCAAGAAGCAAGAGGGTGTATCTCGGTCCAGTACAGAGGCAGAATATCGTCAATTAGCATACATAGCAGCAACTTTATCATGGTTTAGACAACTTTTTCGTGACCTTCACTTATCTGTTGCTCCTCCCCGTCCATGGTGTGATAACATAAGTGCCCTCGCAGTTGCTTCCAATCTAGTATATCAAGCATGCATGAGACATATTGAAGTCGATTATCATTATGTTCGTGTAAAGGCTGTTCGAAAGGAAGTTGAAGTAGGATATGTGGCTACTACAGATCAACTTGCTGACTTGTTAACCAAAGACCTTTCAACGTCTCGTTTCTCATATCTTCTCTCCAAGCTTCCCGTTCGTCAACACCTGTTAAGCTTGCGGGGGAGTGATAAACCATGTCAGCAGTACAAGTCGCAAAGTGTGCCAAGTCAGCAATCCGGGTTATCTATGTTTGAAATCCCAGCTCCCACTATTCAAACAGATTGCCACAGTTCAAATATCAGTCAAAGGATATCTGAACAATCCTAGCTTATCTATATCTCTTTGTAATATGTTTAGTTGTTTTGTAAATTTGAATACTTGTAATCTGTAACACACATATTCATGTAATCTCTATATATATGAAGTCAATGACTCACTCATAATTAACTGAGTTGAGCTTATGCAATTTAGATTTTCATACCCTACTTTAGTTTCTTTCAGAAAAATCATGAGTGATTCCAATTCTTAAATTCAATATGAAATTCATGAGTTAAATATCTATACAATAAATCGCCAATTTTTTTAGAAAGAGAAGACAACAACCAATGGTATAGAGGAAATTAAATGGGTGCACAACTAGTAGATAAAACTCACCTATCAAACTCACACTACTATTAAAACTAAAGCGCGTGATTGACGATTTCTATATACAAGAATTAAACAGCCTAAGCATCCAAATCTAATGCTAAAATTTTCCATTCCTTTTTAAATTTTTCTTGATATCTATTACCTTGCCTTCTGTATATATCAGACTGGTTTTTTTTTTTTTTTTTTTTTTTTTTTGTCAGAAATATCGAACTGGTATTTGGTATCCTGATATTAAACTAAACTAAGGAAATGATCTTGATAAAAATAAAAAAATAAAAAAATAAAAAAATAAAAACTAAAGAAATGATTTTTTGACACATTTTTCTCCTTCTACGTATCCTTGGTAATTTTTATTCCTTAATTTTACTTTCATTTATTTAATCTAGAAGCAATTTTGTATAACTACGTAGAAATCACTTCCTTTCAACTAATCAAGAAGCAGTACATTGTCCCTGGACTCACATTGGAATCGAATTATAATCCCCCATTAAAAAAAGATGTAATAATTAAGCATCTAAGCCTAATGAGTATTTGGTTGTCACATGAGCCTAATGAGCACAGCTTTAACAAAACCTTCACAAGTCCATGAGTACCCCTCGACAAAAATCGATTAAGGTGACCCCATAATCATTTCTCAAACCTAATCCACATCCATTAAAGTCACTCAGCTAACTTTGATAACCCTTTTTAGCTTAAAAAAGCTAATCTTTGTTCAGTTCATTGCCCATTAGTTAATCAAGCACATCCTTATTCTAATGAAAGAATGATTAAATGTTTACTTGCTTTTTATCAAATGTTCACATCAATCATGTCAAAGCTGACCCAAGCCACCAAGTGCATGCTTGGAGGGTTGTTATGCCTCTCTCTTCCTTTTCTAATTCTAGGCTGTTATAGTTTTAGGGGCTTTGATGTGGTGGTCCTGGCCAGCTCCATCAAGCTTAATTCCCTTCATGCTTAGTCATTCATGATTTTCATTTAAAAGTACAAAACGAAAGGTCCTATTGATTCTCTTTATGATTCTATAGTGGTTAGCATGTGTTCTCTCTCATAACATGTTTGGATGCCCTGTTACTTAATACAACAGTCTAGTGGTATTTCTCTTTACTTGTAAGTGAGAGGTCTTAGGTTCGATTCTCACGAAAGGTGAATTTGAATCAAATTATTGCTTGCCCATTGTGAGACTAAGCTCCTCCTTAATATAGATAATATCATTTGTTTAAAAAATAAAAATAAAATATAAAGAAAAAACATGTTTGGGTGCTCTAATCAAAACCTGTTTTTCTCCAAATGAAATCAAACTCGAGTGCACAAAAGGAGTACATTGGCTTCAAAAATATAGAGAGTTAGGCAATAATGTCCGACCCCTGTAATATTATAAATGGAACGCATTGTTTTAGCCAACTTAACTACACCAATTTTTGCTTTTATGATAACTTGTGACATCAAGATAGTCCCTTTGTTGGCAACTAGATTTTATTATTATTCATATCTAAACAACCTTTCCAACTGTAATATCTCCATCTGTCCAAATTTCTTCTGGTGGAAGCTTTTGGGTGTGCAAAGCGCGTGGAGAGGGAACAAGATGTACTCAGTGATTTTTGCATGTCTATTTATATGCTTATTTGACACCGAGTAGTTCCAATCTCATATTCTGTTAAACTCCATCTCCAAAGTACCCTTTTAGGTCCCATTTGCTGCTGAGTTGCATGGATTCACATTTCACTACGCTAACTCCTTCGGAGTCGCATCCTGAGACAATGGATTTTCTTTCCCTTGCATGGTGCAACTTTGCAGTGCAAGCTTTTCAACCAGACCAACAAGATCGATCCGTGGTTCTATTCGACGATCCAATTGTGAAGTTTGAGAGCCACAACAAGAGTCCTTACGCTGTAGGTCGAATTCGTTGCACTTTTAGTTTTTGATTTTGTCAGACCATAAGAAAGTTTACAAGATTGATTTTATAACTCTCTCAGAACCTAGACAAGATGGATGATGTAGATCTCAAGCCTCCACCACCATGGAAATCCAATGACGTGAAGGTGAAACATATATACAATGCATATAAATACATCTCAGCTAATTGAATATCTTAAAACCAATTTTGTTGATAACATACTGTAGTTTTGTTTTCTTTAGTCGTTTATATGGATGCAACAAGCCATGCATCCAGAATTGAACTACAACGGCTTTTTACGGAAGAAATGGGTACGCAGAATTGGCTCGTACGTTGTAATATACTGCATTTTTCTATACGTGTAAAAATTGGAGGTATCACTCTATTACTTTGCTCATACATTCTTCTGTTATGCAGATGTCATGGAAGATGGTGCCATTTAAGAATATGTCGATCAAGAAATGGCTTAAAGACATTAAGCGAAGGCGGAAAGAGGAGCACAGGCTGCAAAGAGCTGAAGTCCATGCAGCAATAACGATGGCGGGTGTAGCGGCTGCGCTTGCTGCTATTGCAGCTGAAAAATCAGAAAATGATGAGTCAAGCACTGCCAAGGAAGCTGCAGTCGCTTCTGCAGCCGCACTGGTGGCCGCCCAGTGTGCAAAAGTTGCAGAAGCAATGGGGGCAAGGAAGGAGCAGGTCAGCAGTGTAATAGGTTCAGCCATGAATAGCACAAGTGCAAGTGACATCTTAACTCTAACAGCTGCAGCTACAACATGTAAATATTCTATATCCCTTATCTTTGTTCCCTAACTTGGTTTAATACATAAATGAGCTATATGTGGTGGCTTGTGTAATCTGGGTATTGCTACGGTTAATGTGTACGTGTGAATCCTGAAGAGCGGTGTATTGTGGGCCCCACATACATCAAATGTCAGAAATGTACGACTGGTAGTAGCACAGCTCATCTAGTACTACATATAAACGGTTAAAGATGGACACAAAAAGTACATCTCAACCATTCATACCTAATCCGAATAATAAGGGATTTTCTATGATGCTCTGAGTCTGATACTCCAGATTTTTAACGATTACAGTATTTTGCTCTAACTTTTTTCTGGGTTTTATTTTTCCATTGGTGGTGTTTGAAACATATAGCATTGAAGGGAGCAGCGACATTGAAAGAAAGAACAGGATGCTGCAACAAAAGACTAAATGGGACTGCACCTGTGATGCCTATCGAGGATAACCCTGAGGAGGTTGATTTCGACTTTGAGAAGTATAGATCAATGCTTGCAACAGGTGCCCAGCTCACCACTGAAACACCAGGCGGTTTGTACTTCTACTTTAGATCTTCATTAATTTAACTTTTTCTTTGAAGAAATTGACCAAAACGACAAGTTTCTAAAACCCAATTGCTGAAATGATTTAGCTCTCGACATAATCAAACATTGATGACATATCGATCAAATACTGAAAGTGATCTTTTCAGTGATTCTCCGACTCTCGAATGAGCCTGGATTTCGGTTTCGAATTCCTGATTTTCTATGTTGTTTTACTCATCCGGGCGCTAATTGAAATTGCAAATTATGTGTTTTTAGGGAAGTACACGGTTAGATCGGTGTCTGTTATCCTCAACAATGAAGCCAAGGTCTGCATGTTAAACATGTTTTCTGCCATTTTTGTCAACTAAAGCATTAATTAGAGCTTAACCTTCAATTCTTAATTCAACTACACAGGTTCTTGTTCAAATGAGGAAGCTCGGTCTGTTGAAAAGCAAGAAGGAACGTACGTCGAGTTAATGAAAAATTCCATAGACAAGCTCAACTTTATCGCTACAATCTAATCCGTTGAGCTGTTTTGTGTTGTCTTAGGTATCATACTGGACATGCATGCGGAGCTGTATAAAGATTCAGAAGCCGGTGAGAATGGTACAGGTTATCTCATCGTGTTAACAACGAGTAAGGGGACGTTCAAGCTGGACATGGAAGCCGACTATCAGCGGTACAAGACATGGGCGACAACCATTAACCATATGCTCTTGGTCTCTACTTCGTTTACGAAATATCATCTTCAATACTACAAGAACTAGTGTTCGATGATCATTTACAAATATCATCTATCACAAAGATCATTGTGTTGCTGCACCTATGTGCATATTTGCCCTGTACTTTTGTAACTATAAATCAATTCACCATTCCTGCTCTAATACAATCATTTCTGCTGAAGAACCTAATGGATAATCTCGAAGCATAACTACAATGTGACAACAAATAAAGAGATGGAGAGGATGAGCAGCAATTATGTTAATTCTCGTTAATCATTAACCAAAACAGAGAGGGAAAAAAGCGAGACAAGTAATTAGTAGAGGAATACAAAAGCTTATGTACTACAACACAACTGTTCGACATTTTTAGACCCCATCGCTAATATCAGTCTAACACTTGCAAAAGATATAACTAAATGACTCGCGGATGGAAGCCGAAGACTCTCATCAACTATCAAAGGATACCATTCTCCTACACTTAATCCCTAATGCGATTATTATACTTAAACTCGTCATTAGAACTCACTATGATGATTATACTTGAACCTATGTATTGTGTCAAACTCTTCACTATTAATGAAAACTCTTCTACCCCGTGGACATAGCCAACTTAGGGTGAACCACATACATCACGTATTTGCTTCCCCATCTTTATCTTTCGACATATTCACCTACACTTAATGACCAGAGCTACTGTGCGAAGGTCACAAACTTAACACTTTACGTTGTTCCAAAGTCTCACTAAATTTGTGCATCAACATCCTTCAACCTGCTTTTATAACCATTAGATGTGTGGTCAAAATTCAAAAACCAATATCTAACGGTAAAAAACATAAAGTATACAATATTCTGGACCACCATAGAACTTTTGAAATTATAGGGCATCAGTTGGAGTAGTGATACTGCTGAAAAAGGAGATTGTATGAACATGTTCCTCTCATTTGGGAATTGTTACAGCTTTTTAAGCTCAAGATGTTGGAATTGTGTCAATGTCTTTTTCTTTTACCATCGTCTTTCTATATCATAATTGCTATCTGCAGTTCTTTTTTTCTCAGTAGAAACTAACAAATATATGTTCAATAATCTGTAAGAGGCTGAACATCCATCTTTATATAATTGCTAGCAAATTCTTAGGGACTCTGTGTTCAACATATTAGGTCCTTTAATCAACTCGATGGCAAAATGAAATGTAGTGTCAAGTAGATATATCAAACAAAAATGCAGAAAAAACAATGGAAACAGAAAATTAATTAAATCCGGGGTTAATGAATGGAAAAAATTGTTACATACTAATTGACGATCTGAAGTTGGAATCTACTGAGGCGAGCAGAGTCTCCAATAACCCCAAGCTCCTGCAATCCACTCCATTCATCAAGACCTAAAGTCAATAACTTCTTCCAGCTGGAGTGATAATAGTTGCATAAACAATAATCAGTCGCCTGTCAAACCATACACAATAACTGACGCTTGAAGATCGTGGTCCACTTTGAAGTGAGCATGGAAAAACCTTTTTATCTGTCATTATAGGCCAGATATAAGTTTCAGTGCTAGCATGGCAAGCAATTTAAGAAGTAACTTTTTTATATAGCATAAATACAACACTGCAGCGGTAAAATTATGAGTTGTAGCATGCACCTCTCTGAAAGAATGTGAGATCAGAAAATCCCTCAACTGTTTTTCTTCCGAATCAAATAATACAATGTGACTAGGTAAAGACCAATTCTTTGCAAGTTTTGACGTAAAACCAACAGGATCCATCATGAATTGGTCTGATTCATCTCGGTTTCCTTTTTCTTCACTGTCGACAAAATTTCCAACAGTGTATAAGTTACAAAACCATTTGCATGAAGAGCGGCAACAAAGAAAATAATTCTGTCCAAATAGTTAAAGATCAAACCTTGGTGAGCAGTCTAGGAATCTCATCGGAAGGTCGCGGTGAACTGTAGAGTAGTATGGTGTAGCGTGGCAAGGCATCAGAAAAAGTACATTTGTCACTTTTCCGTGAAGCACTTCTTTGGATAGATAGTATGCAACATCCTCAGTTCCTCTCTGTCTAGGCATGTTCAAAAGTGTTATCCAAAAGGAAAGATGGAAAAGGAATAGGGACCGTAAAACAACTTAAATGAAAACATTCAAGATGGTAGTAGAGTCCAACATTTAAAGTTGAGTAAATGCCAAAGAACAATAAAAGCTACCCAGCCCTTGTGTTAATCAGACATTCAAGATGGTAGTAGAGTCCAGCATTTAAAGTTGAGTAAATGCCAAAGAACAATAAAAGCTACCCAGCCCTTGTGTTAATCAGAAAGCAAAATGAGTACCTGATGAACCAAACTCATATACAGGGCCATTGGAATATTGGTAGCAAGCAAGAAAAAGATGGCCAACTGCATTTTTGCAGGGCATTTGCTATTGATATTCGATGATTCTTTTCCTTTACCATTTGCAGAAACCGATGTTCTTAATGCAGCTAAGGAATGCCCAGAGAACATCAAAGCTATAGGAAGTACAGGCAGAACAAACCTGTAACTCAAAGTCAAATTAGAAGAGTATTAGTTGTAAACAGAATGAACGATCAAAGAACCAATTTAATTGTAAAAATAATAGAAGAGGTACCTGAATTCTTTGTGGCCTAGCACACTATAAAGTCCTAAAACCCATGCAATAAGGCCAGAAAGCTTCCAATGTTTGGATTGCATGATTCCAGCAACAGAAAATGGTAAGAAAGAGAATATCATGACCGTAAATCCTTGAGTGAAGTACCAGTGCCACTTGTGAGTCCCATAATAGTCTCCACCAGCAGAAAGAAAATTGAATCTTAGAAAATTAAGAGGTACAAAGACCCATGAGCCATACATCAAACAATCCAATAAAAATGTAAGACCAAGCACCAGGACCCTGAAACAATAGGTCAAAAAAAGTAAAGAGAACGATTATAACGTCAATACAATTATGCAAAACTACACATAATTGACATGAATGCATGGACTGGTTCCATAAGGGCTTAGATAATTCATTAAGATTTTTTGTCACCTTGCAGTGGTGCTGCCGTCTTTCCTAGATGTTGCTTAACTTAAAACACGGGGACTAATAAAACGAAAATAAGACATGATTTACCAAATTATTTACATAATCAGGTAAAAACTCATTTCTGAGAATTATATAAGGCCAGACTGGTTTTAAGTGACAGACACTTCGAGGTATCATTACTGTCTTCATCACCTTTATCATGTGCATATCACATTTCATTAATCACCAATAACCCTATAGCTGCCGCTCCTTTTATATAAGGACCAATTAGTGCGACAACAAGTTTCTCTTCTTTTGCATCTATCCCAATTGCATCATTGCACACTCATCAACTATAACTCCATGTTACCATTAAAGCCAAACTTCAAATAACTCACAATTCAAGCTTCATTTAAAATTACTAGTCCACTGCCGAAATAAAAGAGAAAACAAACAGGACAAATATCATTATGGGAATAACCTATGATATAATTCAGACGCACAAACAATTCACGATAAAGTTCCTAATAATTTTAGGGAAGTGTTATTGGCACTCCAAAAATCTCATTCTACACTCCTCACAAGTGTATTTTTCTTTCCTAATATAGAAAGTTTGGACTGTAGAATGAGATTTTTAGAGTGCTAATAACAATTCCCTAATTTTTAGCACTATGGAGATGTATTCCAAGGGAGATTGGCTATACCTACCCCATAGGAGCCACTTCCAGAAAAATGAATCTCAATTTATCATGTGTCAAAAATAGCTCAAGAAGGCCAACATACAGCCATATGATAGCACTCGTTGGTCTGATAGCACAAGCTAATGCAGCAATAATCAAACCCCACTTCCTTGATTCCAAAGGAAGTTTGCTGGAAGAAGGCCTCATACAGGGCCAGTAGTACAGGCTCACAAGGGTAAGAACAGTCTCCAAACTATTTGAAAATGTACGAGTGATACAGTAAAACGTAAACCAATTTGTCAATTGTGAAAACAGCTGGAATTGAGTTAAGTAAATACTTTACCAGAAAGAGCCTGATGTTTACAATAGTGTTTTCAGTCGGTAATAGTAATTGAAATTGACTATTTAAAATAACCATAGTGTTAGACATGAAATATTATCATTACAGGAGTAAAGAACCCCTCCTACAAAAGGATACAGCCCATTTAGCAACGCAGTCACCAAAGAGGATGACAGAGAGCTTAAACAAGTATAAATCACCAAATGCAGCAAAAAAGGACTGAAACAGCCGTGGAGCCTTGACCTACAAAAGATGGAACAAAAATAACCATAAAAACTTCAAAAGAAATTACTTGATGCAGCAGAAGTGTGGTGCCATTTGAGGGTGCAGTTAAGCAGAAGGAAATCAAGGGAAACCTTAGTAGAAGAAATACCAATGCATGAAAAATCTTATTTTAGTTTTTTAAATCACTTGATGATAGCATTTCATAATAGCTTCTATGAGCAACAATGAATATTTAAAATCAGAATAAGATTATTTTCTCAAGTGATGCATCTTTCCAGACTTGGTGCAACACCGAGAGCAGTGGCGTTCTAGGATTCATACAGCCGACCCCTTGTTGTGGTTGTTTCCAATAGCCATTTCTTAACTAGTAACAAGTATGAACTTTTAGCTCCACAACTCAGCTTAACATACAGTTCATAGGAAACCGTTCTTCCTTACATACAAATATATATAACATAAAATGTCTAATGTTGTAAAAGCCATTACCATGAACCATGGGGTATCAAGACCCACCATGGCAATCGCTTTGTAAAGGAAAGCAAAGAGAAGTGGATGCAAATAGCTACGAATCCCCTTTCTCCACTCCCACGCCAAATGGCCATACCTGTCATTTGCACAACAATTTATATTTTACTTACCCTTTTAAATCAAGAATCTTCACTCTTTACCTTGTAAAAGAAAGGTGAAATTAGTGGGTACCCAAAAGTTATGCGATGCGCAACTTCAAGGGCTTGCCAGTGTTCATCAGGGTTAAAATAGGTCTGAATCAACAGAGCATTTGCTATTCGAAAGGCCAAGCAGAGTGCAAAAACTTTTTTGGAGGAGCCTAGAAAGCCAAGTTGTGAGGCTTCTTTTTGTTGTGGACCTAATTTCGACGGAACTGGGTTTTCGGTTTTGCCTGATTCTGCTGCTGGTGAGACAGCAACACTCTGTCTTTGCCTCATAGTTCCACCCAATTGAAAAAACTTCTGTGGGTAAGGCAAAGCTCGAATTTCTTCAAATTAGAAATGCAAACCATTCAAATCAATGAATTTCAAATCTATAAAATTTAAATTCAGAGCTTGGAAAATGCATTATTATGGTAAACAGGGATTTTAATTCAACTACTAAATTATATAACAGTAAAATGAATTTTCTAATCAGTCAAGTTAATAAAAATTAACAATATTTACAGCAACAGTTAAATCAACAAAAAATACAACTGTGGAGATTGATTGAGATATTAAACCCTAACCCCTATCGTTATTTCAACAGAGAGGCTTACTGGCACCCTTCTAAGTGAGGTGAAGCCGATAACATCGATCCAGACGGAGAGAGAGGGTGGGAGAGGTCAATCATCAACGGCGTTCGCCATGCCTGAAAGACACAAACGGGCTGACGGATTCACGGAGGGAGTATAGCGCGGAAGAGTTCGGGGATTTCAAATCGTCTGTATCCAAGTTTTGTCTTCCACTGTGCTCCTTATTCATTTGGATGACATCTGTCCAATTTTCATCAAGTCACATATGTATAAAGGTAAAATTGGTGGGCCATAATTCTATAAGAGTGGTATATGTGGTCTATTAAATTGTTGTCTCCTTATTTTATTTCATTTTAAACAAACGATGGTAGTATCAGGTGGAAGGACGGGTTAAGTCTTATAATACCCTAATAATGTGGTTTAACTTCATTTTTACCGAGAATCGAACCTAAAATCTCTTACTTACAAGTGAAGAGGAACATCACTATAGACCATAGACCGTAGTACTAAGTGGCGTCACCCTACCATTTAGTGCTTGAATAACACAATCTAGCGTTATTTTCCTTCACTTGTAAATGAATTTTTTTTTTTTTTAATCTCTTGAATTGTCAGCTTGATACAATTCATTACTCCACCACTTAGCGTAAATCATTAACAAAAGAAATGTGCTCTCCTTTATATTACATGTGAAACAAAATCAACAAACTTTCACCGATTTACACCTGAGCTTGTAAATTATTGTCAATTCCACGCTAAATCTTTTTTTAACCAATTACACTCTTAAGTTTTATAAATTAACGAACTCCCTACCATTAGATTAATCAACAACAATGCATTCAATTATCCGTTCATATTTTTCATGTGAATAGCACATGAGTCACTTAAGAGGGTAAAATCATTATTTTTTTTACCCAAGTGAGTCACTGCTATACAAAAATGTCAATAGATTAGAAATGCATAGCTCGGAAAGTAGAATTGGTTTGCCGATGTAGGATTTAGTAAGGGGTGAAAAGTCACTTCATGCTCTTAGAGCAGTTCAAGTGTTGCTAGGCCCCATTGGGCAATAGGCAATTCAATTCCCTAAGGGAATAGTAACTGTTTTTGATGAATAATAATTGTTCAAGTGCATCTCCACCCCTAAACTAAATAGTTCAGGCAATTCGTACGAAAATATTATTTTTTTTTTTTATAAAATAAAAGGATAATTTATATTTAAATTCGGATAATAATAAAAGATTGGTTGAAAGTATTTGAAAATATTGAAATGTGTTGTGAGGTGAAAGAAAATAGTTAGGTATTTATAGAAAATAAATTATAATTTTTTTGTATTTTTAATTAATTTTTATATATTTTTGTATTTTTAATTAACTTTTATAATTTTACATTTTTTATTTTTAATTATTTTTTTTTATAATTTTTTATTAATTTTTATGATTTTGTAATTGATACACCCCAACCTAAATCAGGGCGTGCTGGCCATCACATGCAAGTGACGTAACCATAAGCACAGTGTGGAAGTGAAGATTAAGTGCACGACCAAAGCATAAATAATCTAAGTGCAGTCAAGGAGAACAAAGTACTAATTAAACAACACCCAAGGGTGATCCTACATTTGGTGAAATTTGTCAGAACAGCCCTGAAGCCCTCGCAATGCCACCAACGATAAATCCTACTTAGTACCTGGAAGGGCGAAAAACAGAAAGCGTGAGTGGGCAAAAACAAAGCTTTTCAAATTCATTTCTTTCTCAAAAGGTTCTAACCCCTCGCTGTAAAACCTGTATAGTTTTCCCAGAAAATAATATATGTAAATACATATATCAAATCATACTCAAAAAATAAAAATCCGCATATATATAAAAATGCCATGAATATGCCATGTCCAGTATCACAAATAAACATATGTAAACCAGGTGATATAATTAAATGCATATAATCAATCTAGCCGGGAGTCACCTAACGTGACCTGTACGACATCTAGAGCTCATCTGTCTAGCCGGGAGTCACCTCTTGTGACCTATACGGCTCAATCATATATCTCAATCATCTAGCCGGGAGTCACCTCTTGTGCCCTGTACGACTTCTAGAGCTCAAGCATCTACATCATCACCATTTACAACCACTAACATCATAATGTACTCACTTGTGGCTTACCTGGGCCTTCGCTGACACACCCCGTCTTGAAGGTAGAGCGTGCTGGCAGTCACGTGAACGTGACGTAAGCCATGTGCACTGTGCGGAAGCAGGATCAATTCAAGGATACGAACCAATTAAAACCGAAACACTAGCAATACTAGTGTACAAGAAGTGTGAATTTCAATAATACAGAGCATAATAGTCTACGTGCAGTCAAGCAGAAGTACTGAATAGAAATAACACCCGAAGGTGGTCCTACATAAATGGAATTCTGTCAGAACGTCTGATGAGCTCCTCGTATGCTACCAACGAACGCTACCTAATACCTGGAGGGGCGAAAAACATAAAACTGATTGGGTCAGCAACAATTCTTTTCAAAACCTTTCCTTTCAAAAGTTATAACCCCTCGCCATAAAACCTGTATAATTTCCCAGAAATAAAGTATATACTCATATATATATATATATATATATTGCTCAAAACCCGCTGGAAAATACGCATGTATGAAAGTATGCATATGCCATGCCAAAGTATCAACTGAATGCCAAAGCAACTCTGTGAATGTGATTGAATACTCAAATATCATCTCAGCCCTCGGTTGTATATAGCTCATATTAACTCATCAAATCATGTAACTCATAATCATCATAATCAAATCATATATATACCCTGCACACACATCAATACCACATCTAGTGGTCTGCACAATATCACTGATAATAAAGTAATATGCTCTAGTGCTACAATCACGTGAAGACTGAGCGATAAATCGCGGGTCACCTACGAGTCGAACCCACCTATAGTGGCCTATTCGACAGGACTGAGCACCTAACTTGGATCCAAGGCGAGCATGCGGTGCGGGAGGTGAACAACACGTGAAAGACTAAGCCCTTCTCTGGGCGTGAGCACTAATATCAGTGTGCAGGTTTATGAGCTCTAATCATATCACATCACATCACATTTCATCATTTGTTCACAATAACTAGCATATAAGCTTACCTGTCACTTACCTATGCGTCCTCGACACCGACATTAATATAAACAATCAATAATGCATAATTAAACAAATAGAAACTTTGCATGGCATTTTATATCGCATTTCATATCACATTTCATTTAAACTGATTTTCTGGGCAAAACTCATTTATATAGGTAAATACGGAAAAATAACTGCCCACTCACTGGTATGTAGACGGGTCGTAACCTCTGTGCCTAGCCTGGCTACGCTCGTCCTCTGGATAGGTCTCGCCTATATGAGAAGTAACTGAAATAACGTTAATTAACGCACATAAACGACAATTACTAATAACTTCTCATACGTAGCTCAATTTTGGCATATGAATATACCAACGAGACCTACATGACGTCACGAGCGTCGTGATATTTTTAAAATAATTTTACTGTAGCTCACGCGCCCCCACGCGCCTGACAGGGCACTGTGAAATGCGCCCCCACGCGCATGGCACGCGCCTGGTGCGTGTCGTCTTCAACCTTGGGTCGCCGGCGCCGGCCACCGGTCGCCGGAAACCTGCAACTCGCCATATCTCAACCATTTCTTCACCATTTCAACTCATTTTTCTTCCTACGTGCTCTAAATTAAGAGAGGAAGAGGGCTATACCTTCAAAAACCTCGAAAAAGCTTCGAATCACGACGGAGCAAAATCTCAAAAACTGGCCACTTTCGAACTGGGGTTTCCCGACGTCCAACTCGAGCCAACGATACACTCCAAGGTTCGTGAGGGTCTCATAAAGCTCCCTGTGAGCTTGGATTGTCCTAAAACAAAGCCAATAAAAAGTTGATGAATGGTACCCAAATCGGACCTCGGGTTTTCGACGTGAAACCGTACGAGTTATTACCTGAAATTGGTGTCGACGTGTTTGTATGGACCTCAGGAACACAATGGAGCTCTTTTCTGCGTCGATCCGTGAAGGTTTGGTGTCCTTTGGGTGTGGTCCGTACGTGAGGGAAGAGAGAGAGAGTGACGAGTTCAAGAGAGAGAGAGTGACGGGAAGAGAGAGAACGTGAGGTGTGTGTGTGTGTGTGTTCACTTAGTCACCAATCAAATTCGAGGACCAATAATTTGATTGGTTCCAATTATTTAGGGTAGTGCACCATTGGGCAATTTCACACATATACATACACACATGTCAATAATACCCGTAAGGGTATTTTCGTCCTTTCACGTCCCTAGTGACGTAAATGTCGGGACGGGTCGTTACAATCTACCCACCTTATAAAAATTTCGTCCCCGAAATTTACATAACCAAAACCATCTACTAGTACTCATAAAACAACCTCGGGTACATCTCTCTCATCCGATCCTCCGTTTCCCAAGTAGCTTCTACCACTGAATGGTTCCTCCATAAAACTATAACCAATTGCACTGTCTTATTCCTCAAAACCTTTTCTTTCCAATCCAATATAGTCACTGGCTCCTCATCATAAGTCAAATCCGAACTAATCTCCAAGGGTTGATGAGGTATCACATGTGAAGGATCTGAGACATAATGTCGAAGCATCGACACATGAAACACATTATGTACCTTAGACAGCTCTGACGGCAACTCAAGTCTATAGGCAACTTCACCAACTCGCTCGGTGATCTGGTATGGCCCAATGTACCTAGGACTCAACTTTCCTTTCTTTCCAAATCGAACAACACGTCTCTAAGGCGATAACTTCAAAAATACCCAATCACCGACCTTGTACGCTCTATCAGCGCAATGTCTGTTAGCTAGGCTCACCCACGAATGTAACTTCAGGTAATCCAGGACGATGAAAAGTCACTGATTTCCCATAACAATCAATTTTAGCATAATTGCAATGCAACCAATCTGTGCCTAAGATGACGTCAAAATCCACAATATCTAGCGGAGTGAGGTTAGCAGGCATAACCACATTCTCCACTACTACTGGATAACCTGGATACACATAGTCTACATAACACTTCTCTCCTCTGGGCATAGCAAACTCCAACTCATACCCAAGAGGTGAAGATTAAGGTTGTGTCAATTGAGCAAACGTATGAGAAATCATTGAATGAGTAGCACCACAGTCAATCAACACTTTAGCATAATGACCAAGAATATTTAACGTACCCATGATCAAATTCGGATTATTCTGAGCATCATGCAGTGGATTATTCTAAGCATCCTGCAGTGAAAGGTTGTTGATACGTCCCTGGTTCTGCTGCCTTCCTCTGCCTCTGCTAGCATGAACTCCTCGCCTCTGAGGATTACGCCCCTGTCCTGATTGACCATGCTGTCTCGAAGACCCAACTCCACTAGAAGTAGCATCAACCTGCTGAGCCTATCCTCCAGAATGCCATTGGGATCCACCTGCTGAGGCATATATCCTCCAGAATACTGCTGTGGAGGCATATATCCTCCAGAATACTGACCATAACTGCCCTGCTGATAGGGATCCTGGGGGTACTGGTACTGCCCCGAAGCATAAGGAACAGAATCTCCCTGATAGTGGTATGCACCCCCACGGCCCATCTGAGTATAACCACCATGTCCTGAGAACTACTGAGCTGAAGCTAGTGGTGGTAAATGAGGCTGCTGAGGTCTCTGCTGACCTTGATGACAAAACTTAGCCAGATGTCCATCCTGACCACAAGTATAACAACCAGTGCTACCTCTTCGACATTCTCCCAAATGTCAACTACTGCACCTACAGCACCAAGGTGCGTTTCCTCTGCCAAAATTCCCCTGTCTCTGGGCTCTGGAATCCCTGAAGAACCTACCACCTCCTCTCTGACCCGTGGAACTGAAACCTCCACTAGAAGAACTAGAATTAGTCCCACTACGCTTAAAGCTCTGAGTCTGGCGAGGTCCCTATGAGAAATGACCTTTGCCCTTATCCTTATTCTGATTCCCATTCTTCTCTTCCTCTTCACTGTCACTGGGCAAATTATCAGAATCCTCAATCTGCAGTAAAGCTTCATAAAACTCATGATAAGTGGCACAGGGTATCGCAGTCGCAATGGTACGCCATTTCTTCTTAGTGCCCAACTTAAAACGACGTAGCATCTCAACCGGATCAGCAGTAACTTCCGGATGATAACGAGATAGATCAGTAAACTTCATGTAGTACTCGTTAGCTGACAGCTTCTTCTGCCTCAAACCAGTGAATTCATGTTTCTTATGATCAAGGTAAGCAGGAAGAATGAATCTCTTATAAAACAACTGCTTAAACACCTCCCAATCTCAAGATTCTTCCTGGGGTAACTCATCAGCTAACTGTCCCCACCATGAAGCTGGTTCCTTTCCCAAAAACCATGAAGTCGTCTCCACCCATATGTCCAGAGATAGACTCCCCTGACTTTGCATCAGCCTGAAAGTCTTCTCAATATGCATCAACCACTTCTCTGAACCCTCGGGGCCTTCATTCCCCACAAAAGTGGTTATCTTCAAATTATGAACCGACTCCAGAGGGGTCCGCTGAGGCGGGCGAATAACTGACTAAATAGCACTCGCTATAGCTTCCCCTAACTGAGCTATGTCAGGAAAACTAGGTTGGGCTGAACGACGTGGCTCCCTACGAGGAGGCATAGTTCTAACAGAAACACCAAGATAATTAGAATACTCACACTGCCAAACCTATACTCTGATACCAAACGTGACGGCCAGCACGCCCTACCTTTGGGACGGGGTGTGTCATCCGCAGCATCATGCGACAATATGCATATTTATACTAATGTATATGCTCAATTATCATGCGTGTATGACATGGCATTTCAATCACATTTCACTTAAATATGTTTTATGGGAAAAACATCATGTACATATACATATAATGAAAACAAAAGCCCACTCACTGGTATGTCGAAGGGTCGTAGCCCTCTTGCCTTGAATGATTACGCTCGTCCTCGGGATATGTCTCACCTATATGCGAAACAACTATATAAACGTCACTTAAAGCACATAAACAACACAAGCTAATAACTTCTCATATATTGCTCAATTTGGGTATATGAATATACCACTGAGACCTACTCATCCTTAGAAACATCCCCATATTTTTAGAAAAAATTTTCGACCACCCACGCGCGGCCACGTGCTGGGCACACTGACGGCGTCAGCTAACGTCGTCAGCTATATACCGTGGAATATTCCGTTAAGTCCTAACGGAATCCGTCCAAACTAACTGACGGCGTCGAAATATTCCGTCGTCTCCTACCTCTGAACTCCGGTGACCGTCGCCGTCATCGGAAAACTGGAAATTTTTAAACTCCTTATTTCTCTGTCAATTCTCATCCAAAAAGCATGAAACTTGTCCCAAACTAAAGCTTATAAAATAAGGAACAAGATTTTACTAATTTTAAACTCCAATGATCACATAATCTCGCCGAAGAACCCTCAAAAGTCAGGCCAAAACTCGAAACTCACGATCCCGACGTCCAAAACCTTCAAAGGAACTACTCCGAGCTTCGTAAGGACTTTCTTAAGCTCCTTGTGAACTTGAAATTTCCAAAAGCACAAGATGTAACATTTGCATGAACAGTACCCCAAATCGAGGTTAAGATTTTCACGTGATATCGAAGGTTTTCTTACCTGAAAATGGTACCAATCGATTCGTCTGAGCTTCACGAACATAAAGGTGTGCTTAAATCCCTCGATCTGTCATGTTTGCAAGGGTTTTGGGTGTGTCCGTACGAAATGGGAGAGAGAGAGAGAGAGAAAAAGAAGTGATGTGTGTGTGGTCCAAAGGTAACCAATTACAAACTAAGGAAATCTTAGTTATAATTGGATCGAATTATTTAAGGCATAAAATAATTGGCCTAAAACTAAACCAATACACAAACACACACCTTTCACTCAAGGGTATTTACGTCAATTCACAACGTCAATAAATATTTTCCGGAACGGGCTGTCACAATCTACCCACCTTATAAAAATTTCGTCCCCAAAATTTACATAACCAAAAACACCCACTAGTACTCATAAAACAACCTTGGGTACATCTCTCTCATTCAATCCTCTGTCTCCCAAGTAGCCTTTTCCACTGAGTGGTTCCTCCACAAAACTTTCACCAATTGCACGGTCTTATTTCTCAAAACCTTCTCTTTCCAATCCAAAATCGTCACTAGCTCCTCATCATAAGTCAAATCTGGACTAAATTCTAAAGGTTGATGAGGTATCACATGTGAAGGACCTACAACATAATGTCGAAGCATCGAAACATGAAACACATTATGTACCTTAGAAAATTCAGAAGGCAACTTAAGCCTATAAGCAACTTCACCAACTCGTTCGATGATCTTGTAAGGTCCGATGTACCTAGGGCTCAGCTTGCCCTTCTTCCCGAACCTTACTACTCATTTCCATGGTGACAGCTTCAGAAATACCCAATCATCAACTCGATACACCCTGTTAGTGGCATGTCTGTCTGCCAAGCTTTTCTGGCGATCCTAGGCCGCTTTCAGGTTAGACTTAATTACCTTAACGTTCTAAGTAGTCTCATCCACAATCTCATGGCCCACTAGCACTCTTTTGCCAACCTTTGACCAACACAAGGGTGTACGACAAGCTCTGCCATAAAGTGCCTCAAATGGTGCCATCCCAATGCTAGAATGATAACTGTTGTTGTAGGCGAATTCCATTAAATCCAACTTTGCATGCCAATCATCACCAAACTGAAGCACGGAAGATCTTAGCATATCCTCCAAGGTTTGAATTGTCCTTTCAGATTGACCATCTGTTTGAGGATGATATGATGTACTATACAGTAATCTCTTACCAAGAGCCTCCTGAAAAGCTATCCCAAACTTAGAAGTAAATCTAGGATCTCGATCTGAAATAATACTCACGGGAGCTCCATGGTACTTCATAATCTTCGTGATGAACAATTCAGCTAATTTGTTCAGAGAATATTTTTCCCTCACTAGAATGAAGTGCGCTGACTTGGTAAGCCAATCTACAACTACCCAAATGCCATCATAACCATTCCGTGTACGAGAAAGCTTGTACACAAAATCCATAGTAATATTTTCCCATTTCCACTGTGGAACGAGAAGTGGCTGCATCAATCCAAACGGCTTCTTCCTTTCAGCTTTGACCTGCTAACAAACTGCACACCTACGGACATACTCTGCAATTTTCCTTTTCATACCTGGCCAATAATAAAATGGCCTAACGGTATGATACATCTTAGTACTTCCAGGATGCATCGCATAAGCTGAACAGTGTGCTTCATCCAAAATTGCCTTTTTTAATTCCTCATTATTTGGTACGTACATCCTATTCTCCTGCATAAGCATGCCATCCGTCTCTCTAACTCTGAGATCTTTCTTTTTCCCTTGATTCCTCAAATGAATTAGCTCTTGAATCTCTTCATTATTCATCTGAGTCTCGAGTACTCGATCAATTAATATTGGCCTGACTTGAAAATTAGCAAGTAAAGCTTCTTCTCGGTCTTCCACCCCTAACTTCACTCCAGTAGATCTCAAATCAGCTAGAAAAGGAACATGGCAAGCATAAATGGCATTCAGTCTAACTGGAGTCTTCCTACTAAGTGCATCAGCTACTACATTTGCACGACCTGGGTGATACTCAATCATGCAATCATAATCACTTAGCAATTCAATCCATCTTCGTTGCCGAAGATTAAGATCCCTCTGGGTAAAAAGATACTGAAGACTTTTATGATCTGTGAAGATCTTACATTTCTCACCATAAAGATAGTGTCTCCAAATCTTCAAAGCAAAGATGATAGCCGCTAACTCCAAATCATGAGTAGGATAATTCATCTCATGAGATTTCAATTGTCGTGAAGCATAAGCAATCACCTTACCATGCTGCATCAATACACAACCCATACCATTCAAAGAAGCATCACTATAGATCTCAAAATTACCATTATCATTTGGAAGTGCCAAAACGGGTGCATGAGTGAGACAATACTTCAACTGCTGAAAACTCTGCTCACAATTATCATCCCACTCAAACTTGACATCCTTCCTGGTCAATCTTGTCAGCGGTAATGCAACAAGTGAAAAATCTTTAACAAATCGTTGATAATAACCAGCTAGACCAAGAAACTCCGTACCTCGGTGACGGTTAGTGGTTGCTCCCAATTCTCAACAGCTGCTACTTTTTGAGAATCCACTTAAATACCTTAAGCTGATATGATATGACCCAAAAATGCTACTTGATCAAGCCAAAATTAGCACTTGCTAAACTTAGCATACAATCGGTGTTCCCTCAATTCCTGCATCACTAGAGTGAGATGTCGAACATGATCTGATTTCGACTTAGAATACACCAGAATGTCATCAATAAAGACAATGAAAGCTGATGGTGCATTCGTCAATCCAAGTATTGTTGAAATACCTTATTCATCAAACCCATGAAAGCTGCTGGCACATTCATCAATCCAAAAGGCATCATAAGAAACTTATAGTGACCATCACGATTTCTAAAAGCTGTTTTATAAACATCATCACTCTTAATCTTTAACTGATAGTAGCCTGACTCAAATCAATCTTTGAGAACACACAAGCACCTCAAAGCTGATCAAACAAATCATCTATACGCGGCAACGGATAACGGTTTTTTAAATGTTACCCGATTCAATTGCTTATAATCAATGCATAGCCTCAAGGTCCCATCTTTCTTCTTCACAAATAACATTGGAGCTCCCCATGGTGAAGTACGAGGCTGAATAAAACCTTTATCAACCAATTCTTGCAACTGGGTTTTCAATTCCCTCAATTCAGCAGGAGCCATTCTATAAGGAGACAAAGATATAAGATCTGTACCTAGAAGCAAATCAATAATGAACTCCACATCTCGGTCTGGCGGCAATCCAGGTAAATCATCAGGGAATACGTCAGGAAAATGCCTGACTACTCGCACATCCTCCACACTACTAGGAGAAACATCATTCAGCACCACATAAGCTAAATAATAGGAGCATATTTAGGCGACTTAGTTGGCTTGTTCTTGTGCATTTACGTTGTTATTTCTTAGTTATTTTAGTCTTTTAAGCCATGTTCGTGTGTTTTCAGGTTCTAAGGACAAAGTATGCAAGAAGGTGCATTTCGGAGCCTTTTGGAGCAAAATTGGGCTTGGAATGGATATCACATGCTTGGAGCAAAAGGAATGGACGAAATTGAAGATTTAAAGATGTTAGGATTCCTAATTGACGAAGGATTCCTAATCAACGAAGGATTCCTAATTGAAGAAGGATTCCTAATTGAAGAATGATTCCTAATTGGAGATGGATTCCTACTCAAACAAGGATTCTTACTTGAAGTAGGAAAGTTAAGCCAAGGTTTCCTATTTTGGTTTGACCTTTCCTAATCCTAAATAAGTTCCAGCAACATTGAAGGCCTCCTATGCATTTTAGGACACAAATTGAACCTTCCTTGCACTTAAACAACCCTTGCCGCACCCCTTTAGACCTTTCCTCTTCCTTGCCGTGCAAGGGAGAGTCATTCTTTCCTATTTCCTGCATTAAAACACATTCCCCTTTTAATTAAAGTCTCTGCCGCATATCTTAGCACTTTCCCTTAAGTTTTCTGATTTTATTTCCTCTTTCTAGAAGCTTTTGACTTAATTTCTGATTACCTAAATAAGTTAGGGTTTTAATTTCTGAAAACCTTAAATAAACTTCCTTTTTGCAGCCCCAAAATGATCCATTCATTCACCCATTCATCCATTCACGCCATAAATCAATCCACACCTTTTGCCGCAACTCCCATTCAACCTAAACACATTCCTGACCCCAAAACACATCCCATACACTTCACCCACCTTTGTGCCCCAGCAAGGAGAAAGAAGGAAGGACTCTTGGATGTTCGAGCTTGATTGTTGGAGCATTCTAGGTGTAATTCGTTCTATGTTTACAATGTTTAATTTCTTTTCCTTTCGTTTTGCTGTGAACATGAGTGGCTAAACCCCTATTGGCTAGGGGTGATTTCAAAGCCATGATTATGTGTTCAATTTGAGTTGATAAATTCCAGTTATGAATTCTTGAATCGTGAATGCAATTGGCTTAATTGTTTGATTGATAACTTATTTGTGTTTGTTGATTGAGGGTCAACACTTAATTGGCATGCATAAATCTGATGCTAAAGTATAAGGGAGTTTCACATAATCGTTACAAACTTATATTCACATGTAGTGAAGGTTGCTAGTCACGATCGCGTTAAGTTCAATTCCTAGCATGAGTGACATGATGTCATAGTTGCAAGTGCTTTGTCAATGCTTATGATTTTCATTGAACGTAATGATCTTTGATTGTATCTCCATTATGATGTCATGTAGGGGACTTTTGAAGAATGCTTTGGGTTGTCGAATGATGTCATCCAATCCAATAATACAAGGAAAATCTGAGGGTTAACTAGTGATGTCACGGTTAATTTGGGGCGTTGTCGTTCATAATTCAATGAAGGAGTAACTGGAAATCGAGTCATTTGCTTACATGTCATGTGTGGAGAAAGAGCCTCTAGCTAGCCCATCATCCATCTTATTCCCCAAATTCGTTTTCAAAGTTGTTTAGTTTTACAATCTGTTTTGTTAGTTTAAATTCGTCCAAAACAAAACCCCATTTTACTTTCTTGTTTCAAAGTGTTGAAAATCTGTTTTGTTTTTGTTTTTAAGTGTTTTGAGTTAAGCCATAACCTTATTTTCGTCCAAAATTGTGTTTAGTGTCAGAAACTGCCTAGTTAGTGTTTTTAGGCAGTTTTGAGTGTTTTTAGCTTATTTTGAGTCTTATGAACTTGTCTTGAGTCTTTTGAGTTTTTTCAAACGTTTTTAACTTTGTTTTAATGTTTTTGAGTCAGTTTTGAGGTTTTAGCAAGCCATCCTAATCCCCGGTCTAGAACGATCCTTACTTCCATCTTTACTACAATTTGACAACAAGAGGGTTTAATTTGTGTGCTTAACTTAATTCGCATCAAATTTTTGGCGCCGTTTGCTAATCCCCCGTTGTCTCTTTTTGTTTTATTTTCTTGTGTGTCAAGTTTAGATTCTGATTCTAGTTTGTTTTCTTTCATTTCAGGTACTAGTTTATGACTCGTAGTTCTCAAGCAATTCGTGAGCATATCTTGGATTTTGACGACGATTTTGAACAAACCTTGAGAAGGAAAAGAAAGAATCCAGAACCTCACCCACCTAGTTCAAGTTTTGAAACCGAGGTTGAAGAGCAAGAAGAGGCCGAATCTGAGGAGATAGAGGAGGCCGACGAAATACAAGTCATGGCAGCGGACAATCGAACAATCAAGGAGCTTTCTGCTTCGGGATTGGACAATGCCGCACCCCTATGCATCCAATACCCCACGACTGCTCAAGGAAAGACTGAGGAGTTCGAGTTGAAGTCAAGCTTGCTGCACCACATTCCAAAGTTCCATTGGCTATCCATGGAGGATCCAAACAAGCACGTGAAGGAATTTGAAGTGGTTTGTTCAAGTATGACCCCAGTCAATGTCGATGGCAGCATATTAATGATGAAAGCCTTTCCATTCTCACTTATGGACAAGGCTAAGGATTGGTTGTATGAATTGGCACCCGGAACGGTTACTTCATGGAAGAGCATGAAACGCACATTCTTTGAGAAATTTTTCCCAACTTCAGGAGTCATTCTCTTGAGGAAACAAGTTAGTGGCATCCAACAAAATCAAGGTGAATCGTTTCCAGCTTATTATGAACGTTTTAAAACTCTTGTTGCTTTATGTCCACAGCATCAAATGAAAGAGGAGCTGCTCATTCAATATTTCTATGAAGGACTCCTCCCCATTGAACGCCAAATGCTAGATGCCTCGGCGGGTGGTGCGTTGGTTGACAAGACTCCGGTGGCTGCAAAAACTCTAATTGCAAATAGAGCCCGTAATGCACAACAATATGAAGGTGTTGGGCAAAGAGACCTCCCACGGCAGCAAGTAAATGAGGTAAGTGCCATTTCTGATTTGCAATCTCAAATAACTAACCTTACTTCTATGTTTTCGCAGTTTATGGAAGGATGCAAAACGCAAGGAGTGTGCTCCAGTGTGTGTGGTGTATGCTCCATTCAAGGCCACCAATCTGAGAAGTGTCCTCAATTGATTGAGAATTGTGGATGGGAAAGTGCAAACGCCATTGGCTATCAAGGCCCAAATCAGCCCCGATATGATCCATATGCCAACATTTACAATCCGGGACGGCGTGATCACCCAAATTTCAAATGGAAGGAATCTCAACAACCTCAAGGAATTCGGCCAACATCCCCTGGGATATACCCAATGTTGGAGATATGCCCTGAAAGTCAATCTTTGGAAGAAACCTTTCAGGACAATGTCTATATATATAGATAACTTTAATACATCAAAAGGGCAAAGTCACTCATTAGGACTATCTCAAATAAACGATATACGTCCTAAATAGTGAATCCATGGACAATGGATCGATGAAAGAAGTAATCTAACGATGTTAGGCTGCAGAGACCTTCTTCACATAACCATGATGTCTAAAAAGGTTCCTAGTCATAGGATTGTCAGAGGGACACTGACAATACATAGACCAGTACATACTATGTCCCCTTCCAAGGTAGAAGGATGGCAAGTCTCATGACATTCGTGTAATGACACTAAGACAAGTATGTAGGTGCTCATTAAGGGAATGAGTTCACTGAATACAATCAAATGAGAGTACTTGCATGGAGGGCTACTCACATGTCAAGCAAGTAACTCTACTAGTTGGAATAATGTAAGTAATCCTTTGACTTGAGACATCATAGTTGTCTTAGGGATACGTTGCTGATCATTTGATAATGAGACATGATCACATCTCATCTTGGATGTGTTCTATGCATTGTTGGGGTCAATGATTTATTCTTAGAGGCATGTGAATGATCAACAAGGGATCTCTAATTTTCGTTATGAGAGGAAGAATACTCTAAGATATGATTTGGGAATCTTCGGCCGAAGTATCGAGCGTAATGATGGAAAGCGTTCCTATACGACTCAATAGAATCATATAACTTGATATGATCACATTAGGGGTTTGACATTAAGTATCCATACCCTAGTAATGTGATTGTGAGTATTGTGTTAGAGAAGGATCGAATTACATTGTAATTCCAATTGAATAGGTTCTCCGAACAAATTCTACATTAGCTTGGGTAGCCATGATATATGATTAGATGTCACTCATGGCTTGTGGGTTCTTCTAGATGATTAAACAAGTAGTCATCAAAGAAGAAGGAGAATTAAAAGTGAGTTTTGATTCACTAAGTGATTGGATAAATACTAATCAAATGGAATGGTACCAATCACCTCACTGCCTTGCTAATTAGAACCTAAAACGATTGTACACCGATGCACTCTTGTGGTGAGACAACTAAAGCATGATGGAGTTAATTAATTGGATTAATTAAGTGTTATGATTAATTAGAAAGTCTAAAGAAATCATAGAAGCGATAAAAGATCGTTTTGGGCTTAAAGAAAAGTTTGGGTTCATTCGGGCCCAAACCCATTGGGCTTTTATCCAAACATAGGATGACTTGAATTAATAAAAGCCCAAAGCCCAAACAACACAAAGGGGGCCAGCCAAGGATGAGGATAGAGAGAGAGGAAGTCAAGTTGTTGACTCACTTCTTTGACATTTATAAAGAAAGTTTAATGAAAAAGTTTCATTAGGGTTTTGTGTGTTCTTTTTCAACAAAAAGAGAAAACAAGTCTCTCTCTCTCTCTCTAAACACATATAGCCGGCCACCAAAGGGGAGAAAAAGCTAATCATCTTTTTCCCTTTTGGTTATTCCAACATCCATCTCACTACACTAGTGGGTGTGGATCTTTAGAGGTCTTCTACCTTGGAGAATAAAGGAGAATCAAAGGAGTTCCAAATCTTTCAAGGTGGAGGAAACAAAGAGGGAGGCTAGACTCAAGGAGTTCCAAGAACAAAGAGCTTGGAGGTGGTCCATCCTTGGTCTAAAGTCTAGATCAAAAGGTATAAAACTCAACCTTTACTTTGTTCTTCAACTTTTGGTTTGATGCAACTTATATGAACCTATGCTTCTTGAAGGGGATTTGCATGACTATAGCTTTGATAATATGTGTTAATATGCTTCCGTTGCTTATGTATATAAAATTAGAATTGTATATGCATGCTAGTTACTAGAAATCCCACATAAATCTCATTATTTCCCTTCACCCAAAGCCCTACGCGCCAACGCAACCTCAACCACAACCTACTCAAACTAATTTAGGTACATCCATGGATAATGATCAAGTTGTTCAATTACTAACCTCTTTGGTGCAGGGGCAGCAAAATCAAACCAAAACAATGCTCAGTCAAGCTAAGGAGGTGGATGAGTTGAAGAAACAAATGGGCCAAATGGCGAAGTTCATGGGGCAATTTCGAGAACAAGGCAAACTTCCTAGCTCAACCATTGTGAATCCAAAGGGAGGATTTGAATCTGCCAAGGCCATTACGTTGAGAAGTGGAAAAGAAGTTGGAACGGACCTCCAAGCATCAAAATCTGCCCAAACGGAGAACGAGAAGCTGCAACAAGAAGAGGATGTCCAACATACACCCACGACAAAGAAGGAAACAACCTTGCCGTGCATTCCTAGTATCCCTAAATCGTCCACCATAAGTAAGTTAGGTTCAAATTGTGTTAATTCTAACCTTATTCCATCTGATGCACCCTTTCCTCGCAGATTCATGCAAACAAAGAAGGAGGAAAGCGAAAAGGACATTTTGGACACATTTAGGAAGGTGCAAGTCAACATTCCACTTCTAGATGCAATTAAACAAGTTCCCAAGTATGCTAAGTTCCTGAAGAAGTTGTGCACTACAAGAAAGAGGGTTTCGAACAAAGAAGTGGTAAGAGTAAGTGAGAATGTCTCGGCCGTTTTGCAACGAAAATTACCTCCTAAGTGCAAAGACCCCGGCAGTTTTACAATTCCTTGTGTTATTGGCAATACTCGTTTTGAATCTGCCATGTTAGACTTAGGTGCATCAATAAATGTCATGCCTTATTCAATCTATGTATCTATGAACTTGGGTGAATTGAAAAATGATGGAGTGATTATTCAATTGGTCGATAGATCTAACGCGTATCCAAAAGGTGTTTTGGAGGATGTTTTAGTGCAGGTGAATCACCTAGTCTTTCCGACGGACTTCTACGTGCTTGAAATGGAAGACTCGAACCGTTCCCCTCCATTACCACTCTTACTTGGCCGACCATTCATGAAGACTGCCCGTACAAAGATAGACGCATTCAAAGGAATATTGACCATGGAATTTGATGGGGAAGTGATTGATTTCAATATTTATGATGCTATGCGATATCCTCACAATAATCACTCTTGTTTCGCTATTGATATAATTGACTCTTTTGCGCAGGAATTCCTTGATAATTTGAGTGAGGATGCACTTGAAAAGACCCTCACACAAGGCATTGGACTCAAAAATGAAGGGTTAGCACTTAGGTATACCCACGGCAACACCAAGGAAAACCTTGCCGTGCCTATTCAAGAGGAATTGGTGGAAATGGTTGCTGCCCTTGAGTCAAATCCAGAACATATTGGTAAGTTTCCTAACCAAATTTCACTTCTCGTTTCGACTAACAAGTTGCTTCCTTCCATAATCCAGCCACCTTCCCTAGAGCTTAAACCATTGCCTAGCCATTTGAAGTATGTGTTTTTGGGAGAACAAGAGACGCTGCCCATCATCATCTCTTATTCACTCACGGTACAAGAGGAGGACAAGTTGGTAAGAGTGCTTCGAGAATACAAAACTGCCATTGGGTGGACATTGGCCGATATAAAGGGAATTAGCCCAACCACTTGCATGCATCGAATACTCTTGGAAGAATACGCCAAACCATCTAGAGAAGCACAACGCCGACTCAATCCACCTATGATGGATGTTGTGAAGAAAGAAATCATCAAGCTCTTAGATTGTGGAGTGATTTACCCAAATTCTGATAGCTGTTGGGTCTCTCCAGTCCAAGTTGTCCCTAAGAAGTCCGGAGTGACGGTTGTGAAAAATGAAGAGAACGAGCTTGTGCCCACCCGAATCCAAACCGGTTGGCGAGTGTGCATCGACTATAGGAAGATCAATGCCATAACAAGGAATGATCACTTCCCTTTGCCCTTTTTGGACCAAATGTTAGAAAGGTTAGCCGGTCATGTGTTTTATTGTTTTCTTGATGGATATTCTGGGTATAATCAGATTGTTATAGCGCCGAATGACCAAGAAAAGACCACATTCACGTGCCCCTTTGGTACGTTCTTTTCTTGGCCATGCAGGTTTTTATAGGCAATTCATCAAGGACTTTTCAAAGATTGCACAACCCCTATGCCGATTGCTTCAAAAGGAAGTGGCCTTTGAGTTCAACAATGAGTGTGAAACGGCATTCAACAGTCTTAAAGAATCACTCACCTCGGCTCCCATCATCACTCCACCAGATTGGAGCCTTCCTTTCGAGCTTATGTGCGATGCATCCGACTATACATTAGGAGCTGTTTTGGGGCAAAGAAAAGACAAGCAATCGCATGTCATATACTACGCCTCTCGGACTCTAAATGATGCCCAATTGAACTATTCCACAACAGAAAAAGAACTTTTAGCTGTTGTTTTTGCTTTAGATAAATTTCGTTCATACTTAATTGGCACTAAAGTGATTGTATATTCTGACCATGCAGCTTTGAAGTATCTTCTCACCAAGAAGGAGGCCAAACCAAGACTGATTCGTTGGATGCTCTTACTACAAGAATTCGACATTGAAATTCGGGATAAGAAAGTGAGTGAAAATGTGGTGGCTGACCACCTGAGCTGTATGGTGCATGAAGATGACTCTCTCCCTATTTTAGAGACATTCCCGGATGAGCAATTGTTGTCCATCGAGGTAAGTGAACCATGGTACGCAGATTTGGTGAACTACTTGGTAACTAAACGTTTTCCAACCACTTTCACTAAACCTCAATGTGACAAACTTAAGAATGATGCACGATTTTATGTATGGGATGATCCATATTTGTGGAAGTATTGCCCGGATCAGATTGGTCAACGATGTGTGCACAATTCTGAGTTTAATTCCATTCTAGCATTTTGTCACTCTTATGCATGTGAGGGTCAATTTGGCACCCAAAGAACAACCCTCAAGGTGTTAGAATGTGGTTTTTATTGGCCTACATTGTTTAAAGATGCTCGAATGTTTTGTTTAACATGTGATAGATGTCAGAGAACATGTTTCATAGGTGCCAAGGATCAAATGTCGCAAACCCCTATCTTCAATGTTGAAATTTTTGATGTTTGGGGTATTGATTTCATGGGTCCCTTTCCTTCTTCGTATGGTTTCACTTATATCTTGCTTGCAGTTGATTATGTTTCCAAATAGGTAGAAGCAAAGGCTACCTGTACTAACGATTCTAGAGTGGTTGTAGATTTCATCAAAACTAACATTTTCTCTAGATTTGGGATGCCACGGGTGTTCATCAGTGATGGAGGCTCACATTTTAGCAATCGGACCATTGAGGCGCTGTTTAAGAAATACAATGTCAAGCATAAGGTTTCGACACCTTACCATCCTCAAACAAGTGGCCAAGCCGAAGTTTCGAATAGAGAAATCAAGCAAATCTTGGAGAAGACTGTTGAGCCAACCCGGAAAGATTGGAGCTTGCGTTTAGATGATGCACTATGGGCGTATCGAACTGCCTATAAAACACCCCTAGGGATGTCTCTATTTCGGCTCATCTATGGCAAGCCATGTCACCTACCTGTGGAACTAGAGCACAAGGCGCATTGGGCTGTGAAAACATTCAATTTAGACTTAAATGCTATTGGAATGCATAGAAAGCTCCAATTGAATGAACTTGAGGAGCTAAGGAACGAAGCATATGAGAATGCCCGAATTTACAAGGAGAAAACCAAGGCGTTTCATGACAAGATGATTCGGGGCAAAACATTCGCAATTGGGCAAAAAGTGTTGCTTTTCAACTCCCGTTTACGTTTATTCCCTGGTAAGTTACGTTCTAAGTGGATTGGACCTTTTGTTGTTACTAATGTTTTTCCATATGGTGCAGTTCAAGTCCAAAGCTTAAGGAATAAACAAGAATTCAAGGTAAACGGACATCGATTGAAGCCATACTATGAAAGTGCCGTAGGGCAGGTTATGGAGGAGATCTCTCTCCAAGCTGTGGGCTCCAATGGGGAGTGACTGAGTTCTTCGTCCGGCTGCAAGACGTTAAAGCAAGCGCTTCTTGGGAGGTAACCCATGCATTCAACAAATGAAGACCTAGGAATCAATCCAATTCCAGATTTGCGTTCCAAAACCCTTATCTTTGTTGTTGTTTCTATTCTGCCATGTTTAGTTTGTTTATTCGTTGTTTGTTAGTTAGTTTGTTTTCTGAGTTTATGCTTGAAACATTGAGGACAATGTTTGATTTAAGTGTTGGGGGGGGGTAACAAAGTGTTTTTGCATGAAATTCGTGGGATTTTATCACCCATTACTTCAAAAGTTGTTCCGTGCTGTTTTTAAGCTGTTTTGGTGTGTTTTAGTGTGTTTTGACATAAAATTCCGAAAATCTCATAAAAATTTGAAAAATTGTTTTGAAAAACCCAAAAAGAGTTGTTTTTGAGTTGTTTTGGTGTGTTTGTGTCTAGGGTACCTTCCAACACAACGATGAGGATTTGGTTTTTAATTGCATGACTGTTAAAGAGAGTTATAAACATGGATGAAAGTTTGACTTACTCTTTGGTTTATGCTTGGTTGTGGTTATAATTTATGAATTCACATGCAATCATAAAGAAAAAAAATCAGTTTTTGTAACATGCTTGAAGGAAGGAACTCAAATTAATGCTACAACCTTGAAAGACTTGAGCCTAAAACGTTCTTTGGAGAGTTAATATTATGTGCATTCTTGTTTTCTAAAGTCGTTGCATGATCTCATTATTATTTGCTTGGTTATTACTTAGATGGCGTTTCATCATTTAGTTCCAAATACTAGAACTCATGCCCTTTTCATTCAAAGCATGCTATTGATTTGCATAACACATATTCAAGATGAAGTTGTTTAGTTGCCACCACAGCCAAAAAGCCGAACCACCTACTTCATATGTTTTGTAGGTTTAAACCCCGTTTAAGTCTTGTTTAGCCTATGTTCTTTGTTAACCACATCATCCTTACTAAGCCTAGTTTAGGATTATCCATACCCTTGTTCTTAAAGGATAGTGAAGCATGAATTAAAATGAATTCCTTTTGATTGTGCTTTTGCAGAAAAACAAGTGTGGGGGAAGGGATTTGTGTGTGTGTGTGTGCCAAGAAAAAGAAATAAGGCATGGGTAGAAAAGAAAAGAAAAATTCATGGAAAATAGAAAGAAAAAAAGAAAAGTTGTGAAAAGAATGAAAAAAGAGTTGAAAATGATGAGAAAAAGAGTTCTAAAGTGTTGTTTGTTGAAGAAAGGGTCCAAAACATCAAAAATCTGACCCTAGAATGTGTGAATTATTCCCTTTGTGTTTAAAGTTGATTTCTGCATTCAAAAGTGAATTCTAAGTGTCAATTTCATTACTTTGCTTACTATTACTTTAAGAACCTTTGTTTTTCCTATCCTTTCTTTGTTAGCCATTACCCCCAAGCCCCGTTACAACCCTTGACTTCAATCTTGAGTGTTGTGTGTTTCAATTTGTGGAGTTTGAAATTGGTATGAGCATATGGTGTCACTGGTTCTCGCATCTAAGTAGTAGCATTCCATTCATAGATCATATCTAAACATGCTTATTAAATCCAGAAATTGCTTTCTTTGCTATAACATATGTGAGTACTAATTTTCATGTTTACATCAATCTTCTCACATATACCTAGTGTAGGGTGTGTAGTCAGAAAATCTGAGTGAAAATTGAGTGCATATCTAGTAAGGAATTGAGGGAATTCTCTAAGGTATGTTACTACATTCAAAACATCGTTTTAATTGGTTAAATGTGAACTAGTAAGAGGTGACTGTGATTAAGTATGGCTCAAGTGTTAAGTTGAATAAAACCTGTGGGAATGATGATTTTTAACATGTCATGTGCATTGGAAATCCCTGAGGCAAATGTTGGAAGGATTAGAATGTGTTTTGTTTACTTGGTTTTGTTTTGCTGTTTCGTTTTGCTGAGGACTAGCAAAAGCTAAGTGTGGGGGAATTTGATATGAGCATATTTAGGCGACTTAGTTGGCTTGTTCTTGTGCATTTACGTTGTTATTTCATAGTTATTTTAGTCTTTTAAGCCATTTTCGTGTGTTTTCAGGTTCTAAGGACAAAGTATGCAAGAAGGTGCATTTTGGAGCCTTTTGGAGCAAAATTGGGCTTGGAATGGATATCACATGCTTGGAGCAGAAAGAATGGACGAAATTGAAGATTTAAAGATGTTAGGATTCCTAATTGACGAAGGATTCCTAATCAACGAAGGATTCCTAATTGAAGAAGGATTCCTAATTGAAGAGGGATTCCTAATTGGAGATGGATTCCTACTCAAACAAGGATTCCTACTTGAAGTAGGAAAGTTAAGCCAAGGTTTCCTATTTTGGTTTGACCTTTCCTAATCCTAAATAAGTTCCAGCAACATTGAAGGCCTCCTATGCATTTTAGGACACAAATTGAACCTTCTTTGCACTTAAACAACCCTTGCCGCACCCCTTTAGACCTTTCCTCTTCCTTGCCGTGCAAGGGAGAGTCCTTCTTTCCTATTTCCTGCATTAAACACATTCCCCTTTTAATTAAAGTCTCTGCCGCATATCTTAGCACTTTCCCTTAAGTTTTCTGATTTTATTTCCTCTTTCTAGAAGCTTTTGACTTAATTTCTGATTACCTAAATAAGTTACGGTTTTAATTTCTGAAAACCTTAAATAAACTTCCTTTTTGCAGCCCCAAAATGATCCATTCATTCACCCATTCATCCATTCGCGCTAGAAATCAATCCACACCTTTTGTCGCAACTCCCATTCAACCTAAACACATTCCTAACCCCAAAACACATCCCATACACTTCACCCACCTTTGTGCCGCAACAAGGAGAAAGAAGGAATGACTCTTGGATGTTCGAGCTTGATTGTTGGAGCATTCTAGGTGTAATTCGTTCTATGTTTACAATGTTTAATTTCTTTTCCTTTCATTTTGCTGTGAACATGAGTGGCTAAACCCCTCTTGGCTAGGGGTGATTTCAAAGCCATGATTATGTGTGCAATTTGAGTTGATAAATTCCAGTTATGAATTCTTGAATCGTGAATGCAATTGGCTTAACTGTTTGATTGATAACTTATTTGTGTTTGTTGATTGAGGGTCGACACTTAATTGGCATGCATAAATCTGATGCTAGAGTATAAGGGAGTTTCACATAATCGTTACAAACTTATATTCACATGTAGTGAAGGTTGCTAGTCACGATCGCGTTAAGTTCAATTCCTAGCATGAGTGACATGATGTCATAGTTGCAAGTGCTTTGTCAATGCTTATGATTTTCATTGAACGTAATGATCTTTGATTGTATCTCTATTATGATATCATGTAGGGGACTTTTGAAGAATGCTTTGGGTTGTCGAATGATGTCATCCAATCCAATAATACAAGGAAAATCTGAGGGTTAACTAGTGATGTCACGGTTAATTTGGGGCATTGTCGTTCATAATTCAATAAAGGAGTAACTAGAAATCGAGTCGTTTGCATACATGTGATGTGTGGAGAAAGAGCCTCTAGCTAGCCCATCATCCATCTTATTCCCCAAATTCATTTTCAAAGCTGTTTAGTTTTACAATCTGTTTTGTTAGTTTAAATTCGTCCAAAACAAAACCCCTTTTTACTTTCTTGTTTCAAAGTGTTGAAAATCTGTTTTGTTTCTGTTTTTAAGTGTTTTAAGTCAAGCCATAACCTTATTTTCGTCCAAAATTGTGTTTAGTATTAGAAATTGCCTAGTTAGTGTTTTTAGGCAGTTTTGAGTGTTTTTAGCTTATTTTGAGTCTTGTGAACTTGTCTTGAGTCTTTTGAGTTTTTTCAAACGTTTTTAACTTTGTTTTAATGTTTTTGAGTCAGTTTTGAGGTTTTAGCAAGCCCTCCTAATCCCCGGTCTAGAACGATCCCTACTTCCATCTTTACTACAATTTGACAACAAGAGGGTTTAATTTCTGTGCTTAACTTAATTCGCATCATTAAATATCCCTGACAACCTTTCATTAACAACCTTTTTGCTCTCACAGTAGAAATAACGCCATGCCTCACCCCACTATGTTCGCCAACAAAAGTAACCTTGGGTAATCCAGGACGATGGAAATTAACTGATTTCTCATAGCAATCTATATTGGCACGATTATAATGCAACCAATCTGGGCCCAAAATCACATCAAAATCAACAATATCTAACGGGACAAGATTAGCTGGCATAACTATATCCTCTACCATCACTGGACATCCTGGATATACACAATCAACATAACATTTCTCCCCTGTAGGCATAACAAACTCTAAATCAAATCCTAGAGGCGTAGGATGAGGTTGCGTCACTTGAGCAAATGTATGAGAAATCATAGAATGCGTAGCACCACAGTCAATTAAAACTCTAGCAAAGTGACCAAGAATATTTAACGTACCCATAATTAAATCAGGATTGTTCTGGGCATCCTGCAATGTCATGTTATGGATACGTCCCTGATTCTGTTATCGTCCACTACGACCTCTACTAGCTTGACTATTTCTTCCTTGCACTCCACGGCTCTAACTTGGCTGACCAGGTTGTCTCGAAGATCCTGCACTACTGGAAGCAATCTCTACTTGCTGGGGCTGTTCTCCCTGGTACCACTGAGATCCACCTGCTGAAAATTGAGGATTCTGCTTATAACCCCCAGAATACTGAGGATATCCATTCTGGTAATAAGGATCCTAGGAATACTGATATGGTCCTGAAGCATAAGGAGCGGTACCACCCTGATAGTGGTAAGCACCACCTTGACCCATTTGACCATGAGTACCAGACCCTGAAACTTGCTGGATCGGTGCTGGTGGTGGCAAAAAAGACTGCTGAGGCCTCTGCTGATTCTGGGGACAATTCACTGCTCTATGTCTCATCTGCTCACAAGTAAAACATCCACTGCTGCTCCGCCTGCACTCTCCAAAATGCCTATTATTACACCTGCGGCACAAAGGAACATTTCCTTTACCAAAATCTCCCTGCCTCTGAAATCTAGGACCCCCAGAAAATCTACCTCCTCGCCTTTGGCCCGTGGAACTAAAACCTCTACTAGAAGAACTCGAGCTCATACCACTTCTCTTAAAACTCTGGGTCTTGTGAGGTCCTTGAGAATACTGACCTTTACCCTTATCATCCTTCCTTTGATTTCCATCTTTTTCTTCTTCCTCACTCTCATTGGGCATATTCTCAGAATCCTCAATCCTCAACAAAATCTCATAAAATTCCTGGTAAGTAGCACAGTGAGTAGTGGTCGCTATAGTACGCCATTTCTTTTTAGTACCCATAACAAAGTGACGTAGCATCTCAACCAGATTAGCAGTAACCTTCGGATGATAACGAGACAAGTTAGTAAATTTCCTATAATACTCATTTGCTGACATCTTCCCCTGCCTCAAATGAGTAAACTCTTGCTTCTTACTATCAATATAAGCTGGAGGAACAAATCTTTTCATACATAATTGCTTGAAAACTTCCCAATCCACAGCTTCCTCTCGAGTTAACTTGGATTGACGAATGCGCAAGCAGCTTTCATCTGCAGCTTCCTCCCGACCTAAATCAGGGCGTGCTGGCAGTCACGTGCAAGTGACGTAACCATAAGCACAGTGCAGAAGCGAAGATTAAGTGTGAAATACACAACCAAAGCATAAATAGTCTAAGTGCAGTCAAGGAGAACAAAGTACTAATTAAACAACACCCAAGGGTGATCCTACATTTGGTGAAATCTGTCAGAACAGCCCTGAAGCCCTCGCAATGCCACCAATGATAAATCCTACTTAGTACCTAGAGGGGCGAAAAACAGAAAGCGTGAGTGGGAAAAAACAAAGCTTTTCAAATTCATTTCTTTCTCAAAAGGTTCTAACCCCTCGCCGTAAAACCTGTATAGTTTTCCCAAAAAATAATATATGTAAATACATATATCAAATCATGCTCAAAAAATCAAAATCCGCATATATATAAAAATGCCATGCATATGCCATGTCCAGTATCACAAATAAACATATGTAAGCCAGGTGATATAATTAAATGCATATAATCAATCTAGCCGGGAGTCACCTAACGTGACCTGTATGGCATCTAGAGCTCATCTATCTAGCCGGGAGTCACCTCTTGTGACCTGTATGGCTCAATCATATATCTCAATCATCTAGCCAGGAGTCACCTCTTATGACCTGTACGGCTCAATCATATAATTCAATCATCTAGCCGGGAGTCACCTCTTGTGACCTGTACGGCTTCTAGAGCTCAAACATCTACATCATCACCATTTACAACCACTAACATCATAATGTACTCACCTATGGCTTACCTAGGCCTCTGCAGCATCATGCGACAATATGCATATTTATACTAATGTATATGCTCAATTATCATGCGTGTATGACATGGCATTTCAATCACATTTCACTTAAATATGTTTTCTGGGAAAACCATCATGTATATATACATATATTGAAAACAAAAGCCCACTCATTGGTATGTCGAAGGGATGTAGCCCCCCTGCCTTGAATGATTACACTCGTCCTCGAGATAGGTCTCACCTATATGTGAAACAACTATATAAACGTCACTTAAAGCACATAAACAACACAAGCTAATAACTTCTCATATATTGCTCAATTTGGGTATATGAATATACCACTGAGACCTACTCATCATCAGAAACATCCCCATATTTTTAGAAAAATTTTCCGACCACCCACACGCCGCCACCCGCCGGCCAAGGCACGGCCCTACGCACCTCCACGCGCCAGGCACACTGACGGCGTCAGCTAACGCCGTCAGGTATATACCGGGGAATATTCCGTTAAGTCCTAACGGAATCCGTCCAAACTAACTGACGGCGTCGGAATATTTCGTCGTCTCCTACCTCTGAACTCCAGCAACCGTCGCCGTCGCTGGAAAACTGGAAATTTTTAAAATCCTTATCTCTCCGTCAATTCTCATCCAAAAAACATAAAACTTGTCCCAAACTAAAGCTTATAACATGAGGAACAAGATTTTACCAATTTCAAACTCCAATGATCACGGAATCTCACCGGAGAACCCTCGAAAGTCCGGCCAAAACTCGAAACTCACGATCCCAACGTCCAAAACCTTCAAACGAACTACTCCGAGCTTCGTAAGGACCTTCTTAAGCTCCCTGTGAACTTGAAATTTCCAAAAACACAAGATGTAACGTTTGCATGAACAGTATCCCAAATCGAGGTTAAGGTTTTCACGTGATTTCGAAGGTTTCCTTACCTGAAAATGGTACCAATCGATTCGTCTGAGCTTCACGAACACAAAGGTGTGCTTAAATCCCTCGATCTGTCACGTTTGCAAGGGTTTTAGGTGTGTCCGTACAAAATGGGAGAAAGAGAGAGAGAGAGAGAGAGAGAGAGAGAGAGAGAGAGAGAGAGAGAGAGAGAGAGAGAGAGAGAGAGAGAGAAAGAAGTGATGTGTGTGTGGTCCAAAGGTAACCAATTACAAACTAAGGAAATCTTAGTTATAATTGGTTTGAATTATTTAAGGCATAGAATAATTGGCCTAAAACTAAACCAATACACAAACACACACCTATCACTCAAGGGTATTTACGTCAATTCACAACGTCGATAAATTTTTTTCCGAAACGGGCTGTCACAGTAATAGTGACTAACATCAACGTAACATCACATAACCCAAGGACCAGGATAGGCAATTATAGCCTGGGGGTCTAACTGGGCTCCCCTATAGCCCAATGGGCTTAGACAAGCTGGAGGAGATTTTAATGGGGGAGAGGATTTAATCCACTATTCCCTAGGGGATAGCATCACGCTGGAAGTGCCTTTAAACGGCTCATAAACTATCCACATGATAAATATGATCTAAAAATTGAAAGTAGGACGTTGAAGAGAGAATTGGTTATTTATAAAATTTTAAAGCAGTATTACCTAATATAAAAATTCAAGGTAAATTGGCTCTGGCTCATAAGTTCATAGGGTAAGACAACCAAAACCTCCAAATCAAATAGATTTTTGTCTTAGTTGCTTTATTGCTTCCTCAATGTATTGTGAAAATATTAAGTATCACATTTTCCCCAAAAAGTTAAAGAAAAAATAGAAGATGTAAGTAATTGTGGAAATTAAACCCAACGAATAATATACTCATAGCATTGAAGCCATGTCCCTTTTTCTTGATTCAAAATTACATGGAATAAAGTGACTACTCTAATCAAATCAAATCCTTTAATACTAAACAAGGCCAAATAGAGAAATATCTAAATCATAACTTGATATTGATGACGCAGCCAGTTATAGTTGCACGCCTGGGATGCCAAACCACAAAACCATCCTTCGTGGCCGATCAAGGTGACATTTTTTTTACAATGTGCATCGACGACTCCAAAAAGAAACTGATAAGGAACCAACTAAGGTCATTTCCAACCGAGCCTGTCATAGGGTCATAGGCCAAAACAAAGCTCGTTTTGACACAAAACTCATCGGATTTGGATCCTCGCTGGATCCCCTCCTTGAGGATCCTAGGAATCAATGCACGTGGACCGTTGATCAAAAATCGTGTGGTCACAATTTTTTCCTTTTCTATATTTTTCACGCAAAACGAGGCTACTTTACTTTCAAAAATAAAAAAGCATTTAATTGTGACTGCATGATTTTTTATCAACGGTCTACGTACGTTGATCCCTAGAATTCCCAGGGAGGGGATCCGGCAATGATCCAAATCCAAACTCATCTCCAATAGAGGGCTGAGCCAAAAAAATTTGGGACCCACTAGGCCAAAATATAGCCAAATGGCCAAAAGGCTGGCCAAACATAGCCAACCCTGAAACTTGGGCTTAGTTGTGCTGTTAGCTGACGTCATGCAGTGACACAGCCCGTCCCAAGGAGGGTGTGCTGGCCGTCACGTGAAAGTGACGTAACCATGTGCACAGTCCGGAAGCTAATAAGATAAATAGAAATACATCTACATAAAAACCAACTACAAGCCGTACTAACCAAATAACGTGCTAGTGAGAGTCTAAGTGTATAAATACACATTCAGAGCAATAAGAACGTCTAGTTGCAGTCAAGGACAATTACTAAGATATAACACCCGAAGGTGAAATCCTACTTTTGTGAATTCTGTCAGAACACCGTTGGATCCCTCGTGACCACCAAAGCACTGCTACCTAGAACCTGGAGGGGCGAAAAACAAAACGCGTGAGTGGGAAAAAACAAATCTTTTCAAAACCTTTTCTTTTTTCAAAGGTTCTAACCCCTCGCAGTAAAACCTGTATAATTTCCCAGAAAAATAGCATATATACATATATACTCATAAATTCAAAATCCTACCAAAAGTAGTGAAATGCAAGGTATATGCCATGCCAAATATATCTTATCAAATCACATAAATATATCAGGTGAAATAACTTATCACAGATGATAACATGTCCACCGAGTGATCAGCTCGGCTGAACTATAGCTCATAATCAATCTCATCATTTCTCATCATCACATATATATACAAATCCTGCACACGAGTCGAACCCACTCAAGGTGATCTATTCGACAGGACTGAGTGTAAATAAATATGCTCTAGTGCTACAATCACGTGAAGATTGTGCGCTAATCGCGGGTCACCTACGAGTCAAACCCACTGAAAGTGGTCTATTCGACAGGACTGTGCACCTAACTTGGATCCAAGGTGAGCGTATGGTGCGAGAGGTGAACATCACGTGAAAGACTATGCCCTGGCCCTGGGCGGGAGCACTAACATCGGGGTGCAGGTTTATGAGCTTTCAATACATCTCACGTAATCATAATTTCATATTAATCATTCTCTATCATCAATATATACTCACCTGATACTTATCTGTGCGTCCACAGCACCAATTACCATTATATATAGCTACTAAGGCGTGAATAAAATAGATATATACTTTGCATGGCATATCATATCGCATTTCATATCACATTTCACTTAATTGATTTTCTGGGAAAAAATCTCATTTATATAGGTATATACGGAAAACAAAAGTCCACTCACAAATAAGTCGAAGGGTCATAACCCCCGAGCCTCGATTGATGGTGCTCGTCCTCAGGCCTTGCCTATATGCGTAATAACCGAAAAAATGTTATTTAACGCACATAACCAACAATAGCTAATAACTACTCATACATTGCTCAATTTGGGTATATGAATATACCACAGTGACCTACTCATCCTCAGAAACATCCCTATATTTTTAAAATATTTTTCCGGTCACCCACGCGCCGCCAAGTGCACGGCCACACGCGCCGCCAGGCGTAGGGAACCCTGACGGAAACCCTAATCTCCGTTAGGAATATTCCACGAAATATTCCGTTATATACTAACAGAAGTTAACGGCGTTACCTGACGCCGTTAGGAATATTCCGTCAACTCTGACGGAATATTCTTCCTTCTTCTCCGATGCACCTCGCCGGCGACCGCCGTCCGCCGCCGTTTGCAACTTGCCGGAAAACTGGGAAAATTTCAAAACCTTATATCTCGGCCATTTCTTAACCAAAATTCATGAAACTTGAACCAAATGAAAGCTCTTGAAGAGTAGAACAAAACCTTACCACTTTGAAGTCCCAAAATCCATGGAAACTCACCGGAGAAACCTCGATAATCCGGCCTAAACTTTGAACTTGTCGATCTCCACTTCCCGACGTCCAAATTGCCTCATTTTTCTTCTCCGAGCTTCGTGAGGATGATCTAAAGCTTCCTATGGCTTTACAATCTTCTAAAAATCATGCATTTACATGTGCATAAACAGTGCACAAATCTGGGTTTCGGGTTTCTCACTATCCCAACATCCTCACGTCCAACAAAAGGTACCACTCGACTCGTACAGGCATGAGGAGTACGATGGTGGTCCTAAAAACTTCGATCTGCAACTAATTGAAGGGCTTTGGGAGTTTGTTCCATACGGGAGAGGAGAGAGAGAGAGCACGGGAGGGTGAGAGAGAAGGTTTTTGTGTGTGTGTGTGTGTGGTCCTCACACTAACACCTCACCAAAACCACATTTTACAACACCAACCAACAAAAATGTCTAAGTCCTCTAAAATCAAATAATTAAGGTTGCTAAATGTAACCTTAAAGTTCAAATGCCATAAAACGATCGAGGGCATAACCGTCCTTTCACGTCAGCGATAATAATTTCTTGGGACGGGTTGTTACAATCTACCCACCTTATAAAATTTCGTCCTCGAAATTTGCATAACCAAAAACATCCACTAGTACTCATAAAACAACCTTGGGTACATCTCCCTCATCAGTTTCTCTGTTTCCTAAGTGGTTTCTTCCACTGAATGATTCCTCCATAAAATCTTTAACAAATATACTTTAGACAACTCTGATGGCAACTAAAGCCTGTGAGCAACTTCACCGACTCACTCGATGATCTTGTAAGGTCCGATGTATCTAAGGATTATCTTGCCTTTCTTCCCGAACTTTACTACTCATCTCTATAGCGATAGCTTCAAAAATACCCAATCATCAACTTGATACACTCTGTCAGTGGCATGACTGTCTGCTAAACTCTTTTGCCGATCTTGGGCCACTTTCATATTAGACTTAATAACCTGAATGTTCTGAGTAGTCTCCTCCACTAACTCAGGGCCCACTAAAACTCGTTCACCAACTTCTGACCAACCTAAAGGTGTACGACAAGATTACCATATAACGCCTCAAATGGTGCCATACCAATACTCGAATGAAAACTATCGTTGTAGGCACATTCCATCAAATCCAACCGCTTATGCCAAGCGTCACCAAACTGTAATACTGAAGATCTCAGCATATCCTCCAAAGTCTCTCGAAACGTTATCCTAACTTAGGAGTAAACTTGGGATCACGACCCGATACAATACTCACTGGAACTCCATGATACTTAAAGATCTTTGCTATAAACAATTTCCAGTTAATCGATTTAAAGAATATTTCTCCCTCACCGAAACCAAATGAGCTTATTTAGTAAGCCAATCAATTATCATCCAAATCCCATCATAGCCATTCTGAGTACAAGAAAGCTTGTATGCAAAATCCATAGTAATATTTTCTCATTTCCACTGCGGAACGGAAAGTGACTGCATCAATCCAAAAAGGCTTCTTTCTTTTTGCTTTAACCTGCTGACAAAGGCAGCCTATTTACATACTCGGCGATTTCTCTTTTCAAACCCGGCCAATAATAAAATGGTCGAATGGTATGATACATCTTAGTTCTTCCTAGATGCATAGCATAAGCTGAACAATTTGCTTCATCCAAAATTTCTTTCTTTAATTCTTCATTATTTGGCACATACGTCATGTTCTCTTGCATAAGCATGCCATCTGATTCTCTAATTCTGAGGTTTTTCTTTTTCTCTTAATTCCTTAAATGAATTAGCTCTTGAATTTCCTCACCACTAATCTGTGCCTCGAGCACTTGATCAATTGATATTGGCTTGACTTGAAAACTATCCAATAAAGCTTCTTTTCGATCTTTCACCTTAAGCTTCACTCCAGTAAATCTCAAATCCGCAAGGAGAGGAAACATGACAAGTATCCAAAACATTAGTTCTCACTAGAGTCTTCCTACCAAGTACATCAGCCACAACATTGTATGGTCACCCAGGTTGTACAATCATAATCACTAAGCAACTCAATCCGCCTTCGTTGCCTAAGATTAAAATCCCTCTGAATAAACAGATATTGGAGACTCTTATTATCCGTAAAATCTTGCAATTCTCACCATAAAAATAATGTCTCCATATCTTCAAAGCAAAGATGATAGCCGTTAATTCCAGATCATGAGTAGAGTAATTCATCACATGAGGTTTCAATTGCCGTGAAGCATAGGCAATCACCCTACCATGTTGCATTAACACACATCCAAGACCATTCAAAGAAGTATCACTAAAGACCTTATAATTACCGTTATCATCTAGGAGTGCTAAAACAGGTGCATGAGTGAGAAAATACTTTAGCTGCTGAAAACTTTGCTCAAAATTTTCATCCCACTCGAATTCAACTTCCTTTCTTGCCTACCTCGTCAGTGGTAAGGCAATGACTGAGAAAATCCTTAATAAACCGTCTATAATAGTTTTCTAAGCCAAGAAAACTCCGAACCTTAGTCACGGTTCGTGGTTGTTCCAAATTCTCCACCGCTGCTACCTTTTAAGGATCCACTTAAATACCTTGAGCAGATATCACATGTCCCAGAAATGCCACTTGATTCATCCAACATTGGTATTTACCGAACTTGGCATACTACCAACGTTCCCTCAATTTCTTTAATACCAATTTAAGATGTCTAGCATGGTCTGCTTTCGACTTAGAGTACACCAGAATATCATCAATGAAAACAATAACAAACTTGTCTAGATATTGCTGGAATACTTCATTCATCAAACCCATAAAAACAGCAAGTGCATTCGTCAATCCGAATGGCATCACCAAAAACTTGTAATGACCGTAATGGGTCCTGAAAGTTATCTTAGGGACATCCTCACTGCTAATCTTCAACGGATAATACCCAGACCTCAAGCCAATCTTTGAAAACACACAGGCACCTCTAAGCTGATCAATTAATCATCAATGCGCGGCACTGGATAACGGTTCTCAATCGTTACCTGATTCAATTGCCTATAATCAATGCATAACCTTAAGGTCCCGTCTTTCTTCCTCATAAACAAAAATGGGGCTCCGCAAGGTATCGTACTAGGTTGAATGAAACTTTTATAACCAATTCATGCAACTGAACCTTCATTTCCCTCAACTTTGGAGGAGTCATTCTATAATATAAGATCTGTACCTGGAAACAAATCAATAGTGAACTCCACATCTTTGTCTAGCGGCAATCCAGGTAACTCATCTGGAAATACAACAGGAAAATGTCTAACCACCTTTACATTTTCCACACTACTCAGAGTAGCATCATTTAGCACCACATGAGCTAAGTATCCTTGGCAGCCTTTCGATAACCATTTCTTTGCTCTCATAACAGAATAACGGCATGCCTCACTCCACTTTGCTCAACCACAAAAGTAACCTCTGGTAATCCAAGACGATGGAAAGTAACTGATTTCCAGTAGCAATTTATCTTGGCACGATCATAAAGCAATCAATCTGTGCCTAAAATAACATCGAAATCCACCATATCTAACAAAATAAAATTCGCTGTCATAACTACATCTTCTACCATCACTGAACACTCTGAATAAACACGATACTAACATATAATGACCTCCCTGATTACTTGCTGAACGAATCCCAACGGATAAGTTATTAATATTACGGTCTGCAGCCCGGGATACCAATAACTCACTGTTGTTTCGATAAGTAAGTAACAATTCCTGAGGGTGTAATATTACCATCTTGCCCCTCATTGGGAAATACATATATACGCCTCAATCGTGCTCATTCAATACTTTCTTTACAACATCGTCAAGAACATATGATTTCTGCATCACAATCAATAAACTCTAGCAAAGTGACCAAAAATGTTTAGCGTACCCATAATCAAGTCCGAATGATTCTGAGCATCTTGCAATGATACCTGGTTATATGTCCCTGGGCTTGTTGTCGTCCCCCATTACCTTTATTAGTTTAAATACCTTACCTTTGCTCACCATGGCCTATCTGACCATTACTAATAGATCCAGGAACCTGCTAAATCGGCGCTAGTGGTGCCAAATAAGACTGCTGGGGCATTTATTGGTTCTGGGGACAATTTGCAGCTCTATGTCCCATTTATCCACATGTAAAGCATCCACTGTTTCCTGCCTACACTCTCCAAAGTGTCTGGTATTGCACCTACAGCACAAAGGTACATTTCTTCTACCAGAGTCACCCTGCCTCTGAAATCTAGGACCTCCAATAAATCTACCACTTCACCTCTGACCAGTGGCACTAAAACCTCAGCTTGAAGAACTGGAACTAGCTTCACTTCTTTTGAAGCTCTGAGTCTTTCGAGGTCATTGAGATGACTGACCTTTACCTTAGTCATCTTTCCTCTTATTCACATTCTTTTCCTTCTTCTACTTTACTGTCACTGGGCATAATCTCTTCAATCCTCAACAAAATCTCGTAAAACTCCTGGTAAGAAGTACTATGAATAGTGGTCGCCACAAAACGCCACTTCTTTTTAGTACCCATCTTAAAACGACATAATATTTCCGCCGGATTAGCAGCAACATCTAGATGATAACGAGACAAGTCCATAAACTTTCTGTAATACTCATTCGCTATCGTCTTTGCTTGTCTCAAATTTGTAAACTCTTACTTCTTACCATCAATATATGCCGGAGGAATAAACCTTTTCTTAAACAATTCTTAATCAGTTGTTTCTTCCGGTGACATCGTATAAGACTACTGTCTCCACCAGGATATAGATTCAATACTCAGAAACCAAGTAGTTGTCTTGACCCACCTTTCAAAAAGAAGATTTTCTTAACTTGCATCATATGAAAAGGTCTTTTCAACATGATTAAGCCATCGCTCTGCTCCCACAGGTTCTTCATTTTCCCATAAAATGATTTAGCTTCAACTTATAAACAGTCTCAAGAAAAGTCCTTTGGATAATAGACTGAATCACAATAGCAATAGCTTTCCTTAACTAAGCTATATCGGGAAACTAGGCTCATCTGAACGACGTGACTCTCTTCGAGTCGGTACAGTTCTAACAGAAGACACTAAGAAATTCTCAAGATATACAGGACTGCAACCTAGCTCTGATACCAACTGACACACCCCGTCCCAAGGAGGGTGTGCTGGCCGTCACATGAAAGTGACGTAACCATGTGCACAGTGCGGAAGCTAATAAGATAAATAGAAATGCGTCTACATAAAAACCAACCACTAGCCGTACTAACCAAATAACGTGCTAGTGAGAGTTTAAGTGTATAAATTCACATTCAGAGCAATAAGAACGTCTAGTTGCAGTCAAGGACAATTACTAAGATATAACACCCGAAAGTGAAATCCTACTTTTGTGAATTCTGTCAGAACATCGTTGGATCCATCGTGACCACCAAAGCACTGCTACCTAGAACCTGGAGGGGCGAAAAACAAAACGCGTGAGTGGGCAAAAACAAACCTTTTCAAAACCTTTTCTCTTTTCAAAGGTTCTAACCTCTCGTCGTAAAACCTGTATAATTTCCCAGAAAAATAGCATACATACATATGTACTCATCTCAACTCATAAATTCAAAATCCTACCAAAAGTAGTGATATGCAAGGTATATGCCATGCCAAATATATCTCATCAAATCACATACATATATCAGGTGAAATAACTTATCACAGATGATAACATGTCCACCGAGTGATCAGCTCGGCTGAACTATAGCTCATAATCAATCTCATCATATCTCATCATCACATATATATATATATACACAAATCCTCCACACGAGTCGAACCTACTCAAGGTGGTCTATTCGACAGGACTGGGTGTAAATAAATACGCTCTAGTGCTGTGATCACGTGAAGACTGTGCGCTAATTGCGGGTAGCCTACGAGTCGAACCCACTAAAAGTGGTCTATTCGACAGGACTGTGCACCTAACTTGGATCCAAGGTGAGCGTATGGTGCGAGAGGTGAACATCACGTGAAGGACTATGCCCTCGCCCTGGGCAGGAGCACTAACACCGGGGTGCAGGTTTATGAGTCTTCAATACATCTCACATAATCATAATTTCATATTAATCATTCTATATCATCAATATATATTCACCTGATACTTACCTGTGCGTCCACAACACCAATTACCATTATATACAACTACTAAGGCATGAATAAAATAGGTATATACTTTGCATGGCATATCATATCACATTTCATATCACATTTCACTTAATTGATTTTCTGGGAAAAAATCTCATTTATATAGGTATATACGGAAAACAAAAGCTCACTCACAGATAAGTCGAAGGGTCACAACCCCCGAGCCTCGATTGATGGCGCTCGTCCTCAGGATAGGCCTCACCTATATGCGTAATAACCGAAAAAATGTTATTTAACGCACATAACCAACAATAGGTAATAACTTCTCATACATTGCTCAATTTAGGTATATGAATATACGACAGTGACCTACTCATCCTCAGAAACATCCCCATATTTTTAAAATATTTTACCAATCACCCAAGCGCTGCCACGCGCCGGCAAGTGCATGGCCACACGCCCGGCCACGCGCAAGGAACCCTGACGGAAACCCTAACCGCCGTTAGGAATATTCCACGGAATATTCCGTTATATACTAACAGAAGTTAACGGCGTTACCTGACGCCGTTAGGAATATTCCGTCAACTCTGACAGAATATTCTTCCTTCTCCTCCGATGCACCTCGCCGAAGACCGCCGTCCGCCGCCGTCTGCAACTCGCCGGAAAACTGGGAAAATTTCAAAACCTTATATCTCGGCCATTTCTCAACCAAAATTCATGAAACTTGAACCAAATGAAAGCTCTTGAAGAGCAGAACAAAACCTTACCACTTTGAAGTCCCAAAATCCATGGAATCTCGCCGGAGAAACCTCGATAATCTGGCCTAAACTTTGAATTTGTCGATCTCCACTTCCCGACGTCCAAATCGCCTCATATTTCTTCTCCGAGCTTCGTGAGGATGATCTAAAGCTTCCTATGGCTTTAGAATCTTCTAAAAATCATGCATTTACGTGTCCATGAACAGTGCACAAATCTGGGTTTCAGGTTTCTCACTATCCCGACATCCTCACATCCAACAAAAGGTACCACTCGACTCGTACATGCATGAGGAGTACGATGGTGGTCCTAAAAACTTCGATCTGCAACTGATTGAAGGGCTTTGGGAGTTTGTTCCATATGGGAGAGGAGAGAGAGAGTGTCTGAGAAAGAGAGAGAGCACGAGAGGGTGAGAGAGAAGGTTTTTGGGTGTGTGTGTGTGTGTGTGTGTGGTCCTCACACTAACACCTCACCAAAACCACATTTTACAACACCAACCAACAAAAATGTCTAAGTCCTCTAAAATCAAATAATTAAGGTTGCTAAATGTAACCTTAAAGTTCAAATGCCACAAAACGATCGAGGGCATAACCGTCTTTTCACGTCAACAATAATAATTTCTCGGGACGGGTTGTTACATGTAGACTTTTTTTTTAAGACCGAATTAAAATTCTTAATTTTTTTCTATAAATACCTTAGCTATTTCTACACCATTTCTCACATCCTTTTCACCCTTCCGTACTATCTTACCTCATTTTAATGTCTAAGTTGATAATATGCAAGTAAAATTAAAATATTTAACAACATCAAACTTAAAACAATATTTAGCGACAAGTGGCCTTTAAAATATGTCCGGAAACCTTATTTTAATATAATAGTTTATTCAATTAACCGATAAAGTTAAAGAACAAACTTAAAATAATAAATTATTGAGGGGGTTAAAAAATAGCCCCCTTTGGTTGGTGATTGTATATAGATATGGCTGGGGGTTAATCGTAGCCCCTTCGGTTGGAGATTGTATATAGATATGGCTGGGGGCTAATCGTAGCCTCTTCGGTTGGAGATGGCCTAATGTCCATGCTACCATCAATTTGGTCTACAACACCATCAACAAAGTTACCTAAAAAAAAAAGAAGCTAAGTAGACTAAAGAGGAGCCGACAACACGTGAAAATAAAATTAAAATACTTATTAGGAGAGACTCACAGATAACCTCATCAAAGAGGCACTTATGGATAGAAATCCTAAAAGGAAAAATAGATCTGCACAATTCATGCTTTCAAGTAAGAGAAACACTAGAAGGAAGAAAGCGACAACCACCAACCCCAAGCCAGAGCAAGAGGTCAACGACTATGAATATATTAGATCTAGGGTTTTAAAATGGTACTACAATTATCATAAAGTGAGTGAGATTTATGAAAATGAATGTACCTTTTTAACATACAAGCCCTTTATCCAAAGGGATTCTCATTTTTGAGTAAAAATGGATTTCAATTTTTCTTACAGAACAAAGTATTCGTCAATTTCTTTGAACTCAATTAGATGTCTTAAATATTTTCGATTTGGGTAATATTTTGCAAGGATGATCGATGAGGTACAACTTGAAAAATAGATGGTTCAAATCGTTAAATTTCAATGGGGTGTGGACCCTATTTCTAAACCCCATTTTTATGTTAAAAAAAAATGAAGATCCCTTCCCCTACAAGCTTCCTTTTAACATAAAGCAATGACCCATAATAAAATGTTAGATTAAAAACAACAAAGCTAGATAAATAATTTATGCAATCTCTTTAATTCATGCATGATTCACTTTTCTCAACTTAAGAGCCAAAATTTAACCGGGACGTGCACAAAGTAAAAAAATTGTACGAAAAAAAAAAAAACAATCCCTTAACAGCATGTTTGCTTACAAGAAACAAAATTTGAATCGTTTTTATTAGTCTATTTGTTCCGTATACGAAATATGGTATGAAAATAATTTCATTTATTAACTTTCTCGTGTATTTACAAACACATACAAAATTAAAATATCTTTGTTTCCCCTTTAAATCTATAATCAAATACTAAAATTCAAGAAGCATGTTAATTAGGGAGGCCAAGTTGATCCCATTTTTTTTCCTACTTCCCTTAATTTAAGTTGTCTGATTTCTTCTTTCTTCTGTAAGTAAAGATACCCTAAAATTAATAGATTAGGACAGCGGGCACCCAAATTTTTTTTCACACTTTGCAGGGCCCCTTTCGTAGTGTATTTCAACAATCTAACCGCCTATTTTTTAGATCTCCTCTCAAAATCATGTCTACAAAAAATTACCCAAATTCGAAACCGTATTTGTTAGTTTTTTTCACTACAAATGAATGTCTTAGTGGTTTTGGATTTCTCTATTTTTTTTTTTCAATGATGATTTATGAATGATGAATTGAAATATAGACTATTCGGATATTTAAAAAAGTTATGAAGTGTTCCCTATAAAATGTTTGTCAAAATGTCTGTCAAAAAATGAGAGTCTCCAATCTTAACTCAAAACTGATATAGCAATTTGATTTGATTTAAGGTGGTTTCAAACCCAAACCAAAACAAATATAGACCAATTGTAGTTGGAACCAAACAACGAAAGTTTAAAAACTGAACGAACCCTCTATAAATGATGAATTTAATGAGGAGCTATGACATAAATTCAGTTCAAATCCTCTTGAATCAAGTCCCATAGGCAATAGTTGCAAGAGAAGGAACAATTAAAACGATTCAATTCCTCGTCCCATAGTTGCATAAACATAAACACAGAAAGGGATGGATACCTCTAAATTACCCCCTTAAACCCTAAACAGTGCAAAGCTTGAAAATATGAATGTGAGAGAGAGAGAGAGAGAGAGAGAGAGAGACGCATGGCAGAGTACAGCTACGAAGTCGTTAATGCTTAAGATGGAATTAGGTAATGTACACACTCATGCGTGCAGTGGGCATCAGAATTGCAGTTTAGCGCTGCATATTGATACTATTATAGCGTGATATTATATTTCTTGGTCTTTGCCTTCTCCTTACGTAGGCGGCTGCAACATATTACATATAATCTCTATATATATATATATATATAAAATAAGAGAGAGAGAGTACATAAAAAGACTGATTGATTGACCATGTATTGTCCCATCAGAAAGGTCGTGATGATTATCAAGGATTAAAAGGCTGTCAATCCTCCTTCTTCCCAATTGATGTCAAGATCCCACAAATTTATAATCTCTGCACGCACCCCACGCGACTTTTTCTTTCACTTTTACCCGATATTTAAAACATTTGTATCGGTAAAAATGTTAATATGCATATTTATAAAAATATTAATAGATATATTGAATATCGATATTGATTATTTTCGCTGAAAATAATGAAAATTTAAAATAAAAATTTTATGGATTATCAAATATTGGTTTAGACGAAATATAAATGCTTATTTGATATTTAGCGTATGTGTTAGAAATATGAACTATATTGTCGATTTTAGCTTAAAAACGTTTAGACTTCACCTCTCATTTTCAAGAAAATATCCACCGTATTGAATAAATTTTAAAGCATTGCTTTTACCCAATTTCAATGGGGACTGGAGTGTGGAACACACTTTCATTCATGGTGTGTGAAACTGGAAATTTCCCATGTCATTTTTTCAAAATTTTGATTTAATAATACAAAGGTAACCATTGTCTCGTATTGTCTTTCACATTGGAATAATTGCTCTCCTATCTCCTTTCACCACCAGTGAAGCAACAAGACGCCCATATGTATGTATAACCCTGACCCTAACCCTAACCCTAGCAGCTAATTAGCTCCTACAACAACACAAAAAGAAAGTGGATCGAGGTGGGGAAGACGATCAATGAAAAAGAAAACCCCAATCAGCAATCAGCTGGGTTTTTGGGCAGCTTTACTTGCAAAGCTGTTTGATGTTTTTTCTCCACTTCTCCATCCTAAAAGCATCAAAAGATCTTGTTTTGCAGTCTATCTAATCCCAAATTGGACATTGGACATTGGATGTTGTGTTCCCAATCCCATACTCTATTATTAGACTGATCATAACTTCACAAGCTTTTTAGTTATGATATGGACATTTGTTGGTTCTAGCTAGGCTTGTAGCTCTTGGACATGCATGTGCGATGAGTCAGAGATGAGAGTGCATTACGTTATAGAAAATGATAACAAGAAGTCTTTGTTTTTTTCCAACATTTTTTAATTTTTAATCGTCAGGTTTAATAAATCAAACAGAAATAATCTATGACCATTATTAAACAAGGTGAGAAGAGCAAGAAAAAAAATAATATATGATTATTATTTTTCTTGGATCATCTCCAACTCTTTGGTTAAAACTTAAAATTTTTAATCTAGAAACAATTTTTGTACTCCATGAAACTCGTTAGAAACTTAAAATTGTCAGGATAATTTTTTTCTTAAAGTAACTTTAAATAAAAAAATATTATTATGTGGACTACCCTAATTTAATTTTATGAACATTTAAACTAAAAATATTTAGATTCCGATAAATATTGAAAAATCACTAAATCGGCACTATCAAACTTGAGAAACACTATAAAAGAATATGAAACACATGAAATTTGACACATCCCGACCCGGAATATCCACAAAGACTCCGAATCGAGCTGTGCTGGCCGACACCTGAAAAATGACGAAGTCATAAAGTGCGATAGAATGTAACATGTGAATAAATTTAAACCTAAAAGCGCCTAAGTACACGAGTGCGCCGCGAGCGGTCATGGACCCCTTTTCACACGTGACGCAGAGCAATAGTAAAATATAGTGAGGTAATATAATGATTATACCAACACAAAAGCCACCTATACTAGGAAGTGCCACTAATCCTCGTCGATACGGAAACTTTGCTACTAGAACCATGAAACATGTATGCATTCCCAGAATATAGCACGCATAATATCTATATCTCAAAAGCCATAATCAGCATAGCAAAACCACAATATGCCGTGTCAAATATCTCAGCAAAGAATAAGTAATTCAGGTGAAATAAATTCATGAAAAGTAATATGTCAGCCGGATCCACCTATTGTGGCCTGTACGGCTGAACCCATATCTCATCAATCAACGTATGTGCTAACATTGATCGATGATATATGGGTTCAGCTGTACAGGCCACAATAGGTGGATCCAGCTGAAAAGGGGTCTATAACCGCTCGCGGCGCACTCGTGTACTTAGGCGCTTTTAGGTTTAAATTTATTCACATGTTACACTCTATGGCACTTTATGGCTTCGTCACCTTCCAGGTGTCGGCCAGCACAGCTCGATTCGGAGTCCTAGTGGATATTCCGGGTCGGGGTGTGTCAAAATTGTTTTTTTAATTATTTTCGTTGTTGGATTTAAATTTGAACCGTTAGATTTTTTTCTTACCGTTGAATTTGATCATATTAGTTCTACACTGCTGGATTAAAACATATATGGTGGGTCAGCCCACTAAATTAGAGAGAATTATGGACTAAATTTGTCCCATAAATGAGTTTTGGGCTAAAACACATATTTGACCCAAAGGTTGGAGCATCTTGGGGTTAAGTTTAAAGCCTAAAATTTGAATTTTAGTCTAAGGTTGAAGTAAGTCTTACATTACATATACATGGTTAATTCGTTTTTGTATTATTTACTTATTTGTATTTTCAGTAGACCTAACATTCGTGTCATTTTTGTGACATACATGATATCTTAACGGGTTATGTTGTGTAACACCCGTTAAAATAAACGAGTAATATAACCTGATCCAAAATGGACTAATTAATTATCAAGTAATATGACCCGACCCATTACTGTTAAGGAAGATATATTTTAAATCAATAAATAATGAAAATGAAAAACATAATTTGACAAAAAAAAAAATTGAAAACATAATACTAAATTTGTATATGTATATCACATTGTCACATAAATATTACTTCAAAACATAAAGACAACATTTGTCTTTTAAGTATTACATACCCCTAAAATAAGAGTCTAATGAAAAAACATTAGTACATTACTACAAAATACCAAATGTTCAAGGATATGCAAAATGAAAGGAGTTACGTTTCAAGGTTGAAGAAACCTTACACGCTTTTGACAATAAAACCCTTCAATTTTCATCAATCACCAAGGGAAATGATATTGTTTATTTTGAACTCCCTTAAAAATACTATTTATGAGGGTTTGTATGATTTTAAAAATTCAAACGATGATGTACCCATCCTCAAAGCTTAGAGGATGCGATCTTGAGCGTTTGCATATTATTTCACATTTTTCGCACTTGTAAATTAATTATTATATTTGTAATGTTTTTGGTATTTTTAAATTACTTGATATTTTTATTTTTTTAATGTGTTTTATAATTTTTTTAATCTCACTCCTATAGTCTACTATAAATAAATAAACTTAATTTTTTTGAATTTATATAAAATAATAATACAATAATTCATATTTTAATATACAAAATATACATATACACTCTAGCTATTGTATTTTATAGTAAGTTATTTTAAGTAGTTCAAAAAATTAAAATCATCAAAATAACTTGTTTCTTAATGTGTCCAAACGGGTTACCCGTGTGTCACTCTCATGTAAACTTGTTAAGAACTCGTTATTAACAAGTTCTTATCATGTGACCTGATTAGTTATCTTGTCGATCCAAAATCTATTATTTTCGTGTCGTTTACGTGTAGTATTAACGGATCGTGTAAGAAATTATCAGGTTTAATTTTCAAAGCACCAAATCAGTAATATGAATTATAAAGTAAATAAATGCTGAAAATGTCGTTGCCATGTTGGTCAGGACTCAAGAATTGTTGCATGGTAGAGTCACTTTCTAAATGATTACTATCTTCCTTTCCATTGATTCCTTCATTTGCATGAAAGTTTTGCATGTTAACTTATTCAAATGTGAAATCATATCATCTTGTATTAACAAATTTCTATGCAGGAATATAGTATCACTGCATCTGAATTAATTGAAAGAGGGAGCCCCACAGAGGCACATAGACATAGTTATAGTTACTATGGCCAGAGAATGATGAAAGATCAAAAAGACAAATTAGTAAGGATTGCTATTTAGTCAAACAAGCCTTTTGTCCACAAGTATTCATTGCACAAACTCAACCCGTTGCAATTACATAGCAGTAATTGACATAGATATTGAATGGACAAAATTGAACACAAAAGATTAATAGTTGTAGAAATCAAATTTAATCACAAAAATACGGTTAAAAATATTCAAACACTGAATACTAAATAGCATTAAAATTGGACTCCAACTATTATGTTGGAAAACTCTCTCATTTCTCTCTCTCTCTCTCTCAAAAACTTGACAATCGCAGTAAAGCTAGCAAAAGCCCTTTTTATTCCTTTCTGAATCAGTTTACGTAACTGAGAGGGTAAAAGATGTGAGACAGATGAGAAAGTCAGAGAAACAAGGCATGGATGGTAAGTCACACTCACTCATCACTCACTCATGCTTTTCTCTGTACTTACTACTCCTTCCTCTGAGATCACCTGTCACCATGCACATATATATCTGATTCTCTCTCCCTCCCTCCCTCCCTCCCTCCCCCATATCAACTGTCACCATGCACATATATATCTGATTCTCTCTCCCTCCCTCCCCCCCTCCCTCCCGTAATCACTTACACAGCAGATTCTATTCTCCTACACTCGTAAATCCTTCGTGGTTTTTGGGTCCACTAGTGACTAATCTGATACCCTTTTTGACCATTTGCTTCCAACTAAACACGTATTTGGGATGTCAGTCTCTTCTGTTTCCTTTTTTCTTTCATTTACCTCCCTTCTCCTCTTCTCACTCTATATGTAGGTGTATATATATTTACTAAAAATATGACTTTACCCTCTAAAATTCAAGTTTCTTTACATAAAATTCGACGTAGTCTTTTTATCTGAATAAAACCCAATGATTAGGCTCCATATAAGCAAATTCATTAATTTTGTTTGCCTTTACACATTTTGCATCTTTCAGATGCCTAAAATACCCCTAGTTACAGTTTTGATGTAGACATTTAATTCTATTCATATTTGAAGGGAGAGATTAATGAAAAAATATGTATTAATGTTTAAAATCATTGCATTAATATATCAAAACAAAGTGTATGTTAAGGCAAAAAAGAACTAATAATGTTATACTTTCTTTAAGATTTCGTAATTGTTTTTCAAATTTGCATAAAATAGATAATTTTAATTTAATCTTGTCATTAAATGAAAATCTGAAAGAGCACTATAATGTAACATCCCACATCGTCCAGGGGAGTGATCCTTAAATGTATATTCCCATCCCTACCTAACACGAGGCCTTTTGGGAGCTCACTGGTTTCGAGTTCCATAGGAACTCCGAAATTAAGCGAGAAGGGGGCCAGAGCACTCCTAGGATGGGTGACCCACTGGGAAGTTGCTCGTGAGTTCCCAGAAACAAAACCGTGAAGGCGTGGTCGGGGCCCAAAGAGGACAATATCGTGCTACGGTGGTGGAGCGGGCCCGGGAAGTGGTCCACCCCGGGCCGGGATGTGACAATAAAATAATTTACCTATATTTAAAAAATATAGGTAAATTATTTGGACATGTGTATTAGTAATAAATTTGCCCTGTATATGTAATGATACATGCAAAATAATTTACTCCAGGGTACCCTCTTGGATGATTGTATGTCGTCTTCTTCACATTAATAAAATCGCTATCGTTTCAACTAAAAATAAATAAAATTTACTTATAAAATAAAAAATGTTATTTGATTCAAAATAAATTTATCTATATTTTATATAATAATATGGGGAAATTATTGCACACATATATATTAGTAGTAAAATGTGCCCAATATATATAATAATTGTCACATCCCGGCCCAGGACGGATCACTTCCTGGACCCGCTCCACCACCGTAGCACGATATTGTCGGCTTTGGGCTTACCATTCCCTCACGGTTTTGTTTTTGGGAACTCACGAGCAACTTCCCAGTGGGTCACCCATCATGGGAGTGCTCTGGCCCCCTTCTCGCTTAACTTCGGAGTTCCTACGGAACCCAAAGTCAGTGAGCTCCCAAAAAACCTCGTGCTAGGTAGGGATGAGAATATACATTTAAGGATCACTCCCCTGAGCGATGTGAGATGTTACAATAATGCATGAAAATAATTCACCTACAAATAAAGGAAATTTGATTAAAAAATAATATATCTACTACTTTTTGTTTATGAATTTCAATTTTTTTTTTTATATTACAGACATAATGTACCTACAATATAATTTACCTATTGTTTAATTGTCACATCCTGACCCGGGCACAGCCACCTCCCGGGCTCGACTACACTGTAGCACGATATTGTCCGCTGTGGGCCTTCCCCACACCCTCACGGTTTTGTTTCTGGGAACTCACACGAGAACTTCCCAGTGGGTCACCCATCCTGGGAGTGCTCTCACACGCTACTCGCTTAACTTCGGAGTTCCGATGGAACCCGAAGCCAGTGAGCTCCCAAAAGGCCTCGTGCTAGGTAAGGATGAGAATATACATTTAAGGATCACTCCCCTGAGCGATGTGGGATGTCACAATCCATCCCCCTTAGGGGCCCGACGTCCTCGTCGGCACACTTCTGGCCATGGATTGGCTCTGATACCATTTGTCACATCCCAGCCCAGGCGCAGCCACCTGCCGGGCTCGACTCCACAGTAGCATGATATTGTCCGCTTTGGGCCTTCCCCATACCCTCACGGTTTTGTTTCTGGGAACTCACACGAGAACTTCCCAGTGGGTCACCTATCCTGGGAGTGCTCTCGCACGCTACTCGCTTAACTTCGGAGTTCCGATGGAACCCGAAGCCAGTGAGCTCCCGAAAGGCCTCGTGCTAGGTAAGGATGTGAATATACATTTAAGGATCACTCCCCTGGGCGATGTGGGATGTCACATTAATCTTATAAGAAAATAATGTATCTACTGTTTTATTTTTTATTTTTTTTTGTCGAATATGTACTGTTTTGTTTTAATGGAGATAATTTGTCTTGGTTTAATTTTTACGAAATAATTTAGGCGTTGTTTAACTTTACGAAAATAATGGAACTACTATTTTAATTTACCTACAAAATAAATGCTATTTGATTCAAAATTAATTTACTTATATTTTACATATAAATATAGATAAATTATTTTTAACAAGCATATATGATAACAAACAAAAAAGGCCTAATGTATGTAATAATCTACGTAAAATAATTTACCTACAACATAAAAGAATATTAATTGGTTCTTTGTTGTTTTTATCAAACAATATTATTATTTGATGCAAAATAACTAAGTGTACAAAGGATGTTTTTTTCCATACGAAAAATGTGCCCATAATTGTTTATGAACATGGCTAAATTAATATATATATATATATATATATATATATATATATATATATATATATATATATATATTCCTAATATTTATCATACAAGAAAGGTAAAATTTCCATATGGGGTTAATTGCTAATCATAATTAGGGTGAGTAATAATATTAATTGATATAATTAGAGTTTTGTGGCATAAGTTGTAAATATGTGATAATAATTGGTTACGTATTTGTCTACATGGTACTCTATTTGAAATTTGAGTTTTATTTGGATGTTTAATATTATGTGGGTTTTTGTTTGAAAAATAGGAGTTTCAAGGACCTTTTTCTAAATAACCCATATATATTGATATATATAACCTCCATCCATCTCTTCAGGAAGAGTACAGCAACCATGTCTTGTTTCCCTTTTACATCACTTCGCAGCATCCACACCTTGACAACCCTTCAATCTTCAATGCTTGTCTTTTCTCTCCAAACATGCTCTTGCTCTCTTCTTGTCAAGAATATGAACTTGCTATCAGTTGATGATCAGTCGTTGCCAACTTCTTGGAGCCAATACCACCGCCTTTGGCTTCCACCACAACTGCAGAGCGATGCAGCCAGCGTTTGATCTTTCATGGTGCTATCCTACCTGAGCTTCTCTATTTATTTTATAACTTGTTTTTCTTTACCAATTTCTCATCACACGCTACCTCATTGATTCAGCCCTTCTTCTACCTTTTGTATTCTTTCATCTCTTTCTTGACCTTGCAAGGCTTTTATGTCTTTCCAAACCCATTCTTACCATCCTCCGTTGCCTTCTTTTGTTGCGTTTACTTTTTGACCTTTGTCAACCCTCCCATCTTATCTATTCTTGTCTATCCCTCTTGAGCTTTATTATTTTGTAATGCTTGATTTTCCCAATAGGCCTTAGTTTTATCTGATTTGTATAATTATCTCTGGACTTGTACTGTACTTTTGGCTTGAATATATTTATCTGAAGATGATTATGTTTATTAACTTTCATTTTTTTTAGCTTAAGAAATTTGTTTATGTTCTTCTTAGTCCATAATAATTACTAGCAAAAACCCTAGCTGTCACATCCCGGCTCGGGTTCAACCAATTACTGGGCACGCCTTCACCGTAGCACAATATTGTCCGCTTTGGACCCGTACGACACTCTCACGGTTTTGTTTCTGAGAACTCACATGAGAACTTCTCAATGGGTTCCTACCACATCCTCACGGTTTTGTTTTTGGGAACTCACACGAGAACGAACTTTCTAGTGGGTCACTCATCATGTGAGTGCTCTTACGCGCTACTCACTTAACTTCAGAGTTCCAATGGAACCCGAATTCAGTGAGCTCCCAAAAAGCCTCACGCTAGGTAGAGATGAGAATATACATATAAGGCTCACATGATCCACTCTCCTGGGCGATGTGGGATCTCACAATCCATCCCCTTAGGGGCCCGACATCCTCATCGGCATACACGCGGCCAGAGTTAGGCTCTGATACTAGCAGATAATGCATTTTCCTTATTTTTTCAGGATGTTTCATCTGAATATTTCATACGTAAAAGCAGTGTTGCATGACCTTTTGGTCCAAACTGCAATGTCAGAAATTTAATTACTAATTTACTATCATTCCAGACCTTATTTTGGTCGAAAGCCTAACTTCTAACTGAGGGTTTAAGAATTACACATTCAGAAATTGGAATAACCATACAAAATTAAGCAGCAGGAATATTCAAACTGCCTTAAACCAACGTTTAAATCAAGATCACAAGAAATTATTATCTACCCTGAGAAAAACGTCAAATTTGGACGGCTTATCTATCAAAGGGAAGTAATTTTGTAATCCCTTATGACTTTTTGCACTTAAATTTTGTCCATTAATTATTCTTTGATTTATTTCTCATAACTTAAAAAAAAATAAAGTGATTGTAAACACCTCAAAAAAGGGGTGCATACGTCATTCCCGTTATCAAAATGCCCTCTATGCTTTTGCAAAAGTGATTTACAGTAGCTCACATTCTTGGAGGACTCAGCAGCTGAACACAACAGCCCACAGCTCACATGCCCTTGACAAGGAATTAAAAATAAGGATTAATTTCCCAAATCTTTTTTTTAATACATTTTCAATTGAAGATTGACTCCAATCAAGTAATCCTAATTTAAATCAATTAGGGATAATTATTTCATTATCTCAAGATATTATTTCCTATTAAATATCTGGGGAATATTTAGAGAATATCTCTTCATTAAACACTATATGGCCGATCTTATCCCTATAAATACCCCATATTCTACCAAATTTTCAGAGCTTTTGCAACCCTAAAAAAGCCTTGCGTGAGGCTTAGGTCTTTGATCAAAGATGTTGATTGTTTTGCAGGTGCATTTTCGTCAAGACTGAAGACGGTGAAAATTTGCATCGACAAATTGGTGCTTTCATTGAGAGTTGATAAAATACTCGAAGAAGCCTCTCGCATTTGTTTCTTGAATTTTCTATTACGTTGAATTTCTCACACGTATCAATTAATTTTTCCTAGAAAAGTTTCTTGATCAATCCCTGGAGAAAGGATACAGTGGTAGGAAATTCAGAAACTACGACGAACGGAACCCCGTATGTGCGAGGACTTGGACTGGAGAGTGGAGATGAGGACATAGCCCCACGACAGAGGTCCTCAAGGCTTAACGCGATGGCAAGAGATTCCCCACCATTGCAGAGCCACACCACAACCATCACCACCGTGACCTAGCAGCCACGGCAAGGCCACCAGCCCACAGCACAAATTCCACCGCCGCTGCCCTTGCAGCGCCATATCCCTCCAAACCTTAGGTAGGAGGCCCATGTCCATTTCCAAGCCCACGAGCATGAGGCCCAAAACTTGGCAGCTGCCACAGCAGGCCCAGGGCAGGAGCCCCAGCCCATTGCGATAGCAGGCCTTGCTACACAGTAGGCCCAAACCTTTAGCCCAGAACGCAGCAGCTGCTACCAGCCAGCCAGGTAGCTCAGTAGGCCCAAGCCTAAGCCAGCCATGCAGTTCAGTGGGCCCAAGCCCGAGCCACCTAGCCAGCAGGCCAAGATGTGGCAGCCCAACGGCTATGAGGGCCAACAGCCATGCAGGCCCAATACGAGCAGGCGCTGGTCCAACGCACCCCGCAACCCACTCCGACGATCTGGCCCACGACCTAATCCATTATGTGGCCACCTTCAGCGATCCAGATTTCGACCATAGGTCTCGTAATCGATTCAGGGTTACTTACACCCCACTTTTGTGCAGGAATGCCCGCTTTGGGCTTAAGTTTTGTACCTGCAGTCCATTATGCTTCCACCACACATGGAGACGCCTATTATCTAGACTCTTTCAATCCAAATGGCGAGCACCACAGCAGACCACCTTGGTGAACTAACTCCTTGAGCGCATCGAGATGCAGTGCACTCCAGATGAGGTGTGCATTCGAGGTTGGGTCTACACTCAGACAAGCACTCAAGACATTCCAGGTGAAGCGTCCACACAAGGCTAGGCCCACAAGGAGATCCTCCAATGAGGCAACGGAGTAGGCAGCATGACGCCCAAAGAAGAGCACGAGAGCAGTCCAGCTCGAGTTCCACTGGCAGCCCCCGCCAAGAGCGACGGCGAGCACATGGTTAACCACGTGCACCGCAATCGCGGCACAGACGAGCAAGACATGCCGAAGAGCAACACAGACCAGCAGGTCAACACCGAGGGCAGCTGGAGGCTTCGCTGCCCCACCAAGCTCAAATCCAAAAAGAAGTACAAAGACTCGTAGCAGAGTAGCTGCGCGGATTCCAGCGCATTGATACTACCGACGATGCCATTCGAAGAGACATGGCCAACCTTAGCAGGTCACCATTTGTAGACGAGATCGAGCAGACGGAGCCACCGCGGAAGTTCAACCCGCCACATTTCACCTTGTTTAAAGGAGATGAAGATCCGGATAGACACTTGATGCACTACCGAAGTGCCATGACCCTCTACGCCAACAACGACGCGCTCATGTGCAAAATCTTTGCCACGACACTCCAAGGCAAGGAGCAAGACTAGTTCCACACCCTACCGCCATGTTCAATCCAGAACTTCAGCGAACTTTCCTTGGTTTTCACTAAGAAATATTCGTCCTACCACTCGATTAAAAAGAAGTCTGACCACCTTTTCAACATGAAGAAGGACCCAAATGAGTCACTCCGCAGATACGTCAAGAGATTCAAGGTGGAGAAGGTGAAGATTGCCTGATGTGATGACAGCATCGCATGCTCAGCATTCCGAAAAATGCTCCTTTCGGAGAATTGATTATGGGTGAGAACTTGTCCCTGGCAAACTCTTATGCTTTGGTAGAAAAGCACTCTCTAACGGGACGAAGAAAATGATGTGATATAAAATAACACACAAATTAAACCCTATATATTATGCAATTGTAGTATGTGTAAGTAGGGATCGTTCTAGGCCGGGGATTAGAAGGGTTGCTAATCTACACAAATTAAACTCTAAAACACAAAACTAGACTCAAACTACTCAAATTAATCCAAACTGACTCAAAACACACAAACTAAGTTCCTATGACTCAAAACTAGCACTAAAGGGTGATTTAGACGAAAATTAAACTAAAAAGACTCGAAATACTAAAGGGGGATTTGTTTTCACGAATTTAAAACTTACACAAATGAACTTGTAAAACAAACTTAAAGGGTACGAAATTGGGGTGAATGAAAGGGGTGAAAGGCTAGCTAGAGGGTCATTTTCCACACATGACACATATGCAACATAAATCGATTTCCAGTTATTATTCCTATAAACCATGAACGACAATGCCCCAAGTTAACTGTGAACAACACTAATTAACCATCAAATTTTCCTAAAGCTATTGAATTGGACTCAGCGACGCAACCAAATTATTCTTATCAAGTTCCCTATATGAACAGCATGATAGAGATACATATCAAAGATCATTAAGTTCTATGAAAATCATAAGCATTGACATGACATTCGTAACTATGAACAACATAATACTCCTGCCATGAATTTACTCAACGCGATCGTGACTAGCAACCTCCACTACTTGTAAATATAAGTTTATAACTATTAGGTGAAACTCCTTTATATTCTAGCATCAAATTCATGCATGCAAACTAAGTATGCATCCTTAATCAACATACAAGAATAAGTTCTCAATCAAATAGTTAAGTAAATTGCGTTCACGATTTATGAAATAATAAGTGGATGTAATCAATTCATATCACATATATGTTCATGGCTTTGAATTCACCTCTAGCTAAAACGAGTTTAGTTCCGCATGCTTGCAATTAAACAAAGACAATTAAAATTAAACATTGAAAACAAAGATAGAATACACCTAGAAACGCTCCAACAATCCAAAGGTCTTGAATGGCAAGCACGAATCCAAGCTTCTTCCTCTATTTCCTTGCAAAGTTGCGGCACAAAGGGTTTTTCTGATTTCCGGCTCTCTTGTGTGTGGTGATGATTTATGCGGCAGAAGGGTAGTATTTATAGGCTGAGGGCAGGACATGAAGTTTGTGAAGGAAAAAGATTACACATTCCACTCCAACAAGGAAAAGGATGTGCGGCAGATTCCTAAGGGAAAAGGGATAAGGTATGCGGCATAAATCCAGGAAAAGGGCTTCTAGAAACCTGATATTAGGTGGTTTAATGTAGAATTCATTCCCCCTTGCAGCTGGAATTAAGTTAAAATAGGATTAGGATAAGGTAAGATAAGGTTAGTTTGGATAAGGTTGGATAAGATAAGGTTTTGGATAATGTTCCTTCCTTTTAGCTGATTCCTTATCTTCCAAGTCTTGAATTAATTTCTCCAGATCTTTAGCACATTCCTAGCCTCTCTTGAACTTCAAAAACATCCATCCACCTTGCTCCATGCATGTGTTATCCATTCGAAGCCCAAAACTGCTCTAAAATGCTCCAAATTGCACTTTCTTGCCAACTTTGTCATTTGAACCTACAAACACACGAAAATGGCTTAAAACACTCTAATAAGTAGAAACTAACTAAGTAAATGCAAGAAAACAAGCTAACTAAGTCGCATAAATATGCTCTTATCAGAAAAACGCTCCCAGAAGCCGCTTGAGCAGCCGCGCAAAGACGCGGAACCGACTCAAAAGAAGGCGAGCAATAAACCGCTCAGCAACAAAAGCAGGCCAGGAGACAGACGCAGGGACTGGTCCTCAACAAAGGGAGTCACAGCATCCAAGACATACACCAAGTTCTTAGTCCCAATCAACCAGATCCTGCGCGACCTCAAGGATAAACCGTGGTTTAACCTGCCTTCTCCTATGAAGGGGGACACCTCCAAGAAGGACCAGACAAAGTACTGCGCATTCCATAGAAGTCTCGGGCACGCAACCAACGACTACACCATGTGGAAAACGTACCTTGAGCAACTCGTGAAGGAAGGCAAGTGCCACCAGTATATCAACAGACCAGGTGCCCGGCTAAGGCGAGAAGCAGATGCCGATACCGAACCCCCAACCAAGACAATCCGAATCAACATAATCTTTTTCGAATCCGAGCATTTGGGGGCCACCAACAACTCCAAGAAGAGGAAGATTTGGTGGACAACGGCAGCTCAGTCAACATCCTACAACTGGCAGTCATCCAGAAGATGGGTATGGAAAGCACGATCTAACGAAAAATAGAGGTCTTGACCAGATTCAACGGACTTACCTCAACTGCCATTGGCACTATCACACTCGACTTAACCAGCCCACCGATTGTCTCATCGTAGACCTTCATGATCATTAACGACCTATTTCCCCATAACGGGATATTGGGTCAACCCTGGCTAGTGAAGATTGGAGCTGTGACCTCAATCGAGTATCAGAAAATCCGATTCCGCATCTTGGGATGAGCAGTCGGAGAGATCAAGGGCGACCAGGCCATGTCCAGGCGATGCAATGCTACAAGGTCATGCCCTTTGGCCTCAAGAACGCAGGAGCAACCTACCAACGACTCATAAACATGATGTTCAAGAAGCAGATTGGAGTCACCATGGAAGTCTACATCAATGACATCATGGTGAAAGGCAAGCAGCGGTTAAACCACATTCGTAACTTGGCAAAAACTTTTGCCATCCTCCGAGAATACAATATAAAGCTCAACCCAGCCAAATGCACTTTTGGCATCTCATCAGGCCGATTCTTAGGGTACCTTGTAACCCAACGAGGAATCGAGGCTCATCCAAGGCAGATCAGAGCGATCCTGGACATGAAATCGCCCACGACTCTGAAGGAGATCCAAAGTCTGACCGGACGAGTAGCTGCACTCAATCGTTTCCTTTCGCGATCCACCGACCGATGCAAGCCTTTCTTCAAGGCAATAAAAAGGTGCAGAAGGACAAGTGGGACGATGAGTGCAAGAAAACATTTCAGGACCTGAAGCAGTACCTGACATCACCTCCATTACTATCCAAGCCGGAAGTAGCGGAGAACCTGTACATTTATCTGGCAGTATCAGAAGTAGCAGTAAGCTCTGCCCTCATACGAGAAGAGCTGATGACTCAGCAGCTGAACACAACTGCCCACAGCTTACCTACCTTTGGCAAGGAATTAAAGATAAGGATTAATTACCCAAATCCTATCTTGAATACATTCCCAATTGAAGATTGACTCCAATCAAGTAAGTAATCCTAATTTAAATCATTTAGGGATAATTACTCCATTATCTCAAGATATTATTTCCTATTAAATATCTTGGGAATATTTAGACAATATCTCTCAATTAAACACTATATGGCTGGCCCTATCCCTATAAATACTCCATATTCTACCAAATTTTCAGAGCTTTTGCAATCCTAAAAAAGCCTTAAACACTTTACTCTCTCAGAGAAACTAACTTAGGCATCGGAGATCCGTTGACCTAACCCCCCACCTCGTGGGCGCGTGAGGCTTAGGTCTTTGATCAAAGGTGTTGATTGTTTTGCAGGTGCATTTTCGTCAAGACTGAAGATGGCGGAAATTTGCATCGACAAGCACGTTAATCGACACTTAGTTAATAATCCAATCATCTACAAACACATTATTTGATTTGCAAAATTGATTTAAAAAATTTAGTCTCTCTAGTATTACCCTGCTTGCAAAGTAGAGGATGCAATGATATTTTCTTCGTAGTTCAAGAGACATTTTGATAATTAAGCCAACTACTATATTGCTCGATGAGCTTCAACTTCTTTATTCAACGTTACTTTCGATCGATGAGCTTCCACCAGCACGCCTTCTACTATATTGCTCTCGGACTATTCTAATTTAAGACTGCGTTGATCAAATCGTTATGTTGTTTGAGTTGTACTCACCATGCGAGTCATGTAGAGGCATTTGTCGAGCCAACTCAACCAGGGTGTCCTCAAAGTTATTGATTTCTTCCTTTGTCGTCTGCCATTGAGCAAAGCCAAACCTGCTTTCATGCCAACTAATGCAGTGGAAATATTCGAAAAGCTTTACATCACCGTCTAAAACCAATAAAACACAAGAAACTGGAATCACAACAAATTCATAAAAAGAATTAACTTGGCTCGTCAATGAATGGGGAGGAGTTCCCTCTCAATTCACTACATGACCAATTCACATAGTTCCATGTTGTGATATAAATCGTTCATATTATAAATCACTCTGTAAAGATTATCTATTCAAAATATAAATTAAATATGAGATCGTTTAGTAATCGAACTGTATAAAAACAGATAGATAAATTCGGTAAAAGAATTACGAAGAATATTGAAAAATAATCAGAAGAATTAGATAAGTCCAGCCAGACTGCCAAAGCAGGTGTAAGTTTGCCAATTTCCTTTTACATTTCCACATTTTTGTCAATAGGGTGGGGGTAAGAAAATATAGACAAATTTAACACACAACTATTAGTTCAGAATGTTATGTTCACAAGAAATTAACTTGGCTCCTTATGATCGAAATAATCATTCATATTGTAGATCCTTAAAGAACATCTTAGCAAAAAATCAATAAAATATAAGGTCGTTTAGTCATCAAAATATATAAAAAACAAGTGGTCGTGTACAATGAAATCATTAAGAAGTTAATTGACTAAACGATCTTATTTTCAGTTGATTTTTTTTGCAGAAATAATGTTTATAGAGTAATGTATAATAATTATAAGCGAAAAACTTTGTGAATTGATCACAAAGTAATTTAAAGAGAAACACAATACAATTTATTTGCGAATCAGAACATTTCCTTTGAAAAAAAATATATATTTACAGTTTCGTAGCTTCCATCTATCGCCACAAATTGAAGATGATTTAGGGGTCACATTATGGACAAAAATGAGGGGGAAAATTACGTTCGAAAGAACTGAGAATACAAGAAAAATAAAGGACCAAAATACATTCAACATCCACAGCCTGTTGTTACATTTTAATTGAATGAAGAGAACCACGACCTTCTGCCAACGGGTTGAGAAGCCGATCGCCTAAAGCCTGTTCTGGAACATCTAGCCAAACGGTTCCGCAACTTTCGACTACTAGAGCTTGGAACCAAACAAGGATTAATATTTGGAGCTCCCATGCAAAGGTTGTAGTTGATCTTGATTGATGGGAACTTCTGGCAGCTGAGGGACCGGAAAGACTCGAGAGGGGATTTTCCGGAGCAACGAAACTCAGGCTTGTATAATGGGGTTGTTAATGTGGAGGAATCTGATCCCTCAGAAGAACATGTGCAAAATGATAGTGATAAACTTGTTCTTGCATTCTCCTTAGCCATTGATCTTGCTCCTCGAAGCTTGACAAATGAAACTATGCCATTTCGGCAGAGAGGACATGCGATTGAGCCCGGGGGGCCATTGGACACAGTTGAAGTGCAGTTTGTGGAACAAAGGTACAAGGCACACCTTGTGCAGAACTCATGATCGCAACCTGCACCACGAGAATTGTTAATATTTGGCAACCAACAAATTTATGCATGATTCTACCATCTAGCATGCAGAAAGCCAATAGGAAGCAAAATTTTTTGGAAATCCGAGAAAAACAATATATATAACAATGGATCAAATAGACTTCACTCTGAAAATGGCTCATATCTTACCTACTGTACAGCTAACTCTGAATTTTCAAAAGACGGTGAATGTTTAGCAGTAATAACATGTCTACCGAATTCAAGGCTCTTTAAAATTCAGTATACAAACAATAATTGGTACTGATTCACTATTCATTATATGGATAATAAGACTTCGTGTTAATGGTGAAGCCCTATACATGAAGCATACTAGTGCTCCTAAAACAATAAGAAGGGATCCAGCTTCTTAAATTTCAACCGATCTGTGTTGAAAGAAATGTGAAACTAAAGGTAGGTAAATGGAATGCCGAACTGAAAACATCTAAATAAAATGCCCCACAGTTGCCTCCAGATGAACTCCAGAGGCTTAGAGGTTCAACCATTCAGCATTTCTTCCACTTCGATACTTGAAATTAAGCACACACAGTAAACACCCTTCAATGCTATTTTTATTTTACATCATATAACAGTAGCAAGCATGTTTCTTTTAGTTTAGGTACCAAGAAACTGGTCACAATTACTTTGGGGCCACAAAATCCTGCCCTAGGCGGAGTTGGTTTGGTAGCTGTGGAACCGGCCATTGCTTTTTGATTTTATAAAGGCCAATTGTAACTGCAGGACAGTCGCATTTTTGTTACCGAGCCAACCGCAGTCATGTTTGAGTTCTGTTTGAGGCTAAAGGTTTGTCATTAGGCTTTAGGGCTTCAATTCTAAAGCCTAAATCCTTATCGGGCAGTCGCAAATAAACTAAACAAAAAAAGGAAAAGAAAATACCAGTCACTGGAGACAAACAAAACTCTGCTTCCGACAGCAGTTTTAGTCCCAAATCAAATTGATTACTGAGACATGGTTAAAGAAGCTATCCGGGAACAAGACGAGACAACACAAGAGTGCTGAAGGACAAACACTTTTCCAGTTAAAACGAAAAAAATTTCCTCAATACCTTTGAGAATAAGTTGTTTTTCAAATTCTAATCCTCAAAACTTATTAGATTAAGGTTTGGTGCCTAATATGGGAACAGAGGACTGAGCAGAGCATTCACTTGATGCATATCTTCTTCAGCCAAAACCGATGCTAAAGTGCTACTTCTACACTATCTCACCAGTTACCTATTTAATTTACCTCCGTGAACCATCACCGAGAATCCTTTTGAAGTGTGAGGAGATATTTGAATTTCTGCACCAATGGATAAATAAATGAAGCTGGTTCCACACCAATCATTCTCCACTGTTATTTCCCTTTCTTCCCGGAAACAATCTTTAAATGGAAAGGTTCAGGTGCGAATAATAGAAACCATCAACCTCTACAATCCAAAAATTTTCCGATTGTATACGGACAAAATCAAGTGGAGTCGTCATGTACACATTAACAGAGATAGATAATCGTGATAGTATGCGCTTTTAAGAGAATGTACCTTCCGCGGCCACTGTGCACTGTTGTTCCAAACAGACAACACATGGATCTTGGCACGTAGATAAAGAATCACTGTTCCTCCATCCACATTCTCTGGTAATGGCAGCAAAACAAGAGAATAATGATAAGCAGACAAGTTTATAAGAAATCCACACATTTTATTATGTCAAGATAGAAGTATTTTCTGCTTCAACCACATCAATGCTTTTCATTTGCATAATCAGGTATTAGCACTGAATTTATAAAGGAGGTTGGTAAAGGAAAGTAAGAGCAGGAAAAAGCCTCTTTTTATAGAAAATAAAATAAAAAAGAGATGTTATTTGACTGAAATATAGAAATTTCGGTTGCAACCCAAAATTGAAAATACTGCAGATGTTAAATTTCAAGCATTTGTAATTGAAAAGTTATGCATGAGTAGTTAAGAAAAAATCTAGACATGCAAAAACGACAGGTTCATGCAGCACAAAAGTTAACTTGATTTGATATCTCATTTTGTTTACCAGGTTGTAGTTCACAAAATTTCTGTCGATTTGAATTGTGGGATGCCGTACCATTTGTTGACTTGTGACGTGCTTCATCAATCCATATAAGAACGTCTCCTCTAGTTTTATTGTATTTTATTTTTATGATTTAATCTTTGGGAGGAAGAGAGAGGTGATAAGGTAGATTGAACACATCCACGTGATATAGTTTTCCATTCTTTGCAAGATTTCTTTTATCTATATTTAACAAGATTTCTTTACTTTCGACAAAACAAAAAAAACAAGAAGATTTCTTGAATGGAGCAAATCAGAATCACAACTAATTTGGAATGGAACCACTTCTGATGTAACAAAAAATTGGGTAGTAAAAAACTTAGTCAACATATCTAACAAAATATACTCACCTAGCAATCTTCATAATGCTCATAAGGGGAAGAGATAGGTATGGTGAAGGAATAATCTGCGACTGGCCTTCTTGCTCGGAGGTAAGGATTTCCTCAAGCCAGTCTCTATGCCATGACCGAGCCACCATCAAGGGAGTCCATCTTTAAACAAACGAAAACACAAAACAGGGGTAAGTTGAAAACTTCTAAGGTTTCTGTTGAATTCACGGCAAATGAAAAAATAAAGTAAAAAATTAAGGCATGCTGAAACAACTGACATTACTTCAAGTAAGTTTCATGGTAATAAGACCCAAATTTTGCAGCCCCATGGATGAATTTTTAAAACTGTGCATCTGTAACTCATGACTTCATAGTCTACATTTTACATGTTCAATGGTACTTAATCAGAGTTAACATAATCAAAGCACTTCATCACTTAGAGACAAAATGTGTGAAATTATAGGGAACACTGCAGCAATTGCACTTAAAAGTAACAGAGCAAATAGCGCTTTGGCTAAATGACACCTCTTGTCACCTTAAGTACAAGTGAACAACGGTGCTGACCTAATCCCAGGCTTACAGTGAAATTGATCACAAATAACTCCAACAGGTTTCCGATGGTGGTTATCGAATGTCGGAATTATATATAGTTAACTTATCGCCCAAAGGCGCATACTGGCATCTCCGATGACAAATGAATTTGACACCAGACCAAGGAAAAATAAATGAGTTTGGTAATTGGGCATGATCCAAAGTTCAAACCCAACACTCACACTTGCATCCATGTAACACAGGTCAATGTACTAACAGGATCAAATGCCAAACTTTGAAACAAATCAAAAGTGACAGGCACCGGATACATACCCATTGGCATTTTCAGCATTCAGACTGGATCCCCTGGAAATCAAAATCTAATTGGCAACACATATTTTAGTGATAGCAAAACATAAATGTCAGAATGAACTGTAACAAAATTAACGTATATTATTGTGTAGATTTAAGAACATACTTGACAACATTGTGCATTTCCTCCGCATGCAGCATAATGTAGGGCTGTGCTTCCAGCACCTGCAAAGTGGTCAGTTACAAAATATGGTTTAGGAAATACATTCGAATGACTGGACCTGGAAAATCATGTTGGCATGACAGGAACAATTAAACATTAATGTTTAAAGAAGATAATCAACAACATTACGTGAAATTACATTAATTGGAAGTTAAGCAAACTATTACGAAATTGAATAGATATGATTGGGCTATAGCTTTCTAAGCAATAGCAGAAAAGGAAATGCACCAACTAAAGTCACCTGAAGATTTGGAATATACTTTATATGCACGATCCAGTTCCCAAATTACAATACAACTCAGTAGATTTCCTAAGGCAAGTGGATAAATAATGGATTAAGTTACCTATTAGATCAATTGTAGCTCCGTCTTGCACAGTCACCTTAGAAACAGAAGCCCCTAAATCCAAAAGTAGTTGTATGCTTTCAATGTGACCATTCAGTGCTGCCATATGCAGAGCAGTGATTCCTCCATCAGCGGGCCTATTAATTATCTGGAACAAAACCCTGGTGCACACAGATTGGAACAGGAATCAGTACAGTACATAGGGCAAGAAAAAAAGAGGATGCAAAATAAACTTAGAAGTGGAAGTACTCATGATTAAACTCTGTGATTGATTCTTCATTGCTATCAGCATTCCTTAACGTAGTCCAAAAATCCGGAGTGCTGGGAATGTAATCAGCCAGGAGGAGTCGGATGCATCGAGAATGACCATTCAAAGCGGCAAGGTGGAGTGCAGTACCGCCATTCAGATAATCTGCTCTGTGAATCTGGAATCCAGTTTTCCAAAATTTGTTATATTTCTTAAGAATATTGGAAAACTGTCTTTGAAGGAAGAATCTTACTGTGGCTTTAGAAAGAATCAAAGTCTGAACAACCTCCCAGTGACCATGTTGGCAAGCTTGCATCAAAGCAGTCTGTTCACCAAGATACAGATCGCAATTTCAACCTTTTGATAGACGTAAATTGACATTCAAATCCATCAATTGACAGAGTACGGCAAATGCTAAACTTCTAATGTCACAATTTGAGATAATTTTACCTGACCGCGATAATTCCTGAGATTGATATCAACTCCAGACTCAAGCAATAGAGAGACTATCTAAACACATTGAAAAAATACAAACACAATCCTAACAGATAAGCAAAAATTTAAACCGCAACGAGATCAAAATCTTATTAGATTTATAAAATCTTATTAGATTTATACCTCATGGTGGCCCTGAGCTGCAGAATAATGGAGAGGGGAATTGCGTACACCGAAAGTGGAGTACCTTGCCAGGCGAGGGTTACATTCTAGCAAGGCCTTGGCTTCCTGAACATCGCCATCTCTTGCTGCTGAAACTAACCGCTCCCCGGATGCTGAACACCCAAATGAATTTCCCATAACGCTTAGAAATTTCATGTCCCACAAAATATCGCAAACCCAACAACTGGGGGATATACAATGACTAGTAGTACATAGTCAATCCTTATTTTCCTCAAACGTAGGACATTAGATCCTTAATCCATCCAAATAAACAACACACAAAATATCGACAGAACATGAAAAAAGAAGCTATCTTGTCTATACATAGAAGTAGAAGGTCGTCCCCTGCACCAAACGGGACACAACCACCCTCCCAACAACAGTTTCTCAAAAGGCAAATTGGTTGTAACGGTCAGAATCCCACTATTTGGTTCCTAGTGAGTGACTAATCGAAGAACAAATGCCAAAATATATGATTAGGACGTTATTGTCCGCAGATTAGTCAAACATTTCGACAACTTCGAGAAAACCAACAAAAGACAGACAGGAACGTTAAAACCTTAACGAACAAAATCCTACTTCGTCCCACCCATTGTCTTCTCCACAGAATCAATGCCTCTCAAACCCATTCAATCTTCCCTCCAAAAGAAACAAAAATTTTCAATTTCCCCTCAAATCAAATTATTATTTTTCCTTCCAGATAATCAAAATCTTCAAAACCCAGATGGAAAATCTCCTTCTGGGTTTTAAGGGAAGCTGATCAAAGATTGATAATGAAGATTATGTTCAAATGGGAAATATTTTAAAAAAATAAATAGAAAAATGAAGATGGAATTAAAAAAGAAAAAGATATAAAAAGGGATAGAAGTGGGTGATTTATTAGGAGCTCCTCCTGAAGCCTCAACCAACAATAGCCTGCAAGAAAGGCGTGTCTCCAACTCTCCATGAACATGATTGGATATTATTAGCCAGTCAACTTGGTAGTTGGTTTCGTCCTTTCTCTCTCTTGTCCCTCCCTCCTTCTCCCTTTTACTTCAACCTGGGACAAATTATTCTCTGTCCACGTAGGTAGGAGTGGAATTTTTTCTCGAAAATCGCAAACCGTCCCGAACCTGTTTCGAAATTTGACTGAAAAATGCTCAAACCGAATTTCCCGAAAAATTCAGTACTCGAAACCGAATCGATCCCGAAAGTTTCGATTTGGGATTCGGCCACATTTTTGAAAGTGTTCGGTAATCCCGAACCGAACCGAATATTTTATATATATATATATATATATTTTTTATTTATTTATAATTTATAATTAGAAATTACTTGGACCGTTGGATTGATCTAATCCAACCGTCCATTGTGAGTTAGGTCTTTTTATTCCTCTTAGTGCTCTCACTTCCTCAGACTCTCTTCGTCGCTCACTCTCTCGAAAAACTAGTTCGAACGCTGCTCCAGCCGCTCCTCCATCCACTTCAACGGCGTTCATCCGACACCAATCGAGTCCCAAAATCCAGGTAAGGGTTTCTGATTTTGACTTGGTTTTTGTTCTTTAGGGTTTAGGGTCAAATTTCATGTTGATTAACTTGATTTTTGAGTATTTTGTCGAATGTGTGAGGGTTTGAGGATTGTGGGTTTCGAATTAGGGTGGGTGCAGTGCAGGACCTGCATGCCTTTGGGAGGGTGGGTGCACGAATTTGTGGGTTCATTTAGATTAAGATTAGGGTGGGTGGGTGCACAAATTTGTAGAATAAAATTATAGAGGATGATGGAAAACTGGAAAGAGGACCTGCACCAATTGTAAAGGGATGGGTGGGCTGCAATTGTAAGAGTCTTGCACGAATTATAGGGGATGGTGGAAATATGACCTGCTGCAATTGTAGGGAATGGTGGAAATAGGACCTGCAATCAGTGTTTGATCATGTTTATGTGTCTGATTATGTTTATGTGAATGAATAAGTGAAATTGCAATGTGTGATTATGTTTATTTTTCAGCCTCGACGGAGGGGAGCACGGAGATTCATCTGGTTGAGAATTAGAGCTTTCATACCTTCGGGTTTGTTGTGAAAATGCCGAGGTTGCAGCCACTTTGGGCTTCAAAGCCCAATCCCGAAGTTACCCGAAATCCCGAAACAGTTTAGGGTATCCCGAATTTCGGGAATTGCATATTTTCGGTTCGGTTTTGGGATATAAAATCCCACCCCGAAATGTTTTGGTTTGGGATTCGAGTTGGATGTTTCGGTTCGGGATCCCGAACCGAACTAGCCCTACATGCAGGTCACCTGACTCTTGGCTAATCATCTCACAGTATTTTGATTCACCTATTTTTTCACCACTACCACAAACAAATTAGCTTTTTTTTTTTTATTATTTTTTTTCAATACTTTTTTGCTGTTGAAGAATAGAGTCTCGTATCGGAAAAATACAAAAATAAGACTTAATTGTAACAATGATCTCTTGACGTTATTCCTAGTTTAATTTTAGTCCATCACTTTCATATTAGTTTTTTTAGTCCTCGAACTTAATGTGTTGTACCATTTATTCTTTTAACTAACGCCGTCTTTTTTTTTTTTTTTTTGTTAAATTTAGGGATATATTAGAAACTTCATCTCACATAACTAAAATGAACTTAAAATGAGAAGGAAAAAAAAACCTTAAAAAACCAGAATTTTTTGTGTGTAAGAAAATTGAATGCATAAGAAATTTTTTTGTAGTTTAATATGTGATTTGTTATTTGTTTAAGTTCAATCTCCTACCAACTTTAAAATCGCATTGCCTAATATTTACATGTTGCTAAGGTCCAACCATTTTTTATTTTGTATTTTATAGTTCATGTTTCATTTTGTTTTAAGCTTTAGATATTAATTTATAAATTTCATTTGTTTTTCGCTTCTTCTATTGTTTTTTGAAGTTTTAAGTTGAAGTTCCAAATATACCCCTAGATTTAACAGAAAAAAAAAGACGGTGTTAGTAAAAAAAACCAATGATGCAACACATTGTTAAGTTCGAGGACTAAAGAAACTAATATGAAAGTTCAAGAATAAAATTAAACTAGGGTAAAATTCAGTGACCTTTGATACAACTAAGCCAAAAAATAATATACTTATATATAGCAGTTCTACTAGTAATATCACCGATGTCTTTTATAATAAAATGCAACAACTATTGCAAGTGACCCTTTACCACAGCGGTGGAAAGGTGTTGTGCCCTTGCATGACGGCGTGGGTTCGAACCCCGTTGGTGGCTAATCTAACATTTAACTTACTAACGCAATCGTTTCATTAAAAGAAAAAAAAAAACATGCAACAACTATTAATAGGTTGTTAAGTTAAGACAATATTTGATGATGTTGACAATGAACCATGTGTGGATGCAAATTTTCGCCTTCCTTTGATTGAAAAATATGCACTTGCAAAATAATAACACCTAAGATTTAGGCCAAAAGCCTCACGCCCCCACGATAAATTTGGGGGGAGGGGGGCTTTGGCCGAAGAATCTCTGATGCCAAAGTTAGAATTATGAGAAGAATGTATTTGAGTGTTTGTGGGTAGCAATAAGCCTCTTTAGGGGTAGCTCAAACTTATTGAATTTTGGAGATAAAGGGTATATTTATAGGAGAGATGGAGGAGATGGGCTGGCCTCTAGGGTTTAGGGGTGGCCGGCCCTATGTGGTATTTTAGGTGAGCATATTCCAAGATATTTGTGTAAAGAAATATCTTGGAGTAATTAGGTAAATATCCTAAATAAATGGAATTAGGATAACTTACTTGAAAGAGGTCTCATCTAATTAGAAATTGTTGGAAATGTGCCCTAAAGCCAATCATATGATGATACTTTACGGACATTTCACATGTTATACTAATCTAGTTTAATATAAAGGGCAAAGATTATTGTTTAAAGCCGTCTCATATAAATGTTATATGCTTAAACGATAAGTCCAAGGAATATGTAATTGGGAGAATGTGATCTAAAGAAGTTAGATTCATGAGACCATTCTCTTTCGTATACATATCCTAAACGTTCCTGATCATATGATTGCCAATTGGGCATTGACAGTCCGTTAAGATTAGTACGTGCTATGTCTTTTCTTAGAGAGAGTGACTGGTCTCGAGTCATTGGTGTGACTGACACCAAGACAAACATGTAGGTGCTCAATAGAGAATGAGTCCACTGAACGCGATCAACGAGGAGTTCTCATACTCATGTCACATGAGAACTCATGGTTAGGATAATGCAAAGTAGTCCTTTAACCTGAGGCATCATAGTTTTCTTGTGGGTAGGTCCTTGATCTTTGACTATATCAAAGTCACTCTGTCAAAGGGTGCCCACGACATAGTTGGGGTTAAGCCACTTAGCCATGGAGGCAAATGAATGCACAACAAGGGATCTCTAACCTTTAAACCGTTTGAGGGAGAATACTCTTTGATATGATTAAGAATCTATGGCCAGAGTATGAATGTGATTTAGGAATTTGTTATGAATGTGATTTAGGAATTTGTTCCAAATTACATTCAAGGTAATCATATAAGTAAGAGAATCACATTGAATAGTAGACATGAATAAACTATCAAACCAAACAATGTGGTCAAGAGTATTGTATTAGAGAAAGACTGTATTGCATTGTAATCCTAAATTGAATAGGTTCTCCACCTTTTCTGATTAGCTTGGGGTAGCCATGACATACTACTAGGTGTCACTCATGGTTTGTGGAAGCCCTAAAGGTGTATAATAACTAAAGGGAGAATTGAAAGTATGTTTCAATTCACAATCCATTTGAAGAGTTCTAATCGCCCACTGCCTCGCTAAAAGGAACTCAATGGATCATACACCATGTAAGGTAGAGATTGAAGAAACAACAGAGATGAGTAAGGATAATTAAATGGATTAATTATTTATGCCTAGGATTAATTAATATGTTAATTAATTAAACGAATAAGTTCGTTTTAGCTTTTGAGTAATGATTGGACTTCAAGGCCCATTGGGCTTAGAACCGTCAAGCCCATTAACTTAAGTTATATGACAACTTAATGACTAAAGACTCAAAAGGGCCCAAACAGCCCAACGCCTTTAGAAGGCCGACCATATTATGAATGATAGGTTTTTGTTCATTTTGTCACTTAATTGAAGTGACTATATAAAGGACTTTATAGCCAAAAGTCATGAGGGTTTTCTTTTGAGGAAATTGGAGAGAACAAAAGCTCTCATTTTCTCTCTAGGAGGCTGGCCCCCTTGGAAGGGATTTACTAGTATGAATCCTCCTCCAAGGTCACTCATCTCTTCTTCAAGTCCCTCATTGGTGTGGAAACTTAGAGGTTCCCTTTCTTGGGAACTTGGAGAATCCATTCATCCATCCTCCTCTAAGAAATCCATGGAGCTAAGAAGTAAGGGATAAAGGCGCTCTCTCTTGGGTGATTAGCCTTTGCTTATGCAAGGAATCAACAAAGGTATAATATTTCTCAACTCACTTTGTTCTTGAGTTGAGTCTTGGTTCACCACAATTGCTAGGCCTTGAATTTCATACGTAAAGTTTTGTTTTTGAGTGCATACAAGCATGATTCCGCCTTTTAATTGTTAATTGCATGCATAGATGTTGCTCAAATGAACTTGTTTTCACAAATATTTCCTTCAGAAATGTATTTATGACAAGAATAAGGGATTATTCTATCATAAATACCTTTGACTTTTCTTACAGGCATTGGTGCCTTGATCAATCGTTGATCTCTGTCTGCTCTACCTTAGCTGCGCGTGGTGAATGAGACTGCTCCCTGCTCATTTAATAGGGGCAGTCTTGTCTTTCTTGGAAAATAATCCATGTGTCAACTCCATGATTTTTGAGATTATTTTTGGCTCCACACCATGTTAGACCAAATTTTTTTATAACAAGTATCATGTATGAGATTTGGATGGTTATTATGCAAAAAGTGAAAAATGATGTGCACATATATTTTTTTTCTACAGCTTTTCACCTTATAATATATGGTAGATGCCCATTAGTAGGCATGTAAAAGATTTGAGGCCACTAGTAGATGCCCAGGGCATCTGCATGAGCGTTGTCTGTTTGTGGCACTTGTGTGAGGGTGTAAGTATGAAATGCCTCAAGCTGCTTTCGTACCTTTTCGAGGTATAATGCCATCCTTTGATGCTTTGCTGCATACTCCCCGGTAGTCTGGTTGGTGATGAGCTGAGCATCGAAATGGATTGTGAACTTCTTGACTGCCAGATCTTGTGCCATTCGGAGGCCTGCAAATAAGGCCTCGTACTCTGCTTCGCTGTTTGATGCCTTGAAGCCTAGAGTGATTGCCTGCTAGAGCATCGAGTCGTTTGGGGTGATGAGAACCAAACCTGCTCCAAAGCCTTTGTAGTTGGATGAACCGTCAATGTGCAAGAGCCAAAAGCCTTTTTCAGAAAGGGTTGGTTTGGCCAAGGTGTGCTCGATGGTGTCTTTGGGCTGTGTTGTCGCGTCTTCTAGGCGGGGAGTGAACTCTACTATGAAGTATACCAAGGCTTGAGCTTTTATTGTTGCGCGGGGTCAGTAAACCAAGCCGTATTGGTCGAGTTCCAACGCCCACTTCATCATTAGTTAAGAAGCGTCTAGACCATGTAGGATAGATCGTAGGGAATACTGAGTCAAAACCGCGACCGTATGAGCCTGAAAGTATGGTCTGAGCTTCCGAGCTGCAATAATTAGCACCAAAATTAGCCTTTCAACCCTCGGGTATCTTGTTTCCACATCGAGAAGAGCTTTAGAAGTTTAGAATATTGGCAATTAGACCCCCAACTCTTCTCGTATGGGGGCAGAGCTTACTGCTATGTCTGAGACTGCCAAGTAGATGTTATAATTCCTCGGCTGTTTTCGGCTTGGATAACAGCAGAGGGGATGTCAAATATCTCTTCATGTCTTGAAATGCTTTCTCCCACTCGTTATCCCACTTATCTTTTTGCGCCTTCTTGATAGCCTTAAAAAAGGGCTTGCATCGATCGGTTTAGAGCAAAGGAAATCGGTTGAACATGACTAGGCTCAATCGTGAACCACTTCTAGCCGTCTTCTTCTGCTGCTCGAGATCAAGAATGATGTACTCGGTGTCCTCTTCTGGTTTCCATCTTTTTTCTCTTGTTGGAATGTCCTCCTGAACGCCATCATCTTGATCCGCCTGCTATAGTTGCTATTTGGTAACAGGCTTGTCATTCTCAACCTCGGTAGCTCCTACAGGGGTGAAGGACTTCTTCTTTGATTCTTTTAGCATTTGCACTATACATTGTCGGGATACGGCCTGATCAGACTTGATCTCTCCAATTCCTCTTTTCGAGATGAGAAATTAGATTTTCTGGTACTCGACGGAGGTTATGGCACCTAGTTTCACTAGCCGGGGCCTTCCCAGAATCCTGTTATAGGGAGGTGGGTTGTTGACTATAATGAACGTTTTCTTTGAGACTACTGGTGGTGTTTCCACATCGAGTGTTATGTTGCCAATAATAGTAAAGGTGTTTCCGTTGAATTCGGTGAGTACCTCTGCTCGGCGTATTATCGTGTTTTCCAGGCCCATCTTTTGAATGATGGACAGCTGAAGTAGATTTACTGTGTTGTCGTTGTCCACCATCACTCTGTCGACTATATCGTGTACCATTTAAACGGAGACTACTAAAGCATCGTCGTGTGGGAAGTTAACTCCCTCAGCATCCTGCTCGGTGAAACCAACGATGGGTCCAGGTTTGACGTTGGCTGCCTGAACTTGGGAGATTGCTATAGCTTACTGGATTTTCTCCTTCTTAGAGTGGTTTGTAGCCCCCAAGTATTCGAACTCGATGAAGTTACCGTTAATTCTGATGGTCTTGGCAAATAGCTCATCGTCTGCGTCTGCGTAGCTGCTTTATCTAGGTATCTGTCATATTTACCCTTCTTCACCAGCTTCTCTAGGTAGTCCCTTCAAGTATAGCAGGTGTCGGTCGTGTGACCAGGACCTCGGTGAAACACGTAGTACTTAGTGTGATCCAACTTGGAGGTGTTTCATTTGGATTGTCTTGGCGGCTTAAATCAAGGCTCACTCTTAAGGTCGCGGAGGATCTGGTTGTTCAGGATCGAGAACTTGGTATAGTTCTTGGTAGCCTAACCTTCTCATATAAAGACCGGTCACTGCGCTTGGCCCCTGCTTGCTTCGGTCATTGGACTGCTTTTTGTCCACCTTCTTCTGGGCTACCTCAGACTCTTTCTAAGGCTGCTCATGTGCCTTATTTGCTTGTTGGGCCTCATTCCAAAGCGCGTACTTCTCTACTAGAGCGAATGAGTTAGCCAGAGTCAGGTCTTCCTTCATGACCAATTCTCTGAATAGGGGATGATCTGCTAAGAGTCCATTTTGAAGAGCTACGTTGGCGATTGAGTCGTTGCGACCGACTATCTTTGCCTTCTTCGCCTTGAACCTCTTCACATAGTCACGGAGCGACTCATTTGGATTCTTTTTTATGTTGAAGAGATGATTGGACTTCTTCTTGATCGAGCGGTAGAATGAGTATTCTTTAGTGAAAACTATAGAAAGCTCGTCGAAACTCCGGATGGACAATGGAGGCAAGGTATGGAACCAATCCTGTGCCTCTTCTTGCAAAGTGGTGGCGCATATCTTGTACATTAAAGCATCGTTGGCTCTATAGAGGATCATCGCTCTGCGGTAGTGCTTCAAATGCCTTTCCGGGTCTCCGTCTTCCTTGAATAGGGTGAAATGGGGCGTATTAAACTTACGCAGGGGATTTATCTGCTCGATCTCATCTGTGAAAAGTGATCTGCCCATATGTGCTATGTCCCTGCCAAGGGCCTCGTATGTGGTCTCGATGTGCTGGAATCCTCGCAATTTCTCAGTCAAGAGCATCTCTATTTCTCCATCCGTCTGTCCTGCTACTAGCTCCGATGTGAGGTGGAGGATGCTCATTGCGGGCCTAGTGGTGAATGAACACTTCACTTGGAAGTTTGCCCATGTTGATCATCAAAGTGTGGCCCTGACCGTGAATGTATGCTCGTCATGGGGCCTAACCAATAATGTACGCTCATCCGTGTGCTAAGACGAGAGTATATGCTATCTCGGGGGCCCAAGCTGGAGTGTACACTGCCAGAACGCTCAGTTTATGGTTGGTTAAGGGGCTACTTACCGGGAAGCTATTGGAGAAAAACGTCATCGCTTGCCTTTGTCCTACTTCAGGACACCTTGTCTGGGGCACGCTGCATCTCGGTATGGTGTAAGAGTTGATTCACCAAGGTAGTTTATTACGCGAGGGCGCTTATCAATTCGGCCACCTATCGGGACAGGTGTTGTTCGTCATTTGGAGTGGAAAAGCTGGGATGGTAGACGTCTGCTTAAGTGATGGAAATGTAATGGACTCCGGGTGTAAAGCTTGAGCTAGGATGGGTCAGATCTGTGGTAAAGTAGGGTAAAAATACCCTTGGTTCAACCGTCGGCCTTGGAATATAAATTTGGGCTAGTTGAACTGGCCTGAGACTATGCTGGACCATCTGGAGGGCTGCGGGAGCAGGTTGGACGCATGGGCGCTAGGTTGCCTCAGTTTGTCATGCTTGGCCTCGAGCTGGAGGTGTATTGGACTCGCACTAGGTTGCAGCTTGTGTCGTGGTTGGCATGGCTTGGGCTGTCTCGGTCTGGGCAGCTTGCATCCAAGTGAAGGTAGTAGGCCTTATGGGCTGCTGGCGAGGGCGAGCAGCTGCCTGAGCCTGCATTTGCTGGCTGCTTGCGCCATAGGCCTCATGCCCTAGGGTTTCCTCGCATTGAGTGGAGGTCGCAATGTGGGCCACTACAATGGCGGATGTCGCTGCTGGCATGACCACAGTAGCTCGTGATGGCAAATGTGCAATCCTTAACGTGGTGAGCCTCGGAGAGCGACGGCGTGGAGCCATCTCTTGATCTTCATCGGTTGGTCCATGTCCTTTAACGTAGGGCCGGCCATCCCTAAACCCACTGGTTGTAGTTTCTGAATTTCCTACCGCCGTAGTCGTGGATCTACGAACAAAGGAAGTTGAAAACGAGAGTTTTCTTCTAGTCTTTGGATCAGAGCTCTCAATGAAAACCCCAATTTGTGGATGCAAATTTTTGTCTTACTTTGATTGACGAATCGGTATCTGCAAAATAATAACACCTAAGATTAAGGCCAAAAGCCTCATGCGCCCACGATGAATGAGGGACTTTGGCCGAAGAACCTCCAATGCCAAAATTAGAATTCTGAGAAGAATGTATTTGAGTGTTTATGGGTAGCAAAAAGCCTATTTAAGGGTAGCTCAAACTTACTGAATTTTGGAGATAAAAGGTGTATTTATAGGAGAGATAGAGGAGATGGGCAACCCTCTAGGGTTTAGGGGTGGCCGGCCCTATGTGGTATTTTAGGTGAGAATATTCCAAGATATTTGTGTAAATAAATATCTTGGAGTAATTAGGTAAATATCCTAAATAACTGGAATTAGGATAACTTACTTGAAAGAGGTACTCTCTCTGGTTAGGAATGTATTTATGATAAGAATAATGGATTATTCTATTATAAATACCTATGACTTTTCCTACAGGCAGGGATGCCTTGAGCAGTCGTTGATCTTTGCTTGCTTTACCTCAGCTGCACGTGGTGAATGAGACCGCTCCCTGCTTATTTAATAGGGCAGTCTTGTCTTTCTTGGGAAATAATCCATATGTTAGCTCCATGATTTTTGGGATTATTTTTTGCTCCACACCATGTTAGACCGAAATTTTTTATAACAAGTATTATGTATGAGATTTGGGTGGTTATTATGCAAAAAGTGAAAAATGATGTGCACATATTTTTTTTCTACAGCTTTTCATGATAATAGCATATTTATGCGACTTAGTTAGCTTGTTTTCATGCATTAATGTCCTTAGTTCTTAGTTAATTTTGTATTTTAAGCTATTCTAGTGTGTTTGTAGGTTTTAAATGTCAAATGGCAAGAAGAAGCGATTTGGAGCATTCTGGAGCATTTTTGGGCCAAGATTGGGTAGTGCAAGCATGGAGGCAAGTTGATGGACGAATTTGAAGACAAAAAGGCTTGAAATCAGCCACAAAACACTTTTTCTAGAAGTTCTATCCCTTGTCCTACAAAAGTGGCACCCCAAACCCTTATAGAAGTCCCAAAATCTGTCATAAAACACATTCCTTCTAGAACCCTAAAAATCTGGCGCCTCCTTCCCTTCTAGAATCCTTTTTCCTTGCCTTACAAGGCATTCCCTTGCCGGTATCCTATTGTGCCGCACCTCTCAGGCCCTTTCCCTCTTCGATTCTGATTGTTAGGCCATTTTCCTTATGGATTTGGGTTCTACAAATCCTTTTCAGAAATTAATTGGACCACAATTCCTTTTCCAAATTAAATGCCGCACCCTAGGCCTTTATTCCTTAATTTCTGTTAAGCCCAAGTACTAATCTGATTTCTCTAGGGTTTTGAGGTGCCTATATATACATGTTTTAGGGTTTTGCCACAGGGAGCCAGCCATTCATCACAGAAATCCTTTGCCGCACTCCAATCCACCATTCTACACATCCAAACACAATTCTAGCCATCCTTATTCCCTTGCCGCAACTCACATCCAACCTAATCCATCTCTGACCCATTCATACATCTATACACATCCATAGTCTCTGGTGCCGCAGCAAGGTGGGGAAGAAGACGAACCTGTGCGTTTCATGCTTGCAGATTGGAGTGTTTTAGGTGTACTTCGTTCTTGTTTTCAATGTTTATTTTGTTATTACTTTCTGATTTTGCTGTAATCATGAGTGGCTAAATCCCTATTTAATTAGGGGGAAGTTTGAAGCCATGAACATGTTTGAGATATGAATTGATTTCTGCCAATTGTGATTTGTTAAGCTATGATTGCAATTCAATTATCTGTTTTATTCATAACTGATGTGTGTATGTTTATTAAGGATGCATACTTGGTTTTCATGCATGAATCAGATGCTAGAATATAAATGAGTTTCACCTAATCGTTACAAGTTTATATTCCTGAGTAGTGAAGGTTGATTGTCACAATCGCGTTAATTGAATTCTTGGCAAACGTATCATGCATTCATAGTTACAATTGCCTCGTCAACACTTATGATTTTCATGAAACGTAATGATCTCTGATTGTATCTCTATTATGCATTCATGTAGAGGACTTTTGGAGAATGATTTGAGTTGTCGCATGCATTCATCCAATTCAATGAGTAAAGGAAAATTTGAGGGTTAATTTGTGCATCACGGTTAATCTGGGGTGTTGAGCATCATAGTTTATTGAAAAGCAATTGGAAATCGATTCATGTACAAGTGTGTCATGTGTGGAAAACGGACCTCTAACTAATCCATCCATCATCTTATTTCTTGAATTCGTTTTACAATCTGTTTAGTTTTACAAATTGTTTCTTTGTTTCAATTTCGTCAAAACCAAAACCCCCTTTTACTTTCTTGTTTCAAAGTGTTTAAAATCTGTTTTGTTTGTGTTTTAGAGTGTTTTGAGTCAAGTTAAAACCCTAAATTCGTCCAAAGTTCTGTTTAGAGTCCAAAACTGCCCAGTTTGTGTTTTTAGGCAGTTTTGAGTGTTTTTGAGTTGTTTTAAGTCTTTTGAACCTATTTTGAGTCTCTTGAGTCTTTCCAAATGTTTTTTTTTAACTTTGTTTTTGTGTTTTGAGTCAGTTTAGAGGTTTTAGCAAGCCCTCCTAATCCCCGGTTTAGAACGATCCCTACTTGCATTTATACTACGATTTGACAACAAGAGGGTTTAATTTGAGTGCTTAATTTTTATCACATCAAATTTTGGCGCCGTTGCCGGGGATTAGCAACTTTGCTAATCCCTTGGTTCTATTCTTTTCGTTTAGTTTGTTTTTATTTTAGTTTCTGACTTGTTTTGCTTTCTTGTTTTTAGGTACTAGTGTATGACTCGAAGTTCCCAACCTATTCGTGAGCACATCTTGGACTTTGACGACGATTTTGAGCGAACTTTAAGAAGGAAAAGAAAGAATCAAGAACTTGATCTACTTAGTTCTAGTTCTAATTCCGAAACTGAAGTTGAATTTGAAGAGGATTCGGAAGAGGAGCAAGACATGGCTGCAGATAATCGAACGATCAAAGAACTTTCAGCCTCGGGATTGGACAATGCAACACCTCTATGCATCCAATATCCTAGGGCAGCTCCAGATAAGACTGCCGAGTTTGAATTGAAGTCAAGCTTGTTACATCATATTCCGAAGTACCATGGGCTATCCATGGAGGATCCAAACAAGCACTTGAAGGAGTTTTAAGTAGTTTGTTCGAGCATGACCCCAGTGAATGTCGATGGCAGCATCTTGAAGATGAAAGCTTTTCCATTCTCTCTAATGGATAAAGCTAAAGATTGGTTGTATGAACTAGCACCTGGGACGGTTACATCTTGGGAAAGTATGAAATGAGCATTATTGGAGAAATTTTTCCCAACTTCAAGAGTCATTCTCTTGAGGAAACGGATTAGTGGCATCCAACAAAATCAAGGTGAGTCATTCCCAGCTTATTATGAACGTTTTAAAACTCTTGTTGCTTCATGTCCACAGCACCAAATGAAGGAAGAGTTGCTCATTCAATACTTCTACGAAGGACTCCTCCCTATTGAACGCCAAATGTTAGATGCTTCGGCGGGTGGTGCATTGGTTGACAAGACCCTGGAGGCTGCCAAGACTTTGATTGCAAATCGAGCCCTCAATGCACAACAATATGAAGGTGTTGGACAGAGAGAGAACCCACGGCAGCAACATGTTAATCAGGTAAGTGTAATCTCTGAAATTCAATCACAATTAGCTAATCTCACCTCTCTTGTGTCTCAGGTTGTAATTGGGTCAAAACCACAAGAAAATCAGGTTTGCACCGTGTGCTCCATCCAAGGGCATCTATTTGAGAATTGCCCTCAGTTGATCGAGAATGGTGGATGGGAATTTGCCAATGCTATTGGATTCCAAGGCCAAAATCAAACCAAATACGATACATACTCAAACACATACAACCCCGGATGGAGAAATCACCCTAATATGAAGTGGAGAGAGTCCCAACAACCTGCCCAACAAGGGGGATTTCGGCAAAACCCCCATGGGTTCCCAAGGCCATATCAACAAAATCAACCACTTCCGGCCCAATCTAGAACAGGTACATCCATGGATAATGATCGACTTGTTCAGTTATTAACTAATGTGGTGCAGGGCATGCAAAATCAAGCCAAGGAAATGGAAGATTTGAAGAAACAAATGGGACAAATGGCTGAATTCATGGGGAAATTCAGTAGAGAACAAGGTAAGCTACCTAGTGGGACAAATGTGAATTCGAAGGGAGGATTTGAATCTGCCCAAGCCATCATCTTGCGTAGCGGAAAAGAAGTTGGAGCTGAGTCCACCACTCCCAAATCTGCCCAGAAAGAAGATGAAAAGCTGCAAAACGAGAAGGGTAGCACACCCACACCCACGGCCAAAAGTGAATCAACCTTTGCCGCAGGCCTCTATCACTCCTAATTTGGCCAAACAAGGTAAGTTGGTTTCAGATTCACTTAATACTAATCTGACCAATGTTCCTTTTCCTCGTAGGTTCATGCAATCGAAGAAGGATGAGAATGAGAAGGACATTCTTGAAACATTCCGGAAAGTGTAAGTGAACATACCACTCCTTGATGCAATTAAACAAGTCCCGAAATATGCCAAATTTCTCAAGGAGTTGTGCACAACCAAGAGAAGAATGTTGAATAAAGAGGTAGTTAAGGTAAGTGAAAATGTTTCAGCCGTATTGCAACAGAAACTGCCCACTAAATGGAAAGACCCCGGTAGTTTTATGATTCCTTGTGTAATTGGCAATACTCGGTTTGAAAATGCAATGCTAGATTTAGGTGAATCTATAAATGTCATGCCTTATTCCATTTATGCATCTATGAACTTGGGTGAATTGAAAAAGGATGGTGTGATTATACAATTGGCTGATCGTTCTAACGCATACGCAAAATGTGTTTTGGAGGATGTTTTAGTGCAGGTGAACCATCTGATCTTCCCGGCTGATTTTTACGTTCTAGACATGGAAGATTCAGCCCATTCCACACCTTTGTCGATTCTCCTTGGTAGGCCTTTCATGAAGACAGCCCGTACAAAGATTTTCATGCATTCATAGTTACAATTGCCTCGTTAACACTTATGATTTTCATGAAACGTAATGATCTCTGATTGTATCTCTATTATGCATTCATGTAGAGGACTTTTGGAGAATGATTTGAGTTGTCGCATGCATTCATCCAATTCAATGAGTAAAGGAAAATCTGAGGGTTAATTAATTGTTTTATAGTATTTATATTATTTAATTGATTATATTAACCAAACAAATACGTTCTTGCAAATGGTAATTGGCAACTAATAAAACTAAAAGGTCATAGGTTCAATTATCAACAACATTACTGTTATTTAAAATGATAAAAGGGCCAAAAAATTGGGTAGGATGGGCGGCTCGCTCATAGGCCCAAATTCTCTCAGCCTTGGGCTAGGCTAGTGCCTTAAATATTTGACATGGAGTCTGCCTGACCTAGCTCATTTAAGGTCGGATAGGGCTTGGGCCTTGACCTCTTAGGGCCGACCTGACTTGATTTGGCACAATTTATAGATTTACTCAATACCTTCACATCAAAATGTTCACATACAAGAAAAATTCATACATTTTTCAACCTTTCATTGATGATTATAATTGTTTATTCATGTCAATTTTGGCATCAAACTTCTTCTGTAGAGATGAATTTCGAATAGATGGAATCAAAATCAATGTTTTTAATTTTCATTCCCAAATTTCATAATTAGATTAGATTATATCACAATTTTCAAATTCGGAAATTCTTATATCGTACAAGTTTTTGAATATTCTCAAACTTTTTCATACATGAAATTTATTGTCCTTTCTTAATATTTGGTATATACTTATGTATAAATCCAATGAATTTTGTGATATACTATATGATTATTGCTAGTCCTCGAGCAAAAATATAACTAAAAACACACAAAAACAATAAAATCTAACCATACGACTTTCGCTAGCTAAACGATTGCACCGAGAATGTGCAACAAGCCTTTAAACCTCTAGGTGTCCCCAGTCGAAGGAGTTGTGTCTCCTGAGAGTTTACAGTGATGACGCCCACAAACATCTACAGACACTGCAAATGGTTAAAGCATGCTTGAAACAAACTAATAAGAACCAATGAAAGCTTAGTCATACATTCAAACCAAAAGTCTACCACTTCAAAGAATCGTATCATGTGTAAAGTGTAAAAATATTACTCCATGACTCATGACTTCAAAGACACCATACTCAAATGCCAAAGATAGAATTCGCCTCAACTCTATTCCTCACAGATATCACTCAAATTTTCACTCAAATCCTAAGGTGTAGTCTCTACACAAACTTATGTGAGTGAAATTATGTAAAAGGGAATCAAAATTCTCACATATAAAATATGAAATAAAAGCACAATTTCTGAACAGATCTCATGAAATGAATCAAACACGAAGAATATGGATAACACACATACTTATCATCACCCATGAATACATCCTCAAAGATCAGCTAGGTCTTTCACACGGTTGTAATGTAGTAGGCTTAGGCGAGGAGCTATGAAAAACAAAGAGATAGGAAATACTAAAACTTGGAACATAACAAAGTGTCTTCCTTGTGAAACCAACAAGCTCTCATCTTCAATTGACCTTAGTTGTTTGTTCTTGGCGTCCAGGACCCATGTGTGATAGTGAAAGATTTGGAAATTGCATCTTCTTTATTCATTTTTTTTTCTTTTCTTTTCGTCTTTTTTTTTTTCTGAAACTCTTTTTTTCTTGCAATTCTGGCACATGTTACCTCGGTACACGCCACATTCTTGATCTAGAGCTCAATCTATCTTTGTCTTCTTCACTTTGGTATTCCCCAAACTATAAGGTATGGCTGTAATGGGCTAAAATTGATAGAGTTTGGTATGGGTGATGAAAGAACTAGGCTAAAAGTGTTTGACTACAACAAGGGTGAATAGAGCACACAAAGGGATGGGAATTAGGCCTTTTAGTGGTTAAAACATGCATAGCCTAACATCGTCTTAATGAGTTCATTCATAGGTGATAATAAACACATGGTATTTGCAACATAAGATTTTTCTTAGCATTCAATCAAAGAGAAATAATGAGATCATTTAAAGTGAAATTGAAAGAAAAAGATAAGAGAAGAAATACTTTAAACCCTCTCAAAGAAGCAAATAGGCTCAAAATAACTCACAAGGGTAGTCTCCACTATTCTTCTTCCAGAATTCGAGCATGGTACTTTTACCATCATAATTCCAAGAGTAACAGCTTTGTAAAAGAAAAATAAGATATGAAACTTTTTTATGACAACACTGTAGTTTTGATTGTAACCATAGCCCTCATATACATTCACATTAGTAAGCAAAAGCAAACTTAACCAGAACTAAAAACAAATGAAAATTTTCAATCCCACACCCCCACACCTAAACTAAGCATTGTCCTTGATGCTTAAAAATGAATGGAACGCATGCAGTGCAAATAGGCAGAGTATGTGGAATGAAGATAAAATAAAACTAAAAGACACGAATAAAAGGAAAGAACACAAACCCATCTAGGTTGCCTCCTAGCAAGCGCTTTATCTAATGTCTAGGCGAGACATGGTACCATGATAGATGAATGCCTAGGGTGGCAAGAAGTCAAGGTACCTCCGAACCTTGGTCGGAAGAAGTGGTTTCTTTCGAGGGACTTTGAATATGGTGCGTTGAATTTCCACAAGGCCTCTATTATGATGCCATTTTCGTCTCTCATTGTGAATAAAATGCAAGACCATATCCTCTTCCTTTGCTTGAGATGGCAGCAAGGTGTAGTTATCGAACTTCAATTCTTTTCCCTCTTGAAATGGCAACAAATCATCTTCCAAAGATTCCAAATATGGCACATGAAAAGATGTAAAACAACATGGAGAATTCGACACAGATTTTGAAAAACATTCAATTAAATTAGAGGATAGAGGAAAAGCTTCAAACACTATGTCCGTCACAGTTTCACCAAGCACATCTATGGGTGACTTATCATGCTTTTGTTTGACAAATCTCCCTGGAAAAGGAATTGGTGGAACATATGGCTTGGGAGGAATGAAAGGCTCTTCATCTTCGTAAAGCTTAAGAACCTCATGAAAATATACACAACAAGCTTCTTTTGGTTGTTCCTCCTTCTCTTCTTGGTCATCACCACCAGATTGATGTTCATTTAACGCTTGGACAATCTACCCCAATTGAATTTCCAGCTTGATAAGTGCAGTGGAGTGTTCTTGAATCATGTTACTCGTTGATTGTTGAAATTGTAAAGTGCTTTGCGCAAGTAGCTTTAAAATGTCCTCCAAAGTAGTGTCTAAGGATTCCTGCTATGATGAAGGTGCAAATGCTTGATTGGGAGCTTCTATGTTGTTCCAAGAGCCATGATCAGAGTTCTTCCAAGCGGGCCTATATGTGTTTGACAATGGTTGCAGTGGCTCTTGGTTGGAGAAACACATGCGGTGTGAGTGCTCTCGGATAAACGTAGGAAAGTCATCTCTCCTTAGGCAGAATTGAAGGGGATGGCCAATTTTAGCACATAACGAACATTCACCATACATCTTGGTTACAAACTGAAAATCAAAACAAACTGAATTGTAAATGAAAAATCTAAACTAAGAAAACAAAAACAGATAAGGTTTATAAAGCAAGCAATTAGAGGGGACTGAAATCAGTCCCCGGCAACGGTGCCAAAATTTTGTTGTGTTCCTTTCAAGTGCAAATATAAGGATAGTATAATGGCACAGGTAAGGGTGTCGAACCACATGGACTGATTAGACCTCTACAAATTACTAGCTTTATGTGAACCCTAACTAAACAATGAAACTAACAAATTGGGTTTGGATTTTGATTTGAGAAGTAAAGTAACTTAAAATGCAAGAGAATCTAAATAGGAATAATAGAATGATTCAGAAACGATGGGAATGGAACTAGGGATACCGATTTCACCATTACAAGTCAATTCCATAAAAATTAAGTCAAAATGCATTCAACTTTCCAATATACAACTAGGGTTCGTTTAACTCATTTATGATCATCCATTTGATGTGTGGTTGTGATCAAGTACTCATATTCTACAACCTAGTTGTGATGTTCGACTTAGATTACCAAATAAGAATCCATTAAGAACAAGAAAACTTCAAAGAACCAAAGAAATCACATGGCAGGATGTATGCATAGCAGTTTCTTTAATCATTCACATGTCTACCAAGATTAAGCATGATGTGTACTATAACTTTGATCAAATAATTCATAAACAGCCATAATGGTGATCAAACATTAAGATTAACAAACAAATTAAACTATAAAATCAGTGAATGAAACAAGAACACAAATTGGTGAATCGAACACTTTAAATTAATAACATAGAATAGTTTTGCAAGGCTACATCGAAATCCCTAGCTATGAACTTAATTACACAACATGATTATAGAATATATAAATATCAAGAACAACATGAGTGAAACTAAAGTTCATAGAAGAAACCCCCTTGAAGCAATTCTGATGTGGAAATCCTTCAAGAACAGCGCGGTTGCATGGTTTCTTCGGTGGCAGCTGATGGTGAAGGGAAATAAGGTTTTGTTTTTGGAAGAAAAGCCAAAAGAGATGAGAGAGAGCTCTAGGCGACCCCAAGGGGGCCTTGTATAAAAGTGATCTAAAACCCTAGTATTTATATGCTAAATGGGGCTGCAAGATATTCCAAAGTGATCCCAGCAACTTAGCCTTTATTTTGCACGTTTTTGCCTTATTTGGCACCTCCAAATCAGGCTAGATATCCCAATTCCTTTCCCATTTTGTTCCTGGTCTTCTAACAAGCCAGATTCATCTTGGATTCTTTATTTGGGCTTCAAAACAGGCCACTGAACTTCTTTCCACGTTTATTGAACATTTGGCTCAGATATTAAATTACCAAAGAAAGAAGATCACATTCATTACCAACCAACATCATGGGCTTTTGAATGTTATTCGTAAGTACTTCCCTACTGCTTCTCATGGTTTCTGCATTATACATTTGAGGGAAAATTTAGAGAGGCGGTGTGCAGATAATAAGTTTTTGAAGGATCAGTTGTGTGAGTATTTCAAAAATTGTGCATATAGCATGTAGTGTTGAAGATTTTGATAGGAATATTGAGAAAATAAGAAGTGTTGACGGAGATATTTCCGATTCATGTTTAGATGATCTTCCAAAAGAGCATTATTCTATTATATATTTTCAGGGAAATCGATGGGGCCAAATCAGTAATGCAACTACATAATCATTTAACGCAATGATTTCTGAAGAGAGTTGCATGCCTATTCTTAATTTGATTGAATCAATTAGGGGAAGGTTGATGGTCATGATGTCCGATAGGAGGCGTGTTTCAAAAAAGTGGTTTTCTTTGTTATGTCTGAAAAAAGAAGATGATCTTAGAGGTTTTGTTCAAGAAGGTAGTCATTGGATTGCTAGTAGGTCACCTGATGATGTATTTGAGGTTCCCGGGGGGGGGGGGGGGATAGGAACTCTTTTGTTGTTATGTTGGATCAACACCAATGTTCATGTGTTCAATGGAAGCATAAAAGATTTCCTTGTGCTCATGCTTTGCAAGTTATTCTGCATGATCATCATGATATTGAGGATTTTGTGGATGACTACTGGAAAGTTTCTTCTTATAAGCTAATTTATCAGTTTCCTATTATTCCAGTTTGACTTGAACAAGCCCACTTTTGATCTACTAAATGCTCCAGTTAAGCCCTCTCTTACAAGGAGACAAGATGGTAGACCACGGATTCATCATTACAAGTCTAAAAATGAGGTAAGAGGTGTAAGATGTAGTTGTTGTCATCAGACTTCACACCACAATAAGCAGACATGTCAGGCTTTAATTTGATTTTTGTTTTTATTTTTTGAGTTTTGGATTTTTTGTATTATTTTTTTGGAAGTTTGTTATTAGATCAGTTTTTGTTATTTTTCGTGCATAATAAGTTTTTGATTTTATGCAAAATCTGGTTATACGTTTTGTATGCAGCATCAGTTTTTTGTATTTTGCAATTTTTGGTTTCCCAATTTATGAAGAATCAATTTTAGCATTGAATTCATATTTTTATAACAAGGAGTTATTGATAGAAGCTTGCTATTCCCAATTTTGCAAATTTTCTATCATGGGGAAAATGAATAAATAGATTGAAAAAGCTATGTAACATTTGCAACAAATAGATTGAAAAAGAAATTCAACATTCGAAAAACATATGTAATATTTGCAAAAGTAAGTTATAACAATGTAATTTTAAACATCAAAGTTCATAACAATTGAAATGTTTAAAGTCCAGCTTCTATTTTTTTGGTTCAAGATGATTTTTAGTTTTTGTTTACTTCAGCTGCTTGTTTTTCCACCTCAAACTTCATGCTCTAACTCAATCTATAATGTATTATTTGAGATGCAATATCACAACGCAGACAGTTGACTTCCCTCTTGGTTAAGGACTTTTTCATTTGTCCGCCTTTGCTATTGTTCGAATGTAGTACAACATAAAAACACCACAATCATCACTGTAAAATAAGTTTGCATAATTAGCATGCAGCATTAAGTTTAAGAGAATTAGCATGCATCATCAATTAAAGCAAAATAAGTATACAGATTGAGTTATGGAAGAATATATAGCTTCAGTATGCAACATCAGTTATAGTAGACTCATTCACTTTCAATGACAATTAGTGTTATATGGAATCTAAGAATGATTGGTGTACTATCATTTTATCATTGAACATTTATTCATAATCAACAAATTTTAAGAATTCCAACAACATTAATATTTAGTCATAATCATTTTACTATCTTATTCTTTGCAAAATTTAGTTTAACCATAAATATGTAACCAAGAACAGTAATTCAATTCAAACAATCAAAATACACAATTATACTTACGAGCCAAGCTGGATTGGACATTGTTTATCTTCATCCATCTCAAAAGTTGCATTTGTAGGGCTCATTCACATATAGTCATTTGTTAAACTTTCCTTTTCATTCAATGGCAAATGGAATAACCTATCTCTGTTGTTGTACCATTCTTCAATCATTTTGACATGTATACAGATTAAGCGTAGGTTTGAAAAATGTACTAGGAAATCACTGAAATATAAGTGATATTGAAGTTAGACTTACCACTTTATATGCATTGTCATTGTGCATGTTTGTTTCACCTTCTTAAAGGTTTTTTCTATTACAGTTATAAAAATTGAAACACCCCTCTTCTGTGTCGAACACAAGCAATATGTAGTGTTCGTGATTTAGAAGAGGTATAAAGATTTTTCATGCAACTCTCATTTGTTCGTTTAATTGTTCCCCTAAATTGTGCTTTAATGCTTTCGTCTTGGCTTCGTCATTTTCATCCTTGGTGAAGTTCATCTGTTTATCCAGAATATAATTAGTGTATGAACAATCAGTATGCAGCATCAGTATGAATCATCAGTGTGCACATATGTATGAAACATCAGTATGCAGTTTCAATGACATTTAATAGATTTTATCTAAATTCAATATTTATAACTTACAAAGAGAATGACCGAGAAGTAGAAGTTTTGATAATCCAAATTGCTTTCTTGTTCTTTGAGAATGTAGTTATGTGCATCAATCACAGTATTTGTAACTCTGTCATCTCCAAGGAATCCATCCATATCTTCTTTCATCACAATATTGTTATAGTAGCTGAACTCATTTGCAGTTGACGACCAATATATGTCCCTGAAATACAATATACATAGAAATATGTTAATGCAGAATCAGTATTTGGAAGTAACCCAAGGTCTTGTTTAGCTCAAAAATTTATTCTTGTTGCTTCTTCACCGTTTCTTCTAGAGAAATCTTCCTAGCTTTTAGAACTTGAAATTTCTCTTTTAATTTTTCCATTTTTCCTTGTTGATTGCATTAAATTCACACTGCTTCTTGTAAGACTTTTCTTGCTCCCATTCAAGGTCGTTCATCTCTTTCAGCAGTCATTTGCTCTTTTCTTGCAACTCATTCTTTTCTTTTTCCCATTTTTTCTTTTGTTGTTCCAACACAATGTTCTTTTATTCCAGTTCATTTTTTTGTTTTTCCAAGTCTTTCTTCTCCTTTTCCAACTTCTTGTTTTGCTTTTGCAAGTCTTTATCATCCTTTTACAAAACATCTTTCTCTTCAACAATTTTCTCAATTACAAAATTCTTGAAGTGGCATGTGTTGATAGCATTATTCAACATTTGAAGCCAAAGTTTCACCCTCATTTTCCAATACTCTGCAGGATCTATTTAGCTTTGCGAGAGGTCTTCTTGTGTTAATTCCTCTTCTAAATTTTCACATTCCCATTTTTCTTCACCCGTAAGTGGAGCAAGAAGTAATACATTTGCTTCCTTGTTTTGATTGCCGATTCCACGGGGTGAACCGGTAGTTGAGGAAAAGATGCTGCATTTCCTTGTTGTTCCTTAGCTTGAACTAGTAATGGAGGGATTGATTCTACATTTGCCCCTTGTGTGGGGGTGAACTAGGATTTGAGGAACTGAAGTGCTTGGAGCCACTTTTTTCACTGCCACTTCTTGCACTACATGAACTTATTCTTGGATTGAAGTACTTGGAGGCTTTTTTTGCACTGCCACTTCTTGCACTAAAGGAATTGATTCTTCAATTGAGGTACTTGGTGTAACATCCCACATCGCCCAGGGGATTGATCCTTAAATGTATATTCTCATCCCTACCTAGCACGAGGCTTTTTGGGAGCTTACTGGCTTCGGGTTCCGTAGGAACTCCAAAGTTAAGCGAGAAGGGGGGCTAGAGCACTCCCAGGATGGGTAACCCACTGGGAAGTTGCTCGTGAGTTCCCAGAAACAAAACCGTGAGGGCGTGGTCGGGGCCCAAAGCGGACAATATCATGCTACGGTGGTGGAGCAGGCCCGGGAAGTTATCTGCCCCGGGCCGGGATGCAACAATTGGTATCAGAGCCAATCCCTGGTCGAAAGTATGCCGACGAGGATGTCGGGCCCCTAAGGGGGGTGGATTGTAACATCCCACATCACCCGGGGGATTTATCCTTAAATGTATATTCTCATCCCTACCTAGCACGAGGCCTTTTGGGAGCTCACTGGCTTCGGGTTCCGTAGGAACTCCGAAGTTAAGCGAGAAGGGGGGCTAAAGCATTCCCAGGATTGGTGACCCACTGGGAAGTTGCTCGTGAGTTCCCAGAAACAAAACCGTGAGGGCGTGGTCGGGGCCCAAAGCGGACAATATCGTGCTACGGTGGTGGAGCGGGCCCGAGAAGTGATCCGCCCCGGGCCGAGATGTGACACTTGGAACCTCTTTTTGTACTGCCTCTTCTATATGGAAATTAACCACATTACTGAACACCCTATCAATATCAGTCGCGTCCATGTCTTTGATGTCCGCATTTCTTTCTTCATTTTTAATAGTTGGATAAGGAGAATCATGTACAACATCTTGGTCATCTTCGACTTGCTCATTCGAAATTTGGGTGCCAAAGATGCTCTGATTATCAACCAGGGTGTCAAAGTGATCTTCATTTTCATTTTGGCTCGCACTATCTTCCTCCTAATAGTATGCAAAATCAAGAATTAGTATGGATTATGACTTATACAAAGATTTAGTATGCATCATCAGTTATGGAATACAATCACAAAGCTTCAGTTTATAGCAGAATAATCATGCGAATCAAGAATATGAATCAAATTTTATTATTCATTATTTTAGTTATACAAGAATTAGAATGCAGCATTGCTTTTACATTTTTTTTTTAGTGTGCATCATTACTAATATAAGTTTTTAGCATGCATTATTACTTATACAAGAATTAGTATCCAGCATCAGTGATAAAAAAATTAGTATGCATCATTACTTATACCAAAATTAGAATGCAGCATCAGTTATACCAGAATCATTCAGTTGATATCATTTAATATTTTATGCAAACTCATGAGTTTATATAAAATATACACACAAAAATTAAGCAGAATTAGCTTGTTTTTGGATTTACCATTTTGTGTGTTGGGTCATCGTTTTGATTTTTGAGCTTATCTTGTCTTTGCATTTTTATCTTCCATACAGCTAGTGTCATTTGTATATCTTTATCATCTGTTTGATCAGAGCCTTTTTCTGGCACATCTGAAACTGTTCTTTCATCATCATCCTTTTCTTGTTGTTGAACATTATCCATCTCATCATCAACATCGCCTTTTGCCATCCCATCTAATATTGTTCTTTTATCATCGTCATCATCTTTTCTTTCTTTTTTTTTGTTTTTGTTTTTTTTTTCCAGTAACTTGATCATCTTGTGGAGGTTGTGTAGGGCCCCCTACATTTTGATCTTCTTCAGGGTCTTCATGTTCAAGCACCAATTTTTTTGTTGGTTTATCTTTCTTGGCTTTTGCATCCTTCTTGGCTACTTGCTTAGGTCCCACTACAATTTGATCTTCTTCAGGTTCTTCATGTCCAAGCACCAATTTTTTTGCTGCTTTATGTGACTACCCGCCCCTAATTTTAAGATTTTAGAAATTTTAAATGTGTGAATTGACATAGATGCCCCTAGAGGCGAGGATGTTGACTTTCGTGGACCAGCATACAGAGTGATGTACAAATTATTCTTTTAGCGTATCCTTGTAGTACTCGACGATACGAATGCGTACGCACAATCAGAATAGAGATCGGAGTTACAGTTAAACTTTTATGGAACTACAAATTCGAAAGTTATTTTTGAAGAAATTACTATTTTAATTATCTTACTAAATTATTATTTCATTATTTTCTGATTGGATATTTTAATTATTTTAATAATTTATTTTGGCCCGTGGGGCCCACGTCTCACCTAACTCTCATCTCTTCTCTCGCCACCTGGCCTCTTTCCCTCATCTCAGGGACTCCCTCTCTCTTCACTCTATCTCTCCCACATCTCTCTCTCAACCATCTCTTCCTATCCTTCTCTGCAAACAAACCACCACCACTCGCCATTTCCAGCGAACACCACCCAAGAAGCATCCCCATCACGAACTTAACCTAGGTCGAGACCCTCGTTCTCTCTTTCTTCCTCGCTGCACAACACAGCCACTGTGCAAAAATCTAGTCCGACGAAGGTACGGCTTGAAACCTTCCTATAAATTTGTAGATCGTGCCTAGGACTACGTTTGGGATGTTTTGAGACGGTTTATGTGTGTTTGGACGTAGGAATCATGTCGGGAGAAACTTACCCAGATTTTCCGGCAAAGCTTCAGCACTGTGCAAGCCATTTCCAATCACGACTCAACCCCACATTGGTATATTTCGATTCCTTAACTCCCGAGCTTTCTTTTGGCTTTTGAATTTCTGATTTTGGTTGAGAAATGAATTAGTTAGAGCATTTGGAAATTTCCCGGCCAACTTTCCCCAAAATCAGACAGTTGCAATGGCAACCCATCGAAGAAGAAGGAAAAAAAAAAAAAGGGTGGGGGGCTTAGGCCCAAGACCTGGTCCAGCCCAATCCTTTGGGCCATTATAACCAGCCGGCCCATACCCATTTCTGAGTTGGGTTTGGAATATTCCTAAATATTCCTGGAATATTCCTTGTGTTGGCTTCTTCGGAAATTTTTCGAAAACTCTTATAGGCTAATTCTGACGCCCCGAATTCGTTTTTGACATCCATTTAGTGACATTCCAAAGTTTTAACATAGTTGACCATCGGGGTGTCTTGGTTGACTTTCAAGGTAAACCGTTGACTTTTTGTAAAATTTGGCGGGGACCCTCCTTAGTGTATTTCGACGCCCTGATTTCAAATCCGCTGTCCGTTTTATGAAATTCGACTGTGTTAAGATAGTTCCTTTATTAGCCATACTTTGTACGAAAAGGTGTGATTACATTAGTACGTTATATTTACCTAAATGGTTTCGTTTCTAGGCGAAACGCTTCGCAAGAACTCTCGATGCTACGAGGCGGGTTTGACTCGACAACATGATCTATGAATGGGTCTTTTCTGCATATATATATATATTGGTTAGTTTCCATATATACAATTATTAATAAATTCTCTACGTGATTGCCATGATTAAACTTACATTTATAAGAAATGCCTTATTGTTGGGAAATGATGAAATAATCCTACGGGATGCACAAGCAAGCTTACTATAAGGGGATGCCTTAATTATATTTATGGTCATGAATAGTATGATATTGACTAGAATTGTTGAATGGTTATGGCATGATTATAATTATGTTATTTGCTCATCGTTTGCTGCACCGATGTTAGTGCTTGCCCAGGGCCATGGCTAGTCTTTCACATGTATGTTCACATCTTGCCTTGGATCCAAGTAGGTGCCAGTCTTGTCGTATAGGTTGCAATAGGCAACTCCGACTCGTATGTGACTGCGAATAGCACCAGTCTTCACGTGATTGTAGCACTAGAGCGTATATTATTGTTACACCCAGTCATGTTCATGTCAGAATACCTCTACATGAACTCGTGTGTCAGCATGTGTCGATGAGCACCCGATATGATATGTTTTCCCAGGCAAGATTATGTGTTATTGGTTGTTATATGTTCATTTATGCAATATTGCGACGTATGGCAATCTTGTGATTTTGCAGGCTACAATAGGTATTTTCATACTATACGTAGTATGTATATTTTGGAAACTATATTTGTTTTACGGCGATGGGTTATAAAGCTTTCAAAAAGCTTTTTATAAAACTTTAATTTTTAGGCCCACTTACCTTTGTTTTTCGCCCCTGCAAGTTTAACAGCTGAACTTTCATATCAACGAGGATTCTTAGCAAATATGGTAGTGGAGACTACCTCCGATGGTATAATTCTCAATCCACTATAGTGTTCTTTACTTATGCTCTGACATCACGTGTAATATAGGTTCATTCCCGCTCACCAGCGCACTCTTATACTTAGGCACTTTTAGGTTTAAATTTATTCACATTTTCCACATCACTACACTGTATGGCTTCGTCACCCTTTAGGTGTCGGCCAGCACCGCTCGATTCAAAGTCCAAGTGGACATTCCGGTTCGGGTTGTGTCACTTTAGCTTTCTTGTCTTTTGGCTCCTTCTTGGCTACTTGCTTTTCCAATTTCCTTATTTTTGATGCAGGTGGAGGATCAACAAAGTCGTCATCATCATCTTCTGAGCGTTGTTCAACTGACTCTTCAATTGGTTTTCCATTGTCTATTTGTGAAAGTTTTAAGAGTTATGTTTTTTGATACTCTGTTTGAAAACAACACACAACAGGTACATGTAGAATCACACATGTAGAATGACAACACACAACAAATAAAAACTATATATATATATATATATATTTTTTTTTTGTTGATACTTTTTTGATACTTTTTGTTTTTCCTCAAAAAATGCAGAATATTTTTCACACAAAGTACATGCAGAATCATGTTTTACATAAAAGTATATGCAGTATCAGTTTTACCTCCAAATTTTCATTTGCTTTTTTATAGATTTTTTCGTGCAGAACTGCCAAATCCCACTTGACTGCTGTTGGCAAGCGTTTCTCTTGTCCTTCTATTGGTTTGATGATTGGGGTGTGATCACAAAGCCAATACTATAGACAAAATAAAAGATTTTTTTATTAGAGATTTGTATATTTTGTAAAATAAGACAAAAATTGATTTTTTTTTTTATTATTAGTTTTTGTTTGCTTACCAGTAAAAGTACAACAGTGCCACTGACGGTTGGTTGTTTGTCTCTTTTCCTCTTCTGCGCTTTATCAATTGATTCCATCAAGTATCTTGTTGTTTCGTTGGCCCAGTTGTACTGATTTATGTTATCGATGGAGTTACAATTCTTGGCCAAACTCCGAGGGAGTTTCCCTGCTAAGCTCCCAAGCAGATTTGTGTTGAGCAAATATAGAATTATAAGGGATGCTACATCTTGATTTGCTTCTTTTGTCCCAGTATCAAATGCAACTTGAATTGCTTGTGCAATTTATTTTCTACCGATTCTTGACATTTCTGAGAAGTATTTATCAACAAATCTATTTTCTTTTGGCTTTGGGATTCTTGTGTCTCTTGTCCACTGAAGGGCTTCTTTGCCTCTGTTTGGGATCCCAAATATACGTTGGACATCATCAGCATTTACTTGGCTATATCCATTTTTGAATTTGAACATTCCATTTTCAATGTCATACCAGTTCACGATATGTATGGCATCCCAGTCTGATTTCTTCATTTGTAATTCACCTTTTACGTAAGCTTCCACAAGTCTCCCAAAAGGTGACTTATATATGACTGCCAAGACTTATGGTTTTTCATCAAGTTTTGGCTTGAGCTCTTGTATTAGTTCAGCAAAGGCCATGATATTTAGTTTTATTTGAGCATAGTTCTCATCTGTTGCTCGACGCTTTATGGCATGATGTTTTTGAGTTGATTTCTTTTTGGTTGATAAATGTTTTCCTTTTGGTGACTTCTTCATAGAAAAAAAAAAACAATAGTGAGTATAATTTTTAATCAAATAATATGAAGTCATATAAATGACAAACTAGATGCAAAAGGTAGATGCAACATCACTTAGCATACAAGCTAGATGCAGCATCGCTTAGCGCACAAGCTATATGCAGCATCACTTAGAACACAAGCTAGATGCAACATCAATTAGCAAACAAGGTAGATGAAGAATTGGTTGTTAACGCACAATGTAGATGCATAATTGTTTTTAACACAAAAGGTAGATGCATATTCCTTTTTTCTTTTAGCACAACATATTTATGTGCAGAACCAAGTTACAAACAAAAAGTAGAACCATAATTAATTTACAAAGTGCAACATCAGTTACAAAGTGCATTATCAAGTTAGACGGTTAATGTTATTACTCACAAAATTTAGACGCATAATCAGTTGAAGAATCAGTATACATATAAACAAAAACAAAAAAACAAAAAAAAAAAAACTAAAAATCTAAAACACTGAAATTGATTTTTCTCGAACTGGAACATTGAAATTTTTGTAAAATCAAGTGCAAAAACACTTGATAATGCATGCGTTTTTGACATTTTCCGAAAGTGTCTTTTGCAAAAACACTTGATAATGCATCCAAAACTTTGATAATGCATTCGTTTTTGATAGAGTTCGAAATATAATCATGCAAAAGAACGATTTTGAGCAGCAGAAAATACCTTTGAAACACTGATCTTCTAGAAATCTGGCTAAACCTATGTATCACTTACTGAAAATCCGGCTTGTAAGTATTAGAATCTATGGAGATTTTAGAATTTTTTATGGGAAAGTATTTTTGCGTGAGAGAGTGTTTGAAATGAAAGCTTTCGGGGAAGATGAAACCGTCAATATGTGGTATTGAATTAGGGCACACGGTTCATTTTTATGATTTTTTGTCGTGTAGTGGTTAGCGTGGCCGTTTATTAATGGTTATAGTCGAGGGGCATAGACCGTAATTTAGTTGGTCCATTTCTTTTTGGGTTGGGCTTGGATTTGTGTTGTTTGGGTTTTTTGTCCCTCCTTGAAATGTTTTAAAAGGTGTGGAGTTGTGTGAAATATAATATATATTTGTGTCTATAAGTAAGGCTTCCGAGATTTTTGGAGTGCCAATAATAGCTCCCTTTTAGTAAATAACCATAAAAAATCAAATTAAGTTCATAACGCTTCAAAAAAATCCAAACCATACTTTTGTGACGACATCCTCCACTTAAAAATTCTCTTATATATGATATTAGGTGATGCTCTCATATCATACTTTTGTTGGTTGTGAATTTATGTGTCATAGATTCAATCAAGAATCAACTTAATTTGGTTACATATTTTATATTGTCTAGAAGTCTGACAAGAGAACAATCAAGGACTTTGGTTTTTAACCGCTCTCTCCATCTCCCAAAACTCTAAATCAAAACCCATAGCCCTTGGCCCCTTCTCTAGCTTGGGGCTGGTGGTAGCCCTTATCCCCCTTATCCTAGCCTTCTTCCATTGTATTCTCATGGATTGTTGCAAATATGTTTTTCGTTTTAGTATTTTCATCAGTAAGTGTCTCTTTGGTAAGGTTATTTGTAAATATCTCTTAATGAGTATTTTCATTTTATGTTGGTGTTATCGATTGCTCCTGAGTCTACTTCGTGGTTTTTTGTTGCTTTGTTGATTTTGTTAAGCATAAAATTCATGTTGATACATACATTAGTTGATTTGTTGTCAGTTTCAATTTGGAGTTAGCATTGGTCGGAGTAAAAAAGTGTACTTATGTTCACTATCTGGCAATTTTGTGCGTGGAATTCTTAGATGCCAATTTACGAAGTGTTTGACTTTCTCACCAGGCTTGGAGTTTTCTTGGTTTTGGAGTGCCATCTCAGTACTCTGAATTTGGGTATGGATGATTTCAAGACCTGGATTCGTTCCTATATTTATACTTATACTTGGGTCTGTCCCACCCTCAAATCCACTAGTATGGTGACAACTTTTTTGTCCATGTTGACCTTTTATGTTTTGTTGTAGTTTCTTTGGATTGAGTACCCCTTAGATCTTATTCAGAATTCCCCCATGTGATTTTTGTATTAATTTTAATATTATAATAAAACTGCTATCGTTTCTCCTAAAAAAATTATATTGAGTGATTAGAGTTTTTATTATTATCAAAATATGTAATACCATGATGCTAGATGGCTTGTTTGGAAGTGTTTTCAAAATGAGTGGTGCTATCCATACACTCCAGGGGCATATCTAGTCATGGACCCAGGTGGTCTCAGGACCCTTCACAAGTCCAAAGAAATGCATGTAAGGACCTCTGAGGACCACCCAAAGGTCTGACTAGGTGGTGGAGGAGAGAAGACCACCATGGTTGTGCAGATGTTGTGAAATAGAAGCTTTGAATGAAGAAGAAAGGTTTAATTTCAAACAAAGAGGAAACCAAAGTTGTTCTTAGACCTTGGTTCCAACGAAGAAGAAAGAGAAAATGACTTTCTCTCTTCATTTCCAACGTGTGACACCCAGCATTTTAGTTAATAAAGAGATGAGTATTATTCAACTAGTACTCTTATACCACATATTTGACACCGTTATTTCTTTTAAAATTTACTGATAATTTCATATCACCTCTGAAAAATATTTCGTAAAGTACTACGGACTTGTTTACTTGAACTTTCATCTCATACTATCAAATTCACTAAAATACTAAAACAAAAGTTCTGATATTTTTGTATGTTATATGTTAAATAACAAACTTAATTAAAATAATAAACTTAAATTCTCAATACAAGTATATTTTTTTAAGTGTAAATAAGTACGTATTTATATAACAGATAATAAATTTACTTTAGTCCACCTAACATGCCCCCTAGGTGCTAGGCTCAAGCCTGTCGTCTAACTAGCATCTAGCATCTTTTAGAACATTGATTAGGACCACCTAATGTTAAAATCCTGGTCCACTATCGATACACCTTATTTTACCTTTCCCACACCCTTCTCAATTTCTGGTTGTCAAAATTGAAGAAGATCATGTAAGACTCATGTTGACTTGTCAAGGATTTTGAGTCAAAAATCAGTCAAAAGGAAAGTAACTTGCGATTCAAGTAATTTGTTTCACTGTAATTGAGCAACTGATTGGCAAAGATCATGGAACCGTTAAACATTAATTGACTATTGTAAACCTTAATTCAACAAAATATAGTGTACATGCCTTGGAGTGACAACATTAAAATCCAATTACTATGATAGACGGTATTGGAGGAAACTCTAATGACTATAGTAAACAATCTGTTCCTGAGCAATCCCTATTCCTTGCTAGAACAATGTTGTTGGGAGAGAGTAGAAGACTCTTTGTGAAACTCGGCTCACCATAACTCCGGTTGGTATAGGTTTGTGTTCTTCCAGTCTCAACCTCATCACTGCACAAAGCCTAACAGTCAAACAGTGATGCTATATACATCTTGATTCATTTTGATTCCTTACATTTGGTTTCAGAGCCTTACAACATGACTACAATCCGTTTTAGAGACTGTATTTTAAATCTGAAAGAGTTCTACAAGGTCTCTTGCATACTGATGCATATGCATGTTGATGAAACCCTAGTACTAGCATCTACATTTAATAATTGAACTTTACAGCCACTATATCGATCCTGTGTTCATGCTTCCACTGTTCAAGTACCTAACTAACTAAGATTTGGTTGTAGCTATATATAAAAATATATACAATATGTGCAAAGATATATGTGTATTATAACCTACAGTGCAGAAAAGGGATGATGAGCAATTGCAGGCACATCGAGTCGTAGAATCACAATTATGGGAGTGATTTATTCAAACTGAATAGTTAAATTTTATATATGAATCCAAATAAAGTTGTCATTCATATTAGACAAACTCATGGGATTCAATTTTGATTTCGTAAGGCCAATAAGTTAATCAACTCAAAAGTGTGGGCTTATTTTTTTCTTTGCTTGTTGCTTAAGAAATGAAATTGTGGTTGATAGTCATTGCCACTTAAGAAATGAAATTGTGGTTGAAGTAACATTTGCAATTATTCTTGTGGAGGGAAGCCTTGAAAACAGCAAACTATATCCTCAATCATGTGCCAAGCAAGTCAGTACCACAAACACCATATGAACTCTGGACTAGAAGGAAGCCTAGCTTCAATCATTTTCATGTATAAGGATGTGATGCAAAAGCCAGGTTCTACAATCCACATGAGAAGAAACTGGATCCAAGAACCATGAGCTGCAGATTTATTGGATATTTAGAGAAATCCAAGGGATACAAGTTTAATTATCCAAACTCTCACACTAGAATACAAGAGACTCATAATGCCAAGTTCATTGAAAAGACAGATGCAGTACATTCATCCACGGACACATTTGCGTTTGAAGAACTCACTGCTGTAATTGATAAAACTGCTGCCAATGCCTTGCAAATGGAAACTGAGGCACCAAATGAAGAACCATATGACACTGCAATTGACATTGGAAACAACCTGGCAACCTCAATGGTCACTGAAGTGGAACTACAGACATATGTTGACACTGCACTCCCTCAAATCCATTCAATGCCATTAAGAAAATATGGAAGAATGAGAAAGCCTGCAATATCCTCAGGTTACTTATGCTTCTTACAGGAATCTGAGTATGATTTTGGTGATGATGATATCCCAACAACATACAAACAAGCAGTTGAATCAAGCCAAGGAGACTTGTAGCACAAGGCAACAGTTGAAGAACTTGATTCCATGCAGAAAAATGGTGTCTGGTCTCTAGTACATCCCACATCATAGAAAGCCATTGGTTGCAAAAGGATATTCAAGACCAAAAACAATGTAATGAGAAGTAGAGAGGTATAAGGCACAGTTGGTGGCCAAAAAGTTCACACAAAGAGAATGAATACACTACAATGAAACTTTATCCCTAGTTTCATCCAAGGATTCAATTAGAATCATAATGGCTTTAACAACAAACTTCAACCTTGAGCTTTATCAGATAGATGTCAAAACAACATTCATAAATGGAGAACTAAGTGAAGAAATTTTAATGCAGCAACCTCTAAGATTTGTTGAAAGGGGGAAGGAGTCCATGGTTTGTAATTAAACAAATAAATTTATGGCTTGAAGTAAGCCTCGAGACTGTAGTACCTTAAGTTTGTTGAAATTATAACCAAGTTTGCTTGCCAGTTCTGATATGCAACTTCTACATACAACCAAGAAAATGCTAACTGAGAGTTTCGAAATAAAGGACTTGGGACAAGCCCTTTTGTCCTACGTTTTGAGATTCAAAGAGACAGAAGCAAGATAACACTTGGGTTGTCTCAGAAGGCTTACATTGACAAGGTTATCAACAGGTTCAACATGCAAAAATGCTCTACTGGTGAACTGCTTATAGGCAATGGTGATAAGCTCAACAATGATCAGTCTCTTAAAAATGATCTTGAGAGGCTAAGTATGAAGCTGTTGACCCTAAAAACTACCAAGCCTACGTGGCGCGCAGGCCGAGTAACTAATAAGCTAACTACGTCCTTCGGTTGTGTGCAGGGCGTGCTAACTCGTGGCCGAGCTCGGTCGAGGAGTAAAATTTGTTGATGTTGTGCTGAGCGCGCGGCTGACTTCTGCGTCTTGCGATTGCGGCCAAGGAAGGAACTTGACTCGGCTCTTGGATTCTATAGCCTGAAGACAAGGCTACTAATTATACGAAGTTCACAAATCGTCATCGTCAGATTCGGTCACGGTGATAGTATTCGTCAGAGTAAACTCACGCTGAATTGACACCAAGGTGTAAGGGCACAAATACTCAAAGCGGATGTACGTCTTGATGGTGAATGTGGTTCGGCAGTCATAATGTCGAACTCTAAAGCCAACTTGTGAGTATCCGATCATGCAACTCGGCGTTCAATGTGCCGAGCCCTAGTAAATTGTAACACCTCACTTCGCCGAGAAGGCTAATGAGATGACCTCCGCCAATAAAGATTCGAGAATCCTTCTCGACCGAGACTTAGATAGGTAACCAGTCGGCCCCTTTGCAGTGCTGTTTATCCAAACTGAAGGTGCTCCGCGGTCGGCTGATTCTACGGCGATAGTGCTGTTTATCCAAACTGAAGATACCACCGGTTGCCTTCACAGTGCTGTTTATCCAAACTGAAGATGTGTTGGTGAAAAGGAAAATAAAAATCTCAAGGTTGTTGAGAGGTTTCGCGTAGAGCGAGGGTTTGCGCAGGGCAGATTTGTGTGTTGAGTTGGAGGGGCCTAATGTTGTGCCGAGTCTTGTATTTATAGCACTCATATCTTTTGCTTGGCACTATCAGATAATATCAGAGAGTCCAAGTGCAACTCTAATTCACCAAATAAAATCTGATCCGTGACATAGGCCAAACAAATCCTTCAGATTGCAGTTCTGACTTTTCAAACAAGATAAGCCTAGACCACCTAGACTTCTTATCTCCATCAGAAGCCTCGCTTTATCCCATTAAGCTGTCATTCATAGGCAAGACTCCAATGCAAACTACAAAACATTTTTCCCACGACATCTACCCAGGTGCAGCCATGCATGCAATCTAATTACAATACTTAAGATGCCATCTTTCATTTGAACACCAATTTGCATAAGAGTCCTAATTATACATGTGTCACGTGGCCAAAGCAACACCACATATGCAAAACATAGCCTTCATCATATTGTTATCTGACGCCAAGCCTACATGCATATCCCTATATCTCATCATCTTTCAAATCAATTGGGATTTAGACAAATATTAGGTTTAAATAATTTAATAAATTACTAAGAGATAATACCATTATTAAAATCACAATATTATTTCTCAATAATAATCAAAAAACATTTCAACCATTTTGTCATTCAACGGCCTTGATTACTCGGGCCGATGGTGTAAAATTGGGTCTAAACATTGCCCCCCAATTTCTTTGAGCTTCGGCCCGTAAGCCGAATGGTTAAGGAAATTAATGCAGTCGAAGAAATACATGGTCGAAGAATCCACTCCATGGCCTGACTCGTCTTGAAAGAAACCTCGGCGAGCTGGCCGAGGAACACCAATTGAATCGAAGTCTCAAGAAATCTTCGCCCAATTTATAAAATGAACCTGTGCCGAGCACCAGACCGTCGAGCTCGGTATGTGTGATATAGATAGAGAAAAACTTGGGGTCGAGACCGAGAAGAACTGGGGTCGAGTGTAAGGTAAGGCCAAGAAGAACTGGCGTCAAGGTCGATAAAAGCCGTTACTGGAGCTCGGCCTTCCTATAAATACACATCGATAAGTAACCTGATTGTCTGTTGTGATCAACTATGCAGTTGGCATATATACGCACATCATCCTTCCTTCTTGGTAGTAGCACCCAGAAGCAAGCTCTATATATATATACACAGCCATAAACCCAAATCTTGATATGATGCTGTCTGCCATGCACATCTTTATCACATCTAGGGCTTAGGCCTAAAGCCCATCTTCAAACGATTTGACCTTTCAAAGCCCCATACTTCATTATATATATAAATATATATGTATACCAAGACCCTTTATATATATTCAACCAATGTGAACGGAGCCGAGATTGTCTGCAACCACACCATCAAGTCTAGGGCTCGGCATAGGTCTGAGCATCATTTGCATTGGTGCCGAATGGGTACTCTTGACAAATAATCTTTCAACCAACAACCTATAATGCTTCTGGCCGAGCTCACCCAACGATGCTCCTGGCAAACAAGTCAACATGCTCCCACATGTCTCGTCATGGCACACTGCTTGTCAATGTTGACCCTAAAAACTACCAAGCCTACGTGGCGCGTAGGCCGAGTAACTAATAAGCTAACTACGTCTTTCGGTTGTGTGCGGGGCGTGCCAACTCGTCGGTCGAGCTCGACCGAGGAGTAAAATTTGTTGATGTTGTGCTGAGCGCGCGGCTGACTTCTACATCTTGTGATTGTGGCTGAGGAAGGAACTTGACTCGGCTCTTGGATTCTAAAGCCTGAAGACAAGGCTACTAATTATACGAAGTTCACAAATCGTCGTCGTCAGATTCGGTCACGGTGATAGTATTCGTCAGAGTAAACTCACGCCGAATTGACACCAAGGTGTAAGGGCACAAATACTCAAAGCGGATGTACGTCTTGATGGTGAATGTGGTTCGACCGTCAGAATGCCAAACTCTAAAGCCAACTTGTGAGTATCCGATCATGCAACTCGACGTTCAATGTGCCGAGCCCTAGTAAACTGTAACACCTCACTTTGCCGAGAAGGCTAATGAGATGACCTCCGCCAATAAGGATTCGAGAATCCTTCTCGACCGAGACTTGGATAGGTAACCAGTCGGCCCCTTTGCAGTGCTGTTTATCCAAACTGAAGGTGCTCCACGGTCGGCTGATTCTACGGCGATAGTGCTGTTTATCCAAACTGAAGATACCATCGGTTGCCTTCACAGTGCTGTTTATCCAAACTGAAGATGTGTTGGCGAAAAGGAAAATAAAAATCTCAAGGTTGTTGAGAGGTTTCGCGTAGAGCGAGGGTTTACGCAGGGCAGATTTGTGTGTTGAGTTGGAGGGGCCTAATGTTGCGCTGAGTCTTGTATTTATAGCACTCATATCTTTTGCTTGGCACGATCAGATAATATTAGAGAGTCCAAGTGCAACTCTAATTCACCAAATAAAATCTGATCCGTGACATAGGCCAAACAAATCCTTCAGATTGCAGTTCTGACTTTTCAAACAAGATAAGCCTAGACCACCTAGACTTCTTATCTCCATCAGAAGCCTCGCTTTATCCCATTAAGCTGTCATTCATAGGCAAGACTCCAATGCAAACTACAAAACTTTTTTCCCACGACATCTGCCCAGGTGCAGCCATGCATGCAATCTAATTACAATACTTAAGATGCCATCTTTCATTTGAACACCAATTTGCATAAGAGTCCCAATTATACATGTGTCACCTGGCCAAAGCAACACCACATACGCAAAACATAGCTTTCATCACGCTATTATCTGACGCCAAGCCTACATGCATATCCCTATATCCCATCATCTTTCAAATCAATTGGGATTTAGACAAATATTAGGTTTAAATAATTTAATATATTACTAAGAGATAATACCATGATTAAAATCACAATATTATTTCTCAATAATAATCAAAAAACATTTCAACCATTTTGTCATTCAACGGCCTTGATTACTCGGGCCGATGGTGTAAAATTGGGTCTAAACAGAAGGACAAACCATTTGCATCCTTACTGGAAGTCTAACATATGCACAAGTTTGTACAAGACTAGATTTGTCATTTGCAGTGACTGTATTAAGCTGGTTTCATGCAAATTTTGGTACAGCTCACTCGGAGGCAGCAAAGAAGGTGATAATGTATTTAAAGAGGACAAGAGATTTCATGTGTGGATGACAGAAGACTCATAAGTGGTTACACTTTATGTTGGCTAATGGAGCAGTGTCATGAAAGAGCAAGAAACAGTCAGCAATTGCCACTTCTACAATGGAGGCAGAGTTCATTGCATGATATACTGCAACCAAGCAGGCAATATGGATGAGAAACCTTATTAAGTGTTTGAAGGTGGTTGACTCGATTCATAGACCTTTGAAGCCGTTTTGTGACACCAAAGCAGTTGTATTTTTCTCGAAAAACAAGAAAGAGATCATTGGTTTGCAGACTTATGGACATGAAATATTTGAAGGTCAGGTATGAAGTGAGAAGATGGCAGTTGATAGTGAACATATTGGTACATGCAACATGCTGGCCAATTGAAGAAGGCTCTATCAGTGGGACTATTGAAGAAGCATGTGCATAACATGGGAGTTCACGAGTCATTTGATTCTGCAAATGAGTGGGAGTAAAGTTTAATCCTTTACTGTCTAATCATTGGTTAACTGTTGAACTCATTTCATTCCAATAAATTGCCATGTCATAATGTTTTTCTCATATTTTATGCATAACTAGTTGTTGACAGATTTTAGTGAAATAGAGCTTATGCTTGAGGCTTAAAGATTGACATGGGTGAAACTGATATTATCTGCAATCACTCACTGGAGACAAACATGCATGTAATTGTAGAGCAAAAGTGCAGGTAGATATGCACTTGAGTGTCTATGGTTTTATGTTTGATTTCAGTGGTGGTTGTTTGATGAGGATGACTAATGTGATGTTGTTTCAGTGATTACCATGATCCTTGTTGCAATCAGATTAAATTACTTGACACTCAAAGTGGGAGAATGTAAGACTCATGTTGAGTTGTCAAGGCTTTTGTGTTGAAAATCACTCAAAAGGAAAGTATCTTGTAATGAATGTAATTTGCCCTTCAGTGTGATTGAATAATTGATTGGCAAAGATCATGGAACCGTTAAAAATTAGTTGACTTTTGTAAGCCCTCTTATTCAAAAAGATTGCATGCCTTGGTGGGACAATATCAAGATTAAATGGTGATTGTGTGTATCAATCCAATTACTATTATAGACGGTGTTGGAGAAAACTCTAATGACTAAATAAACGATCCGTTCCTGAGCAATCCTTATCCCTTGCTGGAACAATTTTGTTTGGAGAGAGTAGAAGACTCCTTGTGAAACTTAGCTCACCATGAATCCAATTGGTGTAGGTTTGTGTTCTTCCAATCTTAACCTCATCACTGCACAAACCCTAACAGTCAAAACTGTGATGCTAGATATATGTTGATTCATTTTGATTCCCTACAGATCAAAGACATAAATTAACAAAGATATATGAAAAGTAATAAAAAGGAGTTTGTGGATAGCACTATCCTTTAGGTAAACTAAAGAGTAATTGGAGAGACCACACTTTGGTATCACATTGGTATACCTAAAAGGTAATATTATATTTCTTTAATGGGATACTTTGGATGCGGTCCCTAGTCTCTAACACTCTTTGACTAAAACCTTAATGGTATTCAAAGTTTGATCAAAGTCCCTTGACTCTGTACACTTCATTATATTACTATTAATATTTATATTTTTTTAGTTTTGACATTAATTGTTTGATATTTTATGAGATTTATAATCCTATAAATTTAAAATCCCTCATTATAATACTATTAGAAACGGCTACAATAAAAAAATTCAAACATTTTAATTGAATAAATGGATAAAAACTATGTAACAATAAGAAATAATAAATGGCAAAAGAATGTATCCATAGTGTTAAAAAAATTGGTACATTTCACATATAACAAAGTGGTACATTAATAAAGAAGAATGGGTACATTATAAATAAATTAGGGTACAAATAAAAGATTAAAAAATTATGAGTACAAATGAAATTTAAAAAAAATATGGGCGCAAAAAGAAATTAATACATGGGTACAAATTAAAACTAAAAATAAAATACTACAAATTAAAAAAAAAAAGGTTGCAAATTAAAAATGGGTACAAACTAAAAATATAAATATGTGATACAAAGTTTAGCCATAAAACATAAATATACCATATGTAATTTTTCTATCATTGATTAATTATACAATGTCACGTGATGGTAAACACATAGGCACAACTACAAATAAAACTTTAACAAATATGGGCACAAAAAGAAATTAATATATCGGTACAAATTAAAATTGAAAAGAAAATTGGTACAAATTAATAAAGGTTTGCAAATTAAAAATGGGTACAAACTAAAAATAAAAATATATGATAAAAAATTTAGCCATAAATATAAATATACTAATTATAACATTTTTAACACTAAATGAATATTTTTAGGTAAAAATATTTTATTATTGAAATAATTAATGATGTTATTAATACCCAAGGACTTTGATCAAAAATTGAAAATGAATAAGGTTTTAATCAATGGAGTAGCAAAAGAAGGGATGGGAACCTAATTTCTCCTTCTTTAATTTTCTAATTTGTTTGTGTCTGTTTTTCTATATCTGTCAAGGTATTCATTGAAAATAAATCTTGAATGAGAGTGTAATAAAGATGATTTTTGTTTGGCAAGTAATATAGATGATTCAGATTTTAGATTGCCACTTGAAGATAGGATGTTCACATTTTCTGGGCTTGTTATATTTGATAAAAATGAGTACTTTAAATAAAAAATAAAAAAAAAGGCCACTTAGTAATATGGTTTAATGATATTTTTCTTCACTTGTAAGTGAGAGGTTTTAGGTTTAATTCTTCCAAATGTGAATTTGAACCATTATTGTTAGCACATTGTGAGACTAAGCTCACCCCCTCACCCTAAGAGTGGATAATACCATTTGTTCAAAAAAAAAAAAAAAAAAAAAAAAAAAAACGCATGTTGTTAATTGTCTTGGTGCATTAAGTCTTATTTTCAACTCAGGGTGATTTGCGTTCAAACCATCCCTTCTCCTCAATGTAACTTAAAATAATAACACTAGCAATACAAATAGAAATAGAGTAATGTTATCCATATACTCATTTTACTTTTCATATTCCTCTCTTAGTATCCGAACGTTGGATCGAATGAATTGAAGAAGATTAATGGAGAAAAATTAATACAGATGTATGAGAGGTAAAAATTAATGTGTGAATAAAACTACCCTAAAAATAAAGAGAAAAGAAACCTTAGTGTAGCCCAACATATAATATTTGCTTCTAATTAAAAAATAATAATAATAATTAGAAAAGAAGCAGGCCAACTAATTTATATGCAAATTGGGTTCATGCCACGCAAAGAGAAGTTAAAAAAGTAGAAACTAATATAAAAACTATATGTACTCCATTAACTAAAGTAGTAGACGTGCTTTATGTGTGATCCAGCATGTTAAAGATCACATTTTTTGTGACAACTTAGGATGTGTTTACTAATATGGTTTTGGTATTCACAACTTTAAAGTTTGATAATTTTGCGACTTGGAATTTTAAAGGGTTTGGAGCTTATCTATTTAAACAAGCAATTTGTATACTTATGTAGAGCTTGATTCCATGACCATTTTGATTCGAATCTTGAGTTAATTGGTGGCAAAATGAATCCGTTTAGAGAAAAAAGTAATGATAGGAATATCACATATTTGTATATTATATGATGTGATAAATGATACACATGACCAACATCCAATGAGATAAATTCATTTATTAATATAATAAGTAAATGTCACTTGCTACATTACGTATAGTACACAAATATGAGTCAAAGTAATGTTTCTCATAAGTAGATGGTGTATGTAATAGTAAAGGCTTTGGTTGTCATCCTTGAGGTTTCAGGTTTAAGGCCTAGTTTGATATTGCTTTGCTTTTTTCACTAATATTGTTTTACTTTAAAGTTAAGTAGTAAAAAATTATTTGATAAAAATAATATATAATGATTATTTTAAAAGCATGGCATTCAGACAATAGTTTTTAAAAACCGCATGTATGTTGCTTTTAAAAATGCTTTAATAAAAAGCGGTGTTGAGCCTTTAGAATATTTTTAATTCATGTAATAAGGTCATTAATCTTAAACAATACCATTATTTATCCTTCTAAACACTATTTTTCATACTCACAACACTTTTAAAAATACAGTTGATCAAATGCTCAACTGCTTTATTTTGCAGCTGATTATTCTTAAAGCACACCAGAAGCAATTTATTAAAAAATCACAGCAATCCTAAACTGGAGGTCTCGGGTTTGAAATCCGATGCTGGTGTGGAAGCCAGACTTGTGGCCAGGGGGAGGTTGAAATGCCTCTGTGAGTCTTCCCGACCCCCGAAAATAGTGGATAATCGTGACTTGCCACCAGTTGTCCCTTTTTAAAAAAAAAAAAAAAATAAACTGGCCCTATGTCTCTCCAGTCTCCAGTCACATAAATATAATATGGACTTTCTTGAGGAAAAGATTTCAGAAGCAGCATTAGTGGTAATCAATCATCCGCATGCATATGCATTGCAGCCTGCAAAAGAGACCCACTTTCTCCAGCCATTATGAAAGGCCAAATTTGGTAATATACTACAGCTTGTCCACAGAAGGTTTCCTAATTAATATTCAATTACCAGCTGCCTGTCTGCCTCCTTGTCAATTGCATGTGGCAGTGCGATGTCTCTTTATAAAGCAGGCGAATTCAATTAATCATGGTTTTTCCGTGTCTATGTTTCTTCCCAACTGTGGAATTGCAATCTTTTTCAAAACTACTATTTGCTTGACCAAAAAAAAAAAGGGTTTTTATCACAAATGGTCCATGACATTGATCAAACACATCATTTTGGTTCCTGACATGGAAAATCAATAGAAATGGTCCCTGAGATTGTCCACCATCCATCATTTTGGTCCTTTCGTTAAAAACTCCGTTAAGTGTCCCGGAGCTCTTTGCCGGAAGTTTGGGCAATTTTCAAAGCTTCGTAACTCAATCGTTTCTTAACCAAATTCGACCCATAATATATCAAAATGAAGATAGGAAAGTGTAGAATAAGATTATACCTATTTGGAAGTCCAATGGTTGCCGGATATGGCCGGAAAATAGTCTCAAAGTTGACTGGTCCGAGAGAAAACTTGAAAACTCGCCAGAAACTGGGTAAATTTTAAACTTTCATAACTTCTTCAATACTCAATGAAATCAAGTGATTCAAAAAAAAAAAAAATCATACTTCTCGACGACAAGAAGAGAATGGTACCTTTTTCGATGGCTAAATCGCCCTGGTTTGGCCGGAAAATGGCTCGAAAGTGGCTGTCTTGGTCTTAAGTTAGCCACTTTCGAGCCGTTTTCCGGCCAAACCAGACGAGTTAGCCGTCAAAAAAGGTATCATTCTCTTTGTCTCGTCGAGAAGTATGATTTTTGTTTTTGAATCACTTGATTTAGTTGAGTATTGAAGAAGTTATGAACGTTTAAAGTTTACCCAGTTTCCGGTGAGTTTTCAAGTTTTCACTCGGACCAGTCAACTTTGAGGCTATTTTCCGGCCATCTACGGCAACCATTGGACTTCCAAATAGGTATAATCTTATTCTACACTTTCCTATCTTCATTTTGATATATTATGGATCGAATTTGGTTAAGAAACGATTGAGTTACGAAGCTTTGAAAATTACCCAAACTTCTGGCCAAGAGCTCCGGGACACTTAACGGAGTTTTTAATGGAAGGACCAAAATGATGGATGGTGGACAATCTCATGGACCATTTCTATTGATTTTCAATGTCAGGGACCAAAATGATGTGTTTGATCAATGTCAGGGACCATTTGTGATAAAAACCTAAAAAAATATAGGTGACCATGGGATGAGACTGGTGTTACGTTTATGTGTTTGTCTTTTTCATTGCATGACCTTCTCATAATAGTATTGAGGTCTAGTTTGAGGTTGATGTGCTGTGAAAAGAACCACAGTTTTCAGAAGCAGGGGTAGGTCTGCTTCTGATTTATTCTGTTTTGGACTTATAATTTTGAAAAAAAACACTTTTTTTTTCATTTACCAATCACAATTTTTTTAAAAAGCTACTTTCAACCCTAAGAACGAAAAATGGAAAAAAAATAGAAGAACAATTGCGGGAGGGATTGGAATTAGCAGCATTTTAAACTAACAATTAGAAAAGGAAAATAACAACTTTGCCGATCCGCTATGAGCCTAATTTGCTCAGCTCCAATGGCCCAACATATTGAATTTTACCCAATAGACTTAGATCGAAAAAAGGGTGTTCTTAGACAAGTAATTGATTTACCTTTGGAGCCATACTTTTTTATTTTATTTTTATTTTCGGAGCCATACTTTGATTTCTAGAATAAAAATTTACACCTTCGAGGAAAAACCTTAATTCACTGTTATATGATCCATGTCTCCTTGCTTTGAAATGACTTTCCAAAAACCCCCACATTTGAAAGCCTCCAAAGGGCCTGTTCGAAATGTTCTATTTAGAACTGTTGTGTAAAACGAAAACGACAGAAAGTATTTTGCATATTTATGATTGAGAATGCATATGATAAAATGTCAAAAAAACAAAAAAATCTTGTTTGGTAGTAATGTTTTTGTAATATAAATTATATAATTAAGATTGTGGAGTGGTGGTAAAGATGGTGGTCGCTACGATTACGGTGGTCAAAGTAATGGTGGTAGTAGTGGAGACAGTAGAGGTGTCAATAGTGGTGAGAGAGGGGTGGTGGCAATAGCAGGGTAGGGGCAATGGTGGAGGGTATGGTGGTGTCGCGCAACAATAATGGCAGAGCTTGGTTGTATTAACAATGGTTGTGAGTGATGGTTGCATAAATAGTAGATAAGAGGTGGCATGAATGATAGTGGCGGCAATTGTGGGGGTGGTGGTGGCGGCGACGACGACGACGATAGTGGTGGGAGGTGGTGGTGTTGGTCGCGGCAGTGAGGCGATGAAAAGGTGAGACGGTGGACGTGTTGGTGTCCATGGTGGTGGAGGTATTGGCGGTGTTACTGGTGTTGGCAATGGTGTCACCAGTGGTGGTGTTTGTGAGATTGTGGAGGTGGTAGTGGCTGTGGTGGGGGCGATAGTGTTGGAGGATTTGGTGGTGGCAACGATGGTGGTGGGAGGTGCCGATGGTCATGCTGGTGTGGGTGATGACGGTGGAGAATGTTGTGGTAGGGGTGGTGGAAGTTGTGATGGTGGTAGTGGTGGTATACATAAATATATTTTTTTACTTAAAACTTTGACTTTGTTTTATTTTGTATCTTTTATTGTTTTTTTCTTAATTTGATTTAGGTTTGGCCTCAATGGGAAAATAAAACGGGGCACCTAACTATGTGTTGGTTCATTTTTAATATTAAATTAATTATAATTGTCATTATTCGGTGGTTAGTGTGTAGGTAAGTTTAATTGTCATTTTTTGTGGTTAGTGGGAAATTATGATGGAGTCTTTAGTCTTTTATCTTTTATAACTCTGGTAACCTTTTTACCTTGTTAATTTGTGTTTATTACCCTATTCACTAAGGGTGATAGTAAACATATAATTATCTAGTGCATTTTTCCATCATCTTTTTATTTATGATCCCACTACCAATTTCTTCTATAACAACAATCTTTATTCCTCCATATTTTCTATCGTTTACTTAATGGCCAGAGAAGGGTGTTCTTGTGGTGGAACTTTGGACTCATCCTTTTTTGTGCAGATACTAGATAGGTTTGAGTCAAATAACAATTCAGTTAGGTTGTTGTATCCTGGAGGGGACAAGTCAAGAGATATACTGTTGCACCGGTTTGTGAACATTTGTCAAACCGCAGTGAGCTTGAATCTCCTTAAAGAAAGCGAGATACATGCGCCTCAGCCTAATTGTCTACACGCTTCTTAGAAGAATATTACAATTTTCTTGTAATTTTTCCTACAATTTTAAGGAGATTCATATCATGGAGCCTGTACCTGATAAGCCGTTTGACAATGCTGGAGATCTCAACAAGCCATTCTGATAGGAGCATATTTATGCGACTTTGTTAGCTTGTTTCCTTGCATTTTCTTAGTTAGTTTCTACTTATTATAGTGATTTAAGTCATTTTCGTGTGTTTTCAGGTCCAATTGGCAAAGTTGGCAAAAAGATGCAATTTGGAGCATTTTAGAGCAGTTTTGGGCTTGGAATGGATAGCACAAGTATGCAGCAAGATGAATGGACGAATTTGAAGTTCAAGAGAGGCTAGGAATGTGCAAAAGAGTTGGAGAAATAAATTCAAGTCAAAGAAGATAAGGAATCGGCTATAAAGAAGGAGAATTATCCAAAACCTTATCCAACCTTATCTTATCCAAACTAACCTTATCTTATCTTACCTTGCCTTATCTTATCCTATCCTAATCCTTCCCTAACTTAATTCCTGCTGTAAAAGGGTCTTAATTTCAGTTTAGGAGACATAAAAACCTGATTTCTAGGAACCTTATCCTCTCCTACAAAGATGCCGCACCCTTGTCCTTGATCCCTTGGGTTTTTGACCTTCTAGATGTCCTATTTCCTGCTAGGATTACATAAACCTTTTCCCCTTAGGATTGTGTTATTATTTTCCTACACAAACTACATTTTGTAATCCTTTTCCTACACTATATGTTGGTGCCGCACCCTCTCCCTATATATACATATTTTCTGCACCATTCAACACACCACCATCTACCATTCAACCTCATTGTGCCGCAGCTTTGCAAAGGAAAGAAGGAAGAAATCTGGAGCGTTTCTAGGTGTATTCTATCTTTACTCTTGATGTTTAAATTTAATTGTCTTTGTTTATTTGCAATCATGAGGAACTAAACCCCTTCTTAGCTAGAGGAGAATTCGAAACTATGAGCATATATGTGATATGAATTGATTTCATCTAGTTGTGATTTCATAAATCGTGAATGCAATTTGCTTAACTGTTTGATTTAAAACTTATTCTTGTATGTTGATTAGGGATGCATACTTAGTTTGCATGCATGAATTTGATGCTAAAATATAAGGGAGTTTCACCTAATCGTTACAAACTTATATTTACAAGTAGTGGAGGTTGCTAGTCACGATCGCGTTAAGTATATTCCTGGCAGGAGTGTCATGCAGTCATAGTCACGAATGTCATGTCAATGCTTATGATTTTCACAAAGCTTAATGATCTTTGATATGTATCTCTAGTATGCAGTCATATAGGGAACTTGATAAGAATAATTTGGTTTGCGGCGCTACGTCCAAATTCAATGAACTTAGGAAAATCTGAAGGTTAATGCGTGCAGTCACGATTAATTTGGGGCATTGTCGTTCATGGTTTATAGAAAGAACAACTGGAAATCGATTTGTGTTGCATATGTGTCATGTGTGGAGAAGGACCCTCTAGCTAGCCATTCACCCATTTAAATCACCAATTTCGTACAAAACTAAGTCTAGTTTACAATTCTGTTTTGCTTAAGTTTAAATTCATTGTCAAATAATCCCTTGCTCTTAATTTGTGTTAAGATAGTCTAAATTCGTAAGAACTTCTATTTTCTAGTCTTTTGAGTCAATTAGAGTCTTCAGTTCGTTCAAATCAATCTTAGGTGTTAGTTTAGAGTCTAGATAACTTGCTTTTTGTGTTTTAGGTCTATTTAGCTTGTTTTGAGTCTTTAGAGTCCAGAAACTGTTTAATTGAATTCTATTTGCTGTTTTGAGTTTGTTTTGAGTTATTTGAGTCAAGTTAGGTTGTTTAAGGTGTCTAGAGTTAAAATTCGTCCAAATTGATCCCTAGTACTTGTTTTCATTGTTTAAGGTCCAGTTTATTGTTTTAGAGTCTAATCTGTGTCGATTAGCAATCCCTTTAATCCCCGTCTTAGAACGATCCCTACTTTCACATACTACATTGATAAGGGTTTAAGTTTGTGTGCGATTTAATTTCACATCACATTCCGTTTCAAGGGAGCTCACTTCAAGAGCTAGAAGGGGGAAGTAAGTTGCCTACGTTATCACCGACAAAAATCCAAACAAAGAGAGCACATAGAACATGAATGAAGATGAGCTCTATGACCATGAAGGCGAAGTCCAACAATATGAAAAAGATGAGTACAAGTGTTGGTATTATCTCTTGAATTGTCTTACTGATCATTTTTATGATTATTATGATACCACTTACTATTTTTCAAAAAAGATATGGAAATCTTTGTAGAGCAAATATGACATTGAGGAGGTAGTGCAAAGAAATATGTAGCGATCTGTTTTTTCCGTTACCAAATGGTGGATGGGAAATCAGTTGTGGAGCAAGTCCAAGATTTCCAAAAGATTGTAGCGGAAGTCACATCCGAATGTGTCAAAAATTGGGGACACAATTCTACTCCAATTTATATGTTTTTTTTCTTTAAATTTTGGGCATGCGCATTTATGTCATATTGTTTGGACCCAAATTTACACCATTGGCCCGTGCAATCGAGGCCGTTGGTTGAGCATAGTTCCAGATCGACGGATGGAAACGTGAAGATAATTTTATTATTAAAAGATATTATTATGATTTTATCATAATAATTATCTTTTAGTAAAGAATTGTTTTTATATAAGATAAATGGGATGCAATATCTGGTTAAGCAATGATTTGCATGCAAATTAAATTTTGGTCAGATAAAGACTATAAGGAGATACAGATGAGATTGAATGGGTGATTGACTGATGCCGTGCAAGAATTGGATGCCATGTGTTTAATGGAATATGGTATCAGATAATAAGGCATGCATGATGGGATTATATTCCATTTTATTATGCATGCATGGGATAAAGGCTACTGGTGAAGTTTTGGTGATGAGGTAAGAATCCTAGGTGGGCTAGGAATGTGATGTGATAAGCCTAGATGGACTTTTATTAGGTTTGAAAAGTCTTGGAACAAATCCCACAACTTAGTTTGAAGGATATGCCCTGGTTTCTAGTTTCTGATGCGGATCAACTTCAGGAATTAGAGTTGCAATTAAACTCTGCAACATTATCTGTCCGTGCAAAGCAAGTACTTCACTGCTATAAATACAAGGCTACAAGCAACGGAAAGGCTCTCTCCAACTCAACACACAAATATGCCCTGCGCAAACTCTCGCTTTACGCGAAACCTCTCAACAACCTTGAGATTTTTATTTTCCTTTTCGCCAACACATCTTCAATTTGGATAAACAGCACTGTGAAGGCAACTGGTGATATCTTCAGTTTGGATAAACAACACTATCGCCGTAGAATCAGCTGACCGCGGAGCACCTTCAATTTGGATAAACAGCACTGCAAAGAGGCCGACTGGTTATCTATCTAAGTTTCAATCGAGAAGGATTTTTGAATCCTTATTGGTAGAGGTCATCTCATTAGCCTTCTCGGCGAAGTGAGGTGTTACCAGGTTACTACATTCGGCACATTGACAGCCGAATTTGATATTGAACTTCGTAGAACTAGCAGCTGTGTCTTTAGGCTCTAGAACCCGAAGGCCGAGAATTGTTCCGTCCTCGGCCGTAGTCGCAAGATCAAGAAGTCAGCAGCGCGACCAACGCAACATCAACAAATTTTACTCACCGGCCGAGTTCGGCCGTCGAGCTGGCACGCCCCTCACACAACCGAAGGACGTAGTTAGCTCATAGATTACTCGGCCTGCGCGCCACGTAGGCTTAGTAGTTTTTACGGTCAACATTTTGGCACGCCCAGTGGGACTCAGTGCTAAAACTACGGAGTTCACATGATAGATCAAGATGTCAATCCGGCTCCATTTAGCCGATTGCACGAGCTCCTGGTGCAATTGAAATGAAACAGTGAAGACGGTACAAAACGCCTTGAGGAGAATAGAAAATGCCTTGAGGAAGATAAAAGATCATGGGAATCGGTAAAAATTCTTCGTGGCGTAAGAGCCAGGCAAAAATCATTCGCCTACATGTTAAGAATAAAAGCTCATGTTACCCTACAATAGCAATGGGTAAACGAAGATAGGGCTCGATTTAATGCCTGACTAGATGAAGAACGTTTTCCTTACGTTTCTGATTATAGATCAATTCCATCTGAAAAATGGTTAAGTCCAAAGGCCAGGGGGAAATTTTTCGCTCCAGCCACAATCAAAATTCGACCTCAGGAAATTGCCAAGATAGCCAAAGAAACACCTAGGCCACCTGTTGTCTCGATCGAGACTGAAAGTGTGGTAGGTCTCGAAGAAAAAGTTCAAGTTTCTAAGTCAACAATCAACTTAGAAAATGATCCATCAAGGTTCTCCAATGACGAACATGGCCGAGAGATGATCTTAGTCGCCGAAACCATGACAGTCGATATGGTTATTGGCAATAAAGCCGATATGGGGAAATCCCATTCGGCTAAGTTTTTCGAGTTGAAAGCCGAAATTGATGGAATAATTATGCCCGGGGGGCATAATAATTGTTCCACACATTCGGTGGCCGAAAATGAAAAATATTTCGTCAAGCCAAAAATATTTGGAGAAAACTCTTTATTCGGCCTAAGATCTCGACTTGGAATAAAGCATCGTTGGCCTCCTCCTGACTATGGTTCAGCCACTTTTCTTTTCGTTTGCTAAAAATATATATATATAATGAATAAATTATTTTCTTCAACATACGGCTATGCAAGCCGATGTAAAGAAAATGGGGGGCAGACATTATAGGCTTGCTCTTAATAATGTCCTCGGTGAAATTTAAGCGGTGAGGGCTTGATACTTTTCTCGACTTCTGCCTAATTGTTTGTCTCGGCCCCGCAGTGTGCAATACTCAAAACTTGGTGTAGTGTGAAAAGAAAAAAAAATGTCATTTGATGGCCGAATGAATGAAAGCTTTTGGCCGAATGAATGGAGATTTTGGCAGCTTTTGGCCAAAAAAAAAACACCCTAGTCAGTAGGAGGAGGGCCAAAAATATGGGGGATTTCCTGCTAAGCATGTTCGTCTAGAAACAACCGACTATTATGTGTGCAACAGTTAAGGATAAAATCCTCAATCGGCTGATTACTCGGCCTCCTAATTTTTCGACTAGTCCTGATTACTAAGTCAGTGGTTCCTGTCCTCGGCCATAGCTGTCCTCGACCACATGTTTCTTCGACCATAACTTTGGTCATCAAGTCAAGGTGGTTAGTCATCAAGTCAGAAAAAAGTGATAAAGACATGTATGGCTGACAACATCATTTCAAGCCTTGGTTTTAAGTTTAACAAAGCCATTTGTTGGCATTTATTTGAAATTTTATAGTCATGGCCGACATCATCATGGGATTTATATACGTACATATATATATATGCCACTAATATGTATCTGTGTGTGTGTGTGTATATATATATATTATTTTGTAGTGCAGTGGAGAGTTGAGGAAGGAAGCAGGAATAAAGAGTGAAGGTGATTCGGTCGAAGAATATGGTTGTGGTCATGGGGTGCTATTCTTCGGCAAATTATTGATTCAGCCGAGATGACTGATTTGTCCGAGATGAAGTCGAGCATTTATGGTGTTTTCACACTGGCTCAGCTGTTAGTCTGCCGACTAGTGTATAAAAAAAGAATGGCTTTTCGACGATTATTGTTCGTTGATAAGTTGGTGTCTAGTCATTCGGCTGGTGTTTTGTGCCAGTTATTCGGCCAGAAAGACGGGAAAGGCGAAGTGCGGTATTCAACAAAGAGGCCGAGAATTGATGGTAGACCGAGCTACCAAGTTTGTCTCGGACCCGTTGTCTTTAGCCAATTCGACTAAATAAAGTAGCACCCATAAGTTTTCAACTAAACTGGGGTTTCTTCGAATGAGAGTCATCTGCTTCACCGAGTAAGTTCGTTTTCGACGATAGCAGGGGTATTCGACTGTGCTAATTTCCTTAACCATTTGGCTTGTGGGCCTAAGCTCAAGGAAACTGGGGGACAATGTTTGGACCCAAATTTACACCATCGGCCCATGCAATCGAGGCCGTTGGTTGAGCATAGTTCCAGATCGACGGATGGAAAGGTGAAGATAATTTTATTATTAAAAGATATTATTATGATTTTATCATAATAATTATCTTTTAGTAAAGAATTGTTTTTATATAAGATAAATGGGATGCAATATCTGGTTAAGCAACGATTTGCGTGCAAATTAAATTTTGGTCAGATAAAGACTATGAGGAGATACAGATGAGATTGAATGGGTGATTGACTGATGCCGTGCAAGAATTGGATGCCATGTGTTTGATGGAAAATGATATCAGATAATAAGGAATGCATAATGGGATTATATTCCATTTTATTATGCATGCATGGGATAAATGCTACTGGTGGAGTTTTGGTGATGACGTAAGAAGCCTAGGTGGGCTAGGAATGTGATGTGATAAGCCTAGATGGACTTTTATTAGGTTTGAAAAGTCTTGGAACAAATCTCAGTTTGAAGGATATACCCTGGTTTCTGGTTTCTGATACGGATCAACTTCAGGAATTAGAGTTGCAATTAAACTCTGCAACATTATCTGTCCGTGCAAAGCAAGTACTTCACTGCTATAAATACAAGGCTACAAACAACGGAAAGGTTCTCTCAAACTCAACACACAAATATGCCCTGCGCAAACCTTCGCTCTACGCGAAACCTCTCAACAACCTTGAGATTTTTATTTTGCTTTTCGCCAACACATCTTTAGTTTAGATAAACAGCACTGTGAAGGCAACCGGTGATATCTTTAGTTTGGATAAACAGCACTATCGCCGTAGAATCAGCTGACCGCGGAGCACCTTCAATTTGGATAAACAGCATTGCAAAGAGGCCGATTGGTTATCTATCCAAGTCTCGGTCGAGAAGGATTTCTGAATCCTTATTGGCAGAGGTCATCTCATTAGCCTTCTCGGCGAAGTGAGGTGTTACCAGGTTACTACATTCGGCACATTGACAGCCGAATTTGATATTGAACTTCGTAGAACTAGCAGCTGTGTCTTCAGACTCTAATACCCGAAAGCTAAGAATTGTTCCTTCCTCGACCGCAGTCGCAAGATCAAGAAGTCAGCAGCACGACCAACGCAACATCAACAAATTTTACTCACCGGCCGAGTTCGGCCGTCGAGTTGGCACGCCCCACACACAACTGAATGACGTAGTTAGCTCATAAATTACTCGGCCTGCGCGCCACGTAGGCTTAGTAGTTTTTAGGGTCAACACATATAAATAGAAAATACGTAGGAATCATGAGCAGTTTGAATTTTGTTCCAATAGCGAAAAAATATTTTTGAAAAATGTGAAAGTTGTAACAAGGCTAAATCACTAAAATGCCTCATAAAAATGTTGAAGAAATTTTAACTCATGAAGGAAATAGATATTTTATCAGTTTTTTTTATGTATTCCAAATATACTTTTGTTTATTTGATGAAAAAGTAAAAGTGATGCTTTTAATAAATTTAAAGAGTTTCTCCTTGAAGTTGAAAATCAACTAGGAAGAAAAATTAAAGACTTCGAAGTAATAGAGGGAGAGAATATGAGTCTTGTGAGTTTAATTCGTATGTACAATCTTTAGGAATAATACATGAAACTATACCACCATGTTCTCCTGCATCTAATTGCATAGCGGAAGGAAAAAATAGAACTTTGATTGATTTGACCAATGCTATGCTAATTGATTCATGTGCTCCTTCTAATCTTTGGGGTGAAGTTGTTTTAATTGCTTGTTATGTGTTGAACAGGGTGCCACACAAAAAAACAAAAATTACACCTTTTGAGGTATGGAAAGGCTATAAACTAAATTTGGGATATTTAAGAGTATGGGGTTGTTTTGCCTATGTAAGGTTAACTAATCCAAAAAGGCCTACATTGGGTGCCAAAGCTATTACTTATGTTCTTCTTGGATATGCTCTAAATATTACAACTTATAGATTTCTTGATATTGAAAATTATGTTATTATAGAATCAGGTGATGTTATCGTTCATGAAGAAAAATTTCCTTTAAATCTAAAAATAGTGGGGGTCAACAAAATAAGTCATATGAAGCTCCTCTTCTTCTACTCGTAAGTTTTAGGATGAAGAAAATATTGAGATTGAACTAAGGAGGGCTAAAAGAGCTCGAATTTAAAAAGATTTTGGCCCAGATTATTTTGTTTATAATGTTGAGGAAAATTCACTTACTTTGAAAGATGTTTTATCCTCACCTGATACTATTTTTTAGAAAGAAGCTGTTAACGATAAAATATAATCATTAATTTCTAATAACACATGGAAATTGGTATATTTACCACTAGGTTGTAAAACTATAGGGTGCAAATGGGTCCTTAGAAAGAAACTCAAACCAAATGGAAGTATAGATAAATTTAAAGCCAGACTTGTTGCAAAGGGTTTCAAACAAAAAACTGATCTAGATTTCTTTGATACTTTTTCTCCAGTTACTAGAGTAACATCCATTAGATTATAATTGTTGTTGTTTCTATTCATGATTTGATTATTACCAAATGAATGGGAAACATATTTTTTGAATGGAGATTTAGATGAAGAAATCTATATGGACCAATGTAATAACCCGTCCCTAATTTTACAGTTTTTATAATTTAAAGGTGTGAATTGACCAAAACGCCCTAGAGGCGAGATTGTTGACTTTCATTGATCATCGTGTAGCGACATGTATGATCCATTATTTTATTGTATTCGTGTAGTACTCGTTGCTATGAACATGTGGGCGCAAGTGGAATTGAAATCGGAGTTATGGTTAAAATTTTATGAAATTACGAAACCGAAGAACATTTTACTCAATTCACTATCCTAGTTAATTGGCCTAGGTTATTTTATTATTTTCTTTTCATATTTTTATGTTGTGGGATTCACACCCACCACTCACTCTCTTCCACGTGTCTCCTTTCCCGACTCTATCGAACTCTTTATCCGTCTCTCTCTTCTATCTCTCCCTCGCTCTAACTCTCTTTTTCAACACCTCTCATCTCTTTCTTAACTCCCTCTCTCTCTGCAAACGCAAGGAACTCAAGAACATCATCACTCGCCACTCCCTCTGTCGAGCCTCACAACCCAGATCACAGTCACGAACCATCACCTGGATGAATAGCACTGAGCCAGAAACGAAGATTGCGTTGAGTAGTGGCCATTGCCACTATCATAATCTCTTTGACGAATCCTCCATGATTCCGACTAAGGTAAACATAGAAATTGACGTCAATCATCTTTAATCACTGTTTTGTATATGATTCTTGCCTTATATGAGAGAAATGTTGAAGTTTTGGTGCAGATCAATTTGGGGGAAACTCCAATCATGGCAGGACCTCATGTTGGTATATTTCTCTTCCTCTCCTCTTAAGCTTTAATTTGGTAGATAGAATGTGAAAAATGGTGGAGATTCGAAGCTAAACAATGCCCGGGAAGTTTCCTGGCCAAAATCCCCAAAACCCGACGACTGGACCCGGTCAACCTGACCTTATACAAAAAAAAAATCCAAACTCGGATTCACAAATCGACCCGAACCAGATCCGATCCGTCCAACCTGACTCATCTAAAAAACTGGCTCTAGAATATTCCTGAAATATTCCCTATGTTGATTTTTCGAGTTTCGTCGGGACCTTTTCTAGGTTAATTTCGATGCCCAAGTCCCTTTTTGGCATCCGTTTAGTGAAATTTCAAAGTTTTAACGTAGTTGACTGCCTCGGCAGCTCAGTTAACATTTTACAGAATTTGCTCGGGACCCTTCTTAGGGTATTTTGACACCCTGATTCCAAATTTGTGTTATGTTTTCCAAAATTTAATCGATTTAGTTGAGTTTTACTAATGGGTCCCAATATTATGCTTAGGTGCGATTACTATCAGAGACTTTGGCTTTCCTAGTCCGAACGATTTCAATCTTGCAAGTATCTGTGAGTGGGTCTTTGCTTTTAAATATTATATATATTTATTTAGTTTCCACATATATTTTATGAAGAATTTTCTACGTATGCCTAGATTAGACTACATTTATAAGAATTAGCGGAATGACGGAATTTACGAAATTACGCTAAATCCTACTAGATGCACATGTATGCATACTATGTCGACTTGAATTATTGATTTACCGTTGTATGATCATATTTACGTTACTTGCTCATCGTGTGCAACACTGGTGTTAGTACTCGCTCGGGTTAGGGCCAGTCTTCATGTGTATGTTCACATCGCATCGTATGCTCACTTTGGGTCCATTGTAGGTGCCAATCTTGTCCTAGATTGCTATAGGCAATTAGGACTCATATGTTGACAATCTTCACGTGATTGTAATACTATAACGTAAATCGTTTTTTACACCTAGTCCTGTTCATGTTAGAATACCTGTGAATGAACTTGTGTGTCAGCATATGTCGATAAGCACTTGTTATGATATATTCGTTTATGTGAGATATTGTGATTACCGGATGTTATGTGTTTATTTACGAAATATTGTGAAGTATTGCATTCTCAAGATATTACTATTTACGGTAAGTATTTTCATACTATACGTAGATGCTAGGAAACTATACTTGTTTTACAGCGAGGGGTTATTATGTTTTCGAAAAGGTTTTACAAAACTTAAATTTTAGGCCCACTCACCCTTATTTTTCGCCCCTCCAGGTTTTAATGCCAGAGCCTTTGTGACGATGAGGATTATTGGCAAATGTTGGTATAGAAGAGTACCTTTGATGGTATAATTATTGTCCTACTGTTATTGTACTATGCTTATTCTCTGACATCATGTGTGAAATGGGTTCAATCCCGCTCACATGCGCACTCTTGCATTTTAGGTTTAAATTTACTCACATTTTCCACATCACTACACTTTATGGCTTCGTCACCTTCCTGGTGTTGGCCATCACAGCTTGGTTCGGAGTCTAGTGGACAATCCTAGTCGGGGTGTGTCAATTTGGTATCAGAGCATAAGTTTGGGCAGCAGCATTCATTACAAATGTGATGTACACATCCTTGATTCTTGAACTTAATTTGTAAATCTTGCCACCTCGTCGAGCACGAAAAACGTGTTACCTTTTCCTAAGTTTTGGGCAGTTTTGTGACTTATCAACATTTTAAAAGATCGTATTGGCGAATGCCTTTAGATTTTAAGTGAAGAATTTCCTACCAAGGAAAGATTTAGGTTGGAGAAAAGTTGATGGCCTTGAAGCCATGTATCGGTAGTTGTGTACCACTGGTGATTTACCCATCAATCCCACTACTATTATCTCGTCATCATTACCAACCCTTTCGAGTTATGAAACCAGAAATAGTTTTGATTCCTTGGCAGTATCCGTTAGTATACCATTTATTAGAATCCCTACGAAGTTTTACTTTTCGTCAAAATCTCTGGAAATGTCTTGAACGAAAATCTAGAGCTAAAATGGTAGTACTCAATGGAAGAACATTTGAGGGACAATCACTTTTGATCCCCGATAGCACTAATCTTCTCAAACGCATTAGTTATAATTCCATATCTTCATGAGGAATATCGATTTCTATTAAAGTCCATGCTGAAGTAGGCTATTAGCAAATTCCTTTTCTGACCCTAGAACATTTTAACTAGCACTTATTTCCAGAATTTCTTTTGTTGCTGTACTCGTCATTACGATGAGCATAGGTATGAAAGTAAGAAGTGTTGTACCTTTAGCTAGCAGTAATCAATTTCCCCTAGAATCAATGAAACCAACTAATGGGATTAGTTTCTTATCAATCAACCGAAACTATCTATCAGAGCAGGCTCTAACTTGTAACCAGCCTACGGTGGCACTACTGATTGACGATATTATTCGATATCTAGGAACTGTCCACTAATATTGAGGCGGTATGATTTCTGATACTGGACATATACTAGTATCTAGGAGTGATACCTTTATGCCAGAAAGCCGGTTTATGGTTTCAGGGTAATGAAAAAAAATCAAAATATCACAAATGCGTTAATTAGTGACGCGACTGTTAGACTGATTAACAGTGACAACCTGGGTCGAAGAAATTACAAACGTGGGAACTTAGGATCAAGCCTTGTAAGAGGACAGTAAACTCGTAGTTGTTTTAACCATATTACCCATTTAGTGAAGGAAATATTTGTGAAAACTAGTTCATTTGAGGAACATCTATGCATGCAATTAACAATTAAAGGCGGAATCATGCTTGTATGCATTCAAAAACAAAACTTTACCCATGAAATTCAAAGCCTAGTAGTTATGGTGAACCAAGACTCAACTCAAGATCTAAGAGAAAAAGTTGAGATTTCTTTGTACCTTTGAAGCACCTCTTTGCTTAGCAAAGGTTAATCACCCATGTGAGGGCCTTCTTTCCTTTGTCACCTTGCTCCTTGGCTCCATGAATGTGGATGGAGGAACTTTGGTTCTTGGCTCTATGTCTTCTTGGATATGGATGGAAGAATTGGTTTCTCCAAAAGTCCCCAAAGTTGGAGACCTCTAAGCTCCGACACCAAGGATGGTTGAGGAAGAAGATGAATAACCATGGAAGAATTAGATGCTAGTAAATTCCCCCATGGTGGCCGGCCTCTCTAGAGAGAAAGAGAGAGCCAATGTTCTCTCATCTTTCCTCAAAGAAAACCCTAATGAAGAAAAGGTTATAAAGTCACATTTATACCTACCTTAATGGGAGTGGCAAACTTGTAATAAGTCCAAAACGCACTCCCTCCCTAAGCCTGGCCGGCCTCCCTATTGTTAGTGGGTTAATTGCCCATTTTGTTTTACTTGTCACACAACTTAAACCTTATGTGCCTTGTGGACCAAAACCCTTTTGTGTCCTGAAACCCAAAACTAACTTAAGGCCTAAAACAAACCTTTCGTTCTAGATTAATTAACTTTTAATTAATCCTTGCCATATAGAATTAAACTATTTAATTGTCCTTACTCATCTTCGTTATATCCTTCAATCATTACCTTACACGGTGTGTTTTCCATTTTTAGCGAGGCAGTGGGCGATTAGAACTCTTCAAATTAATTGTGAATTGAAACGTACTTTCAAATCTCCCTTTAGCGATTATACACCTTTAGGGCTTCCACAAACTATGAGTGACATCTAGCAATATGTCATGGCTACCCAAGCTAATCATAAGAGGTTTGGAGAACCTATTCAATTTGGGATTACAATGCAATACGATCTTTCTCTAATATAATACTCTTGACCACATTGTTTGGTTTGATAGTTTATTCATGTCTACTATCCAATGTGATTCACTTATATGATTACCTTGAATGTGATTTGGAACGACGTCCTAATCTCATTCATATTCTGGTCAAAGATTCTTAATCATATCATAGAGTATTCTCCCTCAAACGGTTTCAAGGTTAGAGATCCTTTGTTGTGCATTCACTTGCCTCCATGACTAAGTGGCTTAACCCCAACTATGCCATGGACACCCTTTGACGGAGTGACTTTGACATCAAGGACCTAACCATAAGACAACTATGATGCCTCAGGTCAAATGACTACTTTGCATTATCCCAACCATGAGTTCTCATGTCACATGAGTATGAGAACTCCTTGTTGATCGCGTTTAGTGAACTCATTCTCTATTGAGCACCTACATGCTTGTCTTGGTGTCAGTCACACCAATGACTCGAGACCAGTCACTCTCTCTAAGAGAAGACATAGCACGTACTGATCTTAACAGACTGTCAATGCCCAATTGGCAATCCTATGATCAGGAACGTTTAGGGTATGTATACGAAAGAGAATGGTCTCATGAATCTAACTTCTTTAGATCACATTCTCCCAATTACATATTCCTTGGACTTATCGTTTAAGCATATAACATTTATATGAGACGGCTTTAAACAATAATCTTTGCCCTTTATATTAAACTAGATTAGTTTAACATGTGAAATGTCCGTAAAGTATCATCATATGATTGGCTTGAGGGCACATTTCCAACGTTTAGGTAACCCGAACATTCTCGACCATTCATCATTGTGGTCACATCCACCAACAAACATTAGAATTGAAGCAAGAGTTAATTTCTCACTGTATCGGCGAAATGAGTATTTAGAAAGTTGTGAAGGCCTATTAGCATGTGTCGTAGAGAAAGGAAATAGTATGGTACGTTTCGAGGATGATTAGCTCTGGTGTCATTTCTTAAGATTTACTGGGATACCATCTAAGCGGGATGTGGTGTACATCGTCGATCCACTTTCTCGTACAACATCGATTCTCTTGTATTTTATCGTTCGACTCCTACTTCATTGAGATAACTTAGTTGTAAAAGCTTATTGATTAGGGACTTATCCAACCCAACACTTTATCTAGGGAACCTCAAACCTATTCACAAAGGCTAAAGACCGAACCTTAGGATTGTACCTAGATTTTAGCAACTTAATCGGGCGACGATTAAAAACCGTTAACCCCTACTTCGAGTTGATGGTCTCTTCGACCAACTTTTAGAGACCGAGTTTTCTTCCATAGCCTGACGAATTCTTAGTAGACTTACCGATGACTTTCTCACCAACTTCAGCAACAAGATCAAATTCTCTAAACATCGGCAGTCAGCTTTATACCATATTCCTCAAATGTACGTTTGTTTAGATCAGGTACTTTTCTTGGGAGATGTGATCTTAGTAGATGAGATCATTTTCATTTTCCCCAAAAGGTTGTAGCGGAAGAAAGTTGAAATCCTCACAAGGTGTTGTGAAATATGAAATATCATTGGTTTTAACGATTATTGGCGTCGGTTTATTAACGATTTTTCAACTATAGCATTTCTCCTCACAAGTTGGCCGAAGAAAATTAGTTTTTTTTTAGACATTAAATGTGAATAAAGTTTCTCACAACTGAAGTATTGTCTCACTTGACATTTGTTTTACACTTTTCGATGGCATTGATAATTTCGAAATCTCTAGTAATGTTTCACTGAATGATTTGGTTGTGTATCGATGTAATATGACAGAGTATCGCTTATGTCTCCTGACGGTTGAAACTGCATGTAGTGAATTACCTTACTTCCGACCAAGAGTCAATGATTACTTTCTTTACTTGAAAATCCGATGACACTTCTCTGTGGAGAAATGTGTCCAAAATCTTTACCAACCTCACAAACTTCTCAAATACATCTTCATTTAAAATGACCTAAATTTCAGACCGCGGCAATGGAACAACTAAATCAGCGTATACGGTTGCACCAACATGTATTACCCTGGTTGTGCAAACGTAAATATTGATGACTGCAGCAAAACGATACATGTACGCTTGAATACTCTCAGCCTGTCCTGTTCCATTTCAGTTGGAATTCATGAGTTTCGATATAACGTTACTTACAAATCATCAAGAAATCGTTCGAGTGGTTATAATCACTTCCTGTATCCGAATGGAGATGTGGAAATGTCACCATAAACTCCCGGTACGAGTTATCTTGCACATGTGGAGATTATGATAATGTTTCGGTGATTATCAACCGACTTGACAAGTCGGCTCACTTTCCGTTGGTCTAGAGGGACTACATTTTTTACCACTTAGTAAAATTACTCATTCTTCAATTTATCAAATTTTCTAGCAATCTCGATCAGCATCTATTCTGACAGTGATTCACAGTCAACCTTGGGTACGTGTCTACCCTACTACACATCGTATTATTTCTAAGGCAGCTAGATTGTCTAGAAGAACTACTGACATTGAAAATTTAGTTGTGACCATCAACTTCTCAATCACCCCACAAATACTCTGTTGAACAAATCTTTACCGTTGGTGATTGAATATCTCGAAAGCTACCGTTATAGCGAGATGTTATGCATTTAATCTAGTTACCTTGTATTCTAGATTTGATGGACTTGTTTTGACTCTCAAATTCTTGGGTGTTCTTTTAGCCATCGCGATGTAATTTTTTGCTAACTCCGTAATGCGAATTAAATCAACACACAAATTTAAACCCTATCAATGTAGTATATGTAAGTAGGGATTGTTCTAGGGCGGGGATTAGAAGGGATTGCTAATCTACTTAAAACTAACTCAAAAACACTAAACTAGACTCAAATAACTCAAAACTGACTAGAATGACTCAAAACAGCACAAAAAAAGCAAATTGACTCAAAACAGAAACTAAGAATGATTTTGGATGAATTTCTAACTTAACTTAACTCAAAACACTAATAAAACTAAATTTAGGCAGATTCTAAATAAGTAAACACAAGTATTGAAGAGGGGAATTGGTTTTGATGAATTTGAAATTTAAACAAACAGATTATAAAACTAAAACAAAGGCACGAAATTAGAGTGATTCAATGGGTGAAAAGCTAGCTAGAGGGTTCTTTTCCACACATGACACATATGCATACAAATCGATTTCCAGTTACTCTTTTAATAAACCATGAATCTCAACGCCCCAACTTAATCGTGAACACACAAATTAACCATCAGATTTTCCTAAAGTCATTGAATTGGATGAACGCATCGGCAACCAAATTATTCTTCAATAGTTCCCTACATGAACGCATAATAGAGATACATATCAGAGATCATTAAGTTCTATGAAAATCATAAGCATTGACAAGGCATTCATAACTATGAACTGCATGATACTTCTGCCAGAAATTTACTTAACGCGATCGTGTATAAGCGACCTCCATTACTTGTAAATATAAGTTTGTAACTATTAGGTGAAACTCCCTTATATTTTAGCTTTAAATCCCTACATGCAAACTAAGTGTGCACCCTTAATCGACATACAAGAATAAGTTATCAATCAAGCAGTTAAGCAAATTGCATTCACGATTTATGAAATAATAACTGGAGGAAATCAATTCATATTACATATATGTTCATGGCTTTGAATCCACCTCTAGCTAAAACGAAATTAGTTCCTCATACTTGCAATTAAACAAAGACAATTGAACTTAAACATTGAAAACAAAAGTAGAAAACACCTAGAACGCTCCAGCAATCCAACTTGAATGGCTAGCACGGCTCCAAGCAATCCTCTCTTCCTTTGCAAAGCTGCGGCACAAGGGTGATTTTCTGAGTTTTTGGATGAAAGGTGTATGAATGAATGAGTAAGTGGTAGAGAGACCCCAATGGTGCGGCAAAGAGTTGTATTTATAGGGAAAAGAAGGGCACGGCTTTGAATTAATTTATGAAAGGTTTTAAGACTCCAAATCCTCCCAGAAAAGGATAACAAATCAAAATCCCAAGAGAAAAGGGTGAGTGATATGCGGCAAAGACCAAAAAGAAAGGGGACTGTGGCTTCCTTGCACGGCAAGGAAGTATTCTTGCTGATTTGGTGCGGTAAAGGGATCCTAGAAGATAAGGGAAAGGATCACACGGTTTTGAGAGGGAAAAAGGCAAGGGACACAGCTAAGGTGACAAAGGTTTGACTTTTTGACTTTTAAAAAGGCTAAATGTTTTAGGAAAAGGAAAGGTATTCTGAAAATAAGGAAAGTTTGAATTTAATATTTCCTTCTTCTAAACGGATTTCTTTCTTCAAAATCTTTGACTTAAGTCTTCAAGCACATTCCTAATCCTTCTTGAACTTCAATTTCGTCCATCCACCTTGCTCCTTGCATAAGCTATCCATTCCAAGCCCAAAACTGCTCCAAATTGCCTTTTCTTGCCAATTCTGCCATTTGGACCTACAAACACACGAAAATAGCTTAAAATACTAAAATAACTAAGAACTAGCAACGTAAATGCAAGAAAACAAACTATCCAAGTCGCATAAATATGCTCCTATCAAATTCCCCCACACTTAGCTTTTGCTAGTCCTCGAACAAAACAAAACAAAACCTAAACCTTCCAACATTTGCCTCAGGGATTTCCAATGAAACATGACATATTAAAAATCACTACTTACATAGATTTTAGTCATCCCTACCCTCTAACTCATACCTAATTGCAGTAGCCATTCACTAGCTCGCATTTAACCAATTAAAACAACATTTTGAATGTAGTAACATGCCTTAGAGAATCCCTTAAATCCTTACCAAATAAACACTCCGACCCTAAGTACGACTACTTTTATCCCAGACCAACTTACTAGGTCGAGTAAGCTTTGCAACACCAAGTGTTAGCAGGTCCCAAGGGGGCATCTAGACTAGGTAATCCCCAAGAGGAATTTATTCCAATGGAGCTCCGGTACGTTGACATACTTTGGTCAAACGAATTTAGGTAGTCCTATCAGAAATGCTCAGATAAGGCACATAAGGTTCAACAAAAGGATTCAAAAACTGCTTGTGACCGACATGCTACTGATCATGCTCCCAAAGAACTTTCGCTTAAGATTCACTGGGAGCGGACATGCAATCCATTATGGGAAACTCACTCCCAGACTACATTGCGCATATTGAAAATCTTAACTCAGAAATGGGGCAAAATATTGCACAAATATTTGTTATCTTATTCCTTGCAAGTTAATTTGAGAATAAGGCATCCATCTCAAGTCTGATAAATGCACGAATAAGCTTAGAGCAGAGGATTCCTCATGAGTCTAAATGCTTGCATTCCTGGTCCCGAGTAAGGTGGTACTCTAGCTATCGCGATGATAATCTTTTGTGGATGCTAAGTTTATGAGGTAATATTTCTCCGAATCAATATTACTAAGGGGATTTTTCACTAAAAACTCTGCCTCGGGCCTACAAACCCTACAAACTTACTCACATTCCGCTCTGCTACTTATTCTATTCTTTAAGTTTGTTTACTTTGGAAACATTTATTGGATTGGGAATTTCACACAAAGAAGATGTATGATAGAGAAACATCTTTATGCAAGAACGGATCTATTATTCGAAGTCTCAAAGGAGATTAACTTAGTACAATAGTTTAGGGAAGACAATTCCTCACCCATGGCGACGAAATATTTGAAAAGAACTACATAAGACTCTTGATCAACGTCATCAAGTGTTGTTGCCGGATCAACGATCTACTAAACCCACCTAGTTGCATACCGCACACAATACTACATTGAAGGCATATGTTTTGATGAAGATTCGCCACCGTCGTCGACAGTGCGTGAAGGATATAGAGAAGCTTGGACACGAAAAATTCACAAGGAAACCCCATCGTCTTGAAATGACCAGATGCCAGTACATGTTATGTACAAGGTGTCTAGCGAGAAGAGAATGGGTGATAGGGTATCCCAGTGAGATTTCAAACACTCGAGCCACATGAGTGACAAATAGGCAAGTGTTTGAACGAAGGACCACCACCATCACTGTCAACAAGTATCAGATGAGGCACAAAGTGGCGATAGATGAGCCCTTTGTTGGATCTCCACACTTCGTGCAAATTCAACCCTTCCATAAGACCCACATGGAAGCCTTACGAAGAGATGAATGTTATAAAACGAGTTGCAAGAAGCATGGAAAATTATAGAGCGAGTTGCAGGGAGAAGGAAAGTATTTTGGAAGTTTATGGTAGGCAATGATATTTTCTAGGATTGCATCCTTTCTCAGCAAAAGACCTAGAAAAGGATTAGATTTAGGTAAGGAAGACACATGCATCGTGGCAGAAATGAGAAGGGTTTGAAGGAAACTGCTACTTGGTAAGGCTATTTAAATGAAGATCACTAGGAAATCTCACCGTTAGAAGCGAATGGACGCGTATCTTGAGGATGATATACATAGGGATTGAGGTTAATGAATAAAATGCGTGGAAAGATCAACCGCGTAAAATGGAGGCGTTCGTCATCATGTAGTGGATCTTTTTTTTGCAATTCCAAAGATTATGCGATGGAAATCGAAGCAACTCGACCACCCAGCTTTAATGTTGATCTCGACCTGACTGTAAAGAGTTTGAAGACCAAACGTACGTATTCCAACTTACTATGAAAGGCATAGTCTTTGGTAACAATCCATCCTTAAGAAGACCAGGTTGCCTATCAAACGAATAGTTAGGGGCAATTGTGAGACCATGATTTTCCAGGGCCGGAGTAAGGCTTATCCGTGTACTGTCACCTAAGAAGTCCGATTATGGACTCACCAGTTATGGGCAGAGCTATATTAGACAGAGTTGGATGCCACCGTCACTCTACTCTGGGGCAATAGGCAGAGTCCAAGCGACTCCCCTGGATGACCATGGTTGTTTTGCGTCGCATGTAATCACATTCCGAAGAGGATGCAATATCTACTTACTAGATATCCTCTAAGATTCTCCCGGCTTAGAATAAGCATTCTATCCTAAAAATGTCTATTTCCCACAATATAAATACACTCTTCTATAGTTCATCTACGGTAACGCAATCTATACACTTGAATTCTCTCCAGTGGTTGAGTCTAAAATCATTCACTAACTTGACCATCGGATGGCTTTTGGCTGACACACACCCCCTAGCCTACGATTTGCTTATGGTTGTTTCACTATTTTGCAGGTTATCCTAGACTACACGGATTTGTGCTCAACTGCAACTCACGGAGGTGCGCATATTTGGTTCCAACAATTAAAATAAGGCTTGAAGTTATGTGGTGGAAACAAAGCTTAGAAATGTTTATGAGATGCCTAACTAATGATGATGATGATGCTGAGCCACGTTGGAACCAAATTCACCCACCTCCATTAACGGTGGTCGAGTGCAAATCTGGGTAAACCTGAGCAACCTGCAAAACAGTAAACAACCGTGAGCAAGCCTAAGACTGTTGATAAGGGGGCTATGTAGCCCAAAGGCTCTTCAACGGTCAAGTTGGTGAATGATTTTAGGCTCAAGCAGTAGGCAAGAGAATTCAAGTGTTTAGATTGCGTTACCATAGATGAATCATAGGCGTGAGTATTTATACCATGAGGAGAGAGACCTTTTAAGATAGAATCCTCGTTCTAAGCTAGGAGAATCCTAGAGGATATCTAGAAGTAGATATTGCACCCTCTTAGGAGTTGTGATTGCTTGCGGCGCACGCCATTCCCTAAGTTGTGGGAACTCCAAGACTTATAGGATCTGATTATGTCCATATCTGGATCAGATCGCTTGTCTTATAGAACAAGCATGGTCATCCAGTGGAGTCGCTAGGACTTCGCTTATTGCCCCGAAGTAGAGTGATGGTGGCACCGTTACTCCATCTGATACAGCTCCGCTCGGAGCTGGTGAGTCCACGAACAGACTTTTAAGGTAACTGTATTCGAATCAACCTTACTCCAGCCTTGAAAAATCATGGTCCCACAAGCCATACTAGAAAGAAGAGGCTCATGGGGGTATTCAAGCCAACCAAAATGATGTAGAAGATGATGAAATTGTGGGATAAGCTCTCATGCAATTGCGATTGTGTTTTTTTTTGTCTAAAAATTTAGTTGTGGAAGTGATGTGAGTGATTATAATTTGTTCAATGTCCATGGAAAATGTTATGAGTTAACAAAGGCATGCAAATTGTTTCTTTATCATAAAATACTATATTAAGTTATACACCTTTTTGCTCCATGGTTTTATTTTTATTTTTATGGTCCAATCTTCTCCATATGTATGCTAAGTTATATGATATATTTTAGAATATTAAATTAAGCATCAAACTTATTTCCAGAATATTCCAATGACACAAATGATCATTGGTAAATAATTGAGTCCAACAAAACCATAGGTCTTTAAAACTTTATGCTGACAAAGAAAAAATTTTGTCTAAAAAAATATGATCACTTCCGACAACAACTAATCACCCTCAAAATATAAAAGCATTACCGGAAAATACTAAATCAATTTTTTCAACAGGAGTAAACCCTGGAAATAACCATTCTATTTCCACTTAGAACGTTATTCGTCGTTAATACAACTAGTGCCAAGTCTTCCTGCCAAACAAAAGTGCATTTCCAACGAACCTTGGGACTTTTTTCAAGGACATTATGTGTGTCGGTAATAAAGTTTTGTTTCATGCCATGTTACCGATGACCCATATTTTATGGTCGCAAAATGTGCTTTCTACGATGGCTTTTTGGGGTCCTTGGAAAATCTTCGTCAGTAATGACTACATTTTTTTTTGTAGTGATATTCTTTTATCCGTTCTCAGCCGAAACTTCATCTTCATCAAGTCTAGGCCTCTTTGATTCTCACCAGGACTCTAAACCTAGCCCTATTACGAGATTTATTTCAGTTTAAAAAAAAAATTGGCTGACATATAAGTGTTCATAGTGGGAAACTCTATGCCTTCTAGAGAATAACTAAACTACCTTTTAATTGACAAATTCCACCTCACAACCAGTATATGTTCCAACGTTGACAACCATTAGGTTATATTCTCCTTGGAAGGAACTTAAAAAAATGTTAGCACGCATTTTGGTAAAAGAAAACGACATATGTGAGATGCTAAAATAGAAAATTCCTTGTGATACACATTCTATATATTTATAGTTTTCTGGTCTTCGGTGGGCAGGGTCTGGTTATTAGTTTCTATCTTGAAAAGGATCCAAGGCAGACCACAATATACTTTAACTTGTCAAACCATCGGTGACTTGTACGTAGAAAAACCAAATTCAAACTTAAGCTAAGGCTGAAAGTCTTTTCTGACCCCTCAAACAGAAAACGGAGGCTAAATTTTTTTAGAAACGAGAAGTTTCTAAAACATACGTTATCATGCAGTTTGGCAAAGGCTAAACATTTTTGTGAGAGATATTTCTATTTTATTGGAACACGATTTGTTACATCACGTGTTATAATATAAATGAATATAAATTTTTTATTTTCAAGTATTCCTTTATTTATATTATAACATGTGATGTACTAACTCTTGTATATTGAAAAATCCTTGTACTCTGGTAGGCGCCCAACTTTTGTCGCATCAATCCCCACATTATATGATTTATTGATCGAAGTCGAACATACACAGTTTTTTCAGTCTTCTAGATGCATGGATGGAAGGAGGTTTCGCTGATCCATCATATCGATCCCATGCTATACTTGCATTGCATGGTCCCTCTTCATACAAACATTTAACCCCTAAATCATGCAGCATTAGACGTCGCTAGACTAATAAACCATATTAAACTATTATTTTTGATAAAATGGAAAATATAAAAAAGTGGTCCTAGGGCTGCTAAGGTTGACAGAGCTGACTAACTATATATAATGAATAATATTGATAACCTAATAAAGATTTATGACGACTTCTGTGAAGGTGTGACAGTTATTAAGCATAAAGTTGATAATATAATAACAAACAATTAAACAAACAATAGTTAGTGGGTGTGAAAACCAATCAAATTCAAATTTCTATTCAACCCAGACGATTAATACGTTTACATCCCACGGTGGATTGATGTACTCAAACTCTATGCCTGTTTCGTTTTATTATGGGATCATTTGATAACTATTTCATTTTTTAATTTATTGAAAATTGAAAACTAAAATCTTATTTCATAACTGCTATACCTGTTTCGTTTTATTATGGGATCCTTTGATAGCTATTTCATTTTTTAATTTATTGAAAATTGAAAATTAAAATCTTATTTCATAACTACTTTCAGGTTTTAGTTTTCATAACAAAAATGAAGTAGTTTTTATTTTGATATTATATTTTTGAAAAAAATGAAAGTAATTGTTAAACAAGATTTTAATTTTTTAGTTTCAAAAAAAATGAAACTAGAAATTGAAATGAAATGATTATCATATGACCCGTTAAATCCACAATTCACAAGATGAAAACAGTTATTCTGGAGACATTGAGACTTTCAACATTTGTCTCACATTTTGATAATAAGTAGCTGATGTGATACAGCGATGATATGACAAAAACAGTTTCAGATTTCGTTTTAGTGACATGCCCGGTTTCCCAGTCTTCTAGTGTCATCAGTTCGAACCTAGCTAGCGAGTCTTCCTTCCAAGATTGAACTTTCTGAATCCTTTAGCATTGATATATTTTCCCTGCTTCTGGTTCCTTTAGCATTGATATATTTTTCTCCTATCATCGAAGCTTCTACAAAGAAAGAAATAATTATACTGTTGCACCTTAGGTATTCAAAATTCTGAATTTTATAAGGTATGCATGTAGTGCATGCAACTCGATCAAAAGGAAGATTAGCTGACTATTTACCATCACCAACAAAATCTAACATATCCAATTTAATATTTTTTTTATAGATTTTATATGAGCAAATATTTGGATTAGACGATTACTTGAATTACAAACCTCTTAACAACGAAATTCCAATTTAGACAAGTAGTCTTTAGGTATTGCATCACATATTTTAAGGACCATGGGCATCGGGTGTAGACATACTAGGAATTAATGTTGTTGCCGTGTCCACACAGTTTTAGGACCATATTTGGGTCTTGTTTTTCTTTTCCTCTATATCCATCGATATATTACATCTCATTAATACATTATTTTATGAAGTCGAAAAAGACGAGAAACTTTCTCAGTTGGTAGTGGGATATTGAGCTCCAACATTGTCGGCTATGTTAGTATATAGGGGGATATTATACTTGCATCGAGGCAACGTAAATATTTCTTCTCTTGTAAATAATGTATCGTATAAATTTAATAATCGAAATTGTTAAATTTTTTAATCTTTATTTGAAGATCATACCTACAAGAAAAATATTTGAATCGAATATCGTTTAGTCATTCAAAAGAATCAGAAAATAAATGGTTCATCATGATTCATCAATATGTTTGCCATTAGTACTTACCCCGTCGAACCGTTCTAAATACTTTTGGATGTATAAACCATCTTTAATTCGAATGTTTTTTTTTTTTGTAGGTTTGATTTCAAATAAAGATTAGAAATTGAACGATTTCTATTGTAAAATTTATATAGTGGAGATACACTAGCAAAGTGTGGAAGTGCATTCTCCCAATGGGGAAATCTTTCTTAAAACATTTGTTGCCGATTTAGAAATTTATTCTTATGATCGGAACCATTCACAATATGAAGCACTTTGTAAAGATTTTCTATGTAAATTAATCAAGTAAAACTAAGATCTTTTAGCCAATAAATTATAGGAAATAGATAAATTGTTTGTAGTATGTTTACCAAATAATCTCTTTTCTATAGTCCGATGACCAAATAATCTTACATATTACTTATTTTTTATCAAAATAATCTTTACATTATGTTTATTAGCGCCAAATATCGTGAGTGGGCCTCGAAGGATTTTGCAGAGGAATATCATTCCCAATTTATTGTGAAGCAAAATATTGTTACTCAATTCTTGCATTGCAATATCGCATTTTCACTTGCTAAAGTGGCAAATATTCATCCACAAATGGATAATGTTTATTTTCTGAATAGTTGTTCAATGCCCGTGCAGAAGATGTAAACATTTCCTTGTAAATTAATTGAAATGATTATCACGAAAAAAAAAGGCGAAAGAGAAATTTTTAATTAATTTGTCAAAGATAATGTTTATATAGTTATTTATAATAACGAAATCCAAACCCCAACTATGCGTGTCTCATAGCTAACAGAAAGGGGAACGACCCTTGTATGCGGGCGGGGGTGTTTGGTTCCATCATTGAAGCGGCGCAAAGAGCCATTACCACAATCCACATAAAAAGTTAAAACAAAATAGTCAACTTTTCTGTTGTTTTTGGCATTTCTTTGCTGGTGAGGGGTGAGGATGGGATTTCCCATCTGGATCTTCTTTATTAGGATTTTAAGAATACGCACATTTTATTTGTTTATTGTATATCGTGTACGGTTATAAATGATTTTAAATTTTTTATTTAAAATTAAATATAAATAATATTTAATAAAAACTAACCGCATGATGTACAATAAATAGATAAGATGTGAGAATCTTAAAAGGATCTTGATCCGTGAGGATGGAGCATTTGCTTTGGTCTTTGGGGGTCGGATTTGGATCCTCTCCTGAGCTCAGCCTGCTGAGCTTCCTAAGCAAATCATACAGGCTGTTGGATTTTGATCCAATGGCTACAAACAGAAAACCTTTTAAAAGTTATAATAATTGTAACCATTGAATCAAAATCTAACAGTCTATGTAATTTGTTCAGGATGCTCAGCAGGCTGAGTTTAGGAGAGCATCCAAATCCCTGGGGTCCATCATAGAACTCTCCACTCCCTCTGCATCACAAAAGTGCACAAAATCCTACGCTCCCCCTTCTAGTATTTCTAAGTACGTAACTACTGTTTGTCATTGTCTCTCGCTCTTCTGACCTTTTGTATCTCTCTTGTCCTTTACCCAGAAAAAAAAGTGATCCAGATTGAATGGATTACAGACTTGCAGTCTTCAGATAGGAGAGACGATGGACATAGAATAGAAGAAAATGGAAAGAATATGATCAGAAGTAACAAAGGTTATTAAATAGGATTCTTTTTTATAAAGGTTTATTTTTAACTGCATGATTTGAAATTTGATTTTGATTTCATTTTACTTTCTGTAACTTAAAAATCATCATTTTACTCAATAAAACTCAAAATTAGTTTCACTTTAACTTGTGTACTCTTTCTTCTTCCTAGCATTCATAAGTTACCTCATGAAACATATGTGAGACTTAACACTCAAACGATTATGGCATATATACAATAAATTTAGTTATAAATTTCTATTATGCGTTAACATTCAACAATTAGAAAATATTAAATTTATAAGAAATTGAAGAAATGAAAAGAATAAAAAAGAAATTGATTAGCTTGTGCACTCAAATAAAAAATTACATAAGAAATTAACATATTTAAGGTAATATGAAGTGAATTTTGAGATTTATATAAACAACTTTTGAGTTTTAAAAAATAAAATGAGATCAAAATTGAGTTTCAGATGTCAAAGTTAAGGGAATTTTTAGTTTTAAGAAATAAAGTGACACCTTCTGCATGACAAACAACAAAGTGATATTAAAATCGAAACTAAAATTAAACCTTTTATAAACTACCCGATGCAGCGTTGAAGAGTTTAGCAATATTTTTAGGTAAGTTGCATTGGGGTTGAAGTCAACCAGAACCAGTAGAAGAAAAAGAGCCTTGCATTTGATGAAGAGCATGACTTCATGTTCTCAAAATTTTAAATTAAATTTAAGCTAGTCCAGCCAACGTGCCATTTTATAGTTTTGCAGGTTAATAGATTTATTGGCTTTTCCAATGCCACCTGTGTCACCATTTACTTCCATCTTTCACATTCAATATTTCCTCCCTCTCTCTCTCTCTCTCTCTCTCTCTCTCTTCTCCCGCTAGAAAATTTTTGAGTAAATTGTACTAATTGTTCCTCAACTTTAATCAAATTAGAGCAATGGTCCCTCAACTAAAAATCCATTACCATTGGTCCCTCAACTTATCAAAATGTGTAGTTATAGTCCTTTTCATAAATTTTGTCAAAATTTTGTCAAAATAAGTTATATTGGATTGACCATTTATACAATTAGGGTCCCTCAACTCATCAAAGTGTATAATTATGGTTCTTTTTGTCAACTATGTCAAAAATTTTGTCAAAACGAGTTACATTGGAAGGACCATTGCTACAATTGGGTTAAAGTTAAGGGACCATTTCTCCAGTTGAATTAAAGTTGAGGGACCAATGGTAATGGATTTTTAGTTGAGGGACCATAGCTGCCCGTTTTGATAAGTTGAGGGACCAATGGTAATAGATTTTTAGTTGAGGGACCATTGCTCCAATTGAGTTAAAATTAAGGGACCATAACTACAATTTACTCAAAATTTTTCTATTTGCAAGTTCCTCTCTTCCTACTGTAAAAACAAAAGTGCGGGTAAGGTACTCCATTGACTGACAGTCTTAATCAGAAACCCTGTTTATAATCCAACGCAAGCACATGACACCAAGCCCCAACAACTTTCTGGGATTTGGGAGTTTTGGAGTTGGACTGACTTGCAACTTTGCATACCAGATGGGGTTCTTTGGTTAGCTGCCTGAAGCTCAAAGCTGCAATCTTGGTGAGTTCATTTTTTCAAACCCAATCTTTTGTTCTTGAAAAACAAAACAAAAAAAACAAAAAATGGTGTGGATGTGGAAGCTCCTTGAAATCAAAGAAAATGGGGTTTCTGCATTTCCCACATTCCCACCAAACATTGTTCCTCAGCTTCCTCCCCCACCTCCAAATCTCCAGTCAGATCATTTGAGTTTTGGAAACAAGGTCAGTCCAAGCATACTGCTAATAATCGTAATTTTAGCCATAATTTTCTTTGTTTCTGGGCTGCTCCACCTCCTTGTTAGATTCCTCATGAAGCCTCCTGCCAGAGATTCAGAGGACTTGGAGAGTGTGACAGTTCTTCAAGGCCAACTGCAGCAACTGTTCCACCTCCATGATGCAGGGGTTGACCAGTCCTTCATCGACACTCTCCCTGTCTTCCACTACAAAGCCATCATTGGATTGAAAAACCCTTTTGATTGTGCTGTCTGTTTGTGTGAGTTTGAGGGTGAGGATAAGCTCAGATTGCTGCCCAAATGCAGCCATGCCTTCCACATGGACTGCATTGACACTTGGCTCTTGTCTCACTCCACTTGCCCTCTCTGTAGAGCTACTTTGCTCCCTGACTTCTCTTCCAACAATGGCTGCTCACCCAGTGTTTTTGTTCTTGAATCTGGGAGTGACAGCTCCAGAGAGATGGTCTCTGATAGAGATGGACACAATTCCCATCCGGGTTTTCATGGAGACATGGAATTGGGGCAGCCCCGCGCCGATGTGTCGAACAAATCTTGCGAAATTGTGGCGAAAGATGAGGCTAACCCGGCGGTAACGGTGGATTTGGAGGAGAAGGTAGTGCCCGTGAAGCTAGGGAAGTTCAGAAATGTGGATGGGGGTGGTGAGGGGAGTAGTGAAAGCAATGCGGATGCAAGGAGGTGCTTTTCTATGGGATCATTTGCGTATGTGTTGGATGACAAATCTGAACTGCAAGTACCGATTAGAGCATCGTTGAAAAAGCAGTCGACCCAGAAGCCTACTCTGCCGTTGGCTCCAGGTCACAGGCAAGCAATGTCGGAATGCGATTGTGAGTCAAGGAGAGAATTCAAGTTCAGTGGCATTGAAGCAATCGGAAGCCTTGAAACTCAAGGGACTAGTACTAGTGCTAGTATTACTAATGGCAGTGGCAGTAATGGCATTGAGTGGAGCAAGAGGGAGAGCTTCTCGATATCAAAGATTTGGCTTAGGGGGAAGAAGGAGAAGCCAAATGGGGCGTCGGATTCGTCAAGAAGGGCCTTTTCTTTCCGGTTTCCAGTGCATCGGAGTGCGGTGGTTGCAGGGGAGGAAGTGAAGGGCAAGAATGTTGGGAGTGAGAGTCGGAGGACAATCTCAGAGATTGACATAAGGAGGTGGGAAAATGGAGGGAGTGAAATGGGTTGTGATGAGGAGAATGTTAGCTGTAACAGTTTGGATTCACAAGCAAATCCACCATCTTTTACTAGGAGAACGCTCCTTTGGCTTTTGGGAAGACAACAGAACAAAGTTGTTCATTCATCACTTGATCCTAGTGTTTAATTACGTTTTTATTATTTAATTTATTTGATTTTGATTTATCTCTAGATAAATTATAATCTTTGATTGCTTCCTCTCATAGTATATGTAACTGGAGGCACATTCGAACTTAGATGCAGAATAGAGCAATTTTGGCTATTGCCAATGCCTACTACATGCATATATGTATTTTTAAATTAAATATATGAGCAAATTGTTGGTTTCCCTTCATTTAAGTAAGGGCAATTAGCCACAACAATCGTATGTTGTTACAGAATGATCAGTGTTTATTATATCGATGTTATATTATTATTTGTAATTATTATATTATTGTTATGTCGTCGATACATGATCAATACATCGTCGTTACTGAAAATGATCAATCTCAAAATATAAATAATGCAGCTATTTACCCACTCATGGTAAATGTAAAAATGGAGAATGTTTGTCTTTCAAATTTGGTATAAATTTTGAAAGCGTAGGTGCAGAAATACCCAGGCAAAGTCATTGAGTGATTGTGTTACAGGCTGTAGCATTAAAGAGAGTCAATTTTGAAGAGCAAAGGACTTGGGTGTGTGTGGGATGGAGTGGGTAGACATTAATGGTGATGCAAATAAGTTCACGGGAACGGTTGGAGGCCATTGTCTAGTGATATAAGTTGGCACCTAACCCACCCCATCATTGTATGCACTTACGTTCATACGGTTGAGTCTTTCAGTGTGAGCCTCATCAGCCAACAAGGCAACAACGAACCAACGCACAAGAGCTAAAAGCCGAAAATCAGCCACTTGGTACTACGATATAGTGGTATTTCTCTTCGTTTGTAAGTGAGAAATCTTAGGTTTGATTCTCACCGAAGGCGAATTTGAACTATTATTATGGCTAACCCATTGTGAGGTTTAACACACTACCTCACTGCTTTAGTGTAGATAGTATCGTTTGTTCAATAAAAAACCTAACATCAAACAAAAACAACATATATAATTAAACAATAATATGTTGGAGAGATAAAGGGTGTGTCTGTCGTCCAATATTCTAGTAGATAGGATGTTGAGTATTCACCTATGTGTCCCGGATGCGAAACTCTATCTCTTCTAAATTATTATAATAATTTTGAACATTTTTCATCCCTTTCCATCTCTCCGTAATAATAATAATTTGAAAAAAGGGGCTTGCCTGCCGTTATCATTCACTTGTTATGAAGGGTTATTTCTGGACTTTACAATTACTGAAAAATATAGATGTATGTCATGCTTATATTGCTATTCCTGAAGATCCAATTATTAGAAACTCACAAAAGCCGCTGCATTTTGGGTTAGGGTTAAACAACATTTTCATGAAATGTGCAACAGGAAACCACAGAAACAAGTAACTTATGAAAACAAATTTTACATATAATCACTTGCATGCCTTTGAGTATTGCATTCCATCTACACCTTCAATATTGGAGAGTACTTATTGTTGGATAATCCATCCGCATATGGAGAATGCACATATCTCACCCAGTGACAGACCCATAATTTGTTGAAAAATAATAGTATGTAGGTTTATTTTAATGCTTGGATTTTGGGTCTAACTCATTAGAATTAGGGTTTCTCTTGCCTAGTAGGGATTAGGGTTAGAGTTAGTTCTCCTACTAGGGATTAGGTTCGGTTATCTATAAATAGGAAGTTATATTTATTTCAGTTAAATTTGAGTCAGTCAAGATGTAGTATGTACGAGTAGGGCTGGAAAAAAATCCCAAAAATCCCAAACCGAACCGAAAAATTCCCGAAACCGAACCCAAAATTTCCCAAACCAAAATTCCCGAAAATTTTGGTACCCAATACCGAACCGATCCCGAAATTTTGGTACGGGAATCGGTCTCAAGTTTTTGGGATTTCGGTATTCCCAAACCAAACCGAAAAATATATATATTATATAATTTTTAAATATATAGGATCACATATTTAAGGGGAACATCATTTACCTACAATAATGAAAATTGAAATACTGAAGGAGCACTAGAAATCGATGATGGAACATATACATGAAGGAGCCCTAAGATAGATAGTGGAACATATGCAGAATTTTTAAATCATAGAAGATTGATAGATGGATACATAGATGCAGAATAAACATGAGAGATTGATAGATGGATACATGGATAGATTATAAGTTACAATTTGCTTGAGAAAACTTTACATCTATCTATAATATTTATATTATATATGTACAGAAGTTTACTCAAGCATATATTAACGTTTTAGACGTAATTTTGGGGACTAGCATGATTATAGATAGATTTACTAGTTTACTCAAGCATATATTAACGTTTCATATTGGCAGATTGCTTTTGAATAGGCAGATACTAACTGGGCCTTGCCATTTGATTGGCAGATTTGTGTGCACATATTAGCATAAACAAATTGGCAGATTGGGCATGCCTATATGTCAATTTTTCAATATAAAAGGTTGAATTTTAGCCCAAAAGCATAATATGTCAAATTTTAGTCCAAAAGCCCAAAACCATTTCGAGATTCCCGATTTGTCCCGAAATCCCGAAACTATTTCGGGATTCCGGAAAATTTGGTATGGGATTGGTATTGAAATTGGGATTCCCGAAAAATTTCGGTTTGGGAATCGGGACAAGGGTTTCGGTATGGGAGTTTCGGGATTCCCAAAAATCGGGATTCCCGAAAATTTGGTTTGGGATCGGTATTGAAATTGGGATTTCCAAAAATTTCGATTTGGGAATCGGGACAAGGGTTTCGGTATGGGATCCCATACCGAACCACCCCTATGTACGAGTTACGTTGCATTTTTTGGTAATCTTGTAGTGTTTGTTCGTTATACAATTAATAAAGGATACTCGTAGTTTTGCATTCTGCTATAATTTTCAACTAAATTTTAGGCTTAAATGTCAAAATGGTCCCTGTATTATAGTCATATGGCCAATTTAGTCACCGTGTTTTCGGTTTTACTAATTTAGTCCTCATGTTTGTCTCTGTTAGCCAATTAAGGACATTTCATTCAATCTCTTTAAAAAATTCATAAGAAAAATCATATGAGAAATAATTACTCTTTCTCTTTACAAAAGAAAGCAAATCAATGAGAAATAACACATATAAGAAATAAAACTTCCAATCTGAAAAATGATTAAGGTTGTGACATAGAAAGAGAGGGGTTAATGTTAGGGAGGAGGTCGGAGAGTTGAGAGGAGAATAAGTTTTCTTTAATTTTTAATTTATTTCATTTTAAATATTTTAAATCAAAAAAATTATAATTTTATAAATAAGTTTGTAATAATTTTTTTTTTTTTACATAATTTTTTTTTGAACAAATGATATTATTCACACTAAGAGGGAGAGTGAATATTCTTAATTAGCTAATGGAGATAAACACAATGACCAAATTGATCAAATTAAAAACACAGGCACTAAATTGACCCAACGACTAAAACACAGGGACCATTTTAACATTTAAGCCTAAATTTTATCTATGCGCGGGCGTTTAAAATTTCAACCAATACATAGTTACCTAAGTTACCTATAAACTTTCAGAGTTCAAATGTTATTGGAAGATATAATAATATAAACTTGTAACTTGTGTTTTGAAATATGATTTTGCCTGCTTGATGGATATAAATTAATAGATGTCTTGGCCTGGATGGTAAGGTTTCTTTGTCATTTAGCGAGCCACGCGTTAACTTGTGGGGGCTGAACATGTTGACAAACATTTTGGGCAGTTCAACATTTTGGGCAGTTTGTTTTTATAAATTGGTAGTTATAAACACAAACGATTCATCCACGTGCGGGCAGATGTTTACACTTTGACCTTCATGAGTCCGCTAATGATCTCACCCTTTACAAATAATGTATCCTTACTATATAAACTTTATAATCAGAACCATTCAGTTTCGTAATATTCATTTGAGATAATTTTTATCACGAATATTTCAAATCACATCGTTTAATCTCAAATTTGCAGTGTGAGTACTAAGGAACATATTTTAATGATGAACCTTCCATTTTTTTGATAATTCTTATCAATTTCACATTAATAGAAGGAGAGACCGTGCATGAGCTTGTAAGTAAGTTGAGCTACAACCCATTTACCGATTGGTTTTATAGTGGAACTTTAACTTCTTTATAGTTACAGAACAGGTTGTCCTACGTGTAAGCCCAATGGCTACATGTGCTTCACATCACCCTGTTTGTCTTGTTCACGTGTTTGACTTGAAAGTTGATGTGATATAAAATAGCACACAAACTTAAACCCTATAGATGTAGTATGTATAAGTAGGGATCGTTCTAGACCGGGGATTAAAAGGGATGCTAATCTACACAAATTAGACTCTAAAATACTAAACTAGACTCAAAAACAGAAAACTAGACTTTAAACAACTCAAAACAAGCTAAACTAACTCAAAACACACAAACTAAGTTCCTATGACTCAAAGCTAACACTAAGGGGTAATTTAGACGAAAATTAAACTAAAAATACTTGAAATACTAAATGGGATTGTGTTTTGACGAATTTTAAAACTTAAACAAACGACTTGCAAAAACAACTTAAAAGGGTATGAATTGGGTGATTGAATGGGTGAATGGCTAGCTAGAGGGTCCTTCTCCACACGACACATATGCAATACAAATCGATTTCCAGTTATTATTCCTATAAACCATGAATGACAATGCCCCAAGTTAACCATGAACAACACTAATTAACCATCAGATTTTCCTAAATTCATTGAATTAGATATTGCATCGCAACCAAATTATTCTTCTCAAGTTCCCTACATGAACATCATAATAGAGATACATATCAAAGATCATTAAGTTCTATGAAAATCATAAGCATTGACATGACATTCGTGACTATGAACAGCATGACACTCCTGCCAGGAATTTACTTAACGCGATCGTGACTAGCAACCTCCACTACTTGTAAATATAAGTTTGTAACTATTAGGTGAAACTCTCCCTTATATTTTAGCATCAAATTCATGCATGCAAACTAAGTAGGCCTCCTTAATCAACATACAAGAATAAGTTTTCAATCAAACAGTTAAGCAAATTGCATTCACGATTTATGAAACAATAACTGGATGTAATCAACTCATGTCACATATATGTTCATGGCTTTGAATTCTCCCCTAGCTAAAACGAGTTTAGTTCCTCATGTTCGCAATTAAACAAAGAAAATTAAACTTAAACATTGAAAACAAAGATAGAATACACCTAGAAATGCTCCGACAATCTAACATCTTGAATGGCAAGCACGGCTCCAAATGACTCATTCCTTGCAAGGCTGCGGCACAATGAGGGATTTCAGAGTTTTTGGCTCTTGGATATGTGATGGTGATTATGGTGAATGATGGTGAATTATGTAGCATGAATTATGTATTTACAGGGCTGGGACACACGGCATAAAGTGTTTGTGTTGGAGAAGAATTAAACAATCCAACAATCCAAATCCACAAGGAATAGGCCATCTAGAAGTCAGAAACCAAAGGGAAAAGGGATAGGGAATACACGGCTTCTAGAAGGAACACTAAAGGGATCAGGCGCCAGGTTTTAAGGATAGGGGATAGGGCCTTCTAGAAAGGATAGGTGCGGCACTCTTTTAGGGTTCTAGAAGGGGTAGTGCGGCCTACATTTAGGAGAAGGATTAGGCCTTCTAGAGAGGGGTTTTAATGTATCCAAGTCTGAAAAGAACTCCCCCTTGTAGCTGGAAATAAGGTAGGATAGGATTAGGATAAGATAAGATAAGATAAGGTTTGGATAAGATAAGGATAAAATAAGGAAGTTTGGATAATGTCTCCTTCTTTTGAGTTGATTCCTTATCTTCAATGTCTTGAATTAATTTCTTCAACTCTTTTGCACATTCCTAGCCTCTCTTGAACTTCAAATTCGTCAATCCACCTTGCTCATGCATGTGATATCCATTTCAAGCCCAAAACTGCTCTAAACTGTTCCAAATTGCACTTTCTTGACAACTTCGCCACTTGGACCTAAAAACACACGAAAATGGCTTAAAACACTCTAATAAGCAATAACTAACTAAATAAATGCAAGAAAACAAGCTAACTAAGTCGCATAAATATGCTCCTATCAAAAGTTCACTACAGGTGATGACGCATTTTGAGAATGAATCTCACATTAATAGCAAGTCAACCATGCCCCAAAAGGCAAGGTAAAGGCTTTGAACTTGCCCTTTAGCCCAAAAGCCACCTCCAGCAATCCATTTTGAGGAGGGCAGGTGGTGGGCCAATACAAGCTTGCACAAATGCTTAAGCATCTTAAGCCCAAGTTTAGGCTTACAGGCAAGGCTGACGTCAGCCACGCTTTTTTTTTTTTAGTTTTTTGTCGCATGCCAAACACGTACATTGGGCAAGTTAGCTAACAACCTCTAATGTCATGGGCTTTGCTGCTGCAGTTCCAAAAAAGAGCCCAACGGTTGGGAGACATGGCTTGATTAAGGTCGTTTAATTTCCAAAGGCTTGATGAAATTTCGATCAAAAAGTTATTCTTGTGCCACGTGGCATGTTCTAGAGTGTCATATTCAATAATAAGAAAAATCAAACAGCCAGGATAATTGAATCGTTGAAATTATTAAAAAAAATGGAAAAATGGAAAAACAATAGGGTAGAAGGGAAAATTTTATATTTTTTTATTTTATAAATATTCAACCATCTTCTTCATTCGCCTTTTATTTTTAATTAATTAATTATGCTTGTTGTAATGCTATGTTTTGCTTTGTATTTGAAATTAAATAATAAGACTTAAATAAGAAGTTTTATTTTCAAAGAGCAAACTTATAAAGTTCACACTTAAACATATTTACAAGGTGTTGGGGGACTTTTAGATCGAAGTGAACTTGGGCTTTGCGATGTCCTCTTGCATTCCTTGGTTCGCTTTCATACCAAGTCACAAATATCTCGAAAGAAGTAGCATGTCTTAGGAAATACGCCGGTTGGATCCATGAGAGAGAAAGAGCTTGCATGGTTGCATGGTGTTCTAGGTTGGGTAATCTAGGCTTCATACGGTAATACAAGGCTTCAAATGGCTGGGATGCTTAGAGAAAGGTTATGGAAAACACCAAGGTTGCATGGGTGATGCTTTCTGAGGTTTGAGGTTGTTTGCATTAAGGGAGTGATTTCCCTCGGTGTAGTAGAATCCTTAATCCTCTTTTAACGTTCTTCCTCTTCTCCCTGGTTGCGTTGTCTCCCCTATCTTTCTGTCTTGGACCCTCTTACTAAGGTTTCTGACCTCCCTTTTATAGGTGAATGATTCTTTTCCAGGCTTCCTAAGGAATCTTTAGTTGTGGCTAAGTTCTCCCTTTTCTTTCTCCTAGCATAGCTGGAACCTTCTTTTTTAGTGTGAGACAGTTACGTACTGTTGCACTCATGAAGATGGTGTTGCGTCTCCTTCCCGAGGTGTTGCTTTCCGGGTCAACTTCCACAAGCGTTAACGTGTCATTTTTCTTTCACGCGTCATTTTTCTGCGTGAGCTAAGAAGGGAAAGTTAGCCTCTCTCTTCAATAAATGCATGTTTGGCTAGATTATCACGTGAACTTAAGGCCTAGGATGTGGTTCCTTCCTAACTAGATTGGTTGGCTTGCTAGGGAAAAAAGGAAACTAGGCTTGTTCTTTCTCAAGCTCACCCACGTTGACTTCAAAGATTATGGGCTTGGACCTTTAGGCCCCCAAGTTGAAGGAAAATTTGTGAAAAACATGTTCATTTGAGCAACATCTATGGCATGCAATTAACAATTAAAGGCGGAATCATGCTTGTATGCACTCAAAACAAAACATTACCCATGAAATTCAAAGCCTAGTAGTTATGGTGAACCATGACTCAACTCAAATCTTAAAGAAAGGAGTTGAGAAACTTTTATACCTTTGAAGCACCTCTTTGCTTAGCAAAGGTTAATCACCCATGTGAGGGCCTTCTTTCCTTTGTCTCCTTGCTCCTTGGCTCCATGGATATGGATGGAAGAATTGATTCTCCAAAAGTCCCCAAGGTAGGAGACCTCTAATTTTCGACACCAAGGATGGTGAAGGAAGAAGATGAGTGACTTTGGAGGAGGAAGGATTGCTAGCTATTCCCCTCCAAGGGGGCCGGCCTCCTAGAGAGAAAGGGAGAGACATGTTCTCTCCAATTTTCTCCAAAAGAAACCCTAAATGAATTTTGGCTATAAAGTTCTTTATATAGTCACTTCACTTAAGTGACTAAAAGAACAAAACCCTATTTTTCATCACATGGCTGGCCTCCCATAGGCATTGGGCTGTTTGGGCCCTTTTAAATCTCAAGTCATTTAAGTTGTCATACAACTTAAGTTAATGGGCTTGACATTCGAAGCCCATTGGGCCATGAGGCCCAAAACTAACCCGAGGTCTAAAACGAACTTATTCATTTGATTAATTAACATATTAATTAATCCTAGCCATAAATAATTAAACCATTTAATTATCCTTACTCATCTTCGTTATATCCTTCAATCATTACCTTACACGGTGTGCGATCCATTAGGTTCATTTTAGCGAGGCAGTGGGCGATTAGAACTCTTACTAATCGATTGTGAATTGAAACTTACTTTCAATTCTCCCTTTAGTGATTATACATCTTTAGGGCTTCCACAAGCCATGAGTGACACCTAGTAGTATGTCATGGCTACCCAAGCTAATCAGAAGAGGTTGGATAACCTATTCAGTTTAGGATTACAATGCAATACGGTCTTTCTCTAATACAATACTCTTGACCACATTGTTTGGTTTGATAGTTTATTCATATCTACTATCCAATGTGATTCTCTTACTTATATGATTACCTTGAATGTGATTTGGAACGAGTTCCTAAATCTCATTCATACTCTGGCCAGAGATTCTTAATCATATCATAGAGTATTCTCCCTCAACTTTTGAAGGTTAGAGATCCCTTTTTGCGCATTCACTTGCCTCCATGGCTAAGTGGCTTAACCCCAACTATGCCGTGGACACTCTTTGACGGAGTGACTTTGACATAGTCAAAGATCAAGGACCTAACCACAAGACAACTATGATGCCTCAGGTCAAATGACTACTTTGCATTATCCCAACCATGAGTTCTCATGTGACATGAATATGAGAACTCCTCGTTGATCGCATTCAGTGGACTCATTCTCTACTGAGCACCTACGTACTTGTCTTGGTGTCAGTCACACCATTGACTCAAGACTAGTCACTCTCTCTAAGAGAAGACATAGCACGTACTGATCTTAACGGACTGTCAATGCCCAATTGGCAATCCTATGATCAGGAACATTTAGGATATGTATACGAAAGAGAATGGTCTCATGGATCTAACTTCTTTAGATCACATTCTCCCTATTACATATTCCTTGGACTTATTGTTTAAGAATATAACATTTATATGAGACGGCTTAAAACAATAATCTTTGCCTTTTATATTAAACTAGATTAGTTTAACATGTGAAATGTCCGTAAAGTATCATCATATGATTGGTTTTAGGGCACATTTCCAACAATCTCCCACTTGCACTAGAGTCAATCAGCTTGGTCATCAGTGTTGATACCTCTTCTATAGTCATTTCAAAAATGGCTGAGTAGTAGGCCTAGACAATGGATATCTATATGTTATCCATAGAAGCAACCTTGAGAATAACAACGTCACCATTATACATAATTCTCAATCATGTGGTTCAGTCTCTCATTTGAGTTCGGATCTTGATGAGACCTTGATTCCCTGGCTTGAGCTATTGCCCCATTAGTGTCGTAGTGTCGGCACACTAGAGACGCTTTCTGGTTGGAACCGAATGGAGAGTTCATAAATGAACTTTCCCATCCAAACAACATTGTTGTAAACTTCTATATGGCGATATATATTTTGCATTCATGATGGAAGACACTAAAGTCATTACCTTTAATGTTTCCACCCAAATATCTCTTCAGTCATAATAAAGAGATATCCAATTATCTCTTCGTTCAAAATGAAGAGACATCCAATGATGGACACGATATTAGATTCATAATCTAATACTTTTACGCTTCCATTGCGTTACTCTAATTCTTCCTCATTCTTGAGGAATCTATCCTTTAGTATTTCTTAAATACATAAGGACTCACTTGACAGTTGCCTTGGTTCTGATCCTGGGCTTGCATTGATATCATCTTGTACCAATCTTGGTACAACTCATATCAACGCTTTTCATACAACATGAAATACATAAATCACTTTTCTGCGTACGCATAAAGGATTCTATTTACGCATTAATTCTTTGGGAGTCAAAGGGGTACGATCCCTTTGTGAAGAGCAACTTCCTAGTCTTACTAGAATTGTCCTTCTGACTAAAGTTTATCATCATATGAGAAACTTCCCAGCATCTTTTGTCTATTATTAGGGATTGATATAATCCAATTATATCCTGAAATCTATCTTATAGATTTCCATCCCATGTATATAGATTATGTCTCCCATATTCATTCTATCATTATAGAACGTTTAAAGTCATAACTTTAACAAAGAAGAATTTCTTTCATTTCTAAAATTAATATATATCATATATATGTTCAAATTTAGGAATACGATTAACTCCCACTAATCTTTTGTAAACCTAGTAAACAAAAGATTCATTTACATCTTTATGAGAAATCAAACGATTTGATCTTTCTCTCATAAGACGCTTGTAGCTCCCACTAGCTTGCTAAGATTCATGATGGATGGATCTCTACAACTTACATGCCTTGTGATTCATAGTTTTAGACATATCTTATCAAGACTATCTTAATAATGGTTTCGGAAACCCATATTATGTTCAAACATTGAATCACTGTTTAGTTGTAGTTAGCAATCATCGAATTAATAGAAACCAAGACTACGTCAAAGATGGTTTCTTCCAAGTCAACCAATCTCTTTTATTGTAGTCACCTTAAGCTACCAATTAGCTTTAAAGGTTTCATTATTTTGGGTCAAATGGTACTATACCATTTCCTTGAGTATATGTCGTATATACACTCAATGTAGTCATAAGGATTTTCATTCTTATTTCTTTCGAATTAAGAGGTGTAACTCTATGACATAGTCATAAAGTTCAAACCATTCAACCGAGATGGTTTATTGATCCTTCTTGACTACCTTGGAGCTAGTGGTGTAGGAACTAGGTTGTTATATTTGTTGATTATCATCTTGTCTCTCAAAGAACCCATTCTTTGAGTTCTATCTCTCGTTCATTTGCCCTATCTTAGGCAAATCCTAGTGTAGGATTACAATGAACTACCCAACAAACAACATTTGTTAGTTGGTTTATAGAAGTGATATCCAAAGGTTAATTTAAGGATATCCCACAAGATTGTTCTCAAACAAATATTGCTTATTAGCACACAACCCCAAATCTTAACACGATTAAGACTTGTCTTTCTTTCTAACTGAATCCTATGGAGTCATGAAAATTTTGGAAGATCTTCTAATTGACAATCATATTGTCTTAGAAGTATATATATCCTATATATGTGGGTAATTGATAACATCCAACGAACTAAGTCTTATTCGAGTTCGTTATTCTCCTAATGGAGAAATCCGTTATCTTATGATGCTACTTTCCTTGATTTCTATCAAGGAAACTCTTCTAAAGTGTTATATTTCCTTGGATCAAATCTAAGGAGGTAAATACTTTAGACGTCTTACTCATCAATTTTCATTCTTGAATTCTTTGAAACCTTTTGCAAAGTATTCGGACTTTTGTTTATTCAAAATAAACGATAGTCCAACCGAGAGCAATCTTCGGTGAATGTCATACAACATGAGTAGTATTATGTTGTGGACAAGTGCCACTAACATCTAAGTGAATTAACCTCAACTACTTTGTGATTCTTCCTTCTTTCCTAAAGAATAAAGATTCGAACATTTCGCCTCTATACAATTTTAACAAGAAGGCATTGGATCTGGACCTAACGATCCAAAGTATCCATCTATGACCAACTCGTAATTTATGTTTTTAGAGATGTCACAACTAAGTTGGGATTAGTCACTACCTTGCACCCTTTTGGGTTTTCAGCATCGTCATATTCTAAACAGTTAACACTACCACATTATCTCTACTATGGAGACAATCAATTAGATTATAATAATCCAATCATTGATTAATAAAGAACAATGTTTTGTCAAACAAAACATTCATCCATATCTTATAGTGACGGAATTAAGTTCCTTATTCAAACTGGAATGTAAAGACAATCTTTGTTTTTCCAATTCCTTTGGTAGTTCATATGAGGAAGTAAGTACTATCTGCTTTCGCAGAGATCTATATTTGATTCACGTTCCGAATGTGAAGTACTTTCTCTTCTCTCATTAATCTTTTACTTCTTATTAGCCATACTTTTACAACGATTGTAAAACATAGTTACTAATACGGAATCAAGCATTCAAGTAGAAGAACCAACTGTTTTGAACCTTTCAAGAACTTTTTACAACACCTTCAAAAGGTGTGTTCTTGACACTTGCAAGACATTTCTTGCATATACCCCTTCCAATGTCCATCCTTTCATAAAGAAAGTTTGTTCCTTTGGAGTTATTTTGCCTTCTTCATATGACTTCTCCCTTGACTACAATAGTCATGGTCCCCAAACTCCCACTATCTCTCTTGAAACTTATTTCAATTGTGTTATACACATCAAACGATTTGGAGAGCGTGCGGTTATTGTTCACCATATAGTTTACAATAAACTTAGTGAACCATATGGATAGGGACACAAAGGTGAAGTCCTAGCCTAGTTTCCCTCTCGTGAAGTGGTTTAACACTTCAACACTCAATGATTCAAAATCATCATAAGTCCATGTTGATGGACTATTTTTGTCAACCAACCATTATGTTCTAAACATAATTACAAACTTTCAAGAGTTGTTCAAGGCAACTCTTATTTCTTCATACAACGATTTGTAAGTGAAGAACTATGACACAAAAAGTGTTCATGTCTTTGTGCTAATCTTCATAAGTTCCTTTGTTCACACAACAAAGGAATAAGCATTGGTTGTTTGTGTTGTCCTCTTTATGGTAGACTTATCTAACATGTTCATCCAGTGATACATTATCAATAAGAAAATTGTGAGGATGAGACTACTTAGGCACATATACAATCCATTCAAGACAATCTATGGGATTGTGGTACCAAGTCCGGAAACTAAAGCCTTTGGCTTTTCTTTGTCAAGTTTTGGATAGCGTTTGCAAATATATCGGTAAATAAATACATAATGAATATAAATTGATTGATTTTAAGCCATTTGATCCGGGTCTTTAAATCAAATAGCACCACCCACTATTTTCGACAAATTCCATATCCTTCATCGGAATTCGAGAGTTTTGGAGAAAACTCTTAGTAGGGTATGGGAGGCTCACTATTACCAAGCCCACCTCACAATGATATGATGTTGGCTAGCAACAATAATAATGAGAGAGTACGCTTACTCATTTACATCTAAGGTAAGTGCCCATCTTATTTGGCCTCTAGTGAATGAAGCCTCACAATGATATGATGTTGGCTCCATTGCACTTAGTTAAGTCATTCCCACCATGCAAGTTCGAGTAGGGGTTCAAGAACAACCTCACAATGATATGATGTTGATCATTCTCGTTGCCTACCTTCACAACATCATATATGCATATAGGACCCTTCCTGAGTGTAAGCACGCACTTTGTACTCCCCCATGATAGGGTGAAGTTGGTGTACGAGTCACAAACGATCGGAGCCTACCACGGTGGAAGGCCACGAAAGAGTGTTCAAAGCACTCTCACGCTTTATCAACTTAATAATGGTTTAGTTGAGGGTTTTAGGTCTCATCACATATAAGCATTTATTTTAATCTTGTTAAAACAATTCGGTCTTATTACAACTATTGGTCCATTTGATTGATTTAGTAGTATATGATACTCCCACTAAGCTTGTAAAACGGTTTTTAAAGCAAGAGTATATGGTACTACTAACATAAGCTTTGCATTCATTGATGGACTATATAGTTACCTTAGGGCCTTAGGATGACTATGAACCTTTGATTTGATCCAACACGAGCCTAGTGTTGGATCTCGGTCTAGGGATGGTGATTGATTTTAGTTACGCATTTAATCATATTAAGGCGTGTTTCTCCTATTGGGCGTTGGACCCAACTACTCCAATTTCATGCATATCAAATAAACAAGAAAGGAGTACTTCAAAGTAAAGAAGAGCTTATGCTCTTTTACAACATTTGATTAAAACAAGTTACTTTAAAGTAAAGAAGAGCTTATGCTCTTTTACAACATTTGATCATATCAAATTACAACCAAAATTAATCTACACATTCCCATGGTTCAAACAAATTTGAGACAGCCTTTCACATAGCTCAATTATCGTAGGCTTAGGTTCATAATCACCCTTTCTTTAATTAATTAACGCTTTAACTAATTAAACTTGAATGCAACATTTTCATTTGGTTTTTGTATCCATAGAATTGATTTAAATAGAACTAAAAGAAATGAAAATCCAATTCTCATTCAAAGATACAAAACTATTTTGTTCTCTACTAATTTGGGCCAAAAAACAATAACCTCAACCATTGGGCTATATTGCAAAACACAAACTTTTGGGGTCACTTTGTAAAAACACAAAAGTCCACTACTTCATGTAATTACAACTAGAACCCAAAAATTTCAACAAATGCAAAAACTTCATTAAAGGAGCAAAACAATTTGTCCTTTAGTGATTTTGGGCCTTTACGTAAAAACGTAAACTTTTGGGTCAAATTGCAAATACACAAAAGTATCAAAACTTTATGTAATTACATAAAAGCCCCAAAAGTACTCCCATTGACGGAGTGGCCGGTTTTGGTAGGTGAGAGTGATGTGTGTGAGTTGATTTTTAGGTTTGAAAGGTGATGGAAATATGTAAGTCATTGGTATGGTGTGAATAGTTGAAAAAGCATGGGTGAAGTTTTGAAAATTCAAACCATCTATCACTAACAAAAACAAGTAAACAACCAAACACCTTTTTGAATCAAAATTCCCAAACTTTTTGTTCTTGCCAAGAACATATCAAGAACAATGAAGAACATCCATGAAAACCTATAAGAGCTCCATGAACATTTTTCAACCAAAAACACCCCAAAAACTCTCAAACTTAAGGGAAATACCATATTACCATACTAGGGTACTTAGGGGTTCCTAATGTCACTTTAAAACACTTTTAACAAGACAAACATGAACCCAAAAATCCACCCTTTGGATTTGGCCGAATTTCCCAAAAAAAAACATGGCACCAAATTTTAGCTCAAAAATTCATGCTCATATGAACTACATCTACAACATTTGAGATGGCAAATTTTCTAACAAAATTTACATTCAAAGAAGCAAGAATAAAGCTCGTAACAATTACAACATTCAAATCACAAACTATGAACTACAAAACCCAAAAGGATTCACCAACTACTAGACCTAGGCTCTTGATACCACTTGAAGGAAAATTTGTGAAAAACATGTTCATTTGAGCAACATCTATGGCATGCAATTAACAATTAAAGGCGGAATCATGCTTGTATGCACTCAAAACAAAAAATTACCCATGAAATTCAAAGCCTAGTAGTTATGGTGAACCATGACTCAACTCAAATCTTAAAGAAAGGAGTTGAGAAACTTTTATACCTTTGAAGCACCTCTTTGCTTAGCAAAGGTTAATCACCCATGTGAGGGCCTTCTTTCCTTTGTCTCCTTGCTCCTTGGCTCCATGGATATGGATGGAAGAATTGATTCTCCAAAAGTCCCCAAGGTAGGAGACCTCTAATTTTCGACACCAAGGATGGTGAAGGAAGAAGGTGAGTGACTTTGGAGGAGGAAGGATTGCTAGCTAATCCCCTCCAAGGGGGCCGGCCTCCTAGAGAGAAAGGGAGAGACATGTTCTCTCCAATTTTCTCCAAAAGAAACCCTAAATGAATTTTGGCTATAAAGTTCTTTATATAGTCACTTCACTTAAGTGACTAAAAGAACAAAACCCTATTTTTCATCACATGACCGGCCTCCCATAGGCATTGGACTGTTTGGGCCCTTTTAAATCTCAAGTCATTTAAGTTGTCATACAACTTAAGTTAATGGGCTTGACATTCGAAGCCTATTGGGCCATGAGGCCCAAAACTAACCCGAGGTCTAAAACGAACTTATTCATTTGATTAATTAACATATTAATTAATCCTAGCCATAAATAATTAAACCATTTAATTATCCTTACTCATCTTCGTTATATCCTTCAATCATTACCTTACATGGTGTGCGATCCATTAGGTTCATTTTAGCGAGGCAGTGGGCGATTAGAACTCTTACTAATCGATTGTGAATTGAAACTTACTTTCAATTCTCCCTTTAGTGATTATACATCTTTAGGGCTTCCACAAGCCATGAGTGACACCTAGTAGTATGTCATGGCTACCCAAGCTAATCAGAAGAGGTTGGAGAACCTATTCAGTTTGGGATTACAATGCAATACGGTCTTTCTCTAATACAATACTCTTGACCACATTGTTTGGTTTGATAGTTTATTCATGTCTACTATCCAATGTGATTCTCTTACTTATATGATTACCTTGAATGTGATTTGGAACGAGTTCCTAAATCTCATTCATACTCTGGCCAGAGATTCTTAATCATATCATAGAGTATTCTCCCTCAACTTTTGAAGGTTAGAGATCCCTTTTTGCGCATTCACTTGCCTCCATGGCTAAGTGGCTTAATCCCAACTATGCCGTGGACACTCTTTGACGGAGTGACTTTGACATAGTCAAAGATCAAGGACCTAACCACAAGACAACTATGATGCCTCAGGTCAAATGACTACTTTGCATTATCCCAACCATGAGTTCTCATGTGACATGAATATGAGAACTCCTCGTTGATCGCGTTCAGTGGACTCATTCTCTACTGAGCACCTACGTACTTGTCTTGGTGTCAGTCACACCATTGACTCGAGACTAGTCACTCTCTCTAAGAGAAGACATAGTACGTACTGATCTTAACAGACTGTCAATGCCCAATTGGCAATCCTATGATCAGGAACATTTAGGATATGTATACGAAAGAGAATGGTCTCATGGATCTAACTTCTTTAGATCACATTCTCCCTATTACATATTCCTTGGACTTATTGTTTAAGCATATAACATTTATATGAGACGGCTTAAAACAATAATCTTTGCCTTTTATATTAAACTAGATTAGTTTAACATGTGAAATGTCCGTAAAGTATCATCATATGATTGGTTTTAGGGCACATTTCCAACACAAGTGGCCCGAAGTCTTCCATAATATTAACTCCTCTTAGGCCCAATAAACTTCTATAGCCCTCAACACCATAATTCACTTGGAAAGCCCAGAGCATGTGACTTGGGCTTATTTTAACGTGAATAGTGGTTAGCGTGATAAAGCTCGCATGATAAGTATGCATGGATTTTCTTGAGTGTAGCGTGATTTATAGAAATGTCTGGTTTAATTACCATAGCATTAGCATGATTGCGAATGCATCATTTCTTGATCCTACACCTTTGCATTTATTTAGGCTTGGCTTGAGGCTCATATAACAATTGTGCTTTGAGACTTGATCGGGTTTGCATGTGACATTTTTGGGTCTCAACATTAGCCCCCTTGATTATTTAAGCTGTAATAAAACTTGGACAGGCTAAATAATCAAACCCATGCCCAAGAGAAATTTTGAACATGTGTACCTAAGTAGGGTGGTTGATTAGGAAAACTTTGTAGTGGCTTTTATCTATTAATAATGAACATTTTGGTTCAAATTCTCTCAAATCATAATTATCTTTCTATGACTTTTGTCATTATGTTGGCTTGTGACATCATCTCATGATGGGGTCATATGATCAATTTAGTGATAGCCAGCACATCTCAGCCTTGTAACTTGTGTTATTGGGATTAAGGGTGTGTCACATGTACTGGTGATAACGATAGTACCTAGGATGCTTCTTATCTTTCCTAGAAAGGGCTGCTTAGAGCCTGGGTGGCTTAATAGCTCCATCTTCCAACTTGGTGTCAAGGATCGCTTGGAACTCCTCTTTACTGCATGCTAGCGGGGGATAGGTTTCCCTATCTATCTATTTCCTTCCTTATTTGCAGGTTGTAATCGGATTTGTCATCCACGGCTAGGGCTTGGTGAGTTTCATTCTTGCCACTTTTCCTGGATCTCCCTATGGAAAGTTTGACTGACATGCTGATCTTCCTCATGACTTCTAGAAGCCTCGAAAACTGGGTAATACTGCTGTTCTCCAAGTACACCATGTAATTAGCGACAATGTTACTAATACAGATATCTACAAGTGCCTCATCGTCCTTCTCGTCATAGCAATCCAAGGCAAGATCATGAAAACACTTAACAAATGTCACAAGGTCTTCCTTATGCTTTTGGTGTGTGTTGTTTGAAGGAAATTATTTGATCAACTAAGTTAATTAAGCAACATATTGCACGCATTTAACAATTAAATGGCAGAAGCATGCTTGTATGCACTTTAAAACAAAACTTAAACCATGAAATCCAAAGCCTGGTATTGGTGGTGGACCATGACTCAACTCATATTGCAAAAGAGTTAAGAAACTTTATACCTTTGAAGTTCCTCTTTGCATGAGCAAAGACCAGTCACCCACAAAAGACCTTCATTCCTCTCCTTGAGTTGAACTTCATGGCCATCATCTTCATGTAGTTGCCTCCTTGGATTCTTGGATTTGAATGCTTGAGAGATTCTCCAAAAGTCTCTAAAATATGATACCTCTAACTTTCAACACCAACGATGATTATGGATGAAGAGGAGTGACATAGGAGGAAGAAGATTGCTATCCAAATCCCTTATATGTGGCTGGCCTCCTAGAGTGAAAGAGAGAGCAAATGTTTTCTCATCTTTTCTCAAAGATAACCCTCATAAGGGATGAAGCTATAAAGTTGATCTTATAGTCATTCCAAATGAGTGGCAAGCTTGTAATAATAAGTCCACCAACACCATCCCTTTTCTCAGTGGCCGGCCTCCCTATGCTTAGTGTGCTAATTGCCCATTTTGTTTTAGTTGTTACACAACTTAAACTTAATAGGCCTTGTGAACCAAAACCATTTTAGGCCCCGAAACCCAAAATTAACATAAGGCCCAATACCAACTTATCGTACAAATTAATTAACATATTAATTAATTCTTGCCATATGCAATTAAACTATGTAATTGTCCTTACTTATCTTTGTTATATCCTTGAATCATTACCTTACACGGTGTGCGATCCATTAGGTTCCATTTACTGAGGCAGTGGACAATTAGAACTCTTACTAATCGATTGTGAATTGAAACTTACTTTCATGTCTCCTTTTAGTGATTATACATCTTTAGGGCTCCCATAAGCCATGAGTGACACTTAGCAGTATGTCATGGCTACCCAAGCTAATCAGAAGACGTTTGGAGAACCTATTCAGTTGGGATTACAAATGGAATACAATCTTTCTCTAACTCAATACCCTTGATCACATTGTTTGATTTGATAGTTTATTCATGTCTACTATCAAATGTGATTGTCTTTTCTACATGATTACCTTGAATGGGATTTGAAACAACTTCCTTAATCTCATTCATAAAATAGGCTAGGGATTCTTAATCATATCATAAAGTATTCTCCCTCAACGGTTTGAAAGTTAAAGATCCCTTATTGCACATTCACATGCCTCATGATTAAGTAGCATAGCCCGAAATATGTCGTGGACATCCTCAAATGGAATACCTTTAGTGTAGTCAAAGACTAATGACCTAACCACAAGACAACTATGATGTCTGACGGTCAAATGACTACTTTGCATTATCCCAACCATGAGTTCTTACATGCATAAGTATGAGAACTCCTCGTTGATCGCATTCAATGGACTCATTCTCTACTAAGCACCCATATTTGTCTTGGTGTCAATCACACCAATGACTCCAGACCAGCCACTCTCATAGGATAGAGACATAGCATGTACTGATCTAAGCGAATTTTCAATTCCTAATTGGCAATCCTATGGTCAGGAACATTTAGAATATGTGTACAAAATAGAATGGTCTCATGAATCTAACTTCTTTAGATCACATTCTCCTAATCACATATTCCTTGGACTTATCGTTTAAGCGTATAATATTTAATGAGACGGCTTTAAACAATAATCTTTGCCCTTATATTAAACTAGTTTAGTTTAACATGTGAAATGTCCGTAAAGTATCATTTCATGATTGGCTTTAGGGCATATTCCCAAAAATCTCCCACTTGAACTAGAGCCATTCAGCTGTGTGATGAATGATGATACCTCTTTTGAAGTTGTTTAAAAAATGACTGAGTAGTTGGCCTAGACAATGGATATCTACATGTTATCCATAGAAGCAACCTTGAGATTAACAACGTCGCCATTATACATGATTCTTAATCATTTGGTTTAGTCTCGCAATAGTGTTTAAATCTTGATGAGATCTTGATTCCCTGGCTTGAGCTATTGCCCTATTAATGTCATAGTGGGGTGCACTAGTGACACTTTCTAGTTGGAACCAAATGAAGAGTTCACAAATGAACTTTCCCATCCAAACAACATTGTTGTAAGCTTCTATATGGTGATATATTTTGCATTCACGATGGAACACACTACAGTCATTACATTTAGTGTTTCCATCAAGTTATCTCTTTAGTTTTGATAAAGAGATATCCAATTATCTCTTTAGTCATAGTAAATAGATATCCAGTTATGAATGTGATATTAGATTCATAATCTAATACGATGACGCTTCCATTCATTACTCTAATCTTCCTTATTCTTGAGGAACCTATCCTTTAATATTTCTTAAATATTTAAGAACCTACCTTACATTTTCCATGGTTTTGACCCTGGGCTTGCATTGATACTGTCTTGTATCGATCTTGGTACAACTCTTATCAACGTTTTTCATACAAATATGAAATACGTAAATTTATGTGCACGTATACAGGATTCTACGTACGCATTATGTTTCTTTAGGAGTCAAAGGCACTTTCCCTTTAGAAGAGCAACTTCCATGTCTCAGTAGAATTGTCCTTCGAATCGAAGTTTTTAACATTTGATAAACTTCCTAGCATCTCTCGTCTATCAATTGAAATTGAGATAATCCAATTATATCGTGAGTGTATAGACTATGTCTCCCATATACATTCTTTCTTTATAGAATGTTTAAAGTCGTAATTTTATCGAAGAAGAATTCATTTTCCATTCCAAAATTAATTCAAATTTAGTAAACAAAAGATTAATTTATATCTTTATGAGAAACCAAACAATTTGATATTTTCTCATGAAATGCTTATAACTCCCACTAGCTTGCCTAGATTCATGTTTCATGGATCTCTTCAACTAATACATCTTGTGATTCGTAGTCTTAGACATATATCATCAAGACTATCTTGATAATGGTTTCGGAAACCCATATTATGTCCAAACGTTGAATCACCGTTGAGTTGTAGCAAGCAATCTTCAAATTAATTGAAACCAAGGCTACATCAAAGATGGTTTCTTCCAAGTTAACCCATATCTTTTATTGTAGTCACCTTAAGCTACGACTTAGCTTTGAAGGTTTGATTATTTCAGGTCACGTGGTATTATGCCATTTCCTTGAGTATATGTCATACACACACTCAATGTAGTCAAAAGGATCTTCATTCTAATTTCTTTCGAATTAAGAGGCGTAACTCTATGATATAGTCATAAAGTTTAAACCATTCAACTGAGACGGTTTATAGATCCTTCTCGACTATCTTGGAGCTTGTGGTGTAGGAACTTGGTTGTTAAGTTTATTGAGTATCATCTTGTTTCTCAAAGAACTCATTCCTTGAGCTCTATCTCTCGTTCATTTGCTCTGTCTTAGGCATATCTTATTTGTAGGATTATAATGAATTATCCAACAAACAACTTTTGTTAGTTGGTCTATAGAAGTGACATCCAAATGTTAAGTTAAGACATCCCACAAGATTGTGCTCGAACAAACATTGTTATTAGTACACATTCATCAAGTCAGAGTGTGCATGACAACCCCAAATCTTAACTTGATTAAGACTTGTCTTTCTTTCCAACTACATCTTATAGAGTTACGAAACATTTTGGAGGACACCCTAATTGACAATCACATTGTCTTAGAGGTGCATATTCTAGATATGGGTAGTTTAACAATATTTATGAACTACATCTAATTAGAGTTCGTTCTTCTTCTGATGTAGAAATCCATTATCATATAAGGTTATTTTCTTTGAAATCTTTCAAGGAAACTCTTCTAAAGTGTTCATTTCCTTTTATCAAATCTAAAGAGATAAATACATTAGACGTCTTACTCATCAACTTACATTCTTGAATTCTTTGAAATCCTTTGCAAAGTATTCGGACTTGTGTTTATTCAAAATACACGATAGTCCAACCGAGAGTGATCTTCGGTGAATGTCACACAACATGAGTAGTATTATGTTGTGGACAAATGTCACTAACATCTAAGTGAATTAACCTCAAACAACTTTGTGATTCTTTCTTCTTTCCAAAGAATGAAGATTCAAACATTCACCTTTATACAAGTTTAACAAGAAGGCACTGGATCCAGATGTAATGGTCCAAAGAATCTGTCTAAAGCCAACTTGTAATTTATGTTTTTCGAGGTGTCACACCTTAGTAGGATTAGTCACTCATTTGTAATCTTTTCGGTTTTATTATATTCTAAATAGTTAACACTACCACATCATCTTTATGATATAAAGACAATTAATCGGATTACAATAATCCAAGTATTCATTTATAAAGAACAATGTTTTGTTAAACAAAACAATCCATCCATCTCTTAAAACTATAATGACGGAACTAAGTTCCTTATTCAAATTGGAATGTAAAGACAGTCTTTGCTTTTCCAATTTCTTTTGTAGTTCAAATGAGAAAGTAAGTACCAACTACTTTCACAGAGATTTATATCTTTATTCACGTTCCGAATGTGAAGCACTTTCTATTCTCTTATTAATCATCTACTTCTTACTAGCCACTATTTTGCTACGATTGCAAACATAGTTACTAATACAAAATCAAACATTTAAGTAGAATAACCAACTGTTTTGAACTATTTCAAGAACAATTTACAACACCTTTGAAATGTGTGTTCTCGACACTTGTAAGACAATGCTTGCAAATACCACTTCTAATGTCCATCCTTCCAAAAAGAAAGTTTGTTCCCTTGGAGTTATTTTGCCTTCTTCATTTGGCTAATCTTGTTACTACAATTGTCATGATTCCTAAACTCCCATTGTCTCTCTTGAAACTTATTTCAATTGTGTTATACACATCAATCTATTTAGAGAGCGTGTGGAAGTTGTTCACTATATAGTTTACAATAAACTTAGTGAACCATTTGGTAGGGACACAAAGGTGAAGTCCTAGCCTAGTTTCCATCTAATGAAGTGGTTTATTACTTCAGCACTCAATAATTCTAAATCATCATTAGTCTATATGATTTGAAAACACCAGTCTCCATATTATTGGACTATTGTCCATTAACAACTAACTTGTTCCAAACAAGATTACAAACATTCAAAAGTTGTTCAAAACAACTCTCATTCTTTCTACAACAATTTGAAAGTCAAGAATCATGGCACATAAAGTGTCGATGCCTTTGTGCTTACTTCTAAAGTTCCTTATTCATTTAACAAAGAAACAAGCACTAGTGTTTGTATAAACTAAGGGTGTTTAAAGCAACACTGACTCCTTTATATAACGATTTGTAAGTGAAGTATTATGGCACACTTAAAGTGTCCAATTTTTTGTGCTAACTTCTTAAGTTCCTTTGTTCATTCAACAAAGGAATAACCACAACTAGTTGTATTATCCTCATTATGTTAGACAGATCTAGCATGTTCTTCCAATGATACATTATCAATAGGAAGATAGTGAGGATGAGACTAATTAGGTACATATGCAATCCATTCAAGACAATCTATGAGATTGTGGTACCAAGTATGAAAACTAAAGCCTTTGGCTTTTCTTTGTCAAGTTTTGGATAGCATTCGCAAATATATCAGTAACCAATACATAACTAATATAAACTAATTGGTTTTAAGCCATTTGATCCGGCCTTTAAATCAAACAGCACCACCCACTATTTTGTCAAATTACATATCCCTCATAACAATTCGAAAGTTTTGGAGGAAACTTTTAGTAAGGTATGGGAGGCTCATTATTACCAAACCCACCTCACAATGATATGATGTAATAATAATGAAAGAGTACACTTACTGCGGGACCATGATTTTACAAGACCAGAGTGAGGCTGATCTGAATACAGATACCTCAGAAGTCCAGTCAGGAACTCACTAGCTCTGGGCAAAGTTGGATCAAGCGAAGCAGCGATGCCATCATCACCTTGTTCTGGGGCACTATGCGGAGTCCTAGCGACTCCGCTGGATGGCCATGCTTGTTCTGCAAGATACGCGGTCTGATCTGAATATGGACGCAATCAGATCCTTTAAGTCTTGAAGTTCTTACAATCTAGGAATTGGCATGCGCCACAAATAATCAATACTCCTAAGAGGGTGCAATATCTACTTATAGATATCCTCTAGGATTCTCCCAACTTAGAACAAGGAATCTATCCTAAAAAGAAAAGACTCTCTCCTCACGTATAAATATACCCATCTAAGGTTCATCTCTAATAACACAATCTTTATACTTGAATTCTGTTGCCCATTGATTTAGTCTAAAATAGTTCACTAACTTGATCATCGGAGAGCCTTTGGCTGGCACACACCTTCTCCCCCTGGGTCACAGGCTTGCTTACGATGTTTATTGTTTTGCTGGTAGTCGAGTTTGAGCACTTTCTTCACACACGGAGGTGCATGAATTTGGTTCCAACAATTGGTTGCTTTTATTGAGAGTGAACTCTTATTCCTCTTAACCAGATTACTCCACCCTATGGAAACTTTACCTAGACAGTTACCCTACGGTTAAGCCATGGACCCAAGATACCTGCGTCAGTGAAAGATCTCTGGAAAAATCTATGATCTAAAGAATGGGCAAGACTCTCCAAGATGGACGAAAAGATGAAAAATGTCGAAGATGTTGTCGCTCGTTTCAAAAATTCGGCCATCCAGGCACCCCCATTGATGACCAGTCAAGGTTCAAGCATGCTGACCTAATAACTTGTTCCAAAAGCATGCCATGGGAAGTCATAGAACCCCCAAGGTTTACCCTCACTCTGATATTCTGGAACAAATTTGTTTCCCAAAGTCAATCGCATAGGAAGAAAGCAGGAACATTTCAGAAAAGCATAGAAGGGAAAGAAGGTGGTGGATCAGAAGGTAATATCTTATTCAGGCGCGCGGCTAACAAGATGGGCATCCTTGATAGGGTCAACTTTAGAAAGGCTACCACCCAAACCTTTTATGGGACTCTACTCTACATTATATGAACAATACAGCTTATGGTACAAGCAAAATCGTCTGCACATTTGGTGAACTTACATGTCATGGACTACCTATCTCCTTACAACGTCATCCTCGATCGAGAATGTTTGCATAGTATGGGCAAGATTTCTTTGGCCAATGACCTATTACCCCGCTATCCAGCAATAGCAATAGGCAGTAGAAGATCGAACGTTAGGGAAACCAAAGGACCAATGCTGAGAGGAAAAACGCATTCTAGCAAAAGACAAGCCCATAACAGACTTCTCCAAGTGGCCTAGGTAATGTACCATCCGAACTACACGCAGTTTGATTCCCTTCCTAGGATATGCAAGCTATCCATTCCTGACTCAATCGTAACGCCACTTTCTGCCTAATGACAAGTCTATGGAGAACTCATCTCCCAACATCCTACCATAGGCTTATCATCAAAAGTGATCCCTGATGTAATTTTTACATTCTATCATTTTTTTCTTAGAACTATACCAGTGATTTTATTCTCCTCCCAGAGATATATAGGCAATCTTTCCCAGATTCAATCACATCCCCTTGTCAATTGTGGGACCATGATTTTCCAGGGCCAAACTAAGGCTAATCCAAATACTGTTTACCTCAGAAGTCCGGTCATGGGCTCGCCGGCTCCGAGTGGAGCTGTATCAGACGGAGTAGGATGCCACCATCATTCTGCTCTGAGGCACTAAGTGGAGTCCAAGCGACTCCGCTGGATGACCATGCTTATTCCACAAGATATGTGATTTGATCCGGATATGGACTCAATCAAATAAGTCTTGGAATCCCTACAATCTAAGGATAGGCATGCGTCGCAAGTAATCACACTCCTAAGATGATGCATTATCTGCTTACTAAATACCTTCTTGGATTATCTCGGCTTAGAATGAGCTTCTATCCTAAAAATGACTCTCTCATAGTATAAATATACCCATTTAGTGTTCATCTACGATAACGTAGTCTATACACTTGAATTCTTTTGCCCACTGCTTGAGTCTAAAATCCATTCACTAACTTAACCATTGGAGAGCCTTTGGCTGACACCCCCCTGGCCTAGGGTTTGTTTACGGTTGTTTACTATTTTGCATATTGTTTCAGACTACACGAATTTGTGCTCAACCGCCGCTCAAGGAGGTGCGCATATTTGGTTCCAACAATTGGTGTTTTCATTGAGAGAATACCCATATTCCTCTCAACCATACCACTCTACCAGCAAACATGTTAGTCGAAGAAAGTCCAGTCAACGCCCACGTCAACCCGTCAGGCGAAGAAGGCCTACCCTCTACCGCATCAGTTATCCTTGGGGCAAGAAACTTGTTGCCTTCAACTATTGCAGCAACGCCTGGAGCTAGCAACAACCCTCAAGGAACGACGACCATCTCTAGGGGATAAGGAGATCCAGTCAAAGGACCTCCACCTTCTATGGATTAGATCTGGGAAACACTAACCAAGATCAGTATTTGTTGTAGTAGTCATTCTTGATATATCATCCATTCCTGAACCTGAGCTTCAAGATAAGCAATAAGATCATCTGTTTCATCTTCATCATTACAAATATGAGCCATTGTGTTCATTCCCTGAAGCTGAGCTTCAAGAAAAGTAACTTTCTCATCAGTTCTGTTCTGACTAATCAGAGAGACTTTACTTTTTCTTGCAACTCAGAAACCTTACCAGCTCAGCATTGTCCAATTTTAAAACACATGTATCATTAAACAAAGAGTCATACATGGCAGACATTACATGATGCAATATTTCTTCATAATCATTCACCATATCGTCATTTCCACTTGTAGATGCTTCTTTTACAGATGTAACAAAGGCAACAACTTTTTCTTCACCTCCTGATGACTTGTCAAAACAGACAGAATCTTCATCTTTATTGTCACTTTATGTGACCATCATGGCTTTGTCACGTTTTTTATTATACATTCTGGTGTTTGCACACTTAGCAGCATGATGTCCTCTTCCACCACATTCGAAACACGGTCCAGGTACGCTTGAAGATGACATGTCCCTCCTATTAACAAACCTCCCTTATTTCTGTCCAGAAATGAACTTTTCATGATGTTGGCCTAAGTGATTATTTCCCCAAATTTTTTAACTTCTTTCCTTTGTTCTTGAGAATCCTTCGAAACTTTTTAACAAATAGGGCAAGATCGTCATCAGGAGATCGATCACATGATTCCTTTACAGCTTGGGTTTTTTCAACACTTTGAAGTGAAACTTCTTTTCTCTTCTTGGAACCATCCATGTCCAGCTCCATCTCAAAGGTGATGAGTTTTCCAACCAATTTTCTAAGCTTGATCTCATTCAAGTCTTGAAATTCTTATATAGCAACCTTCTTTGCTTGAAATCTCTTGGGTAAGGTTCTCAAGATCTTTTGGACAATCTCATCAATAGGTTTTCCCTGCTCCAATGCCTCATTAGTCAACATTTCAACTTTCTCATAGAAGATCGAGAAGGTATCATACTCCAACATTCTTAAATCTTCAAACTTTGAAAGAGTTATTTGAAGTTTAAGATCCCTCACTTGTTTGTCATGTAGAATTCTGAGTTTGTCACATGCTTGTTTTGCGATGGTGCAATAACGCATATGTACAAACTGATTTGGTGAGATGGCCGAGACAATAGTATTTCGTGCCTTTCTATTAGCCATGGCTGAAGAAATCTCCCCTTGAGTCCAATTGCTTTTGGCCTTCATAACAGATTCTCCATCAACAATCCTTGAATGAGCCTTCTATTCATGGGTAAGATAATCAACAGCATTCAGATCTTGTGCTTCCAAAAAGATTTGAAACTTCTCACTCCATGCAGCATAGTTCATTCCATCAAAGAATAGATGAGTGTTGCAAGATCTAGCAACGCGGTCACGATCCATGGTGAGACTTCACCCAATACTAGTAACAGCCAGAGACCACTCTACGTATATCTAGAGCAAAGTTCTATTAACAATTGAAATTGGTATCAGGTGGAATATCCTGCAATTAAAAATCTATCTATGTGCTTGTCTGACTAGTCAACAACACCAGTCAACTAAGATCAAAGTATAAACTATCACTATTTAAGCACACAATTTAAAATACAACTCATGTATTATAAACAGACTTTGTAGAATACATACTTTGATGAGTATGTATAATGAGAACCCAAACAAAACATGCTTTACTTCTCTAGTAAAATAGTTTTAAAACTAAAAGTTTTTGTATGGTGTAAATTTGTTATGCACAATTAATATTGCATACCAGCACAAACCCACCAATCATATCTAAATATATTATTACAATCAGAACTTGTTTCCAAAACCAAAAATTGTTTACTACCTTAGATGACTAGTTCAAAAGTTTCACATTTCAAAATTTCACCTTGAAATCCCTTCCTTCCTACCAATCCATAACCAAAACCTCGACATAAAAGACTCTTTCTTTTTTAGTTTATGAAAGCTCTCTGTATTTAAACTAAACATAATAGAACATAAGTATATTTTGAAATCAAAGAGGAAACTGAACATTTTTATAATACGAAATTATAGGGTTTTGGCTGAAAGAGATTGACCATTGATTAACCAACCTCTTCAAATCCCACCAAAATTATCGAAAAGATGAATCAAATAAAAGGAATGAGAAGTTTAACCAAATAAAAGATTACATCAACTCTTAGCATTCTTTCTCCTTCACTAGCCTCCTGAAACTATAATACTTTTTGTTTGACATTTCTATTATCGTTGATTCTCAAGATAACTGACTCCCTATTTATACAGGTTTTTACTTCTTTTTAACCGGCTAAAAACTCAAATAAATCCTAACAATCATGAGGCCTAACTCTAGACTCTCCACCACCTACTTCTTAGACCTCCACCTCATGCTTCCATAGACTCCACAAGTTCTCCTAGAACTAACACTTAGGTGACACAAGCCACCGAGCCACATAAATTGGACACCTCCTGCTTTCTAGCAGTCAGAGGAGGATTCACCTAACTCTTACATGGTAACTAGATTGAGCTGAAAAGTCCTAGCAAATGAAAATCATACACCTCCTGATTTTAAATTCTTACGTGGTGGTAAGAGAGAGAGGTATGGAAATCACAAGCTTAATTGTACAGTCATAAGGAAATAAAAACAAACTTACCTCATAAATTACTTGTTGGCTACTCGAATTTGACTCTAGATAAGCATGGAATTGTAGACCCAAAGACGATATTTATCTCTTGCATCTGAAATTCGAAGAGAGAAAAAGCTAGGGCTTTTTCCCCCTTTTCAGACTACGGTAGATTTGAGAAAAGGGGTTTGTGAACTCCTTCTTGGAGTTATCGTCCAGGAAGAAAGAAACAAATATTAAAAAAAATAATCAATAAATTTATAACAACTAAATATTATATTTGTCCTTTTAGCCAAAAATATATATGCATTTTATATATAACGAATCTCAAACATATCGACCAATTTGCATACTAATCTACCTATATAAATTAGAGAGTTAAATCATACAATTGCACTATTAACTAATTAATAATACAAAAATTCGGGTTCTTACAAGGGGGGCAAAGGAACCTATAATCTGGACCATATGGATGGAAATCTGATCACTAAAATATGGAATATCGCCAAGCTTTGGTGTTATTACACTTAAACGCCGTAGACTGTGCGAAGACAAGTCTCCGGAGAACTCATCTCCGTACCACCTCACCATGGGCTACTCGACAAAAATGATCCCCAATAGGGTTTGAGTCTCCTTTAGCCCAATCTGTAGTGTTCGGTTAGCATCTTGGGAGGCTCGAGTTATATTTAGTGTAGTTACAATAGGTGGGCTACGGTCACAGGGACATAGCCCCTTGACCTAGAAGTCCAATGCACCATCCGGCTTCCGGAAAGTTTATACAACTTAATGGTTGTGGGTTATAACATTCAAACCTAGGTTTTACAACATTCGAGGGAATGATTGAAAGGGCGATTCGAGAATCATCTGAGGAGTGGCTCTGAGTTCTAACCTCGAGTACGATTACTTCCATCCTAGACTAGCGTGCTAAGTCAAGTACATTCTGCGACACCATGTGTTTAAGCAGGTCCAAATGAGGCATCCAGACTAAGAAATCCTCAAGAGGAATTTTATTCTAAAGGTGTTCCAATACTCGAAAATGCCTTGGCTAATTTAGCTAAGCGTAGTCCAATCGGAAACGCTCAGGTCCAATGCATAAGGTCTAACAAAGGGATTCTAAAGTCGTTTCTGACCTACATGCAAGTGACCAAGTCCGTAACGAACTTTTGCCAAAAAATCACTAAGAATGGACATGCAAGTCGAACTATGAAGGCAGCCGCTTCTTACACGTTGCAATCTTTAAAATCCTTAGACTAGGAATGGAACAAAGTGAACGAACAAACTTACGAAGGCCAATAATCGAGCTAGTCCAAAAGAAGACCCAAAAGAGCTGGAGGACATTGTAGGTATTATTCGACTGTTAGAACCATATTTGCACACCACCATAAGAGGTGGAGATGTTCAAAATCATTTACCTGTAAAAGAACACACAACCATGAGTAAGTAAAGACTAGTGGAGGGAGTGTGCCAGTCAAAGGCTCTCTGATGGTCAAGTTAGTAAGCAATATTAAGACTCAAGCAATGGGCAAGAGGATAAGTGTGTAGAGATTGCGTTACCAGATATGAACCCTAGAGATTGTTTTACCGTCATTTGGTTGACAAAAAGAGTTTTTTAATAGGTAGTTTAGATATGTAAAAAAATATGTTTAGGGTAAGGGTGGGCATAAAAACTAGGGACCGTGAAACCAAACCGAATTATTCTAATGTTGTTTATTTTTAGGATGTTGTTGAGACTTGATAGAGCTTAGTTGACTTATCATGATGACGTGTCATTCTTGACTGACACGTGTCTCAATTTATGTGCCAGGGGCACGTGGTCTCATTTCAGGTGTCGGCCTTGCTAAGTTTCCTAAGTGGAGAATTGTGTATTGTATTAGGTTCATTGAGTAGTGTTGGTGCATCTGGAAATGCGAAGGATTTATGTGAGTGATTTAATATTATGTGATATGGTTATTACTAATTAAAGTTTCTTCTTATGCACTATGTGGATATAACACGGATTTACAATTGATTTTATGGAAGTGTTGCTACTATATTATGTATACTTGATAGTGTTATAAAAAAAAAATATTCTTATGCTATATTTCAAATGATTGTGAAATATGAAGGCTAGTAGATGACCGCTAACCCAATACATGAGGTGATGTGGCATTGAATCTGCACCATTGAGTAGTGGTACATGGATGGTCCCACCTGGTTAATGCGCATTAGGGGACCATACTGTTTAAGAGTTATGCTTGGTTAATCAGCATTGGGTGATCTTCGTTACCTAGGTATGGCCATAAGTAGTTTAAGGCTGATCATGCTTGGTTAATCCACAGTGGATGATCACCCCTATCAATGTTCATAAGAGTGATTCTGCTTAGTTAATCTGCATTGGTGGGTTACTACCTACATGGTTGCTTGTTCTCAGGAGTGGTTCTTCTTCATTAGTCTGCATTGGGGAACCATATCCTATTCGGTTACCTATTATAGGTTTCAGCCGAACTGTGTCTCTCTATAGCCCTAGTATGTTGTTACACATATGAAATAAGAGATTGAAAAACTGAAAGAGATGCAATGATGAAAGAAATACCAATCTCATTCCTACACGTGGTTGTAGTATTGATGGTGTGTCATTCCTGGACAATTGCCAATTGTGTGATGACTGATTGTTATCTCGAAAGACGTGTGGTGAGGTTTGACATTAAAAACCGTTCTGATATGTATTACTGAGGCGTATGATGGTTAAATTATGAAAACTGTGGTAATTGGATATTTGTGATCATTAGGAAAATGATGAAAGGCGAGTGGTGAATCACAACCCCAAGAAAATGATAGAATGATAATGATGGTAGTCAGATCGAAATATTGAGAAAGTATTAAGAGGGAATTCGTGTGTGGGCACAACCAGTATTCTATATTCTGATCATTTGATTTTACTTATATTCCTATATATGGTATTACTGTCACTCACACGAGCTTCGCAACTAATCTTGGTTTTTCTTTGCCTGGTGCGCTATTTCCATGATGTTGGGTTGTTTTGCAGAGTAACGAGTAGCTGTTAAAAAAGAAAAATTCAAGTGAAGTAGCTATGTGGGTAGTACACATGAGAATAGGATATTGGCACCTTTTATTGTTAAATTATTTCTTCTTAAGTTCTAATGTAGATTTTATGTATAAGTCTCAGTGATTCTATGTTGTACTGCTACTGTCCTACTGTCACATGTTAATTCTCGCATATCTCGGGATTAGGGCGTGACATCACGGACGTAAACAAAGCTTGCCCCAAGGATCCGTACCCACTCTCGCAAATCGATTTGTTGGTGGATTTTATAGGGTGCATATGATAAGTGCATTATTTTTTTATTATTTCATGTCATTTATCCCTATGCTTTGTTAACGAATTGGTCTTAAAAGAACCCTAGTATGTTCTTTTTTTCTATTACAGCCAATTTGCGCACTTAGGACGTTTTTGGTCATAATTCGACTTTCCGAAGGAATTTTGATGCAAGGCCAATTGGAAAAAGAAGCTAAGAGGCTGAAGACCGTTTGTCCGAATTTCATAATTTTCCATGAAGTCAAACGTTCTAGTTTTGCAAGTTAATCCCGCAAAAGTTGCAATCACGTCAGTATTGCGCAACTATGAAAGAATGATGATTTGAAGGCTTTCCCGATTTTTCCTAGTGGCATGCAATATCTGCTTGGAAATATAAGAGATAAAGTTACGTTTCCCACTATTTTTATAGAATCTTCCAGAAGATAAATCGACCCCAAATTTGGCGTGCAAGTTAGATGATGTGTTTCCCAAGCCAAGAAGGATTTTTTCCTAGTTTGTTTATTAATTATTTAGGAATTTGTTTTGTTTTAGGAGAGTTTCTACCAGACTTTTAGGGTTTTCCTAGACTAAATATAATACCCTAGGCTCACTTAAGACCACCTAATACACAAAATTCGTCAAAAGTGAAGGAGGGAAGCTTAACGTGCGTTTTACCATTCTTTTCCGGGTTTTATCTTCTTCCATGACTTCTTTTATGATACTTATTCTTCCATGACTTTTCTAAGGAATTACAAGTTAATTAAGTCAAGGGTGACTACGCTGCCCATCATCCGACGATGGAACTCTACCTTGCCAAGGTGCTGCTCGAAGGTTTCGACAAGTACGAAATCTAGCAAATCTAAAAAAAACCAATGACTATGCACTGACAAATAATCCCGTTCAAATACCTTACTGCCCCAAACATTTAAGAACCCAAATTGGAAGTAGTCGTAACTATTGAATGGACGAGATTATCGACTACATCTAAGATAAAAACTTGCCTGAAGACCGCCACTTGGCTAAGAAACTGGTCTCAAAGGCTTCAAAATGTATCATATGTGTGAGGCTTTACTGACATTCTTGTTGCAAGCCTCATACTCTGTGTGTCACTTCATAGATGGGCTTACAAATGCCAAATGACATCCACTCCGGTGTATGCAGGAATCATGGTGACAGAAGATAGCTCACCCTAAAAGCACTGACAGCCGAATACTATTAGCTCACCATGCGACATGATGCCATAGATTGTGCCTAAACTTGCGAAAAATGTCAAAGGTACACTCTTATGAACCATCAACATGCTGAAGAACTTAGCACTCTAACAGGGGCATGGCCTTTTATGCAATGGGGGCATCGATCTTGTCAATCCACTTAAAAAGCTCAAGGAAATAAAAAGTACTTGATAGTGGCTACTGGTTGCTTCTCCAAGTGGATCGAAGCAGAGCCTTTGTCTAGGATCACATGGGCAGCATTACAGTTTGTCGTCTGGAAAAACATCATCTTTTGTTTTGATATCCTCATAATATACTTACAGATAACAGACTGCAATTTACTAACTCTGACGTCACATAATGGTACAAAAAGCTTGGCATTCATCATCTCACCTGTACTCTGAGTTACCCATAAGGAAATGGGGAGGGAGAAACTTCAAACAAAACCATCCCAAATGTTTGGAGAAGAGACTAGAGAAGAAGAGGAAATGGTCTGAAGAACTGCCTAGAGAAACTAGAAAAACTCTGTTCTCCATAGCTTACGGAATAGAAGTTGTCATCATGGTCCGAGTCACTATAATGTCAAACTTGCACTCCGAATGAACAGACCACCCTGGAGAATGCTAGAATCCTTAAGTCTGACGTTGACTTTGCCGAAGAACGCCGAGAATACGCTCAAGTCCAACTTGTGGCTTACCAACAACAAAAGTAATTATACTACAACAAGGGTGTTAAGCCTTCAAGCTTTCAAGTTGGAGATCGGGCCCTGAGGAAATCTTCTAAAAACGAAAGTGCCAGTAGAAGGTAAGCTCAGAGCGAGTTGGGAATGACCCTAGAAGGTAGTCGAAGTAGGGGCAAAAGAACATATAATCTGGATCATATGAATGGAAATTTGATCACCAAAAGATGGAATATTGCCAGGCTTAGGCGTTATTACGATTAAACGCCATTGTTTACGCGAAGACAAGTCCCTGGAGAACTCAACTCCTTATCGCCTCACCATGTGCTACTCGACAAAAATGATCACCAATATGGTTCGAGTCTCCTTTAGCCTACTCTGTAATGTTTGGTTAGCAACTTGGGACGCTTGAGCCATATTAAGCGTGGTTATGATAGGCGGGCTATGGTCACAAGAACATAGCCCTCTAACCTGGAAGTCCAATGCACCATCTGGCTTCCAGAAAGTTTATGCAACCTAATAATTATGGGTTATAACATTCAAACCTAGGTTCTATGCTATTCAAGGGAATGGTTGAAATGGCGATTCGAGAATCATCCAAGGGGTGGCTATGAGTCTTAACCTTGAGTACGATTACTTCCATTGCAGACCAGCGTGCTAGGTCAAGTACATTATGCGACACTATGTGTTTAAGCAGGTTTGAATGAGGCATCCAAACTAGGAAATCCTCGAGAGGAATTTTATTCTAATGGTGCTTTAATACTTTGAAATGCCTTGGCCAAGTCAGCTAAGTGTAGTACAATAAAAAACACTCAGGTCCGATGCATAAGGTCTGACAAAAAGATTCTAAAGGCGTTGACCCACATGTAAGCGACCAAGCCTTTAACGAACTTTTGCCAAAGATTCTCTAAGGACATGCATATAATTCGAACTAGGAAGGAAGACGAACGAACGAACTTAAGAAGGCCAATAATCAAGCTAGTCCAAAAGAAGACTCAAAAGAGCTGGAGGACATTACAGGTATTACCCGATTACTAGAACCATATTTGCACACCTCCATAAGAGGTGGAGATGCTTAAAATCGTTTACCTATAAAAGAACACACAACCGTGAGTAAGTAAAGACCAATAGAGGGGTGTGCCGGTCAAAGGCTCTCCGACGGTCAAGTTAGTAAGCAATATTATGACTCAAGCAGCGGCAAGAGAATAAGTGTGTAGAGATTGCGTTACCATATATGAACTCTAGAGATTGTGTTACCGTCATTTAGTTGACAAAGAGAGTTTTTTAATAAGTAGTTTAGATATATATATAAAAAAGATGTTTGGGGTAGGGGTGGGTGTAAAAACTGGGGACTGAAACCGAACCGAATTGGATGAAAAAAATCGTAAAAAAAAATAGGTTGACCAAAACCGTTCAAACTTGGACTGGATTCAAACCGAACCGGTTTAAAATGGTTTTGGTTTCTAATTCTTAAGAACTGTAGGAACCGCACCAGATCGTCTATATTAATTTTTTTTAAAATCTAATTCCTTGTTTTATATAAATACTTAGCTAAAATAAAAATCTATATAAAAAAATTCTCAAACCCAAAAGGCAAACCCTTGGTAATTACCTCACCTCATCTGTGGAGCCAAAAATAATCCCAAAAATCATGGAGTTGACACGTGGATTATTCCCCAAGAAAGACAAGACTACCCCTATTAAATGAGCAGGGAGTGGTCTCATTCACCACGCGTAGCTGAGGTAGAGTAGGCAGAGATCAACGACTACTCAAGGCACCCCTGCCCGTAGGAAAAGTCAAAGGTATTTATGATAGAATAATTCTTTATTTTTATCATAAATACATTCCTAATCCGAGAAGACCTCTTTCAAGTAAATAATCCTAATCCCATTTATTTAGGATATTTACCTAATTACTCCAAGATATTTATTTACACAAATATCTTGAAATATTCTCACCCAAATTCCACCCTAGAAGGCCGGCCCACTTCCTCATTTTCTCCTATAAATACTCCATTTTTTCTCCAAAATTCATGAGGCTTTTTGGTACTCACAAATACTCAAACACATTCTTTCTAGAATTCTAACTTTGGTATCGGAGATTCTTCGGCCAAAGCCCCCCTGTTCATCGTGGGTGTGTGAGGTTTTTGGCCTTAATCTTAGGTGTTATTATTTTGCAGGTGCAGATTCATCAATCAAAGGAAGGCGGAAATTTGCATCCATAAATTGATGCTTTCATTGAGAGCTCTAATTCGAAGACTCGAAGAAGACTCTCCCTTTCAACTTTCTTCGTTCGTAGATCCACTACTATGATGGTAAGAAACTTAGAAACTACAACCAACGGGACCCCCTACGTTGAAGGACATGGACCACCCGATAACGTGGCTCCACACCGTCCCTCCTCGACGCTTACAACGATAAAGACTGCACATTTGCCACCACGAGGTACAGTGGCTCACGGGACAGCCTCCACTCAACGTGAGGAAATCCTTGGGCAAAGAGGCCCATGGGGCAAACAGCGAGCATACGCAAGCTCAAGTAGCTGCTCGCCCTCACCAGCAGCCCTTGGCACCAACTACCCTCACTTGGACTCGAGCTGCTTAGACTGAAGCAGCCCAAGCCATGCCAACAACGACACAAGCTGCAGCCCAATGCGTCTCCAGCTCGATGCTAAGCAAGACAAACTGAGGCAGCCCAACACCCATGCGCCTGACCTGCTCCTGCAGCCCTCCAGACGGTTCAGCATGGTCCTAGACTGGTTCAACTAGCCTAGATCCAGATTCCGAGGCCGACGGTTGAACCAAAGGTATTTTCATCGCACCTTACCGCAGATCTGATTTATCATCGCTCAAACTTTGCACCTGGAGTCCATTACACTTCCATTACTTAAGCAGACGTCTACCATCCCAACTCTTCCACTCCAAATGACGAACAACACCTATCCCGACAAGTCGCCGAACTGACAAGCACCCTCGCACATGAGACTACCTTGGTGAATAAGCTCCTACAGTGCATCGAGATGCAACGTGCCGTATATGAGGTGTCCCAAAGTAGGACAAAGGTAGGCAATGACATTTCTCTCCAATATCGTCATGGCAAGCAGCCCCTCGACCAGCCATGAACTAAGTGTTCTGGCAATTTACACTCCTGCATGGGCCTCCGAGATAGCATATACTCTCATCTTAGCGCGCGAATGAGCATGCACTTTCGGTTAGGCCCACAGATGTGCATACATTCACGATTGAGGCCACATTCCGATAATCAACATGGATAACCTTCTAGATAAAGTGTTCATTCGCGGCTAGGCTTGCAAGGAGCATGCTCCACCTCACATCAGAGTAGGCATCACGACGGACGGAGAGAAGCAGTCGCTCAATCAGGCTCAAGTTCAACCGATAACCTACTAGTAATCTGCTCACTTACCAGGAAAGTACCACATACACTGCAGCAACGACATAGACGAGCCGAGCATAGAGAAAAGTAGCGAAAACCAGCGGATCATGACCAAGGGCAGCCGGAAGCCCCATTGCCTTGACATAGGCAAATTTAGGAAGAAGTAGAAAGGCTTCAAATTGAGTGGTTGCGCGGATTCCAGTGCATCGAGACCACAGATGAGGCCTTTTGTATAAACGTGGCACACATAGGCAGATTACCTTTTACTGACGAGATCAAGCAGACGGAGCCTCCGTGTAAGTTTAATACGCCATATTTCACCCTATTTAAGGGAGACGAAGACTTGGAAAGGCACTTGAAGCACTACCGTAGCACGATTATCCTCTACAGGGTTGATGACGCTTTAATGTGCAAGATATTCCTTATTACTTTGCAAGGCAAAGCGCATGATTGATTCCATACCCTGCCTCCACAATCCATCCGGAGTTTCGGCGAGCTTTTCGTAGTTTTCACTAAGGAACACTCATCCTACCACTTGATCAAGAAGAAGTCCGATCATCTATTCAACCTCAAGAAAAATATGAATGAGTCGCTTTGCGACTATGTGAAGTGGTTCAAGGCTGAGAAGGCAAAGATAGTTAGCTGCAACGACTCGATCGCTAGTGCAGCCTTTTAAAAGAGACTCCTAGCAGATCATCCCCTATTCGAAGAATTGATCATGAAAGAAGACCTAACTCTAGCAGACTCATTCACTCTAGCAGAAAATCATGCGCTTTGGGATGAGGCCCGACGAGTGAACAAGGCACTTGAGCAGCCTCATAAAGAGTCCAAAACAGCTCAGAAGAAGGTGGACAAAAAGTAGTCCAACGACTGAAGTAAACAGAGGGTTAAGGTCAGATACCGGCATCCGGCAAGATGAAGTCAGGCTACCCAGAACCATACCAAGTTCTCGATCCTGATCAACCAAATCTTCCGCGACCTTAAGAATGAGCCTTAGTTTAAGCTGCCAAGACTACCCAAAGGAGACACCTCCAAACTAGATCAGACCAAGTATTGCTTGTTCTACCGAGGTCTTGGTCACATGACCGACAACTGCTATACTTGGAGGGACTACCTAGAGAAGCTGGTGAAGGAGGGTAAATGCGACAAATAACTGGACAAGCCAGCTGTACAGCCTAGGAGGAACACAAACGATGAGCCGTCTGCCAAGACCATCAAAATCAACGACATCTTCGCCGAGTCTATATACTTGGGGGCCACAAACAACTCCAAGAAGAGGAAGATCCAACAGGCTATAGCAATCTCCCAGGTTTAGGAAACCGATGCTAAACCCAGACCCGTCGTTGGTTTCACCGAGCAGGATGCTGAGGGAGTTGACTTCCCATACGATGATACTTTGGTAGTGTATATTCAACTAGGACATATTATAGTTGACATAGTGATGGTGGACAACGACAGTTCAATAAATCTACTTCAGTTATCTGTCATTCAGAAGATGGGCCTGGAAATCTACTTCAGCTAATTGTCATTTAACAGATACACCTCAACTGTTATTGGAACATAACACTCGATGTGAAAACACCACTGGCAGTCTCAAAACAGACGTTCATTATAGTTAGTGACTTGTCTCCCTATAACGGGATTCCAAGAAGGCCCTAGCTAGTGGAACTGGGCACTGTAACCTCCGTCGAGTACTGAAAAATTTGATTCCGCATCCTGGGAAGAAAAGTCGGAGAGATCAAGTTTGACTAGGTCGCATCCCGATGATGCACGAAGCAAATCCTGAAGTAGTTCAAGAATAAGTCTTTCACCTCCGTAGAAGCTACTAAGGTTGAAAAGGACAAGCCTGCTACCAAAGATGGTGGTGTTCAGAAGAACACGCCAATAGAAGAAACATGATGAAAGCCAGAAGAGGACGTCGAATACATCATTCTTTGATCCTGAGCAGTCGGAGAAGACGGTTAAAATCGGCTCAAGACTAAGCCCAACTGCACTCAACCATTTCCTTTTGTGCTCAACCGATCGATGCAAGCTCTTCTTCAAGGCCATCAAGAAGGCGCAAAGAGACAAATGAGACGACGAGTGCGAGAAAGCATTTCAAGACTTGAAGAGATATTTGACATCTCTTCGACTACTATCTAAGGTCGAAGCAGCCGAGGAATTATACATCTACTTGGCAGTCTTAAACGTAGCAGTAAGCTATGCCCTCATATGAGAAGAGTTGGGGGCCCAACTGTCAGTATTCTACACTTCTAAAGCTCTCATCGATGCGAAAACAAGATACCTGAGGATTGAAAAAGCTAATTTTGGTGCTAATTGTTGCAGCTTGGAAGCTCAAACAATACTTTCAAGCGCATGCGGTCGTCGTTTTGACTTAGTATCCCCTACGATCTATCCTATATAGTCTAAACACTTCTCAACGAGTGATGAAGTAGGTGTTGGAACTCAGCCAATACAGCTTGCTTTACCGACCTCGCACGACGATAAAAGCTCAGGCCTTGGCAAACTTCATAGCGGAGTTCATTCCTGGCCTAGAAGAAGAAACAACACAACCCAAAGGCGCCCCCGAAGCAGCTGAGCACACCCTGGCAACACCAACCCTTTCTGACAAAGACTTTTGGCACCTGCATGTTGATGGTTCATCAAACTACAAAGGTTCTGGAGCAGGCTTGGTTCTTATCACCCCAGACTGCTTGATGCTCGAGCAAGCAATCACTCTAGGCTTCAAAGCATCAAACAACGAAGTAGATTACGAGGCCTTATTGGTAGGTCTTCAAATGGCACAAGATCTGGTGATCAAGAAGCTTGCAATCCATTCCAATTCTCAGCTCATCACTAGCTAGACTACCAGAGAATATGCAGCAAAGCATTTAATGATGGCACTATACCTTCTCGAGGTACGAAAGCAGCTTGAAACATTTCAGATTTACACCCTCACACAAGTACCACGGGCAGACAACATTCACGTAGACGCCCTGGCAGCCTTAGGCTCATCTTTGGACTACCAGTTCAGACACTCCATCCCGATAGAGTATTTAGGAAAGTCGAGCATAAAAGAAGAACTAGTAGCCGAGGTGTTACAAGTCAATACAACCCCAAGTTGGCAAGATCCCATCATCAACTACCTAGTCAATAAGACACTTCTTACAAAAAGATAGGAAGTTAGAAAGCTCTAAATAAAGGCGACATGCTACTATATGTAGAACAACATTCTCATCTGAAGATCATTTTTAGGCCCACATCTTCCCTGCCTAACGCTTCCTGACAACTTGAAAGTTCTAAGCTCGATCCACGAAGGCGTTTGTGGAAACCACTAAGGAGGTCAATCTTTAGCACAGAAGGTTTTCAACGCCGGCTACTACTGGCCTACAATGCATAAAGACGCAAAGAAATTTGTTCAAAAGTGCGACAGCTACCAACGCTTCAAGCCTGTACCCGCACTGTCTGCCAACGAGCTCCACCCACAAACAAGCCCATGACCATTCATGTAGTGGGCAATCGACTTGGTAGGGCTCTTACCGTCCTTTACTGAGGTAAGGATATGATGATCGTGGCCACCGATTACTTCACTAAGTGGGTAGAAGTAGAGCCTATGACCACTACTACTCAACCAGACATAGATCGCTTCATATGGAGGAACATCATATGTCGGTTCGGCATCCCTCAAATCTATCGTCACCTCTAATGGCTTGCAATTCATGGGCAAAGACTTGGCGAAGTTATTCTAGAAATATGGCATCAAGTAGCATATGTCTACACCTAGATATCCCTAAGGCAACAGGCAGGCAGAGGCATCCAACAAGACAATCCTGGATTGCCTGCCTCAAGAAATCCCTCACAGATAAGCAGGGAAAGTGGCCAGACGAACTTCTCGGTGTCCTATGGGCATATCGCACAACCAAACGACGAGCAACTTGTGAAACTCATTTCTCATTGGCATTCAGTTCAGAAGCAATCATCACTCCCAATGTCATTGTGCTGAGCATTAACACCATATTGCCAACTTTGAAGCAAAACATAAAGGAGATAACCACAAATCTAGATCTGACAGAGGATGGACGCGATAAGGTCATCACTCGCAGTGTAGCATACCACCAGCAGCTCATCTCCAGCTACAATAAAAGGGCAAATATTTGATAGTGCAGCCTGAATATCTAGTCCTAAGAAAAACATTCATCATTACCCAAAGAAAAGGCTCCAAGAAGATGAATCCTATCTGGGAAGGTCCGTACAAAGTCAACAGAGCAGGCAGCAAGGGTAGCTACACCCTCACCAGCATGAGCGACAAAGAGATCGACAAGCAGTGGAATGCCTACAACTTGCGGAAGTACTACGCATGACCTCTCACTTCTCCCTAAGCTTTACTCGGATGAAATAAAGCTCGAAGACTCAAGCAGCTCGACGAGGACTGCCTCGCAAGCTGAGGACTATCCAGTTGTTACACAGTTTCTACTTTTCAGCTAAGTTCGATATCCTTCCTCTCATTTTTCAATGATGATTTCCGAAGTTATTCATCACTTGGCTTGATTGCGTATCTGCGACAACTGTCTACTCCTACTCTCATTGAAGATCATGCCCAATCAGGGACCTATCGTATGAATTGTGCCTCCCCAGGCACAAACCTTGTTCTCCATTTGGGAGAAGGTAAACTACGCACTCCAAATATCCAGATGTGGATGGGTCGGGTTACCCTAGCGTAACTAAAGCATGATGGCCTATGCCAGCATCCCTAGAAGTAGCTACAATGGTTTCTTTTCAAGGCTTAGCTAGATTGAAGGATTTTAGGCCTTTGGCTTGATCTGCGGGGACCCGAGCCTTAGAGACGGAGGAGGCACGCTGCGCAGCTCGCCCTTTAGATGGTTGCCCACAAAGATGGACCGTTGTTGAGCAATCTTGATATGACCAGCTGCTGGCAACCTCCGGCTGAGCATCTTGTATGTGACCAACTAGCGATCTTCGTGTTATGGAATAATATTCCTTTTACCTGTTAGAGGAACATCCATTTTGAGCATCCGCGATTTGACTAGCTAACATTCGCAACTGAGCATCCCTGGAGCAATACATAGGTGATCTCTACAAGGATATGGAATTCTAGCTCTGGCTACACCATGGTTCTAAAAAACGCTAGGCATTAGTCAGGAGGCAGGCAGGGGCCTAGGCGGATTTAAGTAATATATAATATAAATTGGTTAAATTTTCCATATAATATATAATAAATGTCGAGTAATTAAAAAGTAAATATATGTGTGATCCTTTTAAGTTAAGAAGTAACAAAACATTATCTAAATAAGTTATATAAATATATATAACATATATGAAATTGGTACCAATGGAATAACATGTATATAAAAATTATAATTCGCTAGACTGACTAGTCAAGCTCGCTAGTCAACTAAGATAGATTTGTTAGTCAATAAATCTGAGATTCAAAAACCAATTTCAGTACCCCAAAAGTTGTCATAGTCATCAAGGTTGTAGTTCGTTGCAAGTTGTTAATGTGTCAAGTGAGCATGACAGTGAGCACATACCATTTAAATGTTCAACAGATATACATACCATGTATGTGTATGTGGGATGTGTGACATAATAAACATAACTTGAACACAAGATATTTTTGGCCGGAAAAACCCACATCTGGGTTAAAAAATCAAGGACTATCTACTGAGTCCAATCCACTAATGTAAACAAAGGTTCATACAAAGATCCACACAAAGCTCAATTCCTAGAACCCTATCTAAGGAGCAGCTTTATCTTTGTGCAACCTGACCTTACACGAGACGGACTCATTCGGTCTTCACGAAGTAGCAGCTCCTTTTGAGCTCATCACCTTGTGGCACTGAGATCAACACGATCTATGATATGATATGATTTTATGATGTGCACGTGAAATCTGGATTCAAATGACCAGACATATTCTCTAGTCAAACTGTTGAAGGAAGGTTGGTCTAAAAATGAATTTAAAGCTTAAAACCAGACTAAGACATAAATGCAAAACCTTAAAAACAATGCAACCCTAATAGACAATGATTAGGTGTTTAATGCATAAGGAAGGTTTAGCAGTTAGGGTTCACAAATGGAGAAGATGCAAGCTTCAAAGCCTTAAAGCAACTTTTTCTCTTTCTCTAAAACTAAGTTCTAAACCCCTAAAGAACAAACTAAAACCCTAGAAGCAAATATACCCCAAGGAAATCAGACTTTCCATCAGCCAACTTGTCTCAATGACACTTGTCGGCTGCAAAAGAGATTTAGCCAGATCAATGGCCAAAAACTAACTACCATCAGAAAGGTGTCAGTCAGCCCATATAGGCTGTCTTAATCTGTGTGCCTAGACAGCTGGAAGTCAGTGCCCTAAACTGGCTAGACAATCAAACTAGACAGAATGTAACACAAATAAAGATATGAAGTGCACATGCATGAACAAACCTTTGAGTTGAAATGTGCCACTTCTTGAACATTTACTCCAGCAGCAATAACCTATAATTTGAGTATTCTAAAGCTAGATTGAGTATGTGTGATGGTTCAATTACGATATTTGACAAGGAAAACCAAACACTGAAAGCTAGACTTTACAATATATATGTATAGACTACAGATATATGTATATATGTCCAAGCTTTTTAAAATGACAAAAACCCCCCACATAATGGTAGTGGGTGGTCATTTAAAGAATTAAAAACCAAAGCATTCAATAACCCATCTGATTCTAAACCCTCCAACCCCACTCTCTCACTTTACCCAAGATTTCTGAATGGTCGAGCCCATATCATTATCACATTTTGCCCTCTTAGAAAACAGAAAGCTCTTCAATTTGTGCTTTTTCGTTTCTTCTTCTTCCTTTAGGAATCAGAACGTCGAATTGGATCTCAAATCCAGATCCCACTATCGTGGACTGATATGTTAAAAGTTACAGTCTTTATCTCTTCTCATTCTCTCTTCCTTCTTCTATGCACAAACGGTAAGTTCAGAAACTTTCTTGAGGCTGATACGATTCGAGATTCGGAGTTGCAGAGTCGCCTAGAACCGCCTAAACTGCCTACAACGCCTAGGCGGCCGCCTAAATCCTCCCCTCTTTACTGACCGTTTTGGCCTAAATTGAGTCGGAGCTCCACTGCTTGGCGCCTAGACCGATTTGTAGAACATTGGGCTGCACGCACGGGGTTCATGCGGTTGAGCATCCTTAATGTGACCAGTTAGTGTAAGTAGTTGAACATCTTGTATGTGACAAACTAGCGATCTATGCGTATCCCTGGAAACCTAAAGCCGTTGTAAATTTAACGAGCAACCTACGGTTTCTGGAAGATCCTTGGGAACCTAAAACCGCTGCTTATTCAACGAGTAGCTTACGATTTCTAGAAGATACCTGGGAACCTAAAGCTGTTGCCAATTCAACAAGCAGCCTACGATTTCTGGAAGATCCTTGGGAACCTAAAGCCACTGCCAATTCAACGAGCAGCCTATGATTTCTAGAAGACTGCCTACGGTACACCATTCGAGCAACTAACTGCATAAACTTATACAACCGCATAATCTTGTGAAGGGTTAATAGGTTAGCGCGAATATGCATTGCCTAGCGTAGAATAACCCCTTGGGTTCACACTGATTCCTAAAGTGCCGTGCTACTTGCTGCGCAGCCTAAGGAATTGGTTACATAAAGTGTAAAGCGTTCTTTCGAACCATTGCCCATAAATTCCATAGAACCACACATTTTTTATGCGAAAGGGTAACAAATTTCATGTGCCAGCAATCTTTAGTATGTTGTGATGCAAGCCATGTAGCTCAAAGGATTGGAGAAATGACGACCAGCTAAGCAGCCAATGGTCAGTAGGCAATAATGCGAGATAAAGCTCAGCAATTCAATGCCCTAGAAGATCGAAGCTAACAACCAAGCAGTCACGCAGACTCGCATGCTTCTGTATGTAAGGCGCTTGACCGCTGGCTCTCTGGTTAATAGCTTCACAGAGGTCCTAAGCCTATATCGGCAGTCACATAGGTTATGCAAGTTTATTTGCTTATTAAAAAGTAGCGCGCTTCTCTAACGACCTTGTGATTAAAAATCTAGTGGACCACCAATACGAGACACACAACTACGGAGGTCATTCGACCTTGCAAGTTAGAAGTTTCAAAAGATGCCTCAAGCAAGCGAAGATTCGCACCCGACAACCCGAAGTTGGCTCCTAAAGCAATGAAGATGGGCTTGACTGCTTTGTTCAAAGCATCCTGCTCGATTGTTCATTCTATGGCTAAAGCTTAAAGCAAGGCAAAGAGACAAAGATGAAGTAAAGTGAAGAAAAACAGTTTAATAATTTCTAGCAAATTGGTAAACTAGCACAAAGACCAACAGAGTTCAAGCATAGGAAAAAACAAAACAAGAAAGTAAAAGAAAGTAAATCCTAAAGTCTATCAAAATAAACTACTCCTCAGTAGGTTGGACATCTTCAGCAACTGCATCGCTCCCAGCAACATCAACCTCCCACACTAAATCTACAGCTGCCTCATCCTGGGCAACACTGTCATCAGTCGTCCCTACCTGGGCAACACTAACTTCGGTCGCACCTACCTTGGCAGCCTGATCATCAACTGCTCCAGCATCGGTGCTCTCGAAGGAATACTTAAGTAGATCATCAGAAGAAATAGCAAAAAGCTCAAGGTCCTTATCAGAAAAGACGTAGTCAGATGACATGCCAAGGAAATAATATATGTAGCCAAGCTTGTGGAAGTCGGCTTGACCTTGGGCAAGGACAACCTCAAGACTGGACTTCTTGCTTTTCAGCGGTTTATTCTCCTCAATCAAGTTAGTATGAGCATTCTGCAACTCATCTAGTTCCTTCTTTAGGTTCTCATTGGCAAACAATGCTCATTATAGCTCCACTTCCTTGGACTCAAGTCTACTGACGGCTTTCTTGAGTTAAACAACGTCATTATGCATGGCGAGCAGCTCTACATCATTGGTATCGCGGGCATACCGAAATTCTGAAATGGCATGCTCAAGGTCCTGCACTAGCAACGCTTGGACTTCAATCTCTTTCTCTACAACGATATACTTCCCTCAGATTGCATCAAGTTGAGCCTTCAAGTCATTGATCCATTGGCGAGCTGTCTCAAGCTGTTGAGCAGTGGGGGCACAGACATCAAATCCCTTCAAAAAGGCAAGTTCAAACTCCAACTCTTTAATTTTCTCAGCAGTCGAGCAAACTTCTGTTACCATCACTACCGCTATCTCCATAGCAGCCTTAGCGTCATCCTGCTCCATGCTCGTGTACTAGGCACCCAAGATCATAAGATTTTTGCATCATAGCGAGCATGAAACCCTTCCGTGAGTGAGCTTCACGCCTCGCGAAGAAACTGGAGTCGACAACCTTGTTTATGCCATCAACAAACTTGGCACATGCTTCCGTGTCCTCAAGCAGATCAAGCTTTAACAACGCATGGATCTCGAAAAGATCCCCTAAGGTTAGTTTAGCAGGCTGTTCACGGCTGCTCATGTGGGCAGACACTTCATTCTCAATACAATGGGCCAACCCTGGCACCACCTTGGCAGTAGAACCGCCATCCTCGCTCTTCGTCACTGTATACACTTTCGAAATCGGATCAAACTTAGGCACGAAAGACTGTCTCAGAATAAACCTAGGCACATGGGGCACGACAAAACTCATCCGCTGTGCAATCCTGCTAGTAACTGTTCTAGCAACCCTCAGAGCAGCAAGGTTCACAGGCTCATTTCCAGTAGCCTCTTTCTTCCCCTTGGAAGAAGTCAAGTCAATCACGAGCCTCCTAGCAATGGACAAACCCTCGTAAGCAGTAGAGGAAGTCTTCGACTTTTTCTCCACTGATAGCTCTCGAGCAGGCGACGAAGATCTCTTTCTTCCATCTCCACTAGCAACAGGTTCCACGATGGCGATCGGACGAGCAAACGCCTCACATTTGATCCTCATAATCTCTTCCTGCTGAGGCAGCCCACCTTTCTCCTTACGAAGAGGACTGAGTAGCCAACGCCATTCGTGATATTCAGCAGGGATCCCCAAAGCAATGTGCGCATTCTTCATGTCTGGAGAAGACTTAGGAGTTGAGCCAAATTCTAAATCTACATAAATAGAAGAGGATAAATAAGAATGCAGCTCCATAAAAGTAAAAAGCAGCCTACTTAGCATCGATGAACGCAACCGGAACGCACAACCTAGGCAAGGAGTCCGATTCTCACTCTCCGCTGATCTCTAGGGTTTTCCTGGCCCAGTCATGATCCCTTTTGCTCTAGTGATCGAAGAGCCTATGACGGGTCCTCAGCTACCCAACACCATCGATGAGACTTATGTCAAAGAAGTACCAAAACTCGCTAGCAGTCAGGTCCATGTCAAAGAACCTGCTCAAGTTTTAGAGAGCACTAAGCATGAGCACACTTCATGGAACATATCACTTCTTGGAAGAATCGAGGCATAGGAAAGGTGAACCCCAACACGAAGTAGTAGGGATGAAACTTGATAGCTTTCCTAGACCCACACGGTTCACGGCTGCTACCATCCTTGGCCCCTTCACGCGAACCCTAGACGGAATTACGTGCTTAAACATTTCTAGGAAGTCTTGGAACTGCTCATCGGAACCTACCTTGACATGAGCAGCCTTAAAGTAGCCTAACTTACTTGCAGATCCGCCCTGACGATACAACGGCGGAATAAATTCATCATTCTTGTGGCTTGAGGAAGATGTGTTCGAAAATCCTACAACGGCGCAAGGAAAAATTATTAGAATGCTGCTTGAAGAATAAACAAAAAAAAAAAAAAAGACCAAGACCGAAAGAGCCCAGCAACCATGCCAGGCCTCACGAGACTGGTCTCCTCATCTCAGCCCAAAGGGCGCAGCAACCCATATTGCAAGGCAGGGGGTTGGCGCCCCAGAGCTGTCTCCTATTTTTTTTCCGTTGCGACCCAAACCAATTGGAAGAGGGTTGGCGCCCTCTTGCCTCCCTCTATCTCCCGTATCTCTTAACGCTGCACAGGCCCAAGCCCAACAACCCAAGACCGGCGCCCCAGCACCAAGGTCTACGTGCACAGGCCCGAGCCCAATGCTCAAGCCAAGTCGGTCCAGCCGCCAGCCCTCAGCCCACGCCGAGCATACCTGCAGCAATCTAGCTGCCATGGTAGCAGCACAACAGCTCAACGACTGCACTTTTTACCACCTCGTCTACCCCCATCGAGCCAAAATTCAAGCCCCGAGGCTTTGAAAAATCAAGAAGAAAGAGAAAATTAATTTTTTCTTACCTTGGAAAAAAAGAAAAGCAATGGAACACAATTCTTTGCACGAGCAAGCGAAGAAGATTGCTAGGGGAGGGGGAACAAATATCTTCTGGCTTTCTCTCTTTCTTACGAGGTTTTAATTGCACTCCAAATTTATTTAACCCCCTGCTTGACGCAAACTTAAATAGGTTTTGGTGCAGTTACATTCCATTTCCTAGAAGAATTTACATTCCAATTCAAAGAGGGAATCTACATCAAATTAGGACACAAACTCCATTGCAGCTTTGGATTCCTACACCTCCTACCCTTTCCTACAAGTAGCCCAGTAGGTGTGGGGGCATTTGTGGAGCAAAAAATAATTCTAAAAATCATGGAGCTGACACGTGGATTATTTCCTGAGAAAGACAAGACTGCCCTTATTAAATGAGCAGGAAGCAGTCTCATTCACCACCTGCAGCTGAGGTAGAGCTGACAGAGATCAACGACTGCTCAAGGCACCCCTAACCGTAGGAAAAGTCAAAGGTATTTATGTTAGAATAATCTCTTATTCTTATCATAAATACATTCATAATCAGAGAAAACATCTTGCAAGTAAGTAATTATAATTCCATTTATTTATATGCATTATGTACACCTAAAATGAAATTAAAGTGTCCAATTTTCATCCCTCTCTCTCCTCTCTTCTTTTCCTCATTTATCTATATGCCTTATATGCCTTATGTACACTTTAATTTTGATTTTAGGATGTACACTTTGGTTTTGATCTAAGGCTTTCTTTATTTTTATTTTTATTTATATATAAACTTTCTATCATTTGGTCACAAATCTTGGAGATCTAGTAGTGGGAACTCAAATTTGCTTGAATTTGTGGTTGAAATATGTGTTTGGTATCGGAAGTAAAAGATTAATATACACATATATATATATATATGTATAGAACCGAAATCGACGTAAACCGAACCGTACAGTTTTAATAATAAATTTAAGTGAAATCGCACCGAACCGTACCATTAATATTTTCAAGTTCAAGATTGGATTCAAGAGTAGAACTGAGCCCTAATGACTATATTAGGACATGCAGCACTATACTAACGATACTACAGGCTAAAGGAAATGGCTATGTAGAATGACGCATGTGATTTTATATTTTGGGCGTAACAAAATAAAGGTCTCTAATGACTAATCTATTAATCGTGATCAGATTATCAGAAAACTGAAACGAAAGAACGGCAGAAAAAGAAAGAGAGAAATGTCTGGTAAAGGAAGGGGTTGGTCTGATTCAGCACCACTACTTGCCCACCAACAATCCCAATCACAGAAGCAGCACCAGCAACAACAGCATAATCTCCGTCAGTTTCAGCGTCGCTCCTCCTCAAATTCTCACTCCTCAGTCTCTCTCGAGATGACCTCCTCCGCCGTCCCAACCGCCACCGCCCGCTCCGTCTTCCTCGGGATAGATGTTGGCACCGGGAGCGCCCGCGCAGGTCCCCTCCCTCTCTCTCTGTGTTTTATATAACGGAGAAACTAATAAAATCGTCGATGTATAGGATTGAATATTCGCATGCTTGTTTTATTGGTTAGTTTAAGGTGAATCATATCAGATGATCAGAAATTATTGACAATTAATTAGATTTTTATCAATTTACCGCGAATTTTCTGCTCGTGTGTGGTACATGTTACGTTGTAAAAAATCAGTGTATTGCAATTGTTGTTTAGTTGTGCAATCCTGCATTGTAATTGGTGCTGGATGCAGGTCTGTTCGACGAGGACGGGAAACTTCTAGGTTCTTCGAGCAGTTCGATTCAGATTTGGAAAGATGGTGATTCTGTTGAGGTAATAATAATTAAGAAGTGAATTTCATCAGTACTTGTAGTAGCTAACGAATGCGGTGTTAAGTAGACTTACGGTGGTGAGTTGCACAACTGGTAGTTGCTGCAGTATGTAGAGGACGAATGTGGCATTTGAATGATTCCTTGTAACTTTTACATTTTTTTTTTTTTGTGCAAAATTAGCAATCGTCCACAGATATTTGGCATGCAATAAGTGCGGCTGTGAAAGCAGCGTGCTCCCTTGCAAAAGTTTCCAAGGAAGAAGTGAAGGGTATGGGATTTGCGGCTACTTGTTCACTTGGTGCGTAACTTTCTGTTTGTGTTTTACCACACTGTTCTAATGAAGAAAATTGGTTATGTAATATTCTTAGTATATATTATGCACAACAGAAAGTATGAAAACTGCTTGCTAGCATTAATCAGTAGCAGATGGTTTCTCTTTGCAGTTGCAGTGGATGCTGACGGCTCTCCTGTTACGGTTTCTTGGAGTGGTGATTCAAGAAGAAACATAATAGTATGGATGGACCATAGAGCTGTTGAACAAGCTGAAAGGATTAATTCACGTAACTCAACTGTATTGCAGTACTGTGGTGGAGCTCTTTCCCCTGAGATGCAGCCTCCAAAGGTACGTACACATCATAGCATGGTCCATCCATACTAAGTTATGACATTCCTGCATGAATTATGAATTATTTATTTAGAAGTTTAAACATATTCCATGTTCATTGCGTCTATCTTACATCTAGGCATCTCAATGATCTACACATGTATCAAAAGGTTGTATAGGAGGGATGTAGATGTACATCACAGACTAGTTACTAATATGGCGAGCGTGCTAGTATATTTTCTTTCCTTATATATATGTATAAAATTATCCATTGGTTCCTTTTTTTTGCTATATATTTCTTTTTAAAAGATAAAGACCATCTTTATGCAGCTTCTATGGGTGAAAGAAAATCTTCCCGAGTCTTGGTCAATGGTCTTCAGGTGGATGGACCTGAGTGATTGGTTATCATACAGGTACTTGAATCCATTCGATATGTGATCCTTTTGTCCTAGTCAAGTTCGACTTGAATTTGTTGAACAAACTGGTGTATTTGCATATTGTTAGGGCCACAGGAGATGATACTCGGAGTCTCTGTACGACAGTGTGCAAGTGGACATATCTTGGTCATGCACATATGCAGCTAAACAATGAGAAAGATTCTCGAGATATGGAAGCTTGTGGGTGGGATGATGATTTCTTGGAGGAGATTGGATTGGGTGATCTTGTAGATGGTCATCATGCTAAGATAGGTAAAGACTTGTAGATACAAGTTCTCTATATGTCTTCTTTATGGGGGAAATGTAAAATCCTGTAGTTTTCTAACGAACGGTGCTTTGACATGCTGATGATTGAGAATTTAACAAGATCTTAAAAATCTAGTGATTTCTTCATTTATTATTAGTAGATATATTAATGCTTGGTAGATTTCTTAAGATGAAGAAGATCACACCATTTATGTTCAATTAGATAAGATTCACCTGCATTGTTCGAATATGGTGAGAAATTTAGTATCGAGTATACATCGACTTATTCCTTTTCAGATGCCCCTTAACTTCTAAGAGGTTTCTTGTGATGCATTTCCCCCCTTAAATGATTTCTGGATATGGTATAAGTTTTAGTGTTGACTGACTGATAGTTTGGTAGTAACTTTTCAACTTTGTTTTCGGAGAGAGGTACATGATGGTCTTATTAGAATTCGTATATGTGGTGACAAATATTTCTCAGTCATTTTATCTTGCCAAGATCTTTATCCCAGTATGACTATCTTTATATTGGAACAGTGGAATTATGCATTGCAGATGCATATCCCTGCTTTTGTCTTATTTAAAATGATTGCTCTACCGCAAATGGACTGTCATGTTATCAGATACTTGCATTTGAATATTCATTGTAAAGAAACAGAAAACTTCCTCCAAGTTTTCAATTGTATTAACTGAATGATAACTTTACACACTGTGTAGATATATATAGCCTTAGGCTATTTACATAGATACCCCTAACTACTTTTATAGCTGTCCTAACTAATTACAACAAATACCACAACTAATTACATTCAGTTATTTAACAGTAACAGAATTGGATGACTTGTCATTCTCCCTAATACACCCCCTCAAGCTAGAAGGGGAATCAGAAATGAGTCCAACTGGAAGCTTGGAACACAGATAGGTGAATCTGGTTTTAGACAGGGACTTGGTATGAAGATCAGCTAATTGGTCTTCACTGCAAATAAATTGTACTTGAAGGAGTTTTGCCAGAACCAATTCTCTAATATAGTGGTAATCAATCTCAAAATGCTTTGTTCTAGCATGAAAAACAGGATTAGATGCTAATGATATTGCTGAAATGTTGTCACACCAAAGAGTAGGCAATGTAGATAGAGGATAGTGTAGATCTTTGAGAATCTTGCAAACCCAAGTGATTTCAGCAGCTGTGTGAGCTAAGGAGCGATATTCAGCCTCTGTAGATGACCTTGCAACAATACTTTGTTTCTTGGCACTCCAGCTGATAAGATTAGAACCCAGGAAGACACAATAGCCAGTGGTTGATCACCTGTCAAATGTGTAGCCAGCCCAATCAGCATCAAAGTATGCTGAAAGGTGGACATGACCTTTAGTGTACCACAAACCATGTGAAAGAGAACCTTTGAGAAGTTTGAGAACCCTTTTTGCTGCCTGAAGATGTTGCTCTGGGGAAGCATGCATGAATTGGCAGATTTGGTTCATAGCAAAGGCAAGATCCGGTCTAGTCCAAGTTAGATTATAAACCACCAACAATGGAACGATATTCAGTAGGATTGGACAAGAGAGGCCCACTATGATCTAGTTTCTTAGATCCAAGAGGAGTGCAACAAGGTTTTGCACCCTCCATGTTTGTTTTTATGAGAAGATCCAATAAGTACTTTGTTTGGTGGAGAAATATGCCCTGTGAAGATCTGTGTACCTCTAAACCCAAGAAATAGTGTAAAGGACCAAGGTCTTTCACTAGAAATTAGGCACCAAGTTGCTTAATAAAGTGTTGGCAAAGTTGAGGATGGGGTCCAGTGACAAGAATATCATCAACATAGACAAGAACAATTACCAATTGAGGACCATTGAGAACAAATAAAGAAGCATCTGAAGAGGATTGTGTAAACCCAAGAGAGTAAAGAGCTTGAAACAGTTTATCAAACCAAGCTCGAAGAGCTTGTTTAAGGTTGTACAAAGATTTCCTCAACTTACAAACAGAGGTAGGATGTAAGGGATCAACAAAACCAGGGGGTTGTTGCATGTAGACATCCTCCTTTAAGTCTCCCTGAAGGAAGGCATTACTAATGTCCAGCTGATTTAGAAACCAATTATATTGCACAGCCAGGGTAAGAAGAATCCGAATTGTAACCGGTTTGGCACCTGGACTAAAAGTTTCTTGAAAATCAATACCTTCTTGTTGATGAAAGCCCTTGGCTACAAGTTGGGCTTTGTATCTGTCAACAGTACCATCTGGCTTTTTCTTAATTCGGAATACCCACTTGCAGCCTACTATGTTTTGGGAATGGTGAGAATGAACAAGGGACCAAGTACCAGTGGTCAGCAAGGCATTGTATTCATCTTGCATAGCTTTCCTCCAATGAGCATTCTTAGAAGCTTGCAAGTATGTGTTAGGAACATAGTCAAGATCAACTGGAAGTGGGTGCTTAGTTGCTGCATAGGCTCTAGATTTGAATATCCTAGCCTTTGATCTTGTAATCATAGGATGTGAATTAACAGTAACATGAGGATGACTTGGGTGATTTGGTGACAAAGATGAATGTTTTGAAGTGGGAACAGAATTGGAAGAATCACCTACTGAGATGAGTTCAGTAAAGGATGAATTCTGAGGAATAGGAACAGGCACAAAAGCACATGGTGGTGATGCAGAAGGATGACTTGAGGCAGGAGGAATGTGTGTGTTAAATTGAAGATCCAGAGAGGATGAAAGTTGTGGTGAGGAAGATGGATGACTTCTATCAGGATTTTCGAGCTTCAGCAACTGAAAAGGATAAGTACTTTATCAAATACAACATGACGGCAGATGTAGATTCGATTGGTGACAGGGTCAAGGCACCTGTAGCCTTTGTGTTGAAGACTATATCCCAAAAAAATACAACTTTTGCTCTTGGGATCCAATTTGCTATGAATGTAGGGTTTGAGCCAAGGAAAGCATTGGCAACCAAACACTTTAAGTTTAGAGTAGTCTGGATGGTGGTGAAATAGCAATTCCCAAGGTGACTGTGAAATACCAGAGATGGGAAGGCGATTAATAAGGTAGATGGCAGTGGAGAATGCTTCTACCCAGAAAATATGAGGGAAATGAGAGGCAACAAGTAGAGTTCTAGCTGTCTCAACAAGGTGCCTGTGCTTTCTTTCTGCACAACAGTTTTGCTCAGGAGTGTGGGGACAATTGAAATGATGAAGAATGCCATGTTTGCTAAGATATGATGCAAAATAATGACTTGTAAATTCATCCCTTGAATCTGAACGCAGATCTTTTATTTTGTTGCCAAGTAAATTTTCTACATATGATTTGAAGACAACAAATGTAGAGAATACATCGGACTTCGATTTCAAAGGAAAGAACCAACTATATTTGCTATAGTCATCAACAATAAGCAAATAATACTGAAAACCACTATTGGATTTGACTGAGGCAGGTCCCCACAGATCACAGTGCAGTAGCTGAAGGCTTTTAGTTGTTGATGAAGTAGCTGCTTTAAATGGAAGCTTATGATTCTTAGCCAGTGCACAATTTGAGCAGAAAAAGTCCACAGTAGACTTGCCTTGTAAGGCAAGATTATTAGTTGAAATTACCCTTTTGAAAATGGAGGAGGAAGGATGACCCAAGCGCTTGTGCCAAACTTTAACAGGAGCTTTAATACTGAGTAAGAGAGGTTGCGCCGGAATCAATTAACCAAGGCTGAGACGGTTTAGCAGAATGATGGGCACACATGGCAGCGAGTTTAGCTGGAGGAATACGACCACAAATATTCGGATTCATACGATCAAAACAGTCAATTGCCTCATGACTGGTAGAACCACAGATTTGACAAGGAACTTTGAAGTGAGAAGAGCCTTGATTGCTGCGAGAGCCTTGATAGCCTCGATTGGCACAGTTGTTGGTGAAGGTACCACGATTTCCTTGATTACCTCGATTGGAAAAGAACTGTCCCTTAGTATTCCTGCCACGATTGGAGTTGAACCTAGATGCAGAGTGAAGAGGTTGATGTTGAACAGCATATGCAGATGGAGTAAGAAGTAGGGGAGGCTGAGATTGCACCGAGAAGGCCTGGAATGGTTCAGTGACAGGTAATGAACTGACAGTTTTGCGTCTTGCCATAGACAATTCCTTTGTAAGAAGGTGGCCATGAAGTTCATCAAGAGAGGTAGAGGACAATCGAAGCTTGATAGAATCTATGAAGGACTCAAATTCATCAGGCAAGCCATGTAGTGTGGCTGCAATAAGATCTCGATTAGACACAGAAGCACCAGCGGCTTGCAAGGAATCTGAAATTTCCTTGAGATCTTGAAGATATTCAGAGATGGAACGAGATCCTTTATGAACAGATTGAAGGTGCGATCGCAGTTGATGGATATGAGCCTCTGAAATTTCACCAAAACGCTGTTCAAGTTTCACCCAAAGTTCTCGAGAGGATGAAACCCCAACCGTGAAAGGGATGATTTCCTCAGAAAGTGTGGAATTCAACTAGATCAAAAGATTTTGATCTTTTTCATACCATTCCTCAAAAGCAGGATTGATGCGACGATTAGGGAGAAATGGCGATGGACAGACTTCGGTACCATCAATGATGCCAAGAAGCTTATATCGTCGGAAAATCGGGCCAAACAGTGCGCCATGGTAGATAATTGGATCTTTTCAGCTTGATCGGCACCATGCTACCGATGTTGTGAATTGTAAGAGAAGTGTAGGAATTCAGAGGACTTGGATTGCAAGAGGAATTAGGGTTTGGGCTTGAGGGGGAGATGACCGGAGAAGATGATCCAGTCGACGGAGCCATCATTACTGACAGAAATCAAGGTCGTAGAAGAAGAATAGAAGAATCAGAGAAGATGAAGAACACGAATCGATCACGAATCGATCGATGCAGCAAGCGGCATGAAGGATCAAAGCTGTGAAGCAGAATGGCGAGATACCATAAAGAAACAGAAAACTTCCTCTGTAAGTTTTCAATTGTATTAACTGAATGATAACTTTACACACTGTGTAGATATATATAGCCTTTGGCTATTTACATAGATACCCCTAACTACTTTTATAGCTGTCCTAACTAATCACAACAGATACCACAACTAATTACATTCAGTTATTTAACAGTAACAGAATTGGATGACTTGTCATTCTCCCTAATACATTGTTTTGTCAATGTTAATGAATCTTTAGAGAAGTGCTAAGGAATAGGATTCTTTGTTGAAGAGAAAAGGTTGTGCTATAATTTAATGATGAAACAATCCAAAAGTCTTGTCTTGTATCCTTCTCCCATTTGGTTCTGGGGTTTCTAAATGACTATTAGTTATTGATTCCTGATCTTCTGTATATACACTTTTACTTCAACTCTGCGTTAATCAACTATGTCTTTATCTGAAAATAGTTCACAGGTCAACTTGAGTGTATTCGCAACTATTATTTATGTCTTGGTTATTGCGCCAAGTCTTTCAAATGCTTTGTGCTACCATTGGGTACTCTTGGCCTTGGTTGATAACTTGAGATTGAAACAGGACGAAGTGTAGCCTTCCCTGGCCATCCTCTGGGTTCTGGTCTCACACCAACTGCTGCGAAGGCAAGATATTTTGTCCTGAAGATTTCACTTTGATTTCAAGTGGCGCTCCCTTGAGGTCCATTAACTATGCATGCATACACATTTTAGTTGCTGCTAGAGTATGCGCACATCCTTTTTGGGTGGCTTTGGAAGTTTGGAGGGTGATTTCACATGATTTTTTTTTTTTTTTTTGACTCGTGCTGTGGTTAGTCTTTTATTATTCAAAGTAATTTGAATTTCCAGGAATTAGATCTTGTAGCAGGAATCCCTGTTGGAACTTCCCTAATTGATGCTCATGCCGGTGGTGTGGGGGTAATGGAAAGTGTGCCTGTGACATATTCTGAGCCTAAAGGTTGCTAAGTCCTATCCATTTTCGCTTTTAGTTATTCTAATTAATTTTTTAGCTAAAGTGATGTATTCTTCTAAACAACTGTTATATGTTCAGAGTCTGATGGTGAAGCTCTCTGCCATCGTATGGTGTTAGTCTGTGGAACTTCTACATGCCATATGGTTGTATCTCGGGACAAACTTTTCATTCCAGGGGTCTGGGGCCCATACTGGTCAGGTATGGGAACAAGCTTTCCAGCTGTAGTATCGTTATCATTATCAACATGTTGGGTTTTATGGCTCAAAATTAGGATGATGCAAAAAATTAGGTTTGTGTTACCTATTTGGTTTTGGTGTCCTATTTGGGTTTGGATTTTGACTTCTTAGTTGGTTTCCTTGGTGGAGAGATTTTGTTAATTACCTGTTTGATTAGGATTTGGATTTGCTTCCTATTAGGATTCTTATTGTAACCTAAGTCCTATGCACTATAAATAGGACCTTAGGGTTAGTGTATTTTGTGTGGCTCTTTTGTGTGGCAATTTGGTGAGAGTCAATTTGGGAGAATTTTCTCCATTAGTTTTGGGTTCTCTACTCGTTTGGTTTAGGGTTTGTAATTTGTGGGATTTGGGTTGTGAGAGTTTAAACACTCTTTTGTAATCTCCGTTTGTTTAGTGAAATTCCTCCTCGTGCTTCGCTCGTGGATGTAGGCTTTACACCAAACCACATAAATCTCTTTTGTTAGTTTGAGATTGTTTGTTTTAGTTTTCACCTACGACGTTGATATTGGTACTTTGTTAGAATTCACTTCCGTTTGCGCATAAAAGTACAAGTGGTATCAGAGCCCAGGTTTCGGCTTGGGCTTTGCTTGGCAATCACCATGAAGCCTTTTGTGTCATCAGTGAAGGTTGATATTGAAAAGTTCGACGGCAATGACTTTGGTATTTGGCAATTGAAGATGCGTGCTTTGTTAGTTCAACAAGGGCTTTTAAAAACGCTAAAGGGTGTGAAGGCTTTGCTGAATTCGTGGACTGATGAAGAAAAAGAAGACGCTATGGAGCGGGCACTTGGAGCAATCTTGCTGACTTTATCGAATGAAGTCTTGCGTGAAGTTGGTAACATCAAATCTGCACCGGAGTTGTGGCTAAAATTGGAGAGCTTGTATATGACCAAATCCCTTGCTAAACGGTTGTATTTGAAGAAAAGTTTGCATACTCTTCGTATGGATGAAGGTACGTCAATTCATAAGCATGTTGATTATGCGATAACTTTGTTGTGTTCTTTATCTCCTTCGTATGAACACTTTGTTGATACCATGCTATTTGGTAGAGAAAGTCTTAGTTTGGAAGATGTTAAAGTCGCTTTGAATTCTAAAGAGCTAAAGAATAAAGTATCTGACACACAAGATGGAGCTTTGATAGTTCAAGGAAGGAATAAGGAAAGGAGCAAACTTGGAAAGAACACGTGTAGCTATTGTTATAAGGAAGGTCATTGGAAAGTAGATTGCCCTAAACTCAAGGGCAAAAAGAAGCCGTTTGATAAGTCTTTTGCTAGTGTTGATGCAAACATTGCAGAAGATCGTTGTTCTGAACTCCTCTAAAGGTTATGTGAGGAGGTGGAGCTTGGTACTCAAGTTCTTTGGGTGAAGTGCAATTTGCACTTTTTGTTCGTATGTTCAAGCTTTTGCTTGGATTTAGTTTCGTATTTGTTAGTTTCTATAATGGAATTTGTTGGAGAAGGCGTTGGAGGAAATTTCAAGTTTGAAGACTTTTGGATTTTTTGAGTCTGGGTGGAGATCAGTTTCGAAAGAATTTGGTGCACGTTTGCGGTTATATTTTGGTATCCCAAATTTGAAGTTTGAATTTGATTTGGAAGTTTGTTAATTTCTCGCCGAGGTGGAGATTGTTGGGTTTTACGGCTCAAAATTAGGATGATGCAAAAAATTAGGTTTGTGTTACCTATTTGGTTTTGGTGTCCTATTTGGGTTTGGATTTTGACTTCTTAGTTGGTTTCTTGGTGGAGAGATTTTGTTAATTAACTATTTGATTAGGATTTGGATTTACTTCCTATTAGGATTCTTATTGTAACCTATGTCCTATGCACTATAAATAGGACCTTAGGGTTAATGTATTTTGTGTGGCTCTTTTGTGTGGCAATTTGGTGAGAGTCAATTTGTGAGTTTGTGAGTTAGAGAGCAATTTGGGAGAATCTTCTCCATTAGTTTTGGGTTCTCTACTCGTTTGGTTTAGGGTTTGTAATTTGTGGGATTTGGGTTGTGAGAGTTTAAACACTCTTGTGTAATCTCTGTTTGTTTAGTGAAATTCTTCGTCGTGCTTCACTCGTGGATGTAGGCTTTACGCCGAACCACATAAATCTCTTTTGTTAGTTTCAAATTGTTTGTTTTAGTTTTCACCTACGACGTTGATATTGGTACTTTGTTAGAATTCGCTTCCGTTTGCGCATAAAAGTACAACACAACATACTTTACCTACTCTTTTTCCTCTTTAAATTTTCAGCTATGGTGCCCGAATATTGGCTCACAGAAGGTGGACAGAGTGCTACAGGTGCATTATTGGATCACATAATTGAAAGCCATCTTGCGGCTCCTTACCTTGCAAATCGTGCTGCTTCTCAGCGTGAGTCATTGATCAACTTATTTTATGCTAATTGCTGTACTAGGATAGATGGCTTAAATCTTGAATGCCATTCTTGGGCAACTTAATTTGATCTCTGCATCTCTCTCTAGGCATTTCTTTGTTTGAACTACTGAAGAAGTTACTGAACACAATGATGCATGATCTGAAGCGTCCATTCGTTGCTTCATTGACTGAAGATATGCATGTTCTTCCAGATTTTCATGGGAACAGGTTTATCCTTATACATTGAGCTTAATTTCACTTGTCATAGTGCACCCCCCCACCCCCCCAAATCTCTTCCATTAAGCTACTGAATTTGTGATGGCGTAGGTCGCCCAATGCAGACCCAAAGGCAAAAGGTATGGTATGTGGCCTAACACTTGATACAAGTCAGAATCAGTTGGCTCTTCAGTATCTTGCCACAGTACAAGGTATTGCATATGGCACACGTCACATTGTAGAGCACTGCAACGCCAATGGTCACAAAGTAAGAATGCATACTTCTCAGTTCTCTTATTCTGTATGCATCAATTGTAAACAGACAATTTCAAAGAATGACCAACCTTATGAAACTTATAATATTCTGTAGTTTCTTTCAATTGTTTTCCCTTATTCAGAAGTACTAATTTAACTCCAAATATGTCTTGAAGTATTTAAAGTAATTAAACCACATGCATCCGATTTCTAAAACCATATAATTTTGATTTTGAACTTTTTATACATGGCATGCAATATTTGTAGATCATAGTATTAAAGACAAAGTGCTTATGGTATTTGTAGGTCATAGTACATGATTCTTTGGAGGAAGTTGTATCTGTTTAGGAAATGTTTTCTTCTATGTGTTTTAACCTTTCCTCCTTAGGTTATTTGAATTGGTAAGAATACAACTAAGAGAGAATATATAACATGGTTCCATGGTTAACTCCTGCTTGCAACAAAGGTTTGTGATTCTATTTAGGAATCAGACTCAACATGGCTACTGGACCCTCATTTCCTCCACTTTTGAGGAGAACTATCATTGTTACACTTTGGTCTCTAGAGTAATCCGAACCTAAAAATGTAACCTTTTTTGAGTATCTGTTTCATTCTTTGCAGATTGACACAATACTAGCATGTGGAGGCCTTGCTAAGAATGCACTATTCATTCAAGAACATGCAGATATAATAGGTGTCTCTCTCTCTCTCTCTCTCTCTCTCTCTCTCTTTCTCATAAACATTAAATGCCCCCAGCTCCTTCGTGTTTTCGTCTGTCTAATGTTCATTTATCTGTCTTCTGCTGTCCTTCAAAATGAACTATTATTGTCATTTTAGATTTGTCTGATTGTTCTTCTCTGTTATTGAAGTTTATTGCAGAACCTATGTTTGTTTTGTTGCATCGGTTGTTTTGGTTCTCAAATTAGTAATGTAATTGTTCAATGACTGAACTGTTTCTGTATGCTGAAGATTCTTCCTAAAATGTTGGATCTACTGTGGGACTGGAATGGCGAAAGAAAACTTCGGGATAATTAATGATGCTTTAAGAGTACATGAGTCAAAGTCTTTGTTTATGCATTTACATAACCCTTGCCCCTTGGACCCCTTGTCTGTGATTTATTCAGGTTGCCCTATAATTCTTCCACGAGAAAGTGAACCTGTGCTCTTGGGTGCTGCCATTCTTGGTGCTGTTGCTGCAAGGAGATATTCTAGTCTGCATGAGGCCATGAAGGCTCTGAATGCAGCGGGCCAGGTAATAATGGTGGATTTTTTTAGATTTCATTTTTCAAAACAAATATTTTATTCCTTTCTGATGGAGAATATTTAGGTCTGAACTCTGAAGTGAAACGTCGCAGCAGTTTTCTTTTCTCTCTTGGCAGTTTAGGAGGGTAGTAATTTTTTGTACCTTTCTGAGGGAGAATATTTAGGTCTGAAGTGAAACCTCCCAGCAGTTTTCAGGCAGAGCCGGCATTTAATTGTTTTGTAACCTACTTTAGGACATAGGGTTGTATTCGAATGTTTTCTTCTTTCTCCTCAAATTTCCAAGCCTATAATAGAGGTAAAAAAATCGCGAGATGAGTGCATTATTAGGAATATTTACGAGGGTAAACACAAATAGTATCCTCGTTTATACTTTTTGTGTCGATACTGTACTTGCGTCCACAATGACATTTCATGATTTAGCATTTCAGGTTTATATTGCAAAATAATTAACTAAAATAGTATGATTTTGAGGTCAAAGATGTATACGTGTGACTGTTGAGTCAGGGGTAGGGTTCTACAATGCAAGGTGGACTGCTATTGGAAATTCCAACCGCATGGTGTTTGCCATATTACGGTTTATTTATATATATCTTTTTTAGGGCGCAAAAATGTGAAAACGAAATTTGTTTACAAGTGTGTAATTGTGGTGAACTGTATAATATACTTTTACACGCAGACTGGTTTCCCATATTTTGTTTAAAAGTTTCAGATACCATCTTCCTCGTTTGGCAGGTCATCCATCCATCCAAAGATCCTAGGGTGAAGAAGTACCATGATGCCAAGTACCGCATTTTTCACGAGCTTTATGAGCAGCAGCTATCTCATCGTTCTCTGATGGCTCAAGCCTTGGCTTAATTGATTCATTCGTGATGCATGGCGCTTGTTTGGAAGAGAAAAATGCACGGCCTTTGTGATGTTTCGAGGTTTAACCCAAGATTTTTTGTTCTCCTTTCTTAGTCATGTAAAAGCCTTGACTTTGGCAACTCGTAAGGAATTCTTCAAAAGGCCAAACTATACAGCTAAAGCAGTGCCAAAGAAATTAAAATTCAGCACAGCAAAATATGTATAGGCACTGGCTAAGCGCGTTTCCGTAAGTGCTTTTTGCCGAATTACTTTTGTTGGCATTATCAATTGTTGGCAGCAGGAGATATTTCTACCGACATCATCAAAGGTTGCAAACGAAATTATGAATGTCAACAACCATATATTTTGAGTGTCAAATTTCAGTAATGCTGACTGTAATTTACTCGGATGTTCACTTTCGTCCGTGGACTCCTTTTTTCTTGCATATTTAGCGGATTTTGAAAAGCCAATTTGATTTCTTTGTTTTTTCTTGTAACGAGTTCCTCTTCATTTTGGGCCGGACTGAATAAATTAAACGGAGATAATCATTTCTCCTCAAAACAACAGCGTATTTGGATTCTTGCCCCCTGAACTCAATCCCTCGAGGATACTTGCACTTCAAGACAACCAGCTGGAAGGAAGAGTCGGTTATTCAATAGCAACTCGATAACAACTGCATTGAAGGTTTCATTCCAGAGGAGCTATGTGATATCACTGGCAAACAATATACAGTTGGTGGATTGATGCCAAGTTGCATGGGAAACATCAGACACCTTCAAAGAGTTTTCCTAAATTCCAACAAATTGAACTCACCAATACCAGTCAATTTGTTTTGGGACCGAATTTCTGGAGACATTCCGAGCATCATAGGATCTTTTCAGAACATAAACTCTCTAAATTTGTCAAACAACTTGTTCATAGGACCTATTTCCACAAACATTTGGTAATTGAACTCATCAATGCAAGTTTTCAAAGTTTAGAAGAATTGTAATTGGCTACAGGGCATAGAATGATATCGTATCATGAACTCCGTTGTGAAAGCAGCTTTCTGGGAGTAGCAAGTTTTGGCTCTGTGTACAAGGGGAATCTTTCCGATGGGACAACCGTTGCTGTCAAAGTTCAAAGTATGCAAATACAAGGTGCCTCGAAAAGTTTCATTGCAGAATGAAAAGAATGGCGGGCAATCCGACATTGAAATCTTTTCAAGTTGATAACTACCTGCTCGGGTCTGGAGGTATGAGTTTTGGTGCTGCAATACATGTCTAATGGTAGTCTCGAGGAGTGGTTCTACTCTCACAGTTATTGTCTAAATCTTTTTCAAAGAGTTAGCGTGTTGGTCGATATTGCATCAGCTTTGGGATATCTCCGTCAAGGTCAATCAGAGCCTGTAGTGCACTGTGATTTGGAGCCTATCAATATCTTTCTTGACGAAGACATAGTTGCACATGTGCGAGACTTCGGTCTTGCTACAATTTTAGCAGGAAATAAGGATGCAACACAAACCAGAACTCTTGGTACGGTTGGTTATGTTGCACCTGTAATACATATTCTGAAAACACAACAACAAGACGTTAGGATCACAAATAAATCAAATCAATATAAAGTAGATACGAAGTTATGAACTAATTATATTGAACTTATCTGTAGAATTTGGAAGACAAGGTTATGAAGATGAAGCCATAGGTTGTCTTCTCCTTCCAATATTCCAAAATATCCCTCCACTATATGACTAGGTTTTAGTATTATGAGGAATTCAATAATGGAAGCAGAGACTTAACCTAGTATTTATATACCATTGGAGTTCCTTATTAGCTGGCCTATTAACAGCTAAGAAGGTCAACCCTATCACCTTGATTGAGTCCTATCATGATGGAATATCTTTGTATTTGAACCTCTAGATGATTCTCCTAGATTAGCTGCAGTGATTTAAGACTCCACAATTCTTACCTAACTAGGACTCTTAATTTACTCGAATTGCACATCACAGAATAATCAAATGATTTGTTCCTCAAGTAAACCAATTGTCACACACTGCCATTCACAGAACTTTACATTCTCCCACTTGAATGTCAATGTGATGTCCTGATAAGAACTCGTGGTGATCACTGAGTCTTCATGAATTTGCAATCAATCTTTCCTAGCAACTTGTCACTTTTGAATCAAGTGCAGAACCACAGAAAACAAGGCACATATTGGACAGTTCCTTGCACTCCATGATTACATGCACACTTAACTAAAAGCAGTATGTTACTAACAAAGTCATGATATCAAGAGCTAATAGTCAAAACATTAGCTCACAATAGTCGAACTGAAAATATGAAAATATATTTCAGTACAAAAGTAGTTCACAAAAAAACTCAACAACGTTGGTAACAACATCCAACTTTTCTATCAATTTAGAATATGATAAGAGAACAAGTAAAATACGACATACTATTTACAAAATCAGGACCTCTTATTAAAACTTATGAACAAAACTTAAACAAAATTTACTCTTAAAATATCAGCCACTAACACTTCAAGTTTTTAACACAAAAGGTAATCTCTTATTCCCACTGATTAGCAGAGATAAAATATATAAACAAATTATTACTCCCACTAGCAAAACATTAGTCATGGGATCTAGAACATAAAAATTTGTGAGCTCAACATCTTTATTCTAGATATCTGTAGAGAAGTGATTCTTGTGACTGAAAAACTATACAAAATTACTTGGTCAGTTTTGTTCATCTAACAATTGACAGAAATAGAAAACTTTAACTGAATGTTTTCTTATTGCGGCAAAAGCATATAATTCCATAATCATCTTTGGACAGAAACTAATTATATTAGGTTTGCATAGCTAAAACATAAAATACAAGGGCAAACGTATATAGCTTCAACACTCTTGAGCAGATGAAGTATATGAAATCTTATCAATTTCATGTTTCACTATACATTGATTTATAGTTGTACTGAATAAGAAAACATTTTTTAGCAAATTAATTATCCATCAATACCATTTAAATCACAAGTTCAATTTCTTGAACAACAAGCAAGAATTAATAAGTAAATCACTTTTGAGCAGAATGTATTCATGAATATGAATATGGTCGTATTGTATTTATCAGTTCAATATTGATAAATAATGATTGTGATTCAAACTAAAATTTCCTGCAAGGTTAGTTGCATATAACAAATAAAATACAAACAAATATGATGATTTACATCTTATCTTCCCACAACATGACATTAAACGGATGCAAAATTAATGAACGTGAAGCCCATAATATATGCAAAATTAATGAGTGTGAAGCCTATAATATATTATTTCTCCCACTTGGGCAACACTTGTAACATCCCACATCGTCCAGGGGAGTGATCCTTAAATGTATATTCTTATCCCTACCTAGCACGAGGCCTTTTGAGAGCTCACCTGCTTCGGGTTCCGTAGGAACTCCGAAGTTAAGCGAGTAGAGCGCGAGAGCACTCCCAGGATGGGTGACCCACTGGGAAGTTCTCGTGTGAGTTCCCAGAAACAAAACCGTGAGGGCGTGAGGAAGGCCCAAAGGGGACAATATCGTGCTACGGTTGAGTCAAACCTGGGAGGTGGCTGCCCCTGGGCCGTGATGTGACAATTGATATCAGAGCAAATCCTGGCCGGAAGTGTGCCGACGACAATGTCTAAAATATCGATGATATCGGAAATATCGGTAATTCAAAAACACGGAAATTTCGATGGAAATATCAGGATATTATCGATATCGATAAAAATTGAATAAAAACCACGGAAATTGTAAGAAAAACTTGGAAATTTTTATTGAAACTTTGCAGGATGTTTATTTAGTCAATTATCTATTAGTTTATCATAAAAAATTGGAAGGAAATGCATTGCATGATGGATTTAACTGATTTAAGTTGATTATATAGCGAGCTGGCAAACATTGTGAGTGTAGAAAATATATAAATATTTTAGCATATTTTCACAAAAATATAAGTGATATGGTGGTCAAGGTGTTGAAGGAGTAAAATGGGAAGGGTTCGAATCCCCTTGGTGTTTTTTTAAATATAGAAATTTAAAAAATACGGAAATTTCGATGGAAATATCGATGACATCGGAAATATCGGTAGTCCAAAAACACGGAAATTTCGATGGAAATATCGGGATATTATGGATATTTTAGACTATGGCCGACGAGGACGTCGGGCATAAGGGGGCTAGAACACTCCCATAATGGGTGACCCACTGGGAAGTTGCTCCTGAGTTCCCAGAAACAAAACCGTGAGGGAATGGTAAGCCCAAAGCGGACAATATCGTGCTACGGTGGTGGAGCGGGCCCGGAAAGTGATCCGCCCCGGGCTGGGATGTGACAACACTCCTCAAAATTTCAAGGTTCACAATAAAAGTTTTATAAATAAAATAAAATAAAATAATGATCACGATTTTTTTTAATTTTATTTTAGTATTCGAGAAGACATACATATGTGAATATTAAAAATAAAAAATTAGGTCACACATTAAAATGAAACCCTATAAGAGAATCCAAAATCAAAATTTTGTTTTAATTATAAAACGAAGTCGATTAAAATAAACACTTAATTTAGATATCTCAATAATATCATTTTTCAAACAATAACTTAATCAATTTAGAATCCAGAGAACATTAAGGCAAAAGATAAGCACATTTACCTGTTTCGTTCTTGATTCTGTAAAATACACCATGGATGTAATCAAGTTGTGGAGGGTCGAACCAACTGTAAATTGCATGATTGTTACACCTTTGGGCAGAAACAAATCATGTGAAGAAAATACATGCATTGCTAACCATAAAATACAAAAAATACATATAGTTTCAACAACTTTGGCCAGATGAAAATATGTTACAAGTACTTTATGATTTGCTATAATACTAATTTATAGTTGGTGAGTGAATTCCTGAAATTCCTTTAGGACAAAAGTATTCACCATATAAATCAGAATTCTGATTTTTCAAAAATAATAATTTAGCATAGTATTAAATAATTTGTTTTGTCAGATATTTAATGATTCTCAAAAGATTAAATCAGATACAACAGTATGTCGTTATTAACATTGAACGATATAGTTCTCGAAAGAGGAAACATGATTATTCAGTTATTAGATAGGGACCAAAATGATCAATTAGTAAACTGATATCACTTTCCAATTTTTGTCTTAAATGACAATGATCATCGTAATTAGAATTGATGACCAAACAAAACATTAGTTTGAGCAAAATAAACAAATATACTTTTTCAACCAAAATTTAATCAGTGTTGACTAATAAAAGTTATTAAAAGCTGTTAAACCTTCTGGCCGATTAAGGGTTCACCACCCTACTTATCCCTTAAAGTTTGGGAGACTGGATAATGCCAGAGAGTTTATATCGACGGTGTTTTGATAAAGTGTTGCATTTATTTTAGGTTTATAATTGAACATCGAATTTCCATGTTCACCCCAAATAGCCTCGACTGGCGATCATAAAGCGCAATTTAAATGATCACCCGAATTTTGGTAAACATACCAAGTTTTCGGTTTCTGCCTAGGGCTATGCAATCTTGTACGCAGTTTTGTTGGTCCGCTTTGAGGCCCATTGCCACCCAACCTATTTGATGTTACAGTTGGTTACTGGGTATGAATCTGACGTTTTTCGTATTTACGCATTTGGGTGTCCATTCCATGTGCCTTGGGCCGCCGCAACATACCAATATGGGTCCTCAAAGAAGGATGTGAATCTTTGTCGATTATGATTCTCCTTCACACTAGCTCTCTTTGAGCCCTTACAAGTGATCTCTTTACCATTCATTTACGGGTTGTCACTTTAACGAGACAGTCTTCCCGCCGTTAGGGGGAGATAAAAATGTCAATGTTCCTGGAGAACAGCGCGAATTTGCATGGATATTGCCCACGATGTCTCATCTCGATCCCCATACTGCACAAGTGTGATAAGCAAGTGCGATGAATTCTAGCTTTCATAATGTTGCTCCAGACGCATTCCTGTGATCTAGCTAAAGTGACGAGATCATATACCAGCTGCAAACATGCTTGCAGTGATAGACGTACATAACGGACGTCGAGTCAACATCCCTGGAAGGTGTGCCGCCCTTGTTGGACGGTTTGGAAACCCCTGTTGGACGGTCCAGTACATTGGCGAATAGCCAATCAATCTATCCTGGCCTGGAGCACTACAGATCACTCGGTTCGTAGGATTCACTTCCCTAGAAGAGGAAGATACGGCACAAAATGAATCTATACTTGATCGCTGTCTCAAATCATTTCCATCTCATGAGATTAATCCGGATTACTCCCGAGACTTGAAGTTCTTGGTCCAGTATACTGGTTTGGATGAGCTAAATGGAATTGAAATGAGATTACCATCGATGATGCTTTCACTTATATGGTAACTACCGACATAAATGAAAAGCGACGATATCAAACTGTGTTCCGTTGATTAAGTGACAACGTAGAACTGATTGGACAACCGAAATTACAATCTAGGACAAATTCCTTACCAAAGTGTGTTTTGGACCTGTCGTTCCTACACTGCCCAAGGTAACCCAGTTGTGTTACAAGTGGGAAAGGAAGCGTTATAAGATGAATGAAATAGTGCGATATGATACACGTCTTACGGTGCAAGGTTTCTCTCAAAATGTCCTGTGATTGATAGCAGCATTATGAAATGTGGTTTGTGTTTTCTCCATGGGGATATAGATACAGAGATTTACATTCTTGAAGAATTACATGGACCGGTTCAAATAGTTCCAAACCACAGAACACCCTGTTAACTTGTTTGAGGCGTTCACTTACAATCCGACGGACGTGGTATACCCGTCTAAGTGATTATTTGATTAGTAACAGATGAATTATGCCATTTCGTGTTAAACTATGAAGTCTTATTCCGAATTGCTAGAGTTACAGTTTATGTCGTTGACACGAATCTTACTAAGACTCCGGAAGAGCTTGAGAAAACTGCCTCGCACCTGAAGATGAATTTTGAGATGAAGGATCTTGGGAAACTCGTTTATGCCTTGACCTGAAGTTCAAGTGTTGTTCTAACAGTATTTTGGTCTACCAGTTAAACTACACCATGAAGGTGTCACCTTTGAGTATACCTTTGATCATCCGTACGTTATATGCAAATGAGACCCTTGAAGAGGTTATGGAATCCGAAAATCCATATCTGAGTTCAACTTTGTGCTTCGTTGTACTTAGCTTATTGTATTTAGACAGGACATCTCATTCGCTGTTGATCTATTGGTAAAGATGCAGCACCGCGCCTACACGCATCTACTGAATTGGTATTAAAGACGTACCCAGAAGGTACTACAAGGGCAAATCCCAATGCATCTCGAGCGGATCCAATCCCCTTGATCCTCGAAATGATGCTTGCCTTGTTTGTTATGCTGACGCAGGTTACTTATCAAACCCGCATAAGGAAAAATCCCTGAATGGTTATGTCTTTACCGTTAGGGATATCGCAATATCTTGGAGGTCCATGATATGACCTTAGTTGCGAAATCTTCGAATCATTCCAGGACTCACCTTACTTCACTACGCCACAAATGAGACATGGTTAGGAGTTCTTGTTGAGCATATTCGAAGTACTTGCTGTTTTCATCCATCGTTGAGTCTTAACGATGATCCATGAAGACTATGCCACATGTATCCACCCGGCCAAACCATGATACATCAACAAAGTCAATGCCAAGACATTTTCCGTCTACATCTACATCAGCAAAGCATCAGGATATTGAAGTCATGCAAGTCGATCCCGGACAACCTTGCCGACCTCTACACGACGTCATTGCCGAAGTCAACTTTCCAGAAGCTTGTTCGAAGAATTGGTATGCCTAACTATCATATGCAATGCTTGTAGTTCTCATTTTGAAGTTACGTCAAACTCAGGGGGAGTATCCAGAAGTATACTCACTTGATCTTAATGTACTATTTTTCCCTACAATTAGGAGCATTTTTTCCACTGGGTTTTTGTTACCTAACTAGGTTTTAACAAGGCATCCATCCTGGGCTGATCATACCCTTGTGAGCTCTACTACTTGCGTCCAAAAAACGTATAGTTTTGACTTAATGCAACTTCTCACTTTTCTCTTTAATCTATGGGTTTTTCTCTCATCTTGGGTTTTACCATAGCGCGGTTTTGTGAGTTTTACTTTTTATGCATTCTTCCGTTAATCTGAGACTTGCATTCGCTCATTGTGCCGACGACTTCATCAACTGTACTTACTTCATCACTGAAGACCTGATGCACCATTTACTTGAGTATTTACACACTCAAGGGGGAGTGTTGCAGTCCTATTAGATTAGGAATGTAATTCTGTAAATCCTAGTAGATCTAGGAATATCTCTTATATTCCTATTAAAAGTTGATTATCTTGATTACCTATTAAGAGTTGTAATAAAGGGTAAGGAATTAACCTTCCCTACTACTATAAATAAAGGCATAATAGGGTGGAACAGAACACACCCACAATTACACATTTCTCTCTTTCTCACTCTATGACGCATCTTTCCCTCTCTCTCTGACCTCCATAATTGTTCAGTAAATTATGTCTAGAATATTTTTGTTTATGATGTGAAAGGAAAAAATCCCACGTGATGGAAGGCAGGCTGAGAAGGAAGAAGGCATATCCCAAAATTCCTGAGGAGATAAATAAGATGCTAGCCGAGAACGCGAATAGCAGGTAGTGCCACGTGGCATACTACCTGGCAATCAGGCATCGAATCTTGGAATCACGCGACCCAAAGCCAAGCGAACCAAGCCACCACTCCACGCCTATGGCGGTCCTTCCTCTTCCCCTTCCCCTTCCCCTTCATCTCCTCCCCTTTCCTCCCCATCGCCATCGCCTTCTCCTCCGTCCTCCTCACCCAATTCGCACATAGAATTTCACTCTCACTTTCCCACGCCTCTGCAACTCTCTTTGCTCTTCTGCTCCATCGCCGCCGGCTCGCAACTCAAGGCATAGAGGGCTGAAGACGCGTCTGTCTGCAACCCAAACCCAAAAGGTTCCATTTTCCGATTGGATTTTGGCATCTGGATTTTGCCCGGTTTCCCCATTTTCCAGGTACCTATTTGATTATTCTTTGATTTGGTTATTTGGGTTGTGTTGAATTCGGATCAAAATTTGACAAAGTTTGCAACTTTTGAGGTTTGCGTTGTGTTATTTTGATTGGTTGTTGGCTGAAATTCGGTTCTTTTGATTTGGTTTTTGTGAAATTGTTTCAATCGTCGTCGGGATTGGTGTTCGGGGATATTATGGTTCTCTGTGGTTTTGATAGAGTTGTCATAAATGGAGGATCTTAGTGAAGTTGATGAACATGCTTGTGATTGTCGGCTCGAAGAAAATTATATGTTGTGATCAATACTATGTGTAACAAAGGAATTGCCTGCTTGAGCGACTCCGACTCCGAAAACCCAATTGATCATCAGGCTGTGTACTTGATGGATAGCCCTTCCGCTACCCCTCACTTTGGTTCTAATTCCACCGCTGCTTCGTCCCCCAATTCGAATGAGGAAAACCCGCGTGTTAAGTTTCTGTGTAGTTTTTCGGGGAGTATATTGCCCCGCCCACAAGATGGGAAGCTCCGTTATGTGGGAGGAGAGACGCGAATTGTGAGTGTTCCACGAGATATCAAGTTTGATGAGTTGATTAACAAGATGAGGGAGCTTTATGAAGGTGCAGCAGTGCTCAAGTATCAGCAACCCGATGAGGACCTTGATGCTCTTGTCTCAGTTGTGAACGATGATGATGTGACTAACATGATGGAAGAATATGATAAGTTGGGATCTGGCGATGGTTTCACTAGGCTCAGGATTTTTTTGTTTTCGCATCCCGACCAAGATAGCTCATCGCACTATGAGGGTGATGAAAGGGATAATGAGAGGAGGTATGTCGATGCTCTCAATAATTTAAATGATAGCTCCGAATTCAGGAAGCAATATCCCGAGTCCCCTCTTATTAATCCGGTTGATGATCTCCATATAGCGGAACAATTTTTTAGTCCAATGAGTCTTGAGGGTGGCCTTCACAGTCAGAGAAATTGTGATATATCCATGGCTCAATACAACTTGCATCAGCTCAAGATACCTCAGGCAGGATCGGGGCAACATCATCAACCAATTAGTCAGAGGTATAACGAAATGGAAGCTCCTTGGAGTCCTGCATACTATTCTCCCAGGCACCATGCGCACCTTGATCCAAGACCAATGGCTGAGTTTCCTTCCTCTCCTTCCTCTGCACGGTACCGTATGCCGTTTCCAGATGCACCCGATAAATGTTTAGATAGAATGCCTGAAGAATATGCACGACAGCCATTGAATCATCAGCCTCCATATGAACACCAACCACAGTATTCTGAGAATGTTGTATGGCTTCCAAGTGGAGCAATAGGTGGTGAAAAGTCAGGATTTCCAGGTAACATTTTTCATGGAAACAATGCCGTCGAAGGAAGCAGTATTTGTGAGCACTGCCAGATGACTTTCCAGAGAAACCAACCACATTTTGAGCAACCAATCATGCCAAATGGATTTCAGCATGTTGCTAATCCAAGCGGCAAGTGTACTCCAAATAGAGAGACTTTCGTGATGAATCCAGATGCAAAGTTGCACCATGAAATATACGTAGGTGAACAGAATACTGGTCCTCGTCGTTTTAGTGAGACTCCAAATCATGAAAGAGGCTGGACTCCACATCTTCATTTGAATTGCCGGACTGAGGAAGCACGACCACATGCTTCTGGAGCTGGGAAATTGAATGATCCTTACATTGTAGATGGTCACAAAAATTTGCCTCTTGGTCCTAATACGGTGGATGACCATCATGTCACTTCCAATTATGTTCATCACCCAGCTGGACCTGAAATGGGAAATGAAGTGTTTCACGAACGATCTGTGGCTGCTCCACCCCATGTACACATTGCTCCTGTAGAAGAGCGTGGTGTTCGTTATGGAAATTTTCCTTATCCCTATGGAGGAGATAATATTTATCGGGGGTCTCATGGACATGCACCTGGACAGTCAGTATGGAGAAATGTTCAGAGCCCAATGCATGCTGCACCCCCTTACGAAGCATCCATTTCTGCTCCACAAGTGAATGGTTCTGTTAATGTGGGATATCTCAAATGTGAAGATAGTCCAGGGTTTTCCATTGCATTAGACAATCAAAATATTTGGGTTGACACCTCGCAGGAAATGTTAGGTTTGGAAGGCATAGCTGTTCCTCCGGACTATTCTTATGGGCACGCTGTGAAGTTGAACCCAAACCCACTCTGTCAAGAAAATCATCAAGCATATCCTCCAGACCGCATTCAACCTACACCTGATATGATAAATTGTGCTATTCCTTTGGACCCCAACACCGGAGTTGTAAGGTTGGAGGAAAAGAGTTCACCTGGAGTAAATGAGGTGAATCTTGTGGACAAGGTGGAGAACCCTGAAACAGAGGTTATAAATCCAAACAATCATTGTGATAAAAATAGTGGTGTGCTATCTCTTGAGTCAATAAATTCGAATTTTGCTAAGCTTGCAGAAGAAAGTGGTAATGTTGGCAAAACAAGTGATGAGGATCAGTCTACTCGTGAACTTTCAAGGCTTTCTGTTAACAATTTGAGTTTCATACCGGAATTGATTGCTTCTGTTAAAAAAGCTGCTCTAGAGGGGGCTGAGGAGGTGAAAACCAATGCTGAAGAAAGTACCGACCCTGAGAAGAGTAGTTCTATAGACAAAGAAGCAGCTGCAAAAAATTTGGAACAACTGGTTAGAACTGTATGAAATGTTATAAATGAGATTAGGATTATGTGAATTTTTTTTTTTGTCTTCTTAATGTGGTGTTGTTTTGTAGAACACTCCTGGAGACAGGGAATTGGATTCTGATAGTGATAATCTAAACAATTCCAAAATTGAGCCAACAAAGGCCGAGGCAGAAGCTATTGCCAAGGGATTGCAGGTTTCTTTTCGCAGTCATCTTTGTGTCATTGTTAAATCCTACATTCATATTTCCTATACTATGTTTCTTGGTCTTTCATGCGGTTTTCTTTTAACTGTATGATTGTAAATTTTTTTGACAGACAATAAGGAATGATGATCTAGAGGAGATCCGAGAATTAGGTTCTGGGACTTACGGGGCTGTGTTTCATGGGAAGTGGAAGGGGTCTGATGTAGCAATAAAGAGAATAAAGTCCAGTTGTTTTGCTGGGAGACCATCAGAAAGAGAACGTTTGGTAACAACTGAGCAATCTTCCTTTCTAGAATATTACAGTTTCTTATAACCTATTATATAGCACCTTCTTGTTTGTCCCATTTGTGGTCTGCCCGACATATTGTTTGTTCTGGCATTTTATGTGATCTTGTTTCTTGCAAATTTCTGCTATGGAAGTAGTGACTGTGCGCTAGCTGATGCTGTAATTACACCATTCATTTAATATAATTCACGTTATGGAGATTTAGTCTGTAATATTATTATGTTCACTTTTTGAACTGAAGTAATTGAAATGATGTTGTCGAGAGGGAGACATTATTCTTCCTGAAATGGTATGTTCTTCATATTTTCATCTATGGGTGTGGTACTGACTTTTTCTTTCTTGTCTTCTCAGATTGCGGATTTCTGGAAGGAGGCTTTAATACTGAGTTCATTGCATCACCCAAATGTTGTTTCCATGTATGGTATTGTGCGCGATGGCCCTGATGGATCTTTAGCAACCGTGACCGAATTCATGGTTAATGGTTCTTTGAAACAGTTTTTGCAGAAAAAAGACCGGTAATTAGTTAGTTGTCTGTGAAGGAATATTTCTAATTTGCACTATTGTTTTCTTCTCAGTTTCTATATTAGGGCTCTCTTATTCTTTGCTAGTATGTGATGAATCTATTTATGCCATTGATCAGAACAATTGATCGTCGTAAAAGATTGATCATAGCTATGGATGCTGCATTTGGGATGGAGTATCTGCATGCAAAAAATATTGTGCATTTTGATTTAAAATGTGAAAATCTATTAGTAAATATGAGAGATCCACAACGGCCTGTATGCAAGGTTGGATGATTTAAATATCAAATTCTGTTACCTCCCTTCCATTCTTACTTTCCAGCTCACTTTATCTTAGTATGCTTTCTTTTTGGGACTCATATTGATGTGTGTACGTTTCTTTAGATTGGTGATTTGGGATTATCCAAAGTAAAACAACAGACTTTAGTGTCTGGAGGTGTTCGTGGAACTTTGCCCTGGATGGCACCTGAGCTTCTTAGTGGGAAAAGTAACATGGTAACAGAGAAGGTAATAGTGAATTTAGCCTTGGAACATATATTGAAGTTTATGTCTCTCGTGAGTGATAACTCTTAGAAGTATCACTAGTTTTCTCAGCCTTTAACTCTCATAGTCTCGTGTTATTTTCAATTTTGTAGATTGATGTTTACTCATTTGGAATTGTTATGTGGGAACTGCTTACGGGAGATGAGCCATATAGAGATATGCATTGTGCTTCTATAATTGGTAAGAACCAACGTTTTGTAGGCATATATTCTGTTTAATTTTTTTTTCGTAATATATTCCTTCCATTTTTGTTCAAAATGTTATCTCTGGGTCATTCTCATTATTGATTTAGTAATACAACACCAATCTCTGCGAATGTACTTGTAATCGTGGATGCGTACATTATGTATTTTATGCGAGCTTATATGCAATCGCATTTCAATTCCATTTGTCTTCTAGCTGAAATTGTCTGGTTCTGTCATGTAAAATCTATGTAAGATCTAACTTCACTTTATATATACTAGTGCTGGACAATTGACAAAACAAAGTTGCTTGCCGTCTGTTTTCTTTTCAGCCGTTGCTTATGTGAAAATAGTAGAACTTGAGCATGTTCTTAAAGAAACCCCCTAGCTTTAAGACTATTTTCTTACATTTGGCAATTATAACATATTTTCTGCTGATTTGACACTTCAACCTTATTTGTCAACTATCTGCTTTGCAATTCGAATTGTAAATTTCATGTTTTGTTCGAATTGTCCTCTGTATTTTTCTCATCGTTTTGATTCTCTGAGGAATTGGTAACTTGTAGATATTTGCTAGGAAGAAAAAGATTCCTTTTCCTTTTGTATTAGTAATTTTTTATTATTCAGCAACAGTCACCTTTCATTGCAATTACCGGTGCTGTCTTATCCCTGTGTCAGTCCATGACTGAGCACCTACGGCAGTCATCTCTTACACATACCTGTTGGGTTGGCGTGCTTGGATTTTACATGAATTGTTTGCATGCTTTTTAACGAGCCCATTTTCTAGGTATTAAATGCCCATACAACATCCACAATTGAATGATACCAGTCAAGGATACTACAGTATAGTTCTGATCTGCAATCTGTTCTTTTGTTTTGCTTGCAGGAGGTATAGTGAACAACACTCTGCGTCCTCAAATTCCTACGTGGTGCGATCCAGAATGGAAGTCTTTGATGGAAAGTTGTTGGGCTCCTGAGCCTTCACAGAGGCCATCGTTTTCTGAAATCTCTCAGAAGCTAAGGAATATGGCTGCTGCAATGAATGTGAAATAATTCGTCTGGATGCAGTTGATTCACTTCTTGCATTGTATGTTAGCCACGACTTAGCCGAAGAGGAAAATAAATTTTAAGCATAGATTTTGCGGTTTAAGGCCATCACTGGTTTCCAAATTATATTAAGGCTAATAGTGTATTATTATTATGCCTTGGTTCATATTTAAGCAACCTAATATATACTGCTTTGAAATGGTAATTTTCTTTGAGAAGTGCTGGATATGCGCTTTGCAGTGGCTTTTACCCGGAAAAGGCTTTCATCATACACGGAGCGGAGCCATGATGGCACGATCAGAACGTGAGTCCATCTATTTACTTATTTTTTTCATCTTGTATACTTTTACTCTTGTCACTCTCCGTAGTAATGCAGTTACTTATGGCTCTTTGGTACAGGTTGAAGTTATTTTGGTTTAGATCAGAATGGCGGTACTGCTATCAAAGCTGAACCAAGGTCGCTTCCGAAGGATGTGTATAGACATTACCATGTTTTACTCAGTTGAACCGCTCTTGTTATTCGTTTTCGGGGCCTCTGCTTAGTATGCAAGATAGATATTACAGCTAGGGACATCTGTTTATATGTCCGACTTTTGCTTTGGCTCTACGAATGTAAAAAGCATATGATTATGTGTGAGATCCTCTTTACAGTGTTAAGTCCTGCTTCAGTATTTATTCTACCTAGAAATAAAACACAGATGTACAAAATTACTTGGATATTGATCGGATTTGTACCCGGTACAGCGACGGGAATCTAAGTTGATCGGAAAATGTTTGGAGCTCATTGTGAAATTCTGATGGAAAATATGAATAAACTTGGGCGTTCTATTCTTTTGTTTACGTTTCTAGTAGTACTGTTGGCAAGGTCAATTGCAAATCGTCAGCATGGACGAGTCATAAGTTTTCCCAAGTGGGTCGTCTACAGCTTATCACATCAGTGGTTCAACTTGTAAGCTTTGGACCATGTGACTTTGTACTTTCATTTGGGGCATTTGGTTCCTTCGTAATCAGGCTCGTTTCAAGGGTTGTCGGGCTTCTTTGGAGTATGCTTTAGTTTATGGATCATTTTTCGGGAATCGTCTTCAATGTTCATGTGTTTCTAGCCGGCGCACCCTCTTCTTCTTTGCCTATTTTTTTCGTTGCTAGGTATTTTGCCGCTCTTAGCTTCGGCCCCTTCTTTTATTCCTGTTCACTGGCATCCTCGGCAATTGGCGTGGATTAAGGTGAACATAGATGGTTCTTGTTCTAATGGGCGTGCGGGTTTTGGAGGGATTTTCCGTACCAATGAGGGCCATGTCCTTAGCGCTTTTGTTGCTTGTTCTTAATTTGTGAGTTTGGTGGTAGACGGAATTTTAGCTTTTATTGAGGCAGTTCGTGTGGAGTGGGTTGATGACTGGAAACACTAGGATTGAAACTGATTCCACTTTGGTTCTGCATTAGCTCCGACCACAATTCCATGTTTTTTGTTGATTGATTGGAATTATTGTACACATAACGGAGTTAGTGCACGAAATTAGTTTCTGCTTGTAAACCTATTGGCTTCTAGCTAACTGCCGCTAATTGCCAAGAATGGTGGACCACATCCTGTTATCATTTTGAAGCATTTACTGGGCGCAGAATGTATTTCGAATCTAAAAAGGTGACAAACATTTACTAGGCGAGTAACGCCACTGAGACACTATCTTGATTGCAAAAGAGTCATCATAGGTGTTATCATTGTGTTTGGTACTTGCTATACATATTTGCAATTCACCACCAAGTTTCCCGATAGATATTTAAGCCTCCAATCTAAGTTTCTAAGTTCTAAAAGATATCTACAACCTTTACCAAGCAATGCAAAACATGCATACATAAATTTTTGTAGGAGATAAACTAAGAGAGCATACATACATACACTGTCCCTACCAATTACCAATATCCACCCAAGTTTGGTTCATGAGTAAAATTGCAATAATAATTAAGAACCTGGTTGACCTTGGACTATTAAAATTTTGCTTATATTCGTGTCTAAGAAATGACATTGATATCGGTTCTGGCTAATGATTAAACTACTATATATATCATCAAGTCTTAAGTTATGGATCAAATTGGCTTGGCATTACCAACTCTCTTTTCTCTTCTCTCTTATATACAAAATCTTTGAGGTCAAATTCTGTGACACCATCAACTGTTGCCATGTACCTAATACACGCCAATGACCTTCTGTTTTCAAAGTCAAAGTTCGCACGTAGTTAACTTCATGCAAGTCCATGCGCATGCATGTTTGTTAATATCTGTTACGAAACCAGTACAACAGCAAGAGCTAGAATGCTGAAATCTCAATGGTTAATAACACAAGTTAAAAAATCAGACAACAATGCAGTCAGTAAATGGCATTACAGTAACTCAGTAACGAAATGAACGGCTACCTCTGGTTTGTGCTGATAAGTTTTGGATTATAGCTCACTGCGGAGGTGATAGCTAATTGCCAAAAATGGAGGACCACATCCTATCTATTTTAAACTTTTTGCACTACATACAGATAACACAGGGGATTTAGTCCAGTGGTAGGATGCTCGCTTAGGGAGCGAAAGGTCCCGAGTTCAATTCTCGGAATCCCCATATCCTTTTTTTTCTTCTTGTTTCTGCAAACCAGAGAAGACTAGAAAAGACTCATGTAATAGCCAAAATATAAGAGCAAAATGGTCAGAAGTTTGTACCTCAGTTGGTTAAGATCCTAACTTCGATTCTTCCTGCTTCACCCTTTGTAAAAGTAGAGAGCAAATATTGTTGAACCTAACCCTAACGAGTATAGGTTGGCCTACAAGACAATGCGCAAAAACCCCAGGATACCAAATAGGGTGGATATCCAAAAAATACGTTGGGTGCTGAAAAGACTACTAATTGAAAAACTTGTTAGGTTTTTTGTTGTCAAATTTGAAATGAAGAAAAAAAAACACAAAAACAAAAACAAGGACAGTTTGACAAATGTTGATGATTTTGAAGAATGGGGCAGAGAGACTTGAGTCTAATGAGCTCCGCAACTGCGTTCATTTGTAGCGTCTTAGCGCGTTACTTTACATAAAGTGCATGGAGGACTCTCAGATAACAACATCTTCAATAATTTATAGTTTACAGGCATTTGTCAAGGTTAATCAATATTTTATGTCTTTGTCCAAAAAAAAAAAAAATCAATATTTTATGTCTCATTTGTTGGATTATTGAAATACAATTGATTTGATATTATGTTATGCGAGTCCACCTTCGCATCCTAATTTGTCAACCCCTGTGACATCATTTGTATTATACAAAGCTCTAAATTTTATGTGAAGTTTCCGAAATTTATATGCTAGCTAGGTGATATGTACGTGTCCCTATGGGAAACGTAAATATGATTAATATCGCCTAAGGAAAAGTATCCAATGTTTAATCAATAAGTAGGCACCAACATATTTGAGTTTAATTAAATTGGTTAGAACAATGTGTTTCACATAATTTAGATAAATACACTGTAAGATACGAGGGGTGGGTATATAAAAGTGACTACCAAGGGTAGTTATAATGCTCAGCAAAGAAGATTTATTTATTTTTTGGGAACTTTAACGAAAAGCTTCCGGTACCGTTTACTTTAACAAAAAACCACATTTTTACATTAAATAGTTAATCCTGGTACTATTCACTTTACCTTTTATTTTGTCCTTATCGTTAAAACTCAAAGTTTTCAAGCATTTTTCATTAGTTTTCCTTTAATTTTTTTTTTTTGGTAGAAAACCATTCATGTATGAAAATGCTTTTATTCCTCATTATCAAGTAATTAAAAGTAAATTTAAACCTTGCTAGGGCTGCATTATTCTTCTGGCTAGTTAAGCTGCTTAATTACAATATAAAGTTTCACAAGACTTTTATATTTCTGGGCATATATGATTAAGGAGCTGACAGAACAACAAGCTTTAAGAATTAGGCTTTGATATTTAGATCACTTTTGGACTTGTGAACAAAAATTCTACGTATAGCATATCATGTGGGGAAACTAGCATAGGGTATAACAAAGGCTTAAAACTACTGAATAAATTGAAATTCTTAAGTAGAATTGTTAGGTTTGTACTCCATTTGGATTCAGAATTATGATTTGACTTAAAGGGGAGACCTTGGATATGGTTTTTAGCTATCAATGTTTTTAAACTGAAACCTTTCCAGTGTTTGATCGAAATTCTTGACTTTCAATATTAATGTCTTAGGTATTTTCATATTAGTTATTTTATTTTGAACTTAAAATTGAAAGTGATCTGTAAGATTAAAAATATTAAAAGATAAAAATTCAAAATCAATAGAGAAAATCATGTTTAACCATAAAAAAGATATGTACATACAAAAATATGAAACATATTGTATACATACATATAATCATGGGTACATTCATCAAATGAACAGAAAATTAATGTACCATAAAATGTTTGGTAGATTTTTCAAACCCAAAAACAATAATAATAGGGGTGTGCGGATTTTTTACTTCTCACACACCCCTTGTTGATTTCTGTCCTTTGATCTTCTTCAATTCATCCGATCCTACGGTTGAAAATTAGAAGGTTATGTAAGAAGTAAAAAGGGGTGTGTGGATATCACTCCCCTAATAATAATGTTTGGACCATACTTCACCAATTGCAAAACTATTGAGCACTAGTCAACTTTATACCCTCAGAGACTGACTGAAGGATTCTTGTTGAGGCATCCCTACCGAAGCACAAGAGTTTCTCTCTAACAAGGAGGCTAATCACAACGCAACACGTGTCAAAAATAAAAAAAACCTCCTACAGTCTCACATCGACCACAGACGAAAGCGTGTGACTCTTCTCAACTACGAAAGGAGACTAATCTCCTACCATTAATCCCTAATGACATTATTTCCCTTAACCCATTTTTAGAACTTACTAATGATGATTATGCTTGAACCTTTGTACTATGTTAACTCTTCACTATATTAATGAGAACTCATCTACCCTCGTGGACGTAGCTCAACTTATGAACCACGTATATCTTGTCTTTGCTTCCCTATCTCCATCTCTTTACATATTACCCACATTACGTAACCGGAGCAACCTTGCAAAGGTCACACCTTGATGCTTTATGTTGTTCCAAAGTCAATTTGATTTTGTGCATCAAATATAATAATAACAATAATAAATATTATTCTTTATTACATGATAAATTTCTTCAAATAAACTTTGCATGGATACATTCTTAATTCAACAACAAAGAATGTACCCATGTAAGTATGATTTAATAAATAGTAGCAACTTAAAGCCTCTAGTTGACCCTTCTCCAGGCCGGGTATCTAAAAAGCCCAAGGTCAATGTCAGCCAGGTCCTTTAACTCTCTAACTCCAAGGGTCGTTCAATTAAGTCCAAGTCTTGGAAAAAATAGAGAAGGTCAACGATGGAAGATAAGTTCCTCAACAATGATTGGTGACCTGAGCGAAGGTACTATCTCGGAGGTGATCATCAGCCCTTCTATGGAGTTCGAGGATGCGGTTAAGGCTGGGCTTCTGGGCATAAATCATAAGGCGAGTAAGAGCAAATCTCAATCGGCGGCGGCGAGCGTGCCTCGTCCCTGCCGAAAGCCATGAATCTCCTAATTTGGAACTATCGGGGGATTGGGAACCCTCAGCGAGTTTAAGCGCTACAAAATTTGGTGCGGCTGGAAGATCCCACCTTGGTGTTCCTTTGTGAAACCAAGAGTTCTGCTAACTCGCTACAATTCCTCAAAATCCAACTTGGGTTCGATGAGATGTTCGGTGTTGATGCTTTGGGCCAATCTGGCGGTCTCTGTTTACTCTGGAAAAAGGAGTGCAATATCTGTGTCTTCTCTAGCTCCCGATCACACATTGATGCTGAAATAAGAGGAATTGGGGATTCGGATCACTGGAAATTCACAGGGTTTTACGGTAGTCCTAGCCAGGCAAACAAAAGTCAGTCTTGGAACCTCATATGCCAAATTTCATTCGTAAGTTCCATCCTGTGGGTGGTAGGTGCACACTTTAATGAACTCCTTCACTCGGGCGAGAAGATGGGTGGTGCCGCTCGCCTCATCAACTAAATGTTGGAGTTCCGTGAGGTGGTGTGTGATTGCAAGCTCCCGGATCTGGGATTTCTTGGAAACCCATTTACATGGGTGACCTCTAGAAGTGGGGGCATCAAGGAAAAACTAGACTGTTTTCTGGCCACGGATTCGTGGAAGGATCTCTTTCCAAACTTTATGGCCGTCACCTAGATCCCTATAATTCGGATCATGTTCCAATTGATCTCTCCACTAAGAATCGGGCTAGCCCTCGCCCCTCCCAACTGCATTCCTTCCGTTTTGAGGAGTTCTGGACTCACCACCCAGATTGTGCGGATGTAATCCGCTCGGCTTGGGCTCACAGAGCAACCAGATACCCCATGTTTCAAGTGGTGGAGAAGATTAAAGCCACTCGAATGGCCCTCCTTGCTTGGCATTGGACAACCTTCAAAGGTCGGGAAATTGAAATATCCCAGGGCCGATCAAAACTCTGATCTATTGATGGTCAACCTCTCTCGGTCTTTGCCCTTGAAGAAAGATAGGTAGCAACTTGACTTTATCCTAGGGCAAGAGGAAGCCTATTGGAGACAATGGTCTAAGACAAGCTGGATGAAAGATGAAGATTGTAACACGAACTTCTTCCACTGAAGGGCATCGACTTGCCGGAGAAAGAACTGAATAGCTGGACTGAAAGGACACGACAGTAAATGGGATGAAGATGAAGCGGGTATTGAAAGGGTTGTGACCGACTATTTTTCAAAGATCTTCTCCTTCACTCACCCTCCAACTGACGGGGAAATTTTGGATGCGATCGATAGGCAGGTGACTGAGGACATGAATGCCTCACTGAGATGGGAATTTGATGTAGAAGAGATTAAAATGGTTGTATTCCAGATGCAACCTTCAACATCCCCTGGTCCCGACGGTCTCCCTCCCTTATTCTTCCAAAAATTTTGGACCATTGTGGGTGAAGATTTATCAGCAGCAATCCTTTCATTTCTTAATTTGGGCAACCTCCTAAAGAAGGTAAACTTCACATACATCACCCTCATTCCCAAGGTTAAGACCCCGGAGGATGTGTCCCAACTTTGGCCCATAAGCCTCTGTAATTCCAAGGCAATTGTAAATCGCCTCAAGCCAATTCTTCAGCATATCATCTCTCGTCAACATAGTGCCTTCATTCCGGGCCATCAAATCTCAGACAATACTATGCTTGCTACGGAGTTGTCTCACTTTATGTTTAAGAGGTGCAGGGGAAAAAATGGGGTTTTATCATTGAAACTAGACAAAAGCAAGGTTTATGATCGAATTGAATGGGAATAACTGAGAAACGTCTTGCTGAGGCTCAGCTTTTGCAGAGAATTGACTGAGTTGATTATGACATGCGTCTCGACAGTTTCATATGCGTTTTTAGTCAATGGCGTGCCAAGGGGGTACCTCCACCCGTCGAGGGGTTTACGACAGGAAGACCCACTGTCACCTTACCTCTTTCTCCTTTGTGCCGAAGGTTCGTCGCTAATTGCAAAGAAGGAACGTGACGGCCTCATCCAAGGCATTTCGATTTGCTCCGGTGCTCCCCGTATCAACCATATCTTATTTGAGGACGACAATTTCCTTTTCGCGAGAGAAACCATTGAGGCGTGCATCCAAATAAAGCTTATCTTCCATTAGTACGAATTGGTCTCGAGCCAAATGATCAATCTGCAGAAGAGTGAAGTTTCTTTTAGCCGAAATGTGAGGCGAAACATGTAGGCCTCATATTTGGGGGTGACTCAGGTCGCGCGCCATGACAAATACCTGGTACTTTTATGATCGTGGGTAGGAATATAGGTCAATGCTTTAATTTTATCAAGGAACGTCTCTGAAAGAGGCTTCAGAATTGGAAAACGAAGCTTTTAAGCTCGGCGGGACGTGAGATCCTCTTCAAAGTGGTTGCGCAGGCTATCCTTCTCTATGCTATGAGCTGTTTCCTTTTGACAAAATATTTATGTGATAAGTTAAATCGGTTAGTCGCCTGCTTCTGGTGGCGTGGCTCCGAGGAAGGTAAAAAGATCCATTGGCTAGCTTGGGACAAGCTTTGCCTTCCAAAGAGTGAGGGAGGCCTTGGCTTTAGGAACCTCCATGCTTTCAATCTCGGCTTACTGGCCACACAAGCTTGGAAGCTCCAAACAGAGCCTGACTCTTTCGTGACCCAGGTCTTTCGCACCAAGTACTTTCCTTTCTCCACCTTTCCTGAAGCATCGGTCAAACTTGATGACTCATTTGTTTGGAGAAGTCTTTGCTCAAGCTGTGAGGTGGTCAACGAGAGCTTGAGATAGAGAATTGGCTCTAGCACTAGGGTCAAAATCTAGGAGGATAGATGGCTTCCCTTTCCATCGTCCTTTCGCATCTTCTCCTTTAGGCCCCCAGACTGCAACTACCTCTTTTTTAGTGACCTAATCGATGTGGAAAGGAAATGTTAGAGATCCGACTTCATAATGAGTCTATTCTTGGAGTTTGAGGCTAACCTCATCCTCTCACTCCCTATTAGTCATTGCTTTCCAGAGGATAGGCTTATTTGGCATTTTTACAGGAAAGGATTATTCTTGGTTAAGAGTGTCTACCATGTTGCACTCGACTTGATTACGCGGCGGGTAAACTGTGCCTTTTCTTCTGGGAGTCGTAATTTTCTCCACTCTGGAAGAAGGTCTGGGGAGCTAAAATTCATTCAAAAGTCCGAATGAATGTGTGGTGCCTATGTTTGGATATCATTCCGTCCAAGGTCAACTTAGTTAAACGTCATATTACCTCTAATTCCCAGTGCGTGTTCTGCAGCAGTGAGGGCAAAATTGGCATCCATATCATCCGAGATTACTATTTCGCTGCCTACGTGTGGAGTTTCTCGATCTTGGGCTGCCTTCCTAGTGGCAACCGCTCCCGCTCAGTCGGCGAATAAATGTTGTCTCTTATGCTGATCCTGGACCATCATAGGTTTGATCTAATCTTGATGCTATCCTATGCTATTTGGTCTGCTAGAAACTCAATGCTCTGGATGGGGAAATATGACCCTCCCAACGTCATCGTTTCCCTCATGGTTTCCTGGTGGCTTAGTTTTCAGCTAGTCAATACCCCTAATCCTCCCCTTCGCACCCTTTTGGTCTCCACGGTGGTCAGATGGGCCAAACCTAGGTCTGGCCAGCTAAAGTTGAATATAGATGGTGCTTGGGATGTTCATCGCCTTATTGGAGGTATGGGGGCGGTTATACGCGACTCGGCATGCAATTTTTTGGCAGGTCTTTCAAAGTCCTTTCCTCATGTACCCTCTCCCCTCTTTGTTGAAGCTTTAGCTGTTAAGGAGGGCCTAGCTTTCGCGTCTTCCAGGGGTTGTGAAAATATTATTATTGAGAGCGATTCGCTCCATATCACCCAAGTTCGTTGCGCTTCCTCATTGGACCTCTCCCCTATTGGTCTCAGCGTCGAGGACTCTAGAGAGATTGATAAGAGGATCACTGGAGTGAGTTTTACCCATATCAGATGCCAAGCAAACAAAGTTGCCCACCGACTTGCCCGATTCAGCCTCGCGTCCACCATTACCAATCTTTGGTTTGAAGAACCTCAAGATTTTATTTTAGATGTATTATTTAAAGACTGTTCATTGGAGCCCTTATTGCTTCTTCTGTTGTAATCCTCCTTTTCCTTATCAATACATTAATAATATGGCCAAATCGGATAAATGGTCCCTGTGGTAAAAAAAAATAGATTTAAACCTTTGTGGTGAAGTCTTTTAGGATTTATGCCCAAAACTAAAATTTTCGTCGTTTTTCTGTTACTAGCATACATCTGACCCTCACGTGTGAGGCTAAAATCATCATTTCAGAACAAGAACCAAACACATACCTTTTCTCTCTCTCTTCCCTCTTCATTTCTTCCTTCTATCTCTGCAACCTGCTGAACCCATAACCAGAACCAGAACCAAATGCAACACTTTCATCTTCCCGATGGTCGATTCGATTCCCCAGCTCAAATGGAAGCTATGTAAGCTACTCTTCTTCCACTATCTCTGCCCTAACCCATAAACATCTTCTCTAACCAATTGAGGTTTTTGAACCACCATTTCCCAGCCCACAAAGATGTTCTTCACATACCACCATTTCCCAGCCCACGAAGATGTTGTCCATCTTGGTTTTTAAAATTTTGGTCACTTAATTTTTTCCCTTTTTGGGTGTTGCAAGTTATCAAGATTGCAACAATACCTAAATATTTTGGTGCAACGTCTCCATTCAATCTTCTCTTAGTCTTCAATGTAACTATTCATACACGAACCAAACTGTTTTGATTTCAATCGAAAAAAAAATATTTGTGATTTCTTTGCTTCAGAATCTGGAATGTGTATGAATGAGGGTTTTATTTATGAACACTAAGCTGATTAATGAAATGTCTGTTCTAGCCTCACACTAACAGAGGAAAAACCAAAGTTTTAATTTTGGGGCATAAATCCTAACATGCTTCACCACAAGGGCTTAAATCTGAATTTTTTTTACCACAGTAACTATCTTCCGAATACCGTATGACCACATGAACCATTTATCCGATTTTACCTTAATAATATATATGGGTACATAAGTCATGAGATAGTGAATGTGGGTACAAGCTTGATATATGTACCATGGGTCCATGGGCAGTAAAATAGGGAATGAATCTTGTTTAAAAAAAATTGAAATGAGATAATCTTGTTGGTTAGTTAGGAATAAGTCGTTCAAGATTTATAAAAAGCTACCATAAACAATTTTTCAACGGGCAATCTCTAAAATAGGGAATGAATAAGTACTTTTCTTAAATACCAAATAAAAATTGTTGACATGTTTAATAGTTATTATAAAAATCTGAGGTGGAAAAGGTCAAACAACTTTGATCAGAAACTGAAAATAAATAAGATTTGAGTTAACGAACATTAGTGCTGGTGAGGATTCAAAACCTAGTTTCTTCTTAAAAAATTAGGGATAAACTTGAATTTCTATATATTTATTTCACGATACATGGGGGACAAATCTGTGGGACACCATGAACATTGGTAACTGAACCCCAATTAGAGTGTCTTCATTGCCCAAACAAAAGTCTATTCATATGTGTGGATGAGCGTTGCATGCATAATTGTTACTCTGTTAGAGCTGATTGAATTCGGAGATGAGGTTATGCTCTCGTTCTTGCACCTGTAGATAGAAAAAATGGGAATGTAAAGTTTTTTTCGCCATATGGAGTGGAGGGAAAAGAGGCTGGCTTCTCACGCTTCAAGATGTACAATTGTGTTTACCAAACTCCTGCTCGATATTGTATTTACGTTTTTTTCCCTCTCATATTGAGCATGAGGATCACAAAGAGTGTTAAAAGTTAAGGTAGCTCTTCCCATTAACACGCCATCGTGGACAATACTTTTAGGTCAATCTAACTAGTCAAATTCATTTCAGAATATCTTTACAGAAATAAAAGGAGCTAGCTAGCGGTAGCGACTATACCTAGCAAGCTAGATAGCACCAACCAATCATACCATATTATATATGTATTTAAGCATAGTGAGTCCATGTTTATCCTGTTATTAGGACCACCTTTACCAGCTCGATTACAATAGCTTAATGAAGGGTTGGTCTTCTTGATGATGGAATGCAACCTTTAATTCTTATTTAAATTATATTTCTCATTTAATTCTTTCGTTTTTGCTAGAGGATAAAATTGCAAAGATTCTAAAGTCTGGAGAAAGACAAGCAGAAGCTTGTTTTCTTTCTCTCAAAGAAATCCGAGTCCATCAATTTGGTGATTAGGAAATTAATATTTTGAGGGACTGCTTTTTGAATTTGATAGTTTCCTCTTGTTATTTCTACGTGGTTGGGGTTCTTGACCTCCCTCTTTCTCAAACTTGATTAACAAAAGTCATTAACATATTAAAGTATGTAGCAAAGGTCAATCAGTGGAGTTTATTTTAAAAGGAGTTGAAATCCCTACCCTTTTTTTTAGTTTTTCATGTATTGTCTTTTATTTTTATTGTAACAGTACCTTTTCTCTTGTTCTTTAATATAAATCGTACAGCTTCTATTCAACATGTATCTTGTAAGGATGTGAAGATAAAAAAATTCCACATCAATGAAAGAAAAACCTTGTAAGACGCTTATAAGAGGTTAGGTTACTCCTTATATTGCCAATTGATTTATGATGAAACCCAACTTTCTTCATGGTACCTAAGTAGGTTGGTCCATGTGTGCTCCATATCACCTAGTTTGTGTTGTCCACATGTTTTGCTAGAAAATTCCCCATACGTGAGCGGGCGTGTGAGGAAGCAAAGGTAAAAGACTCCCACATTGGTAAAAGGAAAAACCTTGCAAGGGCTTATAAGGGTTGAGCTATTCCCCATATTTCCAATTGGTTTTATGTTGCAACCTCAACTTTCTCCATATCTTAAGGTTTTGTTTGAGTGTTTTTTTTGTGCTCATAGTGAAAACTAATATGAAAAGCAATAAATAGACAAGCATAATGTTTCACTTGATCAATGCTATAAGAAAACTTTTTCCTCTTATTTGTAATTTTCCATTTGTAAAAGTAGGATTTATGTATGGTCAACTGGGCACAATTAGTTCATCCTTGTTGAGTTCAAATAGTTCTTCTTTTTGCCAGTACAGTTGTGCATATGTGTGTAAGGTTTGGGTGGAGATGACACAAGTAATTGCCTTCAGAATATATAGAATTAATATTGCATATATTTTTAGTCTAAGGGCATGGACTTTCCAACACCAACTGTAAGAAAACCCCTAATTGTCACTTATAAGTCAAAGGGGATAGAGATAATCATGCGCTAGAGCTTTCTTTGTCACTCTGAAAATGCAACTGCTTAATTTCCTTGGCATGAGTTTTAAATCCAATCAGTTTGTTATGATTACTGTGTGGTACCCAGCTAGTTTGAAATGCCTAAAATTGTGAAACATGTAAAAGATAGACATGAATACAAATTCAACTCTTCAATTGATCACTATGATACAGATTGATGCGGAGACATATGCATAGTAATTTTTTCTAGAACCTTCCACGTGCTATTGCATCTTCAATTTGTTAGCAATTCAAGTGGGAACCAGATATATAGCAGCAGTAATGCATAAATAATAGTACAGTATTCTCATATTCATTGAAAGCATTTGCTCCCAAAAAGAATATCATACGTACATAGACAAATTGGATTTAGTTCAGAAAATAGAACATGAATGGCAGATATATTTTGGCAGGCCAAAAATAGTGTAGGAAGTACACACACCTTTTGCATTTTATACTCAGATTTTATTTTATTTTCCTTAAAAACCATGATGTACTATAAAAGGGTGGGGATTTGGGCTAAGTTGTACACTAAGTCATTATAATTAGGTCTTGGACTTGTCATCCATGATCCATTTGAGTCGAACCAGGGATCTCTTACTTGCAACTTTCAAGTAACCGAAGAGAAATATCATTAGACCACAGTTCTTGTGGCTACTCACAAAATTAGATATATATGTTTTAGTATGGTATCAGAGTTATGGCCTTAGTTTCCCTGCATTATTGGATTTTTTTTTTCATTTTATACAAGTGATATTGAGAGAGAAATTTGAGCACAAAATATGGAAGAATAAATGTTGTTAACCACTTAAGTTACAAGCCTCATAGACCATGTATATTGTTGGTTATACAACAGAAAGAGAGTTTAAACAAATTTATGAGTTTATCACGCAGTTTTGGTTGAATAAGTTTTTTATTACAAGAAATATCTGAATCTACCATTTGACATTGCAAAGGAAGATATGTGTGCTGAATAATAATCCAACAAACCCTGGACACCTCAGAAGAAACATCCAATAAAAAACATGGTATCGTTTCTTTAAAGTTACACTCAATTGAGGTCATAATAGTCGGATCAGTCACAGTGATTATGGGGGTTAATCCCTCAATTACCTTTACACTTTTATATTCTATCGTATTAAATTGAAAAAATTGCGGGCAGCGTTTTCCTATTTTTCTACCAATTCTACGGTACCTTATTTAAAAAAAGTATTGGTACCATTCAATACACACTATGATGGTTCAAAATTACACTTCAAGATTAAAATGATAAGGTTCAAGTTAATAACAAAGAATGATGTGGTTATTACTATAACAAGGTTGATAGTTACTAGTTACATTATGGATGTTCAATTACATTGTCCAAATAGGTTTTTGTACTTCAATGTGATTGAATTACAAAATTAACGTTTAGTATTACACCATTTATGTAATATTACAGTAGATGCATGTTATTGCTAGTGAACATTATGAACTTACACAACATCGTAATCATGTTACACCATGATGTCAACACACTAGGTCTAAGGTAAGGTTACACCGTAATCGTTCAAATTTACACTCTAAGGTTACATAATTATCTTAGCATCATATTTAGTTACACCAAATAACGTGGGTATTATTATACCAAGGTTGCTCTTTATGATGTGGGCCTTAGGTTACACTGTAATCGTTCAAATTTACATTTTAAGGTTGCATAATTATCTTAGCGTTATATTTAATATTACTATACCAAGGTTGTCTTTTACGGTGTGGACGTTGGACTTCGATTATACTGTTAAGGTAGTATATAATAGTTGGACGCTATTTTATTATATTTTAACGTTCAAATTAAATGATACCGGCAATTTATTTTTTATTAAGGTATCCAAACAACAAATGTGTTGTTTGAATTTCTAGGTTCTATTCTCTCTCTCTAACATCGCTGGTAGACAACCTAAAAAAAAAAAAAAAAACAAGAAGAAGAACCAATATATAGAAACAGGACTGTATATAGGTTATCGGGTGGCTTAAGAATGGAACATTTCAAAGAATAATAATTACAAACTAGGAGGATGGAGGCTTCTTCTGACCAATACCCTGTACTAATCAGATTCAAATAATAAACTACTAAAACAAAAAAAGTAATTTGATTTAATATTGCAAAAGAAGAAATCCGTGCCGTACTTTGTCATGTTGCATGCATTGTTAATTATATACGATCGAACTAATCCAAAAAAGTAAGAGAGAGAGAGAGACCTTGATAAAATCCTGGAGAAGAAAATTGGGTTGAATAGTGACGAGAGGGACGAGAAGACTTTTCTGTCCTCATGAGTATCACATCATCCATTCTTCCTACCTATAAATCTTTGTCTTCCTTTCCCAATTTTTCCTAACAATCTCGACAGCATTCTTTTGGTACTCACTCTCCTTAAAGATCCTGAAAAGGAAAAAAAAAAGAGAGAAAAGATCAATCGAGATGGGACGAGCTCCGTGCTGTGACAAGGCCAATGTCAAGAAGGGACCATGGTCACCTGAAGAGGATGCTAGACTTAAGGCCTATATGGAAGAGCATGGTACTGGTGGCAACTGGATTGCTCTTCCTCAGAAAATTGGTAAGAACACAAAACTGACTCAATTGTTGACACACTCTCTTGATGTATATGCGCATCTGTACTGAAGAGCATGGTACTGATGATTTTGGTTTAGAAAGTTGTACACATATTTCAAAGCTTGATCTGATTTGACCTTTTGCAGGGCTCAAAAGATGTGGAAAAAGTTGCAGGCTGAGATGGCTCAACTATTTGAGGCCCAACATCAAGCATGGTGGATTCTCTGAAGAAGAAGACAACATCATCTGCAGCCTCTATATAAGTATTGGTAGCAGGTAAAATTTAATATCACCCAAGAAATTTAACTTCAAGATGTTGTCCCTTTTTCCTTGTCCAAGAGACTTTCCCAATACAAATAATTGATTATAATCCAAGTCTCCAAGGTAGCAAGGGTATATAGCATCAAATAGTTCAATAATATATATCATTGATCCACATCCTAGAGTTTTCTGAGTTTCTTGTTGTTGGAGTCTAATATGTTGATATTCGATCCTTTACTTTTAGGTGGTCTATTATTGCTGCCCAGTTGCCTGGAAGAACTGATAATGATATAAAGAACTACTGGAATACCCGATTGAAGAAAAAATTACTTGGAATGCGTAAACAGTCCAATATCAATCGATCTCGCTCTGATCAGAGTCAGGATCATCAGCTCAAGGATGCCGACGATGCACAGGCCTTAAGCAGCTCCGCCCTTGAAAGACTTCAACTCCATATGCAGCTTCAAAGCCTTCAGAACCCTTTTTCTTTCTACAACCACCCTGCACTGTGGCCCAAGTTGCACCCTTTGCAAGAAAAGATGATCCAGACCCTCCGTTCCATGAATGATAATAATCCTATGATGCACCCCCATGCTCCCACAACTCCTCTTCAACCAGTTCAAGGGCAAAAGGGTAATATCAATGATGTCTACGAGCAAGTGCAGCCCACTTCTGCGTCTATCTTAATTCAAGAGGAATATGCAAAATTATGCAATCAAAAAAATATGGATGAGCTGGAGAATCCTTTGAATGGTATGTCATCCTCGGACACCCGCTATCATGCTTTCATCTCCACAAACAATCAAGTGGACTCAACTATTGTGGCGGCGAAAGCTGATAACGCAGATCAGTCAAACAGCGTCGGGACTCATGATCCTCATCACCAGGTTAATTTAAGCTTCCACGGTGAATTTGTTGACACCGATAACAATAAATGTGTTGGTTTCACAGCACAACAAGAACATGATCAAATGGCTGAATTTGATTGTTTCAAAGAAATGCATGTCTCCAAGGACAGCTTGGTGTGGTGGGCTAATGAGTTTGACTCCAAATCTGCCTCTTCAGACTCCTGGGATTCTACTTCTATTCTTCACTCCCAAGGGATGTTTCAAGACTATGAATTAGGTTACAACATGTAGTTACGGATAACAGGGAGGAGTAATGCTATATAAACCATATTTACCGACCTTATTGTGGACTGCATCATTAATAGAAGATCATGATACCACAAATACAATAGCAAGTGGGTTATACTTCTATTGATGTGATCTACAATTTGGTTCATAGATGTGTTCAAATAGCTTTATCGAATAGGGAACTGGGTATGGTAATTTTTCTGGGGTCATAAGATGATAAAGGCAAGAATGATAATTAATTAGTTGACATCGATCATAGTGTGCATGTTTTGTAAATTTGTGTTAAGAATAATGTTATAATATGGTTCTTGTCTCCTGCCAGACTATATTCTAACAATATTTAAATTCATCATTCTCTATTTCGTTCAATTGTAATTGGAAATACGAAATGGCAAGGAAATCCAAGTGAACATAAGAACCTAATTAATAAAAGTTATTATGGAATTATTGAACTTGCTTAAACCCATGTAAGGGTAAACAAACTTGGGTGACCTTGTACCGTGTGCTTAATACTCAATTGTCACTCCTTTCTTCTCCTCAATATATTTACCATTATGTACTTGGCCTCTTCCTTATGACCTTTTTTTGGAAGGGGCCTTTCACATGTTAGAGTACGAGTGATTCTTATAGTCTTGAAACGATCACTAAGTGTTTCAAATTGGTATGAAGAAGAATACAATGCTAGAGTTGTTCTAATTGTTTTAGGACTAAAACTCAATGATTTACTCGGATTAGAACTCATGCTTGGATAAGGATTATAATTTAGTAATTCCTTATAGGATTGTAATAGGACAATCAAGTTGTTTTGATGTATATAACACAGGCTACTGCTCTCACAAGTACTACTCTTGATTGAACCAAATACCCATTGTTTGGCTGAGTATCGAGAACTTGCAAGAGAGGAGAAAGTTTATGTGTTACAGGATTGGGATGGCTTCTTCGTCATCGTTCATGTCTATAGGTTTGTAGACTCTTTGTTCTTAATTTCAATTGCATTGCATCAGTTGATATGTTGTCTTGGTTGTGATTTAATTGCTTGAACAAATTTGTTTCTTTAGACTAAGATTTAATATTAACTTAGATAATCGAGTTCGGTCTAACATCACAATGCTAGCAGGTCAGTTTGAGATTTAACAAGATTTTGAATATTTGGTTATTAATGTTCTTTGGCAATAATATGATTTTGGTCACTATAGATTGCACACACCTCGATTTTTGTCTATCCAGTTTCTTCTTTTCTTTAGTTGAAATTCATGAGGTTTCAGTCATCAGTAAATAAGGAGGAATCAAAACAAAGCAAATGAATTGTAACCGAACGAGGATGACGAAATGAATGAATGAATCAACGTTCTACACTTCACCCACAATAAGTACTTTATACAACCAAAGGAAAAAGATTTACCCAAGACTTTGCTCCGTGGACGGAGCCCAAAAACCGTCAGCACAAATTTAAACCTAAAAAACATACAATTGAGCAAAATTTCATTAGCAAACAACAGTCTACAAAATAAGATGGGCAAAGTTCATAGATAATACTAATATTTCATAACAAAACCAATAAGCGATTACAAACACAAAACCACACTACTACAAAAGTAGCTCATTGTGTCGGCGGTTGGTGTCGGTTTTATATAATATAGTGGCGGATAAGACATTTCCGACAACCACTTTAGATGGTGTCGGAATTACTGTCGGTTATAACTGACATAAACTGTAACCAACGTAGATTGTTAATGTCGCTTATAACCGACATAATTTTTAATCTTTTTAAATGGTGGTGTCGTATAAAAAAAGAATCGTGTCGCTTCTGCCCGACAGTAATAATTATTTTTAAATATTTTAAAACCTCCTGTTGGTTATAGCCGACAGGTTGGTGTTCTTTATATATCCCGCCACGTGTCTTCTTCTTCCTCTCTCGCGTCTTTCTTAATTCTTCTTCTTCATCTTCATTTATTCCTTCTTCTTCACAGTAAGTTTTTCTTGCTCCTAGTATTTTTATTTTCTCCTTTTATATTTAATTTTTGTTTACAATTTAATTTGTAGGGATTTTATTTGAGCTGAGTGGGTACGTAAAGAATTGATCGACGACGAAATTCTTCCATAATTCAAGTTTCTATCACTAAATTTCTTAATTTTTAAATTGTATAACACACAAGTTTATTTATTTAAAAATTGTACTTTAAGTAATTAGATAAATTTGTAGTATTCATGTTAATTAGACTATGTTTCAATTCGTGTGTGGTGACATTTTTATTATACAACTTTTTTTTTTTATTGCATATTTTATATAAGTTAATTTTTATTTATTAAAATATTAAAACGTTACATGGGATACACACACAAAAAAAAAAAAAAAAAAAAAAAACAGCTGGTGATTTTTTTTCTTTGGGTTAAACTTTTTTTTTTTTTTTTTTTAAAGCTATTTCCCGTGGCTTTTAGCCGACGACATTGGTCATCTATGTCGGATAATTTGAAATATTTAGGTGGGAATTTTCCTGCTTGCTTTGCACGCGAAAATTGTAGGAATGTTAGAGATGGTGCTGGTTGTAGCCGACAGGACAATGAATAGGGAAGAGGGATGTCAGGTGTGTCAGACGTGGCGTCGGTTATAGTCGACGGGACAATGACTTGGGAATAGGGATGTCAGTTAGAGGTAGTGTTGGTTGTAGCCGACGGAAGAATGGATTGAGAAGAGGGATGTCAGTTGTGTCAGATGTCGTGTCGATTTTTAGCGATGCCAGGTTCAATTGATTCGATGTCAGATACATTTAGTGGCGATGTTAACCGACGCCATGTTTTCACCCATATTAAAACTCCTTTCTTCCCCCATTTCATCTGTGCGCCCCTTTTCCTCCGCATTTGATTCCTTCTTTCCCTGCTTATTTTTCTTCAGTTCTCTCTTTCCCCTTCTCCTTTCAGTAGCTTTTTCCATGGATGAACATATCGAAGATTAACATTATGAGGAACACCAATTAGAAGAGGAAGAGTTTGAAACTGGTTCATTTTTAAATTATTAGTATTATTATTATCTTCAGTTTGTGTTTTGTATTTTGACTAATATTATGCTTAAATTGAAAATTGGTTTTTGTTTGTTGGTTTTTACTTGTTTGTTCTGTATTAATAAGGAACACCTCAACGGAGAACTCACAGACTCGCAATTCCCAAATGGATAGGACAATCGTAAACTTTATAATTACAATCCATTACATTTGTCGCACAAAGTTTTTAACGACGACATTTCGTCGCTCATAGTTATCGCCATATTTCGAATCTATATGTTTTGCGTGACGAAAATTTTGTTGTGCAAGGTTATAAAATCTTGTGCGACAAAGTCTTTGCCGCGCAAGGTTGTAAAACCTTGCGCAACAAAGGCTTCGTCGTGCAAAGGTCGTTTAGTTTTTAGGTCAGAGCATTCAGTGCATGTCAATCAGAAGAATCAAAACCGTATTTACTGCAGATGTTTACGAGACAAAGGCTTCGTCGCACAAAGTCCCTAACCTTCCTATAAATATGCGCTTCTGCTTTCCTTCTTCTTCAGAATGCGTTTTGGAAACGCTTTACAATTTTGCAAATTATAATCAATTTGTTGTTTGATTGTTGGTGCGATGGCCGATGGTGGTGCGCGTTCGTCAAAGACAATGGATGGCCAAGGTTCTGGAAAAGGTTTATGTTGTAAATTTTGCAATTTATATAAAGTTTTTATTTAGCTTCAGTATTATGAATATATATTTTGTTGATAGACACGAAGAAAAGAGATGAGGTACGTGTCCGATACATTTATGGTGGGAGCCGTCACCGAATCACTGCTGACGAATTAATGGGGGTGGTGAAGTCAGATAAGCACGCCAGCTTTTTGTCCGACGTTGGAGCATTGGTACATGTCAAATGTGTTGTGGATTGGGAGTCTTGGAGAGCCATCCCCGAGGAGCTGAAGGTGCACATGATTGATGAGTTAGCTGTATGTGTTAAGTTATTAATTAAATAATAATTATGTTTGTTAAATTTAATAAAATAGTGAGATTTTAATTTATTAATTTTTGCATGACAACCTAATTGGGACATTGACAAAAGTAACCCAAATCTGATGAAGGCAATCGACAACATGTTCAAGTCTCATTTTCGGGAGTGGAAGTTTGATAATCAATGTGTGGTAGAACTATAGCGAGAACCAGAACTACCAGCGGAGGAGTAGAATAGTTTTTATTCATTTATTTTAAATTTAGTGCTTATTTAATAATGAGATATGAATTAGAAGTATTTTATTTTGAACGGTTTACTTAAACATGTACTTAATGTTTTTTTTAATAAAATTAATGCATTTTAATAAATATTTATATTACTTAATTATGCACAAATGGTTAAATGAAATAAGTTTTTGATTTATTAAGTATTTATGTGGTTTGAAAAAAAATTGAAGAATGAACGGAAAAATTCAATTTTCTTTTAAAAAAAAACGAATTTAAAAAAAAAGAAAAAGTATTGTGCGATGAACAATGGTTCGTCACGCAAAGTGTTATAAAAAAGGCAGCAAAAAGTGGTTGGATGGCGCCAAATGTGGAAGCAGCATGTTTTGCGCGACGAAGTTTTCGTCGCTCAAAGTGCTATAACAAACGCGGCAAAGAGTGGTTGGATAGCGCCAAAAGTGGAAGCACCATGTTCTGCGTGATGGTGCTTTCATCACGCAAAGTCTTTTCACTTACTGAATTTAACCAGAATGCAGGAAGGCAGAAGCTGCAAAACAATTGCAGCAGCTCCTTTCCTGCTGGATTTTCCAACAGCATTGAATGCTGAGTTGACGTTAATCTCGAAGGTATATTTTCTTAACTAACTTATTTAATTTCCCATCATTTAAATTGTGTTGTATGTAGTGTATACTTGTTGTGAGTTTATGTATTTGTATGCAAACATTTTTGTATGGATGTACAAAAAAAATGGTTTGCAATGTTCATATGAGCTTAGTTTCTCGTTTGAGAATTAGTTGGATTTTGCAAATGGATGCGAAAGCATGACTGTGGTCCAATTAATTCTTGAATTGTCCCAAAATTTTGGATAGTTTGAGAATGCACAATTACATGTTGTAGTTTGCGGTTCACGCATTAGAGTTTGAACGTGGGAAATTTGGTAGCATCTATTTGCGTTCTTCGGGTGCATTGTAGTTTTTTGTATCTACGTCGTGCACTTGAAGAATTGCAGGGAGATGCTACTGAAGTATTCCCACATTCAAACTCTAATGTGTTGGAACCGTAAATTACAGCACGTTACTGTGCATTCTCGAATGGGATAGGACCCATACCGGAGGCATAAGGTGGCATGTCATAATTGAAGTTGTTGTAACCCTCATAAATTTTTTATGTTTGCCGGTGATATGGACAAACAGTGGATACATAATCCTAACAGATGTGCTGATGATTATTTGGATGAAATAAATCAGTTCATTGATTTTGTAATTGCAAACAACCGGGGTTCAACTTAAATTCGATGTCCTTGTAGAAAGTGTAGCAACTCAATAATTGAATATTTTGAAACTGTTCGATACCATTTAGCCAGAAATGGGATGATGGAAACTTATACTATGTGAAATCATCATGGAGAACAAATACAACATGCTTCATCCTCACACAGTACTTGAACAGTGGAGACAGTTGAATCTGTTGTGGACCCAAATGAACAAATTATGGACGTTATCAATGATGCTTTTCCAAATGCTACTTCGAATACAAATGAGGAAGTAGAAGATGACGCCCCTCCCACCATGGACAATGAAGCATTTGAAAAATATGAAAAACTATTAAAAAGTGCCAAGCAAGAATTATGCTCTGGTTGCGAAGGATTTTCGAAGCTCACGACCATTATTGAGTTGATGCATGGCAAAATAAAGTTTCGTATGTCGAACCAGTGTTTTGATTACTTTTTGGGGGTTTTCAAGAGGATGTTTTCAAAGGACAATTGCCTGTCTACAGATCATAAAAGTGCAAAGAAGGTGCTGAGTGGTCTTGGATTGGGATATGAAAAAATTCACGCGTGTAAAAATAATTGCATTTTATTCTACAAAGAGAATAAAGCGTTAGATAAATGCCCTGTATGTAATGAGTCACGGTTTAAAATGACTTCTCAGAATAGAATAATGAAGATTCCACAAAAAAGTAATGCGTTATCTCCTATTAAAGCCCAGGTTGCAACGATTGTATATGTCGACGCACACTGTAAGCGACATGAGGTGGCATAAGGACAGACGAGTGGATGATGATGTTATGAGACATCCTACAGATGGAGAGGCCTGGAAAGAGTTTGATCGATTGTACCCCGATTTTGCATGTGAGCTCCGAAATGTTACATTGGTACTTGAAACAGACGGGTTTAATCTATTCGGGGTTTCTAAACCAAAATCACAGCACTTGGCCAATTTTCGTAATTCCGTATAATTTGCCGCCTTGGAAGTGCATGAAAAAAGAATATATGATGATGACATTATTGATAACAGAAGATCTAGAAACATCTATTGATGTTTATTTACAACCATTGGTCAATGAACTAAAAGAATTATGGGAAAACGGTGTTCCCACGTACGATAAATATACCGGGAAGATGTTCACTTTGAGAGAAGCAGTGATGTGGACTATAAACGATTTTCCTGCGTACGCTATAATGTTTGGGTGGAGCACTAGGTTATTACACATGCCCAGTTTGCAAAGAGAACACAACGTCTAGTTGGCATGCGGGAAAAGTTTGTTACCTAGGGCATCGTAGATGGTTGTCGTGGGACCACGAGTGGCGTCAGAATGAAACAGCCTTCTTCAACGGCACATAGCTTCAGCCAAGACCCAGAGAATGGTTCAGAGATGAAATTTTGGCTCAGGTGAATCGTTTGGATTTTGCTCTGTTGGGAAAATCTGTAAATAGGACAAGACCAGACACATATCTGAACTGGACACACAAGACGAGGTTGTTCGAGCTCCTGTATTGGTCCAAATTAAAATTGAGACACAACATCGATGTAATGCATGTTGAGAAAAATGTGTTTGATACATTGGTCGAAACTATACTAGACATTGAGGGAAAAACAAAGGACACAATAAAAACTTGGATTGATCTAGAAAAAATAGGCATTAGGCTAGGTTTATGGATGACAAGGGTCGAAGACATAGCGACAAAGAAGCTTGCATCATTTTCGGTGAAACCGGATAAGAGGAAAGAGTTTTTGGAGTTTCTATCTTCTGTACAGTTTCCGGATAGGTATGCTTCAAACATCGGTAGTTGCGCAAACGTGGATGGAGGCAACTGTAATACTTCAACACCTTCTCCCAGTGGGAATTTGACACCTCTTGCCCGAAGATGTGGTGAAGTCGATTATGTTGTTGGTGATATATTTTTTTCAATTAACTGCAAGATCTTTGGGCAAGTCCGATGTTAAACAGTTGTGCGACAATATATTGAAGTGCTATGCAAGTTTGAACAAATATTTCCTCCATCTTTCTTCGCAAGCATGATCCACGTCATGATTCACTTGCCGGATGAGGCCACTTTTAGCCGAACCCGTCAATTATCGATGGATGTATCCGATAGGAAGATATTTAATCGCCATAATTCCTTTTCATTCATGATGTATGTACGATTTGACTAATTTTATATGTTATTTTGTTTATTGATGCAGACTACTGGGTGAATTAAAAAGGAGTGTACGAAACAGGGCAAAGCCTGAATGATCAATCGTGGAGGCATGGGTCTCGTTTGAGTCGCTAACATTTTGTGCAATGTGCCTACAACTACATTCAATCGACAACAACGCAATAATGACGGTGGTGTGAGAAGTGACAACTTTCTGCTTTTGCCCAAATTGCACGACCCTTTGGCGAACCAATTAGAGAGGAGTCGTTTAACAAAATGGACATGGAGGTAGCACATTGGTTTGCACTTAACAATTGTGACAAGAAAATTACCTACCTAGATGAGCATGAAGAGTTGATGAAGTGGGAACATCCTGCACATTTATATGCCAAGAAGCACCGTGAATTGTTTCCTCGTTGGTTTCGTGAAAATGTAAGTTGTTCATGTTTTGGGTTATTTGCCTAATTTTAAATGGTAAACTAACATGTCAACTTTTTATCATTAATTTAGGTGAAGAGATTGAAGGACATGAATTCACTCGCTTACATTGAAGAATTGTACAACTTGGCTATTGGGCCCTAAGCGCAGAATTGTACTCTAGTTGTCACGTAAATGGTATCAAGTTTTTGGCAACTGATCGCGATGAGAAGCTATGTACACAAAATAGTGGGGTACATGTCCCGGGTGCGGGCGACATTGCAGACATTGATTTCTATGGAAAACTTACAAGTGTTGTGCAATTCCTATTTAATTGTCCCTGGTTTGATACAAACCCACATAGGGTTGGAGGTGTTAAGCGAGACGATGGTTTGCTATCGGTCAACACTAACAGATGTTGGTATACCGACGACCCCTACATTTTGGCAGCGATGGCCAAACAAAGTTTCTATATAGATGACCCTAAGGGTAGGAGGGGATGGAAAGTATTTCAGAAGATTGAGCACATAGGGTTGTATGATATTCCGGACCGAGATCATGTTGCCGATGACGATTAGGGTGACATTGCTGACCAACAACTTCAGACTTCAAGGAACTTGGTGCAGATACACTACGGGATATGACTATTGTATGAGAACCGTACCAGGTAGCTGGAGGTTCTGAAATTGAAATACCGATCGACTCCATTATGATTGACCTCGGGAATCTACTACGATACAATGCACCTGAGCTCGCGACCGACGATGTTGATGTGCTTACAGACGAGGAGGAATGGGAGTTTGAATCTGATGAAAGTGATGATATTTATTGTAGTTCAAACGAGGATTAATGAAAACTTGTGATGTAAATCTAATGATATGTATTGAATGGTATTTATTTTGTATACAAACAAAAGTTTCATTTAAAATTTGTAAAAAATTAATTAAAAAAAAAAATTTTACAAATATGCACGACGACATGTTGGAAATGTTTGTCGCGCAAATATTTAAAAATTCTTTTTTTATTTAAAAACCGTCGCATGACGAAAATTTGAACACCCTCGTCGTGCAAACATGTAAAAATTTAATTTTTTTGGGCGCGCATTCATTTCGGCGCCCTATCTCTCTCTATCTCAGACTCACTCTATCTCCCTCTCATTCTCTACATGCCATTATGTCCAAACTGACTATCCTCTCTCTCGTTTCTCTCCAGCTCTCGCTCTCATCTGCGTACGCTATCTCAGTGTCTCCCTTTCTCACTCTCTCTGTGTTTCTCTGTCTCTCTGTTACTCTCCCTCTCGCATCCGCCGCACTCCGACACCACACCATTTCCCCGCTACCACAACATTACTAGGTAAGCACCCAATATCCCTTAATTCACTCTCCCTTAATTCAGTTATTTATTACTGCAATTTTTCAATTTTTCTGTTGAATTGGTCTGATTAGAACATGTAGGGATTTAGGGTTCGAATTAGGAATCCTGGGTTAGGGATTTAGGGTTTGAATTGGGAATCTTGGGTTAAGATTTTCGAATTGTGGCTATTGGGTTACGGTTTTCGAGTTGAGAATATTGGGTGATGGTTTTCGAATTGGGAATCAGAGTAAAGAATTTTTTTTTTTTTTTTTCCTCCATTTTTTTGGTTATAAACAAAACTGGGTATTGAATTGGGAATCAACTTTGGTAAATCTAGTTGACATCTCTACCTCATCCATGCTTCATTATTTTCTGATTTGGAGTTAGGGTTAATGAGTTAATCAATTATATTTGTATTTTTCTTGGAAAAAGGGATTTTGACTTGGTGCTTATGAGTTCTTGTTTTTTTTTCTCTTCTTTTGATTGTGTGATATGTCTGGATGGAGCTGTTACTAGGTTTGGGGAATTTGCCTAACCCTAAATCTGTGATCATAAAGGCAAGACATTTATTTGGGTGGTTAAATTGGTGAGGCGGATGGTTAAGAATTCTCATGTTTTTTTTTTTATTTCCTTGTGTATTGTAGTCAAAATATTTGAGCATATTGATTGAGCCGCAGAATGTTTTGGCCGCTCTCTAAGGAATGGATTTGGATTGGTTTTGAATTTATCATATGAGCACACACACCTTATTAGTTTTGTACATATGGTGGTTAGTTTTCATTATACTGGGCTTTTGGATTCTTCCGTATATGAATGGGAATAATTCGATTTCCCTGTTTGTATTTGAATGTTGAAATGTGATTATTTTATTTGGCTTATCTTTGGTTAATTGACAAAGAGAAAGAAAACTGAATTCTATGAAGCATGTGTTTGCGTCTTTAATATAGAACTTGCATTAGCTCCTTTGTATTGTTTGAGGCCATATGTCCATTTTATCACTATGTATATGAAAGCATAAGAATAGACTTATGCGTGTGTGTGTGTGTGTATCATGAATGGAATTAAATTGGTTTGGGTGTAGTCTTGGGTGTAGGGTTTGTTGTTGTTGTGGGTGTAGTCTTGTTGGCAACATTCCTATATGCTGGTATTATTATATGTACGTCCAGATAGCTACTAAATCATTCTTCTTTTTCTGTATATGCGTCGAAAACTTGTGAATGCTTATTAAGTAGTTTTAGGTGGATTTCTGATTGTGAATGGATTGGAACGTATGTTCTCGAATTTGATGTTTAATTTGTCTATAGTATTTTTCCGATGAGTCAGGAAAAATGGTAAATCTAGTTGCTTTATATGGATGTAGGTTAAAGGCTGTCCCTTTTGTATTAGGTGGTTTAATCACAAAGTAATGGTTGAGATCCGAGGGACAATTAGTCAAAAACAAGAGGTTAAAGGCTTGAAAATCACCCTCCCCTCCACTCCCCTTCGTTTTGTTAAAGGCTTGAAAATCACAGTTGTAGTTGGTAAATAATGCAGGTTAAAGGCTTGAAAATCACAGTTGTTTTGCAAACTATGATTAAGAATGCACTTGGATGATTACATGTTGATCGTTATAATGATTTTGCAGGTTATAAGACCTAAAATTATTGATACGTCTCCTAAAATGTGCATAATAACTTTTTGTAACAAGTTGTATAATTGGCATTACTTTAGAGACAGTTGCATGAATTGGTTCTGTTTTGTGCAATAGTAACTAGCAAGTCATTGTTAAACAATGCAAGATGGCAACAGCTAGCTTTTCGAGTGATTATAAAAGTTGTAGTCAAGGTTGCATTTCTGAAACAGGAAAACCATAAATTATATCTTTATTGGTTTTATTAGCTCTTACTGTTGGATTATTTTTGGTATGATTTTGAGTATCCATCATACATGTTTAAACAAATGCTGAGGAATGGATGGGATTTCTTGTGGAGGAAAGATTGTGATATTCTTTCATTGAGATTGAGATTGTGATTAATTTGCATGCTAAGGAAATTTTATGGTATTTTGTACAAACTGATTGACGTGCTACAAAAGCATGCATGTTTCAAAAATTTTATCAAAAAGTGTTTTCTACAATCAAGATATGATGTTGTAGATTAATGGGTTCATTAATTCTATATTGTTTTGTCTTATAACTTGCATATTAATCTGTAATGTACGCGCTTATGTCGTAAGGTTCCTTTTGGTTTGTTTAGAGGATGTGTGCAATAAAGAGTACTTGTGTCTAACCAGTTAGAATAATTGGCTAATTCAACACCTATAAGAAAGTCTTTTAGACATTAAGTTGTTGATATGCTAAATTGGTGAGAGTGTTGTTCACACTATGTTATTTTTGTTTAAGACTATTGTGTTGCAAACTGTTTTTCAAGTTGCATTGTCTTGAATATGATACATAAGTACACACACACACACACACACACACACACACACACACACACACACACACACACACATTCATCCTTACCTTTAGCCAAAATAAGTACATGCTTGCCCTCTTCCATCATTCATTGATTCCTTGCAAGTTGCATTGTCTTGCATACTATTTTTCAATACAAGGTTTATTGACTGAATGCTTCCTTGTTCTGGAAGAGCTCATAAGTTCAACTAACCGACAAGGCAAACCTTTTCTGAGGTTGAATGTACTGTTTCCCTGCATTTGCATGTTTTTTCCTTTTAACGTTTCTTTTTCATGTTTATCATATAGGTTTGCATAAGGCATGTAAATAGGTTATACATATAGGCATGTGGGATACTATAGATGTTTCTATTGTGCATGAATATATATTTTGCGCGTATATGGGTAATTTGATAATTCGATTCCTTCCTTAATGGTATTAATGAAATTAAAGATACATCTTATTTTGTTTCAAGCTTAGGATATTTTTTTAGTATATCCATACCAGATTAAAGTAGTGGAATGTAACTTTTTTATTAATTGTTTTTGTAGATGTCGAACTTAATATCAAACCGGCAGTCAGCTAGTAGAGGTAGTCAGACACCTTCTCCAGGAGGTAATGCTGCTGCTTTCTCCACACTTGACATGGGCATGACAAGTGTCCCCCAAGCCTTTGGGGCCAGCGGTGTCTACAGCTTCTGTGTGATCAACTTCTTTGGTGACGCATCCTGTACTAAGCGCCCGACAGACTCATCGACGGCCCCGGAGTTCTGAAGAGGCTCAGCAGTCTAGTGAGGCTTCCTCTGTCCATGGAGAGGGATCCCAGACAGGTAAGCTTGCTCTGCCCCACTAATAAGCTTGCTTCTGGTTTCATGATGGTCAAAGCAACATTGACAATAGTTTTAGGCATGCTTGAACCTTTAAAACTATCACTTTCCCATTAATTAGAATGAACTTACTAAGAACTTCGCTTTGAGTGCTTTGCCTCTATTGTTGTGAGTTCGTGTAATCCCACAAACAGATGCTCTCTATATTAGTAGAACCACTACTGTAAATGATTTAAGTTGGCACACCTGGCCTTGGAAGCCAAAACTTGTTGCAGACTCGCAGTGTGAAGTCATATCAACAAGTTGTAAATTTTGTTTTAACGTCCCCAATTGGTATAAACTGTTTGAATTGTTGGGTGGACGTGTTTTTGTTGTTGTTATATTGTCTGCATGTTTTAGGAAATGTTATAGTTTTAGGGGAGGTTCTGCTGAATTTTCGGTAGAAAATTGAATTCGTCTAATGTTTACTTTGTTTATTTGGTAGTTAAAAAAAAAAAAAAAAAAAAAAAAAAACCAGGGGCCCTTGGAGACTACTCAAGACATCAAATACCACTTGCACCACGGCCGAGAAGATCACCATTACGTGGGATCTTCGACATCGTGCGGCTGCAACAAAACAACAGCACAGTACGTTGGCCAGCGACATTAGGTCAGTGATCAGAAATCATTGCCCTTCCTGTGGGAGTCATGGAAAGCTTTCCCACATGAAGTCAAGGAAGCCGTTCTTCATGAATTATCGGTAAGTATTTTCAACCTCAAATACTAAATTGATTAAAGTATACAAATATTACAAATTTTAACTACTATTTATCTGTTGAGTTTTGCAGCATTACTATGACCTTATGAACCTTGATGCCAATCAAACCCAGTACATCAACGACCTTTGCGCTGGTAGGTTCACCCAATGGAAGAGCGACCTCCACAAGCATTATGAGCTATTTCACGGTCCGGAGGTCGCTTTAGTAGTTGGGTGCCCTATAGAGTTGGTGGACCGTAGGGATGAATGGGAGTGGCTCTGCGGCCATTTTCAAGACGAGAAATACCTCGTAAGTATAATATATATTTCAATAATATTTAATCAAAATTTATATATTTTTTAAATAATATGTTAATTTTTTCATAATTTGTTATAAATATCTAAACTAATATCTTTTTTTAATTCAACTGAAAAAAGTGAAGGCAAACTCGATCAATCGATCAAAGAAGAAACTTCTTCACTGCTCCGGCTCACGACGCTTCTCTTATAAGTTGGAGGAACGACATAAGGTAATCGTATATTTATTTTAAGTTTTCATTCTTTTTACTCTCTATTACACAATTGGTAATCTATGTTAACAATTTATTAAATTTTTTTAGGGGGGTCAAAGTTTCCTGAGATTGACATGTTCAAGGAGGTGTACGTTCGGCCCAGGGATGAGCTAACAGAGTAGCTTCATGTAAGTTATTTCAATTTTGTAATATTCAATTAGTATTCATATTAATTACATGTATATTCAAATTAATTTGTTTATTTCATTTTTCTAGTCCACCATGGTGGAGAAGGGCCTGACCGTTCTAGAGGAGGTGGTTTCCCAGCTTCCCCTATGTCCGTCGCACAAGAGTTGGTGCTCGAACCAGCGCAACAGTTTGGGGGGTTGAACCTTTATGTCCGTCGCGCAATAGTTTGGGGGTCAAACCTTTATCTCCGTTATGCAATAGTTTAGGGGTCGAACCTCTATGTTCGTCGCGCAACAATTTGGGGGTCGAACATCTATGTCCGTCTTGCAAAAGTTTGGGGGTTGAACCCCAGTTTCGTCCTTCGATCACGCGCAACGACCACCTATTCCGTCGCCCAACCTTCATTTGGCGCAACGAAACGCTTTCCTCCATCGTGCAATGTCATATGTCATGAGCTTTGAGCGACAAAGTTTGCGCGACGCTTTCTTCGCCGCCCAATGTTTCCGGCGACGGTATTGGCTTTTGCGCAAAGCTTGTCCCTTTGTCGCCCAAGCAGTTATTCTTAGTTGTGTTTATACAATTAGCATGTAGAAGAGTGGGGTTAATAGCGACCTCAACTCTTTAACAGTTATATAGCAGAAGGAAGATTCCCATTTACATCATTCAATCCAAGTCGTCAATCTTACAATCTATGAGCTTAGGTTACAAGACTGTACTAAGAGCTATACAACCTAATAAACAATCATTTTAAATATTCCACCTGCCAATATGAGCACATGTCAAATTCACAAACTAACTTAGGAACCAAGAAATTAGGGCACCAATTTATAATTTAATACTTCCCTTGAAATTGTGAACTGATTTTACCCTAAGAAGCTCCCTGAGATAGTTGAATTGATCCTTTGCCAGAATTTTTGTGAATATATCAGCAATCTGCTGCTTTGTTAGACGGTAAACAAAGTCAATCACAGCTTTCTGCAATGCTTCTTTAATGAAATGATAACCCCTGATAATATGCTTGGTTTTTTTGGGGAAATATGGGACTCAAAAGTGCTAAGGTATTCATATACGACCTCTTATCTTTTAGTGCAAGTCTTCGTTGACCAGCGAAATGACGATGATCATTTTGTTTTGAGGCCGCAAAGCTCGTTACCTGAACCACCAGCGATTAACTTTGGGCATTTAGTCCTTACTCTTTCTGACAACAGGGCTTACTTCTATGACACCACCATTGGTACTGGTTAGTAGGGCAGCTTTTTTGCCCACTTCTCATAAATGGGAAGGAATGCAATCTCTTTTTTCCCCGAGTGAGAAGGCGGCGAGAAAACCATTCCTTTCTCCAATGAAGGGTCCAACCGAACCCACCTGTGCTCGAATCCAAACCTCATCCAGATGTTTCATCCTTTCCCAGTGGCAAAGAAAGAATCCCCACTTGGCAATTGCTGAAATGTTGTCACATTCAAGTGGTGTTGCCTAAGTTTGAAGGTCACCAAAATCCTATTGAACACACCTAAGCGAAGTGGCTTGAGCAGTTGCCTCTAATGCACTGATGTATTCTTCTTCAACATTCGACAAAGTTACATAATGTTGCTTGATAAAAACCATGAGAACATCCCACTTCCAAATGAGAAAGAATAACTTGAGGTGCTCCTCAAGTCATCTTCTCCACTCCAGTTACTTTCACAATATTCAATCAATATTACTTATTTTTCTTTCTTGTACTCCAATCCATAGTCACATGTTCCTTTAATATACCTTAGAACCCTCTTTCCAGTACCAAAAGTGCTTGTTTGAAGAACAAACTTGCAACATACATTATAATCAGTCTTATTGTTGTGAGATACAATTAACTACCCGCAGTTTTTCCTATACTAAGACTCATCTGCAGCACCACTACCATCTTCCTTTCTCAATTTGTCACTAGGAATTAATGGTGTTTTAAAATACTTGTAAAAAGGTAGACTTTACATCCAATTGAAAAAGTTTCCAATCCTTTTGTGTAGCTCGAGCAATGAGAGTTTGAATTGTATCAAGTCTAGCTACTGGGGCAAAAGTCTCATTGTAGTCAATTTTTTGGCTTTTGTGCATATGCCACAAGTCTAGCCTTGTTGTTTTGCAGTGAACCATCAAGGTTTAACTTGGTTTTGTACACCCATTTAAATCCAATGATCGGTTTGTCAGTTGTCTACTCACAAGTTCCCAAGTGCTATTTTTCTCTATCATAGACTTGACTCAAATGTTCATAGACTTGACTCAAGTTTCTCCATCTCAATGGAGTTGAGTCATAACTTTATGAATCTAACTGACCAGTTTGTGAACTACTTGCAAGACCTTATGAGCTTGAGGCTTCATTGCGAATTTGGTGAGATGCAGAAGTGGCACACATATCCCTTTCACTTTGCTTTGCTCCTAATCCCATTTTCCAATTTGATCAAAATAACATGTATGGAGATTATTACTTTCTTTGTTTCAAGGCTGTAAATTCTGTAACCAATGAAGATCCTTTTTCTACTTATTTCCTCCAGCTTGTGTCTCAGATTGCTTGGAATGTGTGAATAGCACACTGAACCAAACACTTTGAGCTTCTTGGTTTTCTCTTACTGAAGACCTCAAATGGTGTGACATTCTCCAAGGCTCTTGTAGGATATCTACTCAATAAATACACATCAATGCCCAGTGCTTCATCCCAGAAACTATAAGGGAGATCATTCTCATACAACACACATTTTTCCATTTTCACTATTGTTCTTTCTTTCTCTCTACAAAGTCACCGACCCCAATAGTTAGTTGGTTACCTTTCCATATGACACACACCGACCCCAATAATCACAAGTTATAAGGTCGCAGTGTGCTGGCCGTCACTAACCCCATCGTAAGATGACGTGACAAATCTAACTTAATGATGAAAGCCATCATAACATAATAATGATATGACTAAATTTGAACCCATACGTTCATTATTAATAATCAAGTCAACTACAAAAGCCAATCCTAATCAACCTCCCCACGTGGAGACACGTGTTTAGAGATATAATGCCATTATTATCACATCAATCCAGAGCAGACACACAACAGTTAACACAATAAAGTGTAGTGCAGTGCAAAATCAAAAGTATGATTACTCGAATATTACAAACTAGATAATATTACAGTAAAGGGACCACCACCAAGTCTATGGGTAAAAACTTCACTACCAAGCCCACTCGTCACTCCGAGGGTTATCCTTGTTCTCACTATGTCCTAAGGGATCGAAAAACAAAGTGTGAGTGGATCAAGTTTATCTAGTCAAAAGTATTTGAACATCGTAAACCCCATCTTGAAATCACATATATAGTCGAAAACTATATAATAATAATACTACCATAATAGTAACACAACTCATATCACAATGCTTGTCATATTGAAGAAAGTAGTTCAATCACACACACGATATAACTCAAGTTGTATAAAAAGCAGGTGAAATGGCATCTACCTGATCGATGCCTAGCTTTTACTAGCAAATCTAGCCTCTACTAGAAATATTGGTACCTATAATAAACCTACGGCCGTAGCTAGCTATACGATATGTATGGTGACCATGTGTTGAAAGAAAATCACTAATAATCTCAAGATATTATTTAAACTAATCATACTTAAGTCTCATCGAAGACTAGCCAATAATATTAATATGCATGAACATAATAATAGTCTAATTAAAAACATTTAGTTTTTCGAAGGGATCCAATCACAGGTAAGCGGAGCGTCTTTCCTCATTAGGTTCATTGCTGAACTACTCTTTAACCTCGACTAAACCTCTGAATGCGACATACAAGTTAAAGAAGCTTTTCTAGTCATTTTATGAAAAATCATCTAAAACTGCCATTTAGGCTTCAAATTTGCACAAACAGAGGGCCCCATGTGATTCAGAACACCAAAAAACCTCGGGGTCCATCACGGGCCTTGCACGCGCCATCTTCATGTGCCGCCATGTGTCGTCGTGCTCTGTCCATGTGCCACCACACGCCGCCTTCGTGTTACCGTTGTTGACGAACATGCCGCCACCGTTTGTCAAGTATATGCACTGTTCTAAAAATCCCCACCTAGGCCCCAACTAGGTGCTAGGCTGCTGGTCATCGCCCCGATTAATGTCTAGGCGTTTGAAAATTAATAAAGGGCGCCTAAACCTGCTGAGGTGCCCGCCTAGACCACCTAGGCACCCGCCTAGCCAATCCAGACCCGCCTAGGTTCCAACTCACTTAGCCAAAAAATAGATAACTTTCATTTTCAATTTTTTTTTTCAATAAATTGTAAGAGACTTGTTGAATACTTAAATGAACACACATTATAGGCTTGTTCCCCATGTTTTCATTATGTTCCAATACTTCATAATCTATATGTCATTCTATTTATATATATATATATAATTTAAGTATAAACAAACACTTATTTACATGAAATATAATAGCTTTACTTAAATCCGCCTAGTCCGTCTAGGCGCTAGGCCCCAGCCTGTCGCCCGACTAGTGCCTAACATCTTTTAGAACCTTACGTCACACTTCATGTCATTAGTGCCATGTGTCAATCATTGGAGAATTGTTAAAGGGATAACATAATATACCTTTGTCGTTAAGGATTCTGTTAGCGTCTAAGGTTGGGCTCGTGTTTGATTAGCTAGTTGGTGAGGCAATGGCTTACCAAGGCGATGATTAGTAGTTGGTCCGAGAGGATGATCAACCACACTGGGACTGAGACACGGCCCAGACATCCGGTTAAGATCAATCTAAACCAACCCATTATTTATATGTGTATGATTCAATATGCCAACTATTAAACAACTTATTAGAAACACAAGACAACCAATCAGAAATGTTGGGGGGGGGGGTGATTCAGTAAAAGATTAAATCAATAAATGGAAATTCACTGAAATCCAATCTTTGTGAGATCATCAATATTGTACCAAGGGTATTTTTAGAGTATATAGAATCAATATAGCTTCTTTTGACACAGTAATGCAATTTCACAATCAATATCGAAATGAAAGGTTAGATAATTTCTTTCTTCTTTTCCTGTTGTTTGTTGATGTAGAATTTGGCCGTCGATGTCACTGTTAGTCCTAATGGCAACCGTCGTTGACCTCCGTCTGCTGTCGCCAAAGTATCATCATGAAGTGCAGATAACGGTCATAGTTCCCCCTTCTGAGCTCGATCATAAAACTTAGTCAAAAATTTTCTAGGAGCTCACCTATAATCGTTTTTGGAAGGTCAAATCCACCTGAGATTCAAGGCCTTCCCCTTGAATTCGCTCGTCGGAAACTTAGAACATACGGTGAACACAAAGCCAAACACTAGTAGCTCAGAAACTTACCCAGAAGAAGATTAGAAGATTAAGTGAAGAAGTGCACCTCGAACTCGTTGGAGTTCGTCCTTTGCCCCTCGTTGGAAACTAGAAATGGAAATCGGTCCATACATGGGGTCAAAACCTTGAAAATCTTAACTCAAAACACTGCACAGCTATTATAAAGCTTACCTAGGACTCGATGGAGCCAAGATGGAGCTCGGTTTTGTTGGATTTAGGCTCACTCATCGCCGGAGAACTCGAGGCTCCCGGTTCTACTCATTACAGTCATTCCACTCAACATGCAAACCCATATTTATGTTTCCCAGGTCAAGGTGAACATAAATATAAAGGTTTGGAGTTGGTTTTGGCAAGGCCCTCATCTGCACCACGCACAGTTCAACCCTTAAGAAGACCTAAGCTGTTGACTACGATTGCTCTAAGCTCTCTTGCCCATGGCAAGGAGAAAATGTATAATCTTATCTTTAATACTCTCTTAATTGAAGATCAACTCAATCAAGTAAGGAATCACAATCATATCCAATCAAATATATTTCAAAGGTAATCCCAAGGTATTATTTATTAAATATATCATAAATAATATTTTTTGGGATATTTTTTTCCTCATCCATCCTACAGATGACTCATCTTGGCCAATCAGATGTCAACACATGTCAGGGCAAACCTACACACGTGGCCGGCCTAGCTCCTATAAATACCTCATCTCCACCTATCTCTGATAAGCTTTGGCTATGCACTTAAGCCCTAAACCCTCTTTCGTTTCAGAGAAACTGACTAGGTATCATTATCCATTGGCCAAATCCCCTCCACCTCTTGGGCGTGTGAGCCTGTAGCCTTGGTCATAGGTGTTTATTTGTTTTATAGGTACAATTTTGTCAAGACTGAAGACAGCGGAATTTTGCTGTCACAGTATAAACCTCCAGTGTTATCAATAAATATCTCTAATCTTTGGTATGATAAACTTTTTCAATTTCATGATCGCATTCCAAACTGAGCACAACATCCTTATGCACCCATTTCACATGTTAGGCATAGCTATTATCCGGCAGCTCCCTAAAACTCTAGAATATAAACAATTAGGAGTAACAGTAGCAGTATTAAAAAATTGTTCATAATCCAATGTACGCACGCATGCGTGCTTGTAGAATCGGAATTTAGAATAAACGAATTCAATGGAGATACAATCATCAGTCTTCGGCTTAAAGTTTCAATCCAGCCACTGGCTGGTGAGGTTTTCCTTGGTAGTGCCTCTAAGGTTGGCACTGAAGATGATCTTGCAGGGTGTGTTAATGACAACATGGGGATGGATGTTGGGCTTTCCGACGAGGAGGAATAGTTCGTCTGGGTAGTTTAGGAGGCATTTTATAGTTTTGTTTTGGATTCTTAGTACTACTGATCATACTCTTCCTACAATCATGTAATCTGTATATTCTTTTTATTATACCAAGCTCAATCATTAGGTTTAAGTCACTAATTAAAGGGGCAATTAATGCTACAAGTTTGGATCATGCATTGCATATTCATCTGCATATTCACAAATTATTGCCTGATGCTTGTATGCATGGTCAAGCATTTGTTCATCCATGTTTAAGATATGAGCTGGTTGCAGCTAATGACTTTCACCAAAATATCCACACATCAACTGGAATTTTTGTGTGGTACTGATGATCTTCTCTCTTGAGGTCTTGGGTAGTATATATAGGGTGTTCTCTAACTCGAGGAATGGTTTTTGCTCCGCATCTCCTAGAAAAACCTAGACCATCGTGTGTTAAATCAACTGTTGATATCTCAGAAATTATAGTGATATAACAGTCGAGCAAGTTGCTTTCATTATTAGAACTGTAGGTATAGATTCATCCCAAATTCTCTCAATTTGTTGATGTTCGATTAAGAGAGATTTGTGCAGTTATTGAATCTTCAGCTCCATATCATTTTTAGCTGCATTCATTTCTCATTGGTGCCACCAGTGGTGGAGCCAAGATCTTACATCACAGGGGGCCCATTCACAATTATGAAACTTTATTTTTTAATACCTAAAATACGAGATAGATTGGTTGTATTTCTATTTATTTATCCCAACTCAGAAAAATATTATACCGCATCAACCATTAGCTTAATATGCAAGATAGAGGTAGATTATACTCATAGCACATCAACCATATAGTCACTTAATCCAACTAATATTTAAGAGCAGATGGACAAGAAGTTCAAGCCAACAAAGAAAAATATCAGCCAACATTCTTAAAGTGATAAATCCTGACAATTAATTAGATTCAATTACCGTGGTTGAAAACTTCGACCTAAATTAATCTCCTCCGCCCAAAGATGAACGCGAAGTGATTAACAAGTAGAAGAAGCTACATCATTATTACTAGAATAAGAGAATCCCAAATCCATGAATTTCAAGATTGCAACTAAAGGGGGGGGGGGGGGCTTTGGCCGAAGAACCTCCGATGCCAAAGTTAGAATTTAGAGAGAAAAGTGTTTGGAGAGTTTTTGGGAGTTTTGCAAGAGTGTGTAACTTCCGTTTTTTGGAGAGAATAGGGTCATATATATAGCATATAGCCGGTTCCCTTGGGAGACAAGGTGGCCGGCCACTTGTGTGTTTTTTGAGGTATAATGGGTAGTTAATTGGTGATTAATGGATTAATTAGGAATTAATCCATTAATTAGCCAATTAATCTCCACTTAAATGGAATGTTATGTAGGTTATAAAATAATTACCTAAGATGAGGATGGATGAGAATATCTTTGAATTGGTTACCTATTTTGAACACTTTTGACTTGATTGACGGATGATTGTCCGCTGCTTGCGCGTAGGAATCCCGGTATGCCTCAAGGATATTTTTGTCTTCTTCTATCAAAAAATTCACGTATCGCCTTTGTGATTATTTTTGGCTCCACACCCATGACTACCCTTGTCCTTTAGTGGCTCCGCCACTGGGTGCCACACTTCAAGGATCTTGCTGTGAAGACCCTGCATGGACCCGTAGAAGAATCTCAAGTTGCACAAGAGGTATAAGCTGCTCCTTTAACATAGGTTAGGAATTAAGCTTATGGGTGAATGATTCTAGAATGAACTTGATATACTGCTAGTGAATGAAGCTCTCTAGAGTTCCCCCGGTTTTTACCCAGTTAGGAGTTTTCCGGGCACAAATACCTTTGTGGGATATTCTGATTATTAATGTATATATTACTGTTGGTGCACTATATACATTGTTGATTGGATGTATAGTTTAGTATCTATCACTTAAACAAGAGCATGCTCTTAATAATTGTTAGTCTAATTGTTGTTATGCATTAGAGTCCGTCTTCCGTGGTTCAGGGTAGGAATATAACTATAGAATCCATTATCATATATTATTGCAAGAGATTTTGCCTAGTATCAATTTCCGTAATCATACTCTTGAAGGATGAAATATCTGCTTCCCTCTATTCGTCGAGCATACATTATTTAATATTAAGAAAATAAACAGTAAAATATTGTGTTAAATTTAAACAATTAATTTTTATTCTATTAGTATTATAATATTTTCATTAATAAAGCCAAAACACTTGTACAATTGCATTAAAATTGAAAAACAAATTTATTCTCAATGGGAAACTGCTTCACCCTAGAAGACGTCCATTTTCAGAATTTATAAATACTAAAGATAACTGCAAAGCCAGTGCCACTCGTTTGGTGGATGGATCAGGGCTTCATCGTGACCTTCAAAAGTCTAATAGTAACTGCGTAGCTCGTACTTCCACTCCTTAAACTGATCATTCCATTGTCCGGTTATGTATTTTGACATGCCTGGCACTTCCATGTCAAAGTCGAAGTCTCTTTGAAATAGAGAAAAAACAAGTGTTAGCTACAAAAATATGTAAAGTAATAAGTAATTGTCTCAAATAGTTAAATATTGCATGAACTTGGGGGTGTGCACTCATATGTTCTTGGGTTGTAGTCAACCTCATTCTTCCTCCATCCTTTGTATGGATATTGCCCTTGGCATCTATGAAAAAAATTAAAAAACAATTTCTAAAAGTTCCAAATTGTCCCAAAAATTTATAATATTTTGTACAAATTTATAATATATCAAAAATTTATTATATTTCCTAGAAACTTCTAATATTTCCAATTAATTTATAATGTATATAAAAATTGTTATGAGTATTTTTTAAAAGTTTGTAGTGGTCCCTTTCACCCTCCCCCAAACCCATCCATTCCCCACCCCCCTCGTCCTCCCGTACCACCCCTAACCCATCACCCTCCTGAACCCGTCCCACAACCCTTCCAAACCCGTCCTTCCCGTACCCTTGGCCCAACCCGTGAACCCTCAAACCATCCCCCCACGTCCCCCAACATGATCTCCCCAATTTTCTAACTCACAAATTCTCTTAAAAATTCACACATATTAATTACACATTCACAATATAAATTACACATTCACATTATAATTCACAAAATCACAATATAAATAAAAATTCAAAATAATTGGGAATAAATATCATACAGTTGTGAGAGTTTGAGAGTTATAGAGATGGAAATTGTGAGAGCTAAGGCGGGAGGCAAGATTGTAGTGGCAGGAATTTTTTTTTGGGGGGGGGATTATAAAAGTTGTTGCAAGAACAAGAGGTCTTGGCTTGATATAAACATCAGGCCCTTAACACCTGTATTAGTTAGGGTTTGCCTGACGAAAAATGTGTTGGGTAAAGGTTCCATAAAAAATCCGCCAACTGTAAATTTTGGCAAAAAAAATGGTGGGAAACAATATTTGCCCAACGAAATACATAGGAATTCATTGGGCAAACCCAAAAATTGGAGGGAAATTTGACTCTTGGGGAAAAAAATTCGGGAGAAAACTTTTAGACTTGCCCAACGAAAATAGAATATTTACCCGATGGATTGAGGTTCCATTGTCCTACGAAATATACTTAATTCGTTAGGCAAAGTCCAAATTTCTAATTTTCCCGAATTTTCAAAAAAAAATTCAAAAGGTTAAACAATCATCGAATTTGATGATCATGTCTATTTAGTGTGGGTTTTAACCCTCAATTAGAATATTTGCAAAAAATCATCAAAATCAAAGGTGGTATAGCCATTAAATCGTGATGCTAAGTTTGTAATTGTCCAACTTTCACCTAGACCTGGCAATTTCTTACACAACCCGTTAACACGACACGAAAAAAAAGGATTTTGGGTCAACATAATAACTAATCGTGTCGTTGCACATGGGTGATTGCTGTGGTGGCCACCGCGGTGGTTGCCATGGTGGAGCCTTGTGTTGGTGGTTGCCATGGTGGAGCCTTGTGGTGGTAGTGCCGCTCCCCCTAAGATCATATTTAGTCTCGTGGATTGCCGCAGTCCCACTTCTTGAATATTGGAATTTTCACTTGTGGAATTTTCTAAATTTCTAGCCATTGTATTTCTCTTTTACGTTTAATCAAAGAATCTTTGCAAATAAAAAATTCTAATAATAAGAATGTACGAAAAATACAAATGGACTAGAAAATAGAGAAAATAGAGAAAAAACCTTTTTGCGCGAGAGTCTTCTACGAGTGTGAATCTCAACTCTCAATGAAAGCACTAATTTGTGGATGCAAATTTTCGCCTTCTCCTTCTTTGACAAAATTGCACCTACAAAACAATCAACACCTTTGGTCAAGGCCAAGAGCCTCACGCGCCCACAATGAATTGGGAGGGTGGGGGGCTTTGGCCGAAGAATCTCCGATGCCAAGGTTAGAATTTAGAGAGAAAAGTGTTTGGAGAGTTTTTGGGAGTTTTGCGAGAGTGTGTAACTTCCGTTCTTTGCACAAGGAATTCCGCTAAATTGCTGGTAGGCACCTGAGGTTAATAGATAATGCATCTATTTCAATTAGGGAGACATCTGACATGTCGAATGGTGGTTGTACTATGTGGTTGCTCCGTACTCTGGGAAGGTTTTGGGTGGTTGCGGATGAATCTGCTTGGTGAATATTTTGTTCATCATCAGTATCCTCATTTTCATTCCACTTTAGGTCAGGAAAGTCCCAAATATTTCTGTGCATTATGAATTGTAATACTTCCTCCAACAAGCCCTTGCCTTTGGATCGTCGAGGTAGGATACTTGTTTCCCTGTATTGGTAAGGATATAGGGATCATCCTCAAACCATCGAGTGTTTGTGTTGACAGATAACAAGTATATATCTTGAATGAGACTGCTTTCTTTGTCTGGGTTTGTATCATACCAATGACACTTGAACAACACGACTCCTTTGCGGTTTGTGTATAACAATTGAACCACACTTAAATGGTTGCCAAAGAAGTAAGTACTCATTTATCTCGGGGAAAAAAACTCCACTATTTTCAGTGCACAATTTAACTCCATTCAGGTGACAACCAGAGTACGTTTCAGCTCTAACGGGACGACATGCCAATTGGAGTAAATCTTCGTAAAACAAGGATGATTTGTCTGCTCTTAACTGTCACATCTTGTAAAGTCCAAATAAGCATGTATATGTAAGTTTCTGCAATAGAAAAAATCAATTTAATTTAAAAAAAAAAAAAACTTAATCCAAGGCAAACCAATGCGAAAATAGTTGTTTGTGCATTTGTAACCCAATTTGAAGGATATCGGGTCTTCATCAATGCCTCATGGTGTTTGAGGAATGGCGAGACTTCATCGCAATTGTTTAATATGAACCAATGAGCCACCTCAAAGTTAGCTTCTTTGAACGGTTCACACCAAGTCCTTCACCGAATGGGCAGGCAAGTTGAGCAAGGACATATAGTTTTTCAACCTGCTCATCCCCGTTAAAATTGCATGGGCACTTGTTAAAGGAAGTTTCAACCTTCCGAAGGCACCTCGCACAAAAGGTAAGCGATTCTTGCACGCTAATCCCCTCCGCTATGGATTTTTCGAGTTATCAGAATTTTTAATCCCAATAGCTTGATAAAGAATATTAACAAATGTACTGACAAGATTACCCCTCAATTGGATACATCCAACGATTATGCATCGACTTATCAATCTTTACCTCATAGGGCAAATGTATCATTATGTGAACCATACTAGTGAAAGTGCCAGTGGATGTATTTGCTCTAGCCAGCATAGGATCCACACAATATGTTTGATCATATCATCTACGTCCGACTTTCACAATGTTTTAGCACATAGTTGTTAGAACAACCAAGACAAATATACAATAGTCTTAACAAACTTATGGTCCAAGTGTGGCTGAATACCAATTGGAAGGAGTTGTTGCAGTAATACATGGCAAGTATGACTTTTCAATGCCAACTATGTCCCATTGTCCATTTTAACATGTCTTGATATATTGCTAGGGTACCTGTCTAGAAATTTCACACCTTGCAGCCATTTCAAGAACCCTTTCTTGCCATCCAACTTGAAATTATAATTGGCGTTCCTTTTCTTGTATTTACCATTTATTAATGTAGGCCATTGGTTTGACTTTATCCCTATTTCTTGCATACCAATACTATGGTGTCTTTCGATTTTCCCTTGATGGATATAGCCGTTCCCACTACATTGTCGCAAACATTCTTCTCAATATGCATAGGATCAACAATTTGTCAAACTTTGAATTTTGCCAGTATTCCAAGTCAAAGAATATACTTTTTTTCATCCAATTCAGCTGTTCCACTGGTCTCAATCCTTCCTCAAATTGGTTAATGTTCAACTTGGACAATAGCTCATCTCCAGAAAATTCTCTTGGTCTAGGTCGAAACTCTCTTTCCCATCAAATGCTTTAGGGTTGTTAAGCCAGTCATGATCCCAGGGGAGCTATCTTTGGTGACCCAAGTAGCATATCTTTCCAACGTGCCCAAAAGGATGAGGTGTCCTTTGGTGCTCCATCTTGATAACATTCCATAAGTTGTAAAATCATTAAATGTCGACATAATTGTTGTTGGCAAAGTGAACATTCCCCAATGAACTTGTATGTTAGTAAACCATTTATCCATAAATCTATCAACTCTTCTATCAACATCAGCAAATAAACATCAACGGAATCACAGGTGATCTGGACACGGGTATTAAAAGACATTATCGTAAGTTCTTTCTTCATTCACCTCCAAAGGGCAAGTTATAGTGAATAACGACCACCGGCCAAGTATTGTGCTCATGCGAAAAACTCCCAAACAAATTGAAGCCGTTAGAAGCAAGCCTTAATTTGGCATTTCTTGGATCTGCGGCAAAAACTAGGATAGGTTTTATCATTTCTTTCCACGCTTCCTTGTCTGTTGGATGCCATAGAACATCATCAACTCGTTCCTCCTTATGCCACCTTATATCACGTGCAATGTGAGTCGGCATGTACAATCCCTGTAATCTTGGTTTAAGTGGAAAATAATGCAACACCTTGTTTTGAATCTCGTTCTTTCGATATCTCCACTCATTGCACTTGGGACAATTGTGCAAATTCTCGAATTCACTGCAAAACAATATACTACTGTTTTTGGATGCATGGATCTTGTCATATTCGAACTTGAGATCTATCAACATCTTCTTTGAGCAAGAATGATTTTCAAGCGATACATTGGCTGCAGAAGCACATGTTTAACAATGCCCATCACCCTATCATAATTACGGTTGGTCATATTACACTCTACTTTTATGTGCATCAACTCTACGACAACTTTTAGGACGAAAAAATCTTGACAACCAATGAACAATTCTCGCTGAGCTTCTTTCAACAATTTATCGTACTTCTCGAGGTCCATGGACAACAATTCATCCATATTGAGCGAAGCATTAGGGAAATCATCATTCAATACGTCCATCACTTGGTCGTCATCAACACGATTAACTACTGAAGGATATTGACGTTGTAATGGGAGATTCTCCATGATAAGTTGTCACGCCCCGAACCCAGGATCGATAGAAAAAATCGAACCCGAATTAGAAACGTGAGTTAAAAACTAAATAAATAAAAGGAAATTAAAACGGGCTGGAAAACAAATTTCTCTTATAAAAATAACTCATGATTCTTAAACAAATCAAAAATTCTTTACATGAACAAACTTTCTATTCTCACATCTAATCCGATCTCATTCTGTCAACTTTTTTGAATGTCTAGTTCGTATACCTGCATAAAAATAAAGGGATGAGCTTCAACAGCTCAGTAGAGACATAACCTTAACACAGTAAATTTATAATATTAAATTAAGTGTCATGGAATCACAAAACCAAATATCAAAGCATTTTTTTTAATAACAATGCATGAATGCAATGCAACCTCTTATGCCACCCCCGTTAATTTATATAATAAAACACGCGGACTTGCCGTCCCATACAGTGCATTTTGCCACTGCAATGGTGGTTCGAATATTCTATTATACAAACTAACCCCCAGAAGATATCCCAGTTTCATAAACCCCTTTTGGTAGTCATCTTATCTAATTTATTGATCTCCAGCCCAAATCACCCACATCAACAATTTATCCCATCAATATCCTATTCTAATGTGCACACCGAGCTCGCCTGCGACCTGGTTCACGATGAATAGATTCAACTGCACAAAAGATCCTTTTCAATTACCTTCATTTCCAGACCAGTCTCAACATTGAAGTTCCAACCACATCAACATGAATGATGCATAAATAATGTCAATTCATCTTTTATATGTATCACAATATATTTTCAACAAATAGCTTTCTAACAATAATTCCATAACCAATAACAAGTAAACACTTAACTGCAATTAGCCAATTAATATCCAACACATTAATCAACCAAAAAGATCAAGAATATTATAACACTTCACGAAATTTAATAAAATCAATTTCCGTAAAGGTCTGTCGTATTTCTCTTACCTGGATTCCAAAGCTAAAACAAAGATCTACATCACTACCAGAATAGCTAAGCTCTACGTACTTATCCATATGACTACCGAAATAGCTAAGCTCCATGTATTTAAGCAAGTTGCTTGATCACTCCTAAATCATGATGTATTTCTTCCACCCTATTTCTTTTCTAATCTCTCTCCACATAAATCTCTATATATTAAGTGAACGAGCTCAAGAGCATGCATTGCATGCTAGCTCATGCTGGAAAAACAGATGGAGTTAATCTCCTATTTATTGTAGGAATAAGCGGTATTAAACTTGGTTCTAATTGGATGGTTAGGCGGCTAAAGATAATTAGGGCATTGTATCTACAAGGTGTCAAATGCAAAGCTAATATGGTTGACACGTCTAACTAATAGCTTCGAATAATATTCATTTTAGAGTTCTCTGTCAGTACTTCTCATACAAACTAGGCATGTTGGGACATGGTCAACAATTCTAGAGACAAGAAGAAGGTAATTGAGAATGGTAGAAAGTTCTACCAAGGTATCTATTTGAATGGGCTGAGAATAATGGGTATATGGGACTTGTTTATAAACTTGGGCTTCTAATAAACTCTTTAAAATAAAATAGAAATATATGTGGATAAAAAAAATTATTATAAATACGTACTTTAAAATACAGGGTCTCACATAAGTCGAACATGAAGTAATTGTGTACCATCTCATTCATTTACAAATCTTCCTCTAGTGTCATCCAAACAAAGTTGTTATAATTCATGCACGAATACCTCATACGATTTCAAGCACTAACATGATTGCTTGCAGATTGACTAAAATTGTCGATCCCATCCGAATATTGATCACAACTTCTATCCACTCTTTGTCCATTGTCCCTATTTTAAGAGAATTTAGTCATCTTAATAATTTGATATACACTTCTTCGCCCCTTATACCTCCGGTATTGATCATGTCCCATTCGTAAATGCACTTTATGTGTTGCAGTTTGATTCACGCGATTATTTCCTATTGTAAAAATTTTGACAACATCTCTCTAGGATTAGTGCACAACGTAGATATTATAAATAAATATCTAGTACACACTCAAAGCACATTAAGGGGATACAACCGAATTTCCCACGGTCTTATAATTCGTCAAAAATCAGTGCACTCCCGAACTGTTTAAACTGGACAATTCATAAATCAGTTAGATCGCAAAGCCGCATACTGCGTCTACACGCGCATCCAATTGACTCAAAAAGGACTAAAGTTTTTTTCGAGTTTATTATATATATGAAGTTAATCAACATAATTAACTTCGTATAAAAGGTTACGAAATTTTAACAAATTCACACCACGATTTCCTAAGTTAATGTTGCACAAATTAAATTCAACTAAGCTACATATATTTCAATAACACAAACTCAAAATTTCACATAGCTCACAATTTTCAAATACATATATATCACAATTAAATAAATTCAAACTTATTAATTTATAATAAAGAGACAAATACTTTAATTTTCCTCCAATCCAATTCGCAGGTGGGGAAGAAAACAGGCATTCGAGCAAATTTTTTGTCGGAGGATTATTTTACAGGTCGTTGTGGCCCTTTGTTTTAAGGCATAAACACTTTGCACGACAACACATTTCATCGAGTAATTGACCTCTAGCCGACGAACTTATAATTCATCAGGCAAACCTTCACAAATTTCAAGCTACTTGTCCCCATTTGGCGCCAAAAGTTTGGCCAACGGTTTGGTCCTTTCCCTAGGAACATTTTCCATCGCGCAAAGACTGACCAACTTTGCCAAACCAACTGCAAATTTTGTCAGATAAAATTGTTTAACCCAACAAAATATAGATCGTCGGGCCACACCACATTTCGTAGGGCAAGGACTATTTTATGGTAGTGTAATTACATTTTTTTCCCAATCCTGATTTATAAACATGGGAATGAAAGTGAATTTTCATTCCCAAGTCTCGCATACCAAATGTAGCCGAAATGTAAAATGAGATATAATGAGGCTTTTACATCTCAAATTTGTATTTCTTTTTTGAACAAACGATATTATCTACACTAAGGGGATGGTGGGCTTAGCCTCACAATGGGTTAGAAATAATTCAAACTCGCATTTGGCAAGAATCGAACGTAAAACCTCTCACTTACAAGCTAAGAAGAATACCACTAGACCATAGTAATAAGTGACCTCAAATTCGTATTTCTAAACATGCTCTTAGCACGGTGTAATTTACTGATATTCGTCTTCAATTATAAGGTTTCAGAATCAACCCATTATGTCACTTAGCTCAAACTTCTATTCTTTAAAGTTGAAAAAGCACTATTCCACAACATGACAGCGATTAAAGAACATAAGTTAGTCTTACCCTATAAATACCGAGTTAAACATAAACTGAAAAAAAAATGAAAATATACATTGGTCGCACCTAGCAGCTTCCAAGCATTGGGGAACGAAGATATAAGGGGATACATACAATCTCTTCTACTGAGAGATCCCTCAAATAATTTTATTTGAGGTAAACAAACAATAGAACAGATTAGGGCTGGGCCCAATTGTGAAGGGACCGAACCGAACCTAGGTTTAAAAGAAACGAGCCAGACCGAGGCGGGTACAACAAATTTTAATATACGAAACAGACCTAACCCGGCCTGTTTGAAACGGGCGGGTTCGTGCCAGGTCCACGGGTCCACGAGTCCATTTTCATAATTTTTTTTTGGTCAAGGACAACCTCGTTGAGGTCGTCTTCCTCAGCACATAAGAAGATCGGGTAGATCAGCCATGGGAGAACGACAATGACAATGGTGCGAGGCCTTTATCTCTCGACTTCGATCGATGACGACGGCGCGAGGCTATAGATTAGAATATGACTCAGATTGACAAAAAGCGCGAGGCTCTAGATTAGAATATGACTCAGATCGACAAAAGCGCAAGGCTCCAAATCGGATAAAAGCAGATCCGAGATCAAAATTTAAGGGCTTTGACGAAGAATTAGCAGAAGAAGCAGACATTGGGGCTGATTTGCCGAAGGGCTTGAAGCCGAAATCGGAGGCCATGAGACCCTTGAAGTCGTTCATGGCGATTGGGATTTCTGGGCCTCCCACTGTCTCCTTACTCCTCCTTGTGTTATTGGTTTTTGGCTGTACAAAAACAAATTGAAGGATCTCTGAATTCTCTCAAAGGGTAGATGTGGAATTATATGAAAAGTTAAAAAGGTGATCTTGTTGCAAAAGAGGACATGGATTGTTGGGGATCTGAGGGAGAAAAACTTTGAGAGAGAGAAAGAGACATGAGGTGAGGGAGGAGGGTAGAACAGGTACTTGGGATTTGATGTGAGGTGAGAGAAACATGGGAGATTCGACGAAATCAAAATCGCAAAATCGAGAAGATGGGTGGTGCGGGTGCCTGTGTTCTGAGATGTTGTCGAGGACTCGAGGAGGACAATTGAGGTTGCTAGGCTGTCCTGGTGGTCACCAGGCCCAGACTTGCGATGGCGGTGATGTTGGGGGTGGCGGAGATGACTGATCGAGTGTGGGTGGAACCGTGGATGGGAGGGGATTACGCACGTGAGACGGCGAGAAAGAATCGAGTTCGAGGACTCAAGTGACAAATTCGAGGTCGAGGACAAGGAGACCTAGGGTAAAACTAACGGTTAAGATTGGATGGAGAGATGATCTCTTCAATCTTGTCCGTCCATTGCAATCACAAATGGGTCGGTCCAAGACCCCGTTTTTCTATACATCTGGAACCGGCCCGCCAATAAAATTTCATCGACCCATCACGCACTGCTCCGTTTCTCTTATTAAAAAATTGGAACCGACCGGTACCGGCAACCAACCTTGATTACCCGCCCTGACCTGTGGTTCCTATACCCGTTTGCCCACCCCTAGAACAAATCCCTTAAGTTCCCTAAAATGAAAGCTACAATATGCACAAAATGTAATTATTAGTTATAATAACCAATGTAATCAAACAAAAAAATAATGGTATGGTAAAGTTTTATTCTTTTTCATAGAGCCTGAGGTTCGAGTCTTATGAAATGGCGAGTTTGATACAAATTATTAATAATGGAATGGCTAGTTTTATTCTCTTTCATGAAAGTCACATTGAAAACTAAAATCGAACGCCAAAAACCAATTCCAATATGATTCAAAGAACCTCAATCTCCTATCTTTTTTACAATTGAAACTATATTGTAGGATGTTAAATCTTCAGTCTAAATTTGAAGACTGAAAATAAAATAATTTGAAGCTAAATTTATTAGTATTAAGCTTAGCATCAAATATACTTGGATAGATGCAATCCAAAATTAAGGCAAATTCGAAAGAATTGAGCCTTACCTGATCAGCAATAAAACACCGGGCTCAAACAAACGATTTCAAAATGAATTTGATCGATGACAGCACCTCTATCTCTGAGTTCGAAGCTGCATTGGACAAAATGCAATAAAATTTTGAATCATACAATTCAAATTGCAAACAAGGGGCTAAATTTTCATACATGCAACTCAACAACTAAGATTTTTACTACAGATTATTCAAAAACTAATTACCAAAAACAACACTCTAGGTTCATACCTTTAGTTTTTGTTCACTCATATTTTCTCAGTAAATCAACCATTTATTCTTTATCAATGTCCATGGCCTGTTATAGAGAAGGCAAATAGAGCATGAAAAATTAAATGGGTTAGCAACGTGTGACTTAAATATCCTCAAGAATGTATATTTAATTCAAAACCAAGAACTTAGAAGATATCTCAGGTAGAAAGTCATAATCTAATAATAAGACAAACCAGGACAGCTTTTCTTAAGACCAGAGTGTTACCCCCGCTTGAACTCAAGGACTAAACTATCCCAGTGAGTCTGGAATTGAGATATACCCATTAAACATTTCTATGTATTGGGAAATACCCATTAAACTTTTCGAATTGAGAGATACCAATGTCGATTTTTAAAGATTCATAGAGAAAATGAGCAACCCAAGTTATATAAGGGAGGTTTATGTATACCTAGCGAATGGGAAGGAGAACCAGAAGGGGTTTCCAAAACCCCGTCTTGAGGAGAAAGAAGGAGATCGAGCCATCGAGGTCGTCCTGATGCTTAGACATGGTTTCTCTCTCTCTCTCTCTCTCTCTCTCTCTCTCTCTCTCTACGTCTTATGCGTCTGTGATTTTTGTTGCAGTCTTTGCTTGTAGCAATCGAGGCTCGAGAGGGGCTTTGGTGGTTTATGTTGACTGTTGAAACTTTGGAGGGAGAGCTTCAATTTTTTCGAGGGAACGGGAATTGGAAACCTTGCAACGCCGTTGGGAGCGACGGGAGGGAGTCTCGTGGAGATAGAGAGAGCAGGGAGAGAATTGAGAATTGCATGCTTGAGAGATCTGTACTGGAAGCAATGAAAAAATGTACTGAAATCTTCGAGAGAGAGCTCGAGATTTGATAGAGAACACACGTCCACCATCATCAGTGCACGTGTAAATCATGGCAAAAATAAAATTAAACAAATCAAGCAGGGATAAAATATATAGGGATGTGCTATCTACACATCACATTTTATTTCTCACACCCTTTGATAATTTTTGTCTGTTAATCTTCTTCAATTCATCCGATCCGAAGACCAAAAATTAAAAAAGTGTGTGAGAAGTAAAATGAGATGTGTGGATATCATACCCCAATATACATCACACTGCTCAATAAACAATGTTTTAGTTGTTTTTCTCCCTTTTTATGTATAAAATTTTTGTTCAATAAATTGTAAGAGATTTGTTGAATACTTGGATGAACATTTATTATATGTATGTTCCCCATATTTTCAATATGTTATAATACTTTAATTTATATGTCATTTATTTTTCAATTTATGTATCACAATACAATTACGTATTTTTGTAAGTATAAATAGGTACTTATTTATAAGATATATAATAAATTTATTTAAATACAGCTCAGCCCCCGCCTAGCCCCCAGCCGACCACCCAATTTGCAACCTACGTCTTTTAGAATCTTGTCATTGCATATGAAAATTGATCATTGCATATGGAAAAGAGGGACCACATACCTTCTAATCTATAAAAAAACTTTGTACACAATTTAAAGTGAGAGACACATTGAAGGATCTCGGTGATGGGGAAAACATGAGGGTAGAGAATCAATTAGGCCAACACTAGAGAAGGAGACCAAGATGAGAGCCAAGCTCTATTAACAAATTCATTCAAATGCATAATCTGTTCTCAACCTCTAGAATTCTAGCCTTTTTAAAAGGCTAAGCGAACTGCCTAATTAAATACTAACACAAATTCCTAGTCCACTATAACTTCGTAAATGATAATCAAGTCCCAACCCAAATACATAATTAAAACACATCTTACCAAAATACAAATTACTAAGAGATTAAATATAATATAAATCAGCCATCTAAATATGAGAGCTCAATAAATTTCCCTTTCAAGCACTGCATCACTCGAGGTTATAAAAAATGGGAGGATAATAATGAAATGGCTCGTGCCGCTATTCTCAAGCATATAGAAGATGATTTGATTCTTGTTTATGAGAGGATACAATTCCCTGACTGATATCAACCTACTTATGCGATATATGTAATCATGCATAAAAGAAATGCCACGGAGGCACCAAATTTCATTGATGACCAAGATATGGTTGAAAACCGATATATTGTCAATGATCAAGTGGGAGAGATTTAATTCATGATCATGAAAACGATATGGCTACTGATGTGCTACTAGGTTCTAATAGAAATAAGGGTTTTAATCACAAATGGTCCTTGACATTGATCAAACACATCATTTTGGTCCCTGACATTGAAAATCAATAGAAATGGTCCCTGAGATTGTCCACCATCCATCATTTTGGTCCTTCCGTTAAAAACTCCGTTAAGTGTCCCGGAGCCCTTGGCCGGAAGTTTGGGCAATTTTCAAAGCTTCGTAACTCAATCGTTTCTTAACCAAATTCGACCCATAATATATCAAAATGAAGATAGGAAAGTGTAGAATAAGATTATACCTATTTAGAAGTCCAATGGTTTCCGGAGATGGCCAGAAGATAGCCTCAAAGTTGACTGGTCCGAGTGAAAACTTGAAAACTCACCGGAAACTGGGTAAACTTTAAACTTTCATAACTTCTTCAATACTCAACGAAATCAAGTGATTCAACAACAAAAATCATACTTCTCGATGAGACGAAGAGAATGGTACCTTTTTCGATGGCTAAATTGCCCTGGTTTGGCCGAAAAACGGCTCGAAAGTGGCTGTCTTGGTCTTGAGTTAGCCACTTTCGAGCCGTTTTCCAGCCAAACCAGAGCGAGTTAGCCATTGAAAAAGGTATCATTCTTTTTGTCTCGTTGAGAAGTATGATTTTTGTTTTTGAATCACTTGATTTTGTTGAGTATTGAAGAAGTTATGAACGTTTATAGTTTACCCAGTTTCCGGCGAGTTTTCAAGTTTTCACTCGGACCAGTCAACTTTGAGGCTATTTTTCGGCCATTTCTTGCAACCATTGGACTTCCAAATAGTATAATCTTATTCTACACTTTCCTATCTTCATTTTGATATATTATGGGTCGAATTTGGTTAAGAAACGATTGAGTTACGAAGCTTTAAAAATTGCCCAAACTTCCGGCCAAGAGCTCCGGGACACTTAACGGAGTTTTTAACGGAATGACCAAATTGATGGATGGTGGACAATCTTAGAGACCATTTCTATTGATTTTCAATGTCAGGGACCAAAATGATGTGTTTGATCAATGTCAGGGACCATTTGTGATAAAAACCTTAGAAATAATTAGCACAGTGGGAAAAAAACGTAAAAGGAAATCGTCTACAATATTTGAATGGTAATTAAAGTTTTCAATCGTGAAGAGATTAATCAATTAAAAGGAGACCCAACAGAAATATTGTTTCAGATTTATGTGGGGGACCCAAGGAAACTTTGTTTCGGTGTATGTTTTTGTTGACCCTAAAAATTACCAAGCCTACGTGGCGCGCAGGCCGAGTAACTAATAAGCTAACTACGTCATTCGGTTGTGTGCGGGGCGTGCCAACTCGTTGGCCGAGCTCGGCCGAGGAGTAAAATTTGTTGATGTTGCGTTGAGCACGCGGTTGACTTCTGCGTCTTGCGATTGCGGTCGAGGAAGGAACTCGACTCGGCTCTTGGATTCTAAAGCCTTAAGACAAGGCTATTAATTATGCGAAGTTCACAAATCATTGTCGTCAGATTCGGTCACAGTAATGGTATTCGTCAGAGTAAACTTACACCGAATTGACACCAAAGTGTAAGGGCACAAATACTCAAAGCGGATGTACGTCTTGATGATGAATGTGGTTCGGCCGTCAGAATGCCGAACTCTAAAGCCCACTTGTGAGTATCCAATCATAAAACAACTCAGCGTTCAATGTGCTAAGCCTTAGTAAATTGTAACACCTCACTTCGCTGAGAAGGCTGATGAGATGACATCTGCCAATAAGGATTTGGAAATTCTTCTGTACCGAGACTTGGATAGATAACCAGTCGCCCCCTTCGTAGTGCTGTTTATCCAAACTGAAGGTGCTCTGCGGTCGAATAATTCTATGGCGATAGTGCTGTTTATCCAAACTGAAGATACCACTGGTTGCCTTCACAATGGTGTTTATCCAAACTGAAGATGTGTTGGCAAAAAGGAAAATAAAAATCTCAAGGTTGTTGAGAGGTTTCGCGTAGAGCGAGGGTTTGCGCAGGGCAGATTTGTGTGTTGAGTTGGAGAGCCACAATGATGCACAGCTTCCTCTATTTATAGTAGCAGATCCCTCTTCAATCGAGTTCAAGTCATACTCGGATTAGAACTCCTTATCCCAATCTGATTATGATTCAGCCAATCCTATTTCCAATAGGTTTCTGAACTAGGCTCAAATAATGAACCAGATTCATTTCCTAATTTAGTGCCTTCAACCTTGAGACCCCTTGTTATATCAAGATTTGACCTCTTTGCCTTTATCCAAATCACTCATCTTCCCAATAGGACTCGGCCAACCTGACTTGGCGGCCTATGGCGATTGAACAACCCATAATATTTCTGGAAGAGTACTGGGTTGAGAACAAACTTAGACTCGGCCCAATAATATAAATTTGGGTCCAAACAGTTTTTAATCAAAGAAGTGGATTATGTTTTAATCAAGAACATTGACAAGAACCACCACGACGGTTTATGTTTTTAATTAAGAGCCACTACGGGGTGCCCCAATGGTTGGGCACAAATTCTAGGCCCGTATTTCACACGGCTCGTCCTGGGTTTGATTCCTGGCGCTAGTGAATCATACGATGGTGTCCAGGTGTAGGTTGAAATGCCTCTATAAGTCTTCCCAACCTTGAAAGTGTGGATTGCCGTTGCGAAGCCACCGGCTGGTCCCCTTTTTGAAAAAAAAAAAAAGAACACGTTGACCAGAAGTCAAGAGGACTATCAAGAACTCAAGGTATGAAGTTTATTGAATTAAGTAATAATTATGTGTTTTTTTCCCCCTATTATAGTGCATTTTTGCATGAAATTTTGAAATTTTGATTAAAAACATAATTGTCTCTTCTTGATTAATTAAGAAACACAATAATGTGGACAGTAAGTACTCTGTAGTATATGTTGTTTATTGATATATATATATATATATATATATATATATATATATATCCATATTGTATTCCTGGGAAGTATGCCAAAGTGTTTTATGATAATTAAGTCCGCCATCTTTTAAGAATTGATAGTTCATAAGAAAAACATATATATTGATGTAAAGTATCACTGTATTAAATTATTGTGGAGAGGGCGTTATGCAATTAGCAACCTATATGAAATTATTGTGGAGAGGGCGTTATGCAATTAGCAACCTAAATATTAAGTTACTAATTACACATTTTAAACTCGCCAGTGTACAAGATCAAACAAATAGTATAGAAACCAAGGTACGAGATCATTCACATGAGGATTGCACTAATAGGTATTTGGATTATGATTCTTAATAAGAACTTAAATTAATTTATTCACAAAACTAAAAAATATGCACAAAAGAAATATAACGGAATAGATGGAAAATGATATGAAATTGAAAGTATAAAAATAAAATTAAAAAAAGAGAAAAATTAAGTAATTAAAAGAAAACGGATTTGGAATATGATTTAGAACAACGAGAAAACGGCTTAAGGTTTCATTATCCACCACTAATCACCTTCCTAAAGTAACGAAACACACAATGTTATAAGATAGATTGAGATGCTCATGTTTGTCAACCTGAAGATATGATATCTACTCTTTAAGCTATTGATTCCCCTGGACGACGAATTAGGCATGGTATCTACTCTAACTCTTTTCATTCGCGAAGAATTTAGCATGGTATCTACTAAGTTGAACCTCGAGAAAGCATAATACAATGGAAATCGATAAAACACACACAACCTAGAACATGGTATCCACTCTGGTTTTTTATGTTGATTAATTTCAAGAACTTGGCAATAGTTCTTTTGTCACTAGAGCCCTGTTGGAATAAAACTCCTCTAGGGGATTGCCTAATCTGGACGCCCCATTTGAACCCGTTGACATACGATGTTGCATAACATACTTGACTTAGTATGCTGGTACATGATAGAAGTAGTCTTACTCCGGTGGGAGTTTAGAGCCACCCTCAGATAAATTCTGGATCACCCTTTTGACTATTCCCTCGAATGGCGTCTAGCCTGGGTTTTAGTGTTATAACCCATAACCTTGCTAGTTGCATAAACTTTCCGGAAGCTGAATGCCGCATTGAATTTCCAGGTTCAAGTCTCCAATCGTTACCGCCCTTATTACGGTTCAAGTCTCCCAAGCTACTAACCGTTCAAGACGGACTAGGCTAAGAAAGACTCCTCTGGCAGTGTTACTTTGAACTGTTTTAGACTTGCATTTGTGTTAAGTTTTCAAAGTTTCTATCATGTTTGGAATGAGTAGTTTACTTTTCTACATCACAAGGAAAAGAAAGAACATATATTTAAAACAAATAACTTTTCTTTATTCATGATCCAAAGTAGAATTAGATTGATAAGGGGGTGTGATTGAATCTGAAAAAGATTGCCTACATATCTCTGGGATGGAGAATCAAATCACTGGTGTAGTTCTAAGAAAAAGTTGATATGATGTAAGAATAACACCAAGGATCACTTTTGACGATAAGCTTATAGTGGGGTGTGAGGAGATGAGTTCTTCATAGACTTGTCTTCACGCAGACGGTAGCGCTGCGATTGGGTCTAAAGAGGACTGCCTATATATCACGGGAAGGGAATCAAACCGCATGTAGTTCGTGTTGCCCTAGTTCGATGGCCTATTTAGTGACTCTAGACGAGGCGTCAGGGCTGTGCAAGAGGGATCTCAGCAGATGCTCCGTCATGTAGGCCATTCTAAACGACTAGATATACGGTCAAAGTTTTCTAGCTACCGTTACTAGTGCTAAGAAAAGTTTTTCCATTTTCTGATATCTGGTCTTTGGTTTGAGAAGAGTTTTTGGTATGTAGTATACATATTTCTACTCTCACAGTCTTCTCGGATCAGAGCTACATTTACCACATAGTCAGATACATTTAAACCCAAGTACATATCTTCCCTGTCAACTCGTTTGGATAGCATCGAGGGTTTGGAGAGGTATTCTTTAAGCTTCGTGAAGGCTTCTTCGCATTCATCTGTCTAGAGCAGACCGTTGCTCTTTTTTATTATCATAATGAACGGTTTGCACTTGTCGGTGGACCATAAAAAGAATCTTTTGAGGGCTGTCACTCGCTCTGTTAGGCTTTGTATTTTCTTCATGGTTCTGGGCAATCTTGTCTTTATGATGGCCATGATCTAGTTTGGGTTAGCCTCAATTCCACACTTAGTAACCAGGTAACCTAAGAATTTGCCTAATGCTGTTTCGAATGTACACTTTTTTGGATTCAGCTTCATATTGTGTTTCTTAAGCAGGTTAAATGACTCTTGGAGATGTGTTGTATGGTCCTTTTTCTCTTTGCTCTTTACAACCATGTCGTTCACATAGACTTCCATTATGTCTCTGATCTTTTCCTTAAAGATTCGGTTGATGAGTTGCTGGTATATTGCCCTTGCATTCTTAAGTCCGAAAGGCATGACTTTGTAGCAGTATGTACCTCGAATGACAAAGGATGTTGCTTCCATGTCTAGCTCGTACATCTTTATCTAGTTGGATCCAGAGTAAGCATCCATGGAGCTTAAGAGTTCGTGTCTCTTGCCCGCTGCTTGAGTCTAAAAATCATTCATTAACTTGATCGTCAGATAGCCTTTGGTTGGCATACACCCCCCCTCGGTCTTAGGCTTGCTTATGATTGTTTACTGTTTTGCAGGTTGCTCGAGTATGTGCTCAACCATCATTCACAAAGGTGCACAAATTTGGTTTCGACAATTAGTGCTTTCATTGAGAGAGAACCCATATTCCTCTTGATTAGATCACGTTACCACATCTGTGGTCAAGCCATGAACCTGAATGGAGAAGAAACCTCTTTCATCAATTAGGTATGGGATGACGTACTGAGTGAAAGAATGAAAACTGTAGAAGACAACATTTTGCAAGTTCCGTTGCTTATGCTTCCCCAAGAACAATAAAGCCACACTCGAAACAATTGATCCAAGAACTCGTCCCAGCAACGTATGTAGTAAAACTACAGGAATTTTCAGGACCACCACCTCCCCGACACACATACATGAAGTTTTTTTCAAGCAACAATTGCATAAGAGGAAAAAAGAAGTACTTCAAAAAAACGCAGAAGGGGAAGACGATGACCCTAGAAAACCTTAAGCAAAAAATCCCTCAATCTGGCCAAAAACTGTTTATCCACCCTCTAATGGCACTCTTATCGTCAGGGCTGCAAATCTCAAATGCTATGGTTGGCAGAGTCCTTATTGATAACGGGTCGGATGTAATATCCTTTTTAGGGGAACAACTACAACGATGGATATCCTAGATAAAGTTAACTCAAGAAGGTCTACTGTCCAAACCCTTAATGGAAACCCCCTGAGCACCATGGGAACGATGAGTCTTATGGTTTGAACGAAACCATCTGAACATTTGATGACTTTCCATGTGATGGATAACCTATCTCCCTTACAATGCTATCCTTGGCTAGGAATGGCTATATGCCATGAGCAGGGTTCTCTTTGAAGATAGAATCTCGCCATGCTACTCGTAAGTATTGCCGAGTAGCAAAAGGTCCAACAGCAGAAAAGCTGAAGAACCTATGTTGAAAGGAAGAACCCTTGTTGGAGAAAACAAGACCCCTTGGAGGACTTTTTAAATGGCTTAAAACGAAGCAATGTACACATGAATTACACATGGTTTGATTCCCTCCCCAGGATATGTAGGCAATCCTTTTTGGACCCAATCACAACGTCGTTGTCTGCGCGATGACAAGTCCATAGAGAATTCATCTCCTAATGCCCCACTGTAGGCTTATCGTCAAAAGTGATCCATGACGTAATTTTTTGCATCATATCATATTTTCCTTAGAACTACACTAGTGATTTGATTCTCCATCCCGAAGATATGTAGGCAATCCTTTTCGGATTCAAACACCCCATTTGAATCAATTTTACTTTGATCATGAGTAAAGAGCATTTATTTCTTTTAAATACATGTTCTTTCTTTATTTTTTCAGTGATGCAGAGAGTACCCTTTTCGTTCAAAACAAGGCCCAAACTTTGGAAACTTCATAGGAATGCAAGTCTAAAAAAGTTCACAGTTACATTGTCAGAGGAGCCTCTTTTAGCCCAATCCATCTGGAACGGTTAGTAGCTTAGGAGACTCAAAGCGTAATAAGCGTGGTAATGATTGGCGGGTTATGGGCACGAGCACATGGCACCTTGACCTGGAAGTCCAATGCACCATTCAATCTCCAGAAAGTTTATATAATCAACAAGGTTGTGGGTTATGACATTCAAACCTGGCCTCTACGCCATTCAAGGGAATAATCGAAAGATCGATCTAGAACTCATCCGAGGTTGGCTTTGAACTTTGACCTCAAGTATGACTACTTTTATCCCATACTAGCTTGCTAAGTTAAGTATGTTCTGTGACATCTTATGTCAGCAGGTTCGAAGGGGTATCTAGACTAGGTAATTCCCAAGAGGGATTTTATTCCAATGGAGCTCTGATAAGCAAAAATGCCTTGGCCAAGCTAACCAGAGTAGTCCAATCAGAAACGCTTAGGTCCGATGCATACGGTCTGACTAAAGGATTCAAAAAGTGTTCTTGACCCAGATGCTGACGACCATGTTTCCAATGAACTATTGCTTAAGATTCAATGGAAATGAACACGCAATCCAGACTAGGGGAAACTTCTCTTGGCACCTGGGACAACACGCCTGTATGATGTCATCAGGTACGATTTAGAACTCGTATATCCGATGAATGTGTTTTAATAAGTGCAGGAGCAAAAGTTTTTTCATAGGTTTAATGTCTAAGTCCTGGTACCGGAGTAAGGTGGTATTTCGGGGTTTCGCAATGAGAATAATTTATGAATACTAAGTTTGGGAAGCAACGTTTCCCTCGAACCAACGTTGCCAAGGGGAGCTGATGAGCTCTGTCCTAGGCCCACAAACTTACTCGTATTCCGTTCCATCACTTATTTCTCAAATAAAGTTCGCCTATTTTAGAGAATTTTATCAAATTAAGATTTCTCCCTAGGCAGAGAAAGAATGAAAGAAAAAATTGGTATTAGGACAAAAGTTTGCGAAAAGGACAGGCTCCCTTTCTAGCCAGAAGTAAGTACAAATTAATCTTTTTTTCGGGACATCTTTTCCCTTGAATGTAGCAGAGGATTCACCAAGGGCATCAAGTGCCAGATTATCTTCAAGATCTCGTTCCTCTTGGTCCCCTTCCAAATCAAAAATCTCATCCAACAAATGTTGAGGAGATGAAAACTCCATATGTTTGATCTCCTCATAATTTCTGGAAACACTCCAACCCATAAGGTGGTCTTGCTGGCTTAACCAGTGAGGAATCTGACGTCTAACCCCTCTTTGAGTAACTTCTCATGATCTTCTCGGAATGCAAACATCTCAGAAGTATACCTGTCAGTACACGGCTGATGGTCCGCAATGCGCTTGTTATCTCTCTGATCAACCTTTTGGCGAAGATGCTCATTCTTCTTTCAAAGAGTGAGTTTCCCACTCCCTAGCCCAAGTATTCCGCTCCAAAGCTAGCACACACTCTGACTCTCATTTCTAAAGCAATGAGAGCCTAATCCGTCTCCGCCTTGGCGTAGCTCTCTAACCTCAGCTCGTATCTATCATTCTCCAAACTTTCCTTGTAATCCTTAGCCTTTACCTTCTGAGCAGTAGGCAAGTCAATGTACCGAGGTATTTCTGCCTTATAAACGGCATCCAAAGCTTACTGCTTGGTGTGCATACTCTTAAGTTTTACGGATTAGGATTGCAATCGCTGTTCTGTCTCTATGTTCGCCGCCGTTTTTAGGGCCACGATCCATTGAAGCTCCTAAATTCGTCTTACTTGTCGAAACAGGGTAACCTCCGTCCACACATTAGCCTAATAAACGAAAAGAAATGGGGTAAATAAATTCAAGTACCTCATAACGACTAGCTGTGGGTTTGAAAAATTGAAAACGGAAAAAATTGGACCGAAAACTGAACCGAGATAGAAAAAACCGAACTGAAAAAAAATTGAACCGAAGTTGTCAAGCCGAACTAAACTAAATCTAGTTGGTTCAGTTTCGATTTTTGAGTTCTGGAAATCGAACTGGACCAAACCAGACCAAACCGAACCTATATATGAAAATCATATATAAATACTCAACCTGCTGGCATGAGGATTCGCACCTCTTCCCTCCAAGTTGGGGATAGCTGCTTCAAGCCAACTTGACTGTATGCTTTGTGTTGTTATAATTGTACCAGTAAGTTATTTATAGGTATTCTAATCTTTAATGCTTTGTAAAATTTCTAAAGTTTACAAACCCTAGCCATCACTCCCATTTCAGTTTTCACCTCTTGGTTTTCTCAAACACTCTCTCTTTTTCCCCTCCGCTGCTTTCTTCCTCTCTGCTTCCTCAGTCACGCTTGTCGTCAATCTCCGATTTCAGTTTGACCCTGGCAAGATAAGAAGAAATGACATGTCCTGTGTCAGGGTCGTCGCTTGCAGTACCTCTACTAAGCATCTGGACCATCTCCTTCCCAAGTTCCCAGTTCCCAGCCTCCGCGCACCCTCTTTACCAACAATTCCCTATAGTCGGCCACTTACCAGACCTCTCATCTCTCATTCTTTCTCTCTCTATGCATTGGGTGTTTGATTATCATTCAAAGGTATAATATTTTCATTTTTTCCAGCTTAAATATGTTGGGTTTTATTTATTTTTCAGTTAATGGGTTTTTAATTTTATGGTTACCCATTTGAAATTTATGTAATTTAAGGTGGAAAAGTTTGTATTTTTCTCTGAATATGTTTTGGAATTTTCTAGATCTATTGTGGACTTGACTTTGAATTTGAATGTGGGTATGCGATATTGGAGTCTGATTATGGCATTTAGACTAACCCATTTGCTTTGTTTTTGTTTCGATCAGTTAATTTGTTGAATTATTTCATGATTTTGCAAATTTTGAAGTTTTAGAATTTTGAATCCTGGCGATGTACATTTCCTTGAAGAATATATGTTTCTGTATTTGCTTAAGTTTTGAAAATTTGAATTCGATCTGCTTGATCATAAGTAGTTGAATTACTTGAATATATTCAGGATTTTGAGGCTCTCAATTCTCTGATATATGAGAACTTGGAGGTTGATAGGTAGGTTCGTTCCATTTACATCATCTTTTGAAAAAAAAATCAAAAAAAATCAAAACCGAACCGAAAAAAATTGAAAAAAAAATGAACCGAATCAAAATTTCGGTTCGGTTTCTGTTTTGGCAAAATACCGAACCATTTTGAACCAAACCCAGCCCTAATAACGACTTCTATAGCACTGCATCATGACATCTTCAAGAGAAGTACAAACTCATTTCAAATTAGTAAGAATAATTGCAGCTCCAAGCAGCGCTCAAACATAAACAGTGTTTTGAAGACCACTAGTATCAGAAGGAAGGGCAATTTGATCAACCGAAAGCCAGATCAAAAGAGAAGGACAAGCCATTCAATCGGACCTCGTTGGTGCAATCAGTGGAAGACTAAAGGCTATCTATAGGCACTTGCAATGGACGTGCATAAGTTAACGTTGAGGTAATGGAAGGCCCAAGCCACAACGACTTAGCTGGTACGAGAAAAAAACTTAATGAATGGACCGAATAACAAAAGTGGGTTTCTGGCTCCGACAACTGGATGACACCACAGGTAAAGGCAGAGGAGACAAAGTAGACGGCTTATTCGTTGTGAATAATGAGGCAGGTACACTAAAAGTTGAGAGCGCCAGAGCAGCAACGCGCCTCTTTCTTCGAAGGATAACCTCTTCCGCTTCTCTGAGACTTTCAAATTGGGTGTCCCTAATTAATAATTGAGGCTGAGGGGTCGTAACCAATGAATGTGAAGAAGAACTAATAGGGTGTTTCGACTTTTTTGGAATAGATGACAAGGTCGTTGCTGATTTGAAAGAACGAATCCTTTTATGGGAACTACAATTAACCAATTATGGCTTTTTTATAAGGAATCTCGAATAGTGGAAAACATCTATGTCTTTCCAACGGTTGGTGAAGCACTTAAGGGAAAAAAACCACTTCTAGTTGCAGTAAACGACCGAAAACTACATTGCTCGACAAATCAAGTTTGGACGATATACACCGAGCTCAGGCAGTTCATCTTTTAAGTTCAAGTCGGTTGTAGAACGAGATTCGATTCGAAGTCCACTAATCTTTCCTTCCCAGGCTCCATCAACGACTAGTATATCATTATACTAATCGTTGTCATGGCAGGGGATATCTTGAATACGTCACCCAAGCAAGACTAGCTATGGCTACAAAATAATAATGGCTATCCAAACTCGGTCTATTGCAATATTCTAAACTCGAGTATATCTAACTCAGCCCCTAACCACTGATTCAACAACTCAAAGCAAGTAAGAAGCATGAGGTTGTAGATGGCTATGTCATAGCACAAGAAAATGCCTTTCATAAAAGCAGAAAGAGGAAAACGAAGGCCGAGGTCCAAGAACAAGAGGTAGATCTTTGTATAGGGACCACATGGATCTGGCAAAGACAGCAAATCGGCGTAGATATCATGGTTGTGTTCCCACCAGATGTTGCATTGTTCAAAATGTCATGATGCTCTTCAACGAAAGAAATCACCTTCTTATTGACTTCGAACTCTCATCAGATGAAAACTATAGGGAGAAACCCTAATCGATTTGGATTTCTTGCTTGAAGAGGCCATGAGAAAAGAATCAAAGAGGAGATAAGATTTTGAAATGGGTATGGATAAAAAGTTGGAGCATTTTTTCTACAATGAAAGATTTAGAAGTTTGTGGTAAAGTGAAGAAGTAAGATCCGAGGATATATAGGCATCAGTTGGTCTAACCGTCAAATTCAGATCGACTTATCTTGGGATCAATCGATCTGATGGCTGGAATAAACCAAGATTATCGAAGAAGATTTCTCGTTTCTCGTTTCTCGTGCCTAAGCGTCGGACGCAACACTTCATCATTACGAACTTTATGGCATGCTACTCAAAGGTGCACGTTTGAATCTGAAATGCTTACATTGAATTGCATGGTCTTTGGATAACAATTCATGACACGCCCCGACCCCGATGTCCTCGGGACATAGGGATGGTCACGAGCTGGCCGACACCCGAGGGGTGACGAAAGCCATTTAATTTAAGCGAACGCGGAAAAATATACTAAACAGGCATATAAGGACGAATAACACCAAACTAAGTTCAACAGCTAAATATTAAACATTAAGATAGTGCACAATATGTCTAGAGCATACGTCTAATACAGAGTACAAACGAAATTTACGATAAAGAAGTGCTATTACAATAAATGCCGAAGCAAATCCATCTTCATGGGGAACGGGTTGCCTTTCAGACTGATAGCTAGGCGCAATTGTGGAACCATGATTTTCCACCTCCGAAGTAAGTCTGATCTGATTACAATTACCTCAAAATTTCGGTCATGGACTCACCAGCTTCGAGCAGAGCTGTATTAGATGAAGTAGGGTGCCACCATGACTCTACTTTGAAGCACTAGGTGAAGTCCTAGCGATTCTGCTAGATGACCATGCTTATTCAACAAGATATACAATCTGATCTGGATATGGACACTATAAGAACCTATAAGTCTTGGAGTCCCTACTATCTAGGGATAAGCGTGAAACGCAAGTAATCACAACTCCTAAGAAGATGTAATATCTACTTACTAGATATCCACTAGGATACTCCTGACTTAGAACGAGGATTATATCCTAAACATGTTTATCTCTCCACGATATAAATACACACACCTTGGGTTAATCTATGGTAACACAATCTATACACTTCAATTCTCTTGTCCACTGCTTGAGTTTAAAAATCATTTACTAACTTGACTGTCAGATAGCCTTTGGCCAGCATACACCCACCCCTCTATGGTCCTAGGCTTGTGCACGGTTATTTACTTTTTTGAATGTTGCTCGAGTTTCTGCTCAACCACCGCTCATGGAGGTGCCCCAATTTGGTCCCAACATAGGCCTTATGATAAAAATTATATTAAAAATAATACAATCAATGAAAAAAGATTTAACAGTAAACTTTTGTATACGAATAGAAATTTGAATCAAAAGAGAGCAACAGAGTCACAGAAAATGGTAATTTGACCACATTGTGCTCAATGGAAAGCACACCAATAGAAATTAAAGCTAATAAACACATGCAAAAGCATACAAAATAAGGAAAATGATGGATAGGCCGATGCCTATCCTTGTCCTCATGTCTGCCACTAGAATAAACCCACCACCGCATGGTACCAAAACTGAAAATTGTTAAAGAGGCTCCCTCGAATCCCTCTTGATTAAATGTTTATAAAGCTACCCCTATCTTTTGTATTCGTTACTGCTAATTCACGAGTGAGTCGAGCAATCTCTTCGTAATCATATGTTGACCATGATCGAGGATTTTACATTGTTAGAAGATTTTTGAGTTTTTTTTGGATTGTCTAAGGAAAGGTCATAAAACAAAGTGGGCTTTAAGACAGACATCGGTGCATAGAAGAAAAAAATTGGATGTGCATTAGTTGTTCTCTTCCAAATGTTAAAAAGGTTTCAAGTTCAAATCTCCCTGCCCCAATAATAAAGAAACACAAGTTGCATGAATTGAAAGGTGAATGAAACAAGTTAATAACCTGTATTTGGACTTATACGGTGATGTCAAGTTTTAATGAAAATACATATACCACAATTTCATTGTTGTTAAAGCAAATGTGTAGTAAAGTGAATGTACAATAAGAAATTCAAATTAAAGATGAACACAAAATTGATAGTAAACGGTCGATATTCGTTATCCATATCATTTTTTTCCTTTCTTCAAATTTCTATCCTTTTTATTTATAGTAATCATGGATGGATTCTTTTGGTACGCAAGTACTTTCACATTTTAATACATTATTCGCATATCGTTTTCTAGATATTTAATAGGGTTTTTATCACAAATGGTCTCAGACATTGATTAAACACATCATTTTGGTCCCTGACATTGAAAATCAATAGAAATGGTCCCTGAGATTGATCAAACACATCACAAATGGTCTTTCCGTTAAAAACTTTTTGGGCAATTTTCAAAGCTTTGTAACTCAATCGTTTCTTAACCAAATTCGACCCATAATATATCAAAATGAAGATAGGAAAGTGTAGAACAAGATTATACCTATTTGGAAGCCCAATGGTTTCCAAAGATGGCCGGAAAATAGCCTCAAATGTGACTGCTGCGCGGAAAAACTAGAAAACTCACCGGAAACTGGGTAAACTTTAAACGTTCATAACTTCTTCAATAATCAACAAAATCAAGTGATTCGAAAATGAAAATCATACTTCTCGACGAGAGGAAGAGAATGGTATCTTTCTTGATGGCTAGCTCGCCTTATTTTGGCCGGAAAATGGCTCGGAATTGGCTAACTTGAAAATGGTTATCAAATTTCGAGCCGTTTTTCGGACAAACTACGGCTAGTTAGCCATCAAAAAAGATACCATTATCTTCATCTCATCGAGAAGTATGATTTTCGTTTTTGAATGGCTCGATTTCATTGATTATTGAAGAAGTTATGAATGTTTAAAGTTTACCCAGTTTTCGGCGAGTTTTCCAGTTTTTCCGTGGACCAGTCACATTTGAGGCTATTTTCCAGCCATCTCTGGCAACCATTGGTCTTCCAAATAGGTACAATCTTGTTCTACACTTTCCTATCTTCATTTTGATATATTATGGGTCGCATTTGGTTAAGAAACGATTAAGTTACGAAGCTTTGAAAATTGTCCAAAGAATTTTTAACGGAAGGACCATTTGTGATGTGTTTGATCAATCGCAGGGACCATTTCTATTGATTTTCAATGTCAGGGACCAAAATGACGTGTTTGATCAATGTCAGGGACCATTTGTGATAAAAACCCATCCAAAATATCAATATCAAGGGTTGTATTGCATGTAATGTTGTTCGTTATTGTTGTACGTGTGATCCTTATTATGAAATAGTATTGTCTCTGTTTCTATTGAACACTTATTGCTTGATACTAGTTAAGCAAAATTTTAAAATCAGGTTTTGTTTTTCAGAATGTTACAATAATTGTTTGATATTTCTTCTGTTTCCGAATGATATATTTCAACTAAAAAATGTTGAGTTTTAAGGGGAAAAAAACTAGGGTTTTTATCACAAATGGTCCCTGACATTGATCAAACACATCATTTTGGTCCCTGACATTGAAAATCAATAGAAATGGTCCCTGAGGTTGATCAAACACATCACAAATGGTCATTCCGTTAAAAATTCTTTGGACAATTTTCAAAGCTTCGTAACTTAATCATTTCTTAACCAAATTCGACCCATAATATATCAAAATGAAGATAGGAAAGTGTAGAACAAGATTGTGCCTATTTGGAAGACCAATGGTTGCCGGAGATGACTGGAAAATAGCCTCAAATGTGACTGGTCCGCGGAAAAACTGGAAAACTCGCTGGAAACTGGGTAAACTTTAAACGTTAATAACTTCTTCAATAATCAACGAAATCGAGTGATTCAAAAATGAAAATCATACTTGTCGATGAAACGAAGATAATGGTATCTTTCTTGATGGCTAAATAGCCGTAGTTTGGCCGGAAAACGGCTCGAAATTTGATAACCATTTTCTAGTTAGTTAATTTCAAGCCGTTTTCCGGCCAAAATAAGGCGAGTCAGCCATCAAGAAAGATATCATTCTCTTCCTCTTGTCAAGAAGTATGATTTTCGTTCTTGAATCACTTGATTTCGTTGATTATTGAAGAAGTTATGAACGTTTAAAATTTACCCAGTTTCTTGTGAGTTTTCCAGTTTTTCTGCGGACCAGTCACATTTGAGGCTCTTTTCCGGCCATCTCCGGAAACCATTGGGCTTCCAAATAGGTATAATCTTGTTCTACACTTTCCTATCTTCATTTTGATATATTATGGGTCGAATTTGGTTAAGAAACGATTGAGTTACGAAGCTTTGAAAATTGCCCAAAAAGTTTTTAACGGAATGACCATTTGTGATGTGTTTGATCAATCTCAAGGGCCATTTCTATTGATTTTCAATGTCAGGGACCAAAATGATGTGTTTAATCAATGTCAAGAACCATTTGTGATAAAAACCCATATTTTAATAAATAGTGCCAGACCATATTTCTTACCATCTCCAACCGAGAGGCCAGAGCGACATAGGCCAAACATAGCCCTGTGACAAAAAAAATCTCCAACCGAGGGGGCCGAAGGGCCATAGAGCCAAACATAATTTATTATTTTAATTTAAAAACTACAACAACTTAAATTTAAAAACTACAGCTTAAATTTAGAAACTACAACTTAAATTTAAAAACTACAACTTAAATTTAAAAACTACGGCAACTTAAATTTAAAGTCTATAATCATCATCATCATCATCATCCGCCATTGTATGATTATAGTCGGAGGTAAACAACTCCTGTCAGGCCATAATTTCCCTCTTTTTCCTATGAAAATAGGTCTTACTCATTGGAGTGTAATCTGAAGTGTTCCTTTGCATATTCCTATCATCCATCTCTTCTTGTATTTGTTTAGTCCGTTCTTCATGCCTACGGTTCCTTTCTTCCGCAGCAATGGCATTTTGCTCTGCCATTAATCACAAAGAGGCCGCCATTTCCTATTGAAAGGCGTAATCATCCTTTGCCTTGCCTTTTTCCTTCAATTTTCTGGCCTTGTTTCGTCCCATAGCCCTAGGTATGGAACCTTCACCCGAAGACGGATTTTCTACCCTTGTTTCTTGAATGGTAGGAGATCCATCTTCATCCCCATCTGTAGTTGAGGATGCATTTCCGAACACCGGCGTAGGACCTACTCTTTGTTGAGGTGGATCTTCAAATAACACCGACCCTTTACAAATTTCCCAACAATCGTGTTGATTAAAGGGTTTCGAGTTGTTCTCCATATACAATTCCTCCGCTTGGCGTACCTAGAAAATATGATTACAAAAATTAAAGGAAATTAAATGTAATATAATTAAATATTTAAAATAAATTGTGAAAACACTTACTTCGTCGTAGTAATTGGAGCCTCTTTCATGTCTACTTGCGGCCGTTAACAATGCTTAATGTCATTTATTCAAACTTGGATGAAGATGCTTCTTCCATCTTGAAGAACAACTCTTGTGGTTTCGGGTATTCGGTGGAGTGGTGTCTTCGTAGAACTCATAGAATTTTTTGGACGTACGAGTCTAAACGCCTTCACTTGTTTGAGAACTCCCCCTCACACTATCTTCTGAGACCCATCTATAAGCCCTGCAAAGAGCTTCATCTTCTTCTTGGGTCCAAGCCCCACCTCTCATTGTAGATGTGGCCATTTGAAAATTATTGAAAAGATTGAAGGAAAGATTATTGGAAGAGGTAAGAAAATAGAATGTGAAGAATTGAAATAGAATGAAGTAAGATAGTATGGAATGGTGAAAATTGTGTGAGAAATGGTGTAGGAATGGCTTAGGTATTTATAGGAAAAAAAATGGGAATTTAAAAAAATTTGTTCGAAAAAAAAAAATTCAAATCCAACGGTCACCTAGCGTCAGCTAGTCGTTGCTAGTTGGCGTCATGCTGACGCCAGGTAGTCGTTGGTTTCAAATTTTTGTGCCGGCCCGGGGCTAGCTGGCTAGCTCCTTTGGGCCAACTGGTTGGCTTGTTTTCTCACTTTTGGCCCGGTGGGGCCCATGAGCCCTTTGGCTTAGCCCTCGGTTGGAGACAGTTTTCGTGTTATTTCGGACTATTTTTGACCTTCTGGTCCTCTGGCCGGATCGGTTGGAGATGGCCTTAATATTAGGCAAAAAGGACGTTAACGTTAACAACAAATCATTGGCTCGCAATTTAATCAACTTAGGTCCATGATCAGCTCCCTTAATCCCCATGATGAAATGTCATTGAATCCCTGTTTTAAATTTTGTACGCACTATGTATAAAACTTGTAACAAAAAACCTCACCCATAATATTGAATGGAAAAGGTATCAAAATTGGTTCTATTCCTGGCACTCCACTGAAGCGCATAGTCATTCTAGACGACCTATCTAAATGCTTACCATGGTCTCTTTGAAGATTTAGAGAACTCCAAAGGACCGGCTTATGTGTACTTCAAATGGTACTTCCATGGTTGCTTGGAGTTATTTAACTTTCAAATTCCCAACAAGGCATTGTTTGGTGGGTAGTAATTCAGCTAATTTTAAAATAGGATTATTTGTACAAGCGGTTTAATTTGAGCATTAGAAGCCGAATATGATTGGAGGAAGCATGAGATGCACACGGGTAGCATACACCCTCTTGAATGGATGTGACAGAAGGATTGGCTATATATGCGATTTTCAGTCTACCATTGCAGGTTTCCAATCCTGTCTATCGAGGGATTCAATGCTTCCTTGGAGCAAATCCCGATTTCATAGCTAAATCGATATCGATAAAATTAGATGAAAGACCAATAAAAATAAAGGCCCTTTTTATTTGAGTATAACTTTCGCTAATTAAAATTTTGTTTTATTTTTTGGAGATAAGAATCTTCTTAACAGTTCTAATTCACAAACAACCCCGATAAGCAAATGATTTAACGAAAGTGGCAAATTATGTCTAGGAAAAAAATTGTTCTAGACCCCGGGACAAACTTTGATCTCGTTGTCTTCGTTATCATTGGTTCAACAACTACGGTAAATTCTATCCAACCTTAGATACTTGATTCAGGGGCTAACTATCATGTGTGTAATATATTACACGACATGAAAATGAAGAGAAATCTAAAACCAAGACAACTGTATCTGAGAATGGGAAACCGGATCCTGAGCTTCTGTGCGCGCTATATGCACACATATTTTAGGACTTCTCAATAGCAAAAATCTTCAACTAAAAAAATGCTATTTCAATTCGACATGTATTTATAATATTGTGTCGATCCCATGCTTGAATTTAAATGGGTATTCATCGTCCATGGTGATTTAAAGTGATATATCACGTTTAAGTGAAATAATAGGTATGGTTACCTAGTGGCACGCCATTAAATTCTACAACTACAGGGACGCACATATACTACAATACTAGTGACAATAACATCAGCGGAAGCAAATGACATCGTGAAGAGATCAATGCAAGCAAACTCTGGCACATGCGTTTAGATCACGTGAGTGAGAAGCCTTTGGAACGCTTGGATAAGGATAGATTAATCAATCTTATATATTTTTAAACCATTTTTGGCGTGTGAGCCTTGTCTCATGGGTAAAATGGCTCGAGCTTCATTTGATGGAGTTAACCAACAAGGTATTGTGAGTGTGGTTGAATCTGAATAGGATTGCCTACATATCTCTGGAATGAGAATCAAATCATGGGTATGGTTCTAGACAAGAATGGTGTGATGTGCAATAGATCATCAACCATCCTTGACGATTAGCCTATGGAGGGGCGTTAAGGAGATAAGTTCTCCATGGACATGTCTACGCATAAACGGTGGCATATATGAAAGATGGGCTTATGTTAGGTGTAGAGATAATATGTGCAATAGTCCTTTAGAGAAGATGAAGAATAGTCTGAGAGTCATGGAACATAAAACACTTAGAGAACCATCCTTTCGTAAATACCCAGATTAGAGTATTTATAGAGATCTTGAGACTCCTTATAGGGAAAATAATCCCAATTCAATCAGGAGAGTATCTACGAGAGATTTTAGGATAAGATATCCAATTCTCCTAGGACATGATTAAGTTGCCTAATCCCCAAGATATCCCAATTTGACTTTAATAACAGTTTCCTTACTTGGGAGATAAGTAATATCTTTAATAGGCCGAAGCCTAGCCTCCCAGATTAAGACAACGCTTCATGGGCTATGGTCATTCTAATCCTTCTTGCCACCCGAAGTGCCACAGTCCCAGAAAATTATGGGCCCATAGATGCTCCTTCATGATGATGATTGTATGTGCCTGTTTGGGCCCAAAATGACGATTTGGGCCTAGAGTAGCAAAATGGGTCGAGACTCTTGGTCCAGCGGTCTTCTGGGGGTATCGTGGGCCGGCTAGGCACCAGGAGTTGTTTAGTTGGTTTTGATCGAGTCCTAGTATAAGGAGGATTGATTGGATAAAGGCGAAGGGGTTGAATCTTGATACAACGAGCAGTCTCGAAGCTGGAAGTACGAATGAATCTAGTTCATTATTGGGCTTGGTTCAGAAACCTGTTGGAACTAGGATTGGCCGAGACCTAATCAGATCGGATTGAGGAAACCTGATTCAAGTACGTCTTTGGTTCGGCCAGGAGTAGGTTCACCGCTACAAATAGAGGGGGAAGTGCATCATTCAAGCCCCCTCCCAATTCAACACACAAACTGCCATGCGCAAACCCTTGCTCTATGCGAAACCTCTTAATAACCTTGAGATTTTTATTTTCTTTCTCCGCCAACACATCTTAAATTTGGATAAACAGCACTGTGAAGGCAACCGGTGACATCTTCAGTTTGGATAAACAGCACTGGAGCCGTAGAATCAGCCGACCGTGGAGTATCTTCAGTTTGGATAAACAACACTGCGTTGAGGCCGACTGGTTATCTATCCAAGTCTTGGTTGAAAAGGATTTTCGAATCCTTATTCGCAGAGGTCATCTCATTAGCCTTCTCGGCGAAATGAGGTGTTACAGTTTACTGGGCTCGACACATTGAACGCCGAGTTGTTTTATGATTGGATATTCATAAGTTAGTTTTAGAGTTCAGCATTCTGATGGCCGAACCACATTTACCATGAAGACATACATTTCTTTTGAGTACTTGTATCCGTATAGTTTGGTGCCAGTTCAACGTGCTTCTACTCTTACAAATATAATCACCGTGACCGAACCCAGCGCCGACGATTCGTGAACTTCGCAATACTAGCAACTTTGTCTTCAGGCTCTAGAACCCGAAGGCTAAGGCATGTTCCTTCCTTGGCCCCGGTCGTAAGATTCAGAAGTTAGCAGCGCGCTCAACGCCAGAACAGCACATTTTACTCCCCGGTCGAGCTCGATCGACGAGTTGGCATGCCCCGTACATAATCGAATGACGTAGTTAGCTTATTAATTACTCGGCCTGCGCACCAAGTAGGCTTGGTAGTTTTTAGGGTCAACATTTTGGCATGCCCACCCTGTGTTAAAACTACGAAGTTCATGACCATTGAGACATGATCGGTTAAGAAGAAAATAGTCATGGGAAAGTCCACAACCAACCCAGGACAAGATGACTCATCACAGGCACTTGCCGTGACATCTGAGGCCACAAAACCGACACATCGAGAAATGGAAGTCTGTCTCGGTGGTCAGCCTCACAATGCAGAAACCCCTAACAAAACTAAGGGCATTTTAATTGAAGGGAGGTAGAGGATTGCGATGAAGATGGTGATGACGGGTCTGATCTACCAACTAGATCGTTTCTCTGAATGAGACTAGACAAGCAGTCTCAGCAAGTTGATCAGATGTGTAGCCGACTACTTGACGAAATACGTAATAAGGGTGATACACATACCAGATTGCTCGAGCTATTGGTTAGTAAAGCCTACAAAGGTGGACCCGCCGATCATTCCCGACCATTTCCAGCTAAGAATAACTCGTTACCAACAATACAGGCCGAAGCAGGACCTGCTCGGCTCAAAATAATCGACTTGGAGAAAAAGGGGGGATCAAGCAGTAAATCAGATGGATCTAACTAGAGCACAGAAACAACATCCATCGATATGATTGAGGTTCAAAGAATGATCGATTCGGCCTTAAAAAAAGGGCCGAAGTTTCCAAAATCCATTCATCCATACCCGACGTTCGTAGAAAAGATCGAGTATCCCAAGGGTTTCAAAATCTTAGATTTCAGTCTTTTCGCCAGAGAATAATCCCTGTCATCATTAGAACACGTAGCTCGATTCACTACTCAATGCAGAGACGTTAACAACAATTTCCATAAGTTGCGACTATTCAACTTCTCATTAATTGGCTCAGCCTTCGCATGGTATATTAATCTCCCACCCAACTCCATCCAAAGTTGGGAGGAATTGGTTGAGAAATTTCATGCGCAATTCTGTCGGCCAGGGATGGACGTATCAGTGTCTTCTTTGGCCATGATGGCTTAGGCTTCTGACGAGTCGCCGATAGAATACCTTATGAGGTTTAAATCAGCCAAAAATTGGTGTTGAGTACCTCTTCCTGAGGTCGAGTTCGTTAAGATCGCTTTAAATGGCCTGGATGTAGAATACAAAAAGAAATTCTTAGGGGAAAATTTTTGTGACATGTATGAATTGGTTTAACATGTCGAGCAATACGACTATCTACTCCTAGAAGAGAAAGTTTTGAAATCCCTGTCCCGAGGAACAATTTACAAAAACCCCACAGTTAGTTATGCGTCCCCCGAAGGTGAGGAATATGCTAGTATAGACGCGGCCGAGATAGTAATCGACAAACCATACATATGCAAGGCATTGGCTCATGCCAATCCCAAAGATGCCAAAACCCGCTCGACCCATGAAGAGTCGACCGTCAAAACATCAAAAGTTTATACTTTCGACATTACTAAGGCCAACGCCATCTTCTATCAATTGCTACTTGCCAAAATTATCAAACTTCTGCCAGGGCATAATATCTCCAAGCCTGAAGAATTGAAAGGAAAAACATATTGTAAGTATCATAACTTGAACAAGCACATGACAAACAACTGCGTCGTGTTTCGAGATGCCATTCAAAGCTGGTTTGACAACGGTTAACTCAAGTTTCCAGAAAAGAAAATGGGTGTCGACACTAATCCATTACCTACGGTGATAGTAAGCATGATGGATGCTCGTCTTCCCGGGGACAAAGGGAAAGAAGAGGCCGATCTCGTTCTAATGTGATTCATCCCAAAATAGAACTCTCGGCCACGATTGAAAATTGATTTATTCTCAAACGAGCCACCCCAAGACGTAATTTGACCGGCTATTGTTGAATCGTTATCAAGCTCTAACACCGAGGAAACTAACGAACCAATAATTCTATGTAGTCGGTGCAAAGCAGACGTCGTTTTAGCCGAGAGAGAAGAGAAGCCACGACGGGAAGCAATACTACAAGTACCCACAGCCGCGGTGAGACCCCCACAAAGGTTTGGAACAGACCAACATCACAAGGTTTTTAATAGGCCTGGTCCTTAAACACAAGATACCAAGCTGTCTTCGGTTAGACGACGCTTTGATTTCGACGCACCTTTCTATAAAAAAGATTATTATGCACGCAGCTTTGGTAGCTCAAGTTCACCTGTGAACCAGCGCACCTTTAGACCTCCTAAGCCACGAAATCAGCGATGGTATACCTGTCATTCCCCTAGCGGTATATACACATCGCTGTCCAAATCACATAAACAAGGGGGACAAAGAATAGACTGCATGGCCCACCAACGAGCAGTCCATGAGACTTCGGTCCCCAAGTGGCAGCTGAAAGGAAAGGCCACTGATGACGAGGAACGACAACCTCCGACAATTATGACTGAATTGCTATAGGGAAAACAGGTAGTGGAGCGTGAATTTGAAACCACGATTGAGGAGTCCGAAAAGCGAATCAAACTCATTCTCTGGGTCAGGGAAATGAAGGCTCGCCTTGAGTACTTCAGAAAGGAAGCGAAGAGAAAATTTCCCCCGTTACCTATACAGGAACCATTGATCAGAGTTAGAAAAAATCTACATCCACCATTCCTCGGGAAAGTTTTACAGTACATGCAAGAGTTTCACAGAAAGCATTAGACTAATGACTTATACGGTCTGCCGAAAGCATGCCAAGATACTATCGATCTCGTTTTAACTTGTCAAGATGCTGAACGAATCATCCTAAAAAATCTCAGACCCAGGATTGAAAGCTAGGTTCCAGCATATACACGAGGCTCGAGTCCTCGGCTTTGATGTCGATCTATATACTGATATTGACGCAGCCGAGCTTCCCTTCTTTCTTGAGGACTTTCAATCTTTACAGCACCATTTCGAAGTCCTTTCAGCTGTCTCCTTATTCAGCCTTACAACCGATGAGACAGAATGTGTCGCACATTTAAATGCTTACCTTGACATTAGGAATGCTCGTATCATGTATCAGGAGCAAGGTCTTGTCACGACACAAGTCCTGGACCCTCCCGAGGTCAATGCACAGAACGAGAAGGCTCTTGTGGGCATATCGCAAAAATGTACTCCTGTGACAGTCAAAGAAGAAAAAACAGATAATCCCCACGTAAATCTAGAAGAAGAGGAAGATCTAGGAGAATACGAGGATCGTAATTCGATAAATCCAGAAGAAGATCGCGGCTTGATGGACCCTTCGGTCCTTGACAACATGGAGATCAGTATGGTCCATGTCCTATCCTCCATGTTTCAGCCAAACGCATCCCAACCAAATTCCTTGGACGACGACGTAGTCGTCGAGGAAGCCACGCAAATCGATTTTATGGCTACTGAGGAAATCGAGCTAGCAGCAAAAGAAGACAAGCTCAAAGCAACTCTCGCTGAATTATTTCCTCGCTTGTCGTCAGTTAATCTCCATCATCTGAAGTCATTGTATGTTACGGCTCATATTGAAGAATATCCAGTCTCCAAGATTTTTGTCGACCGTGGAACGACCGTCAATATCATGCCCATGACTATCATGAAGGCGCTATGTCGCTCTAACGATGAACTTATCCCATTAGGGATCACTATGAGTAGCTTCGTCAGTGAAAAATCCTTAACCAATAGAGTGCTTCCGCTAGAAGTAAATATCGCAGGTCGAAATCATATGACTGCATTTTTCATAGTCGATTCGAAGACCGAGTATAACGCATTACTTAGCTGAGACTGGATCCATCTGCATTCCCTCGTCATTATATCAAGTCCTCATATTTTGGGATCGCAAGTCGGTCACAATTCATCCAAGCGACAATCAATCGTTCGAGGCCAACATGATCCAGGCCCGTTACTACGAGGACCACGTTGGTTACATCACCTTACAAGGCTTCAACGAAGATGGTCAGCTGACTAGGATCTCAGTTCAGAAAGCCATCGAGGTTGGCGCCGAGACTGTTCATCAGGATTTGGCGAGACTCGGGTTGGCTGAGCTCATTACTGATCCTGATGTTTGAAGCCAAATAGGCCGAACGCCGAGTTAAGGTTTCATCTACCGCGGAACAACTATTGGCCCACTGGTTTACTATTTCCAAACAACTGCATTCAGGCGTAAACCTTTTGGAGTTTCTCGCCGAAGAAGATAATGGTCCCGTCCTATCCCTAGACAAAGTCCAAGTTACCCCGACCGAGCTAGAAGACAGTCGGCCCCAAGTGAAAGATCCGCTAGAGGAAATAAATGTCGGGATGGCCGATGACCCACTGCCATTATTTTTCAGTACTTTCTTACCCTAACCCATGAAAACTGAACTGTGTAAATTACTAAATGAATTTAAAGATTATTTTGCGGTCGGGATCGAACCCTAGTCGAGCACGAGTTACACATTAAAGTCGGTTGTAAACCCTTTCACATTCTCGACCGAAGTACAACTCAGCATAAAAGATGAGCTGGTTTGACTTTTAAAAGCCAGGTTTATTCGAACTGCTCGATACGTCGAATGGTTGGCGAATATTGTACGAGTACTAAGAAAAAAACGGTGCCCTACGCATTTGCATCGATTTTTGTAACTTGAATTTCGCAACTCCCTTTGAGATTTGTTAATCGATGCCACGGCTAATCATGAAATATTGTCCTTCATAGATGGCCATGCTTGCTACAACCAAATCTTTATTGCCGAAGCCGATGTTCACGAAACTGCCTTTCGTTGCCCCAGGGCACTCGGGACCTATGAATGGGTAGTCATGCCATTCGGCCTTGAAAACGTTGGTGCCACATACCAACGTGCTATGAATACTATATTTCATGATCTAACTGGTATGGTTATAGAAGTGTATATCGACGATGTGGTAGTTAAATCGAGGAACCGCCGAGCGTATCTAGATGACCTTCGGCAAGCTTTCCTTCGTATGCGGTAGCATAACCTTAAAATGAACTCGGCCAAGTGCGCCTTCAATGTATCGGCCGGCAACGTCTTGGGTTTTTTTTTGCACCATCGTGGTATCGAGGTGGACACAAATAAGGCTCGCGCAATCATCGACGCTCCACCCCCGAAGACCAAAAAGCAACTTCAGTCATTACTCGGCAAGATAAACTTTCTCTGCCGTTTCGTAGGTAATTCGACGAGAAAAATGAAGGCATTCTCTATGCTTTTGAAACTCAAGGATTCAGAAAAGTTCGAGTGGTGTGATGAACATCAAGCAGCCTTCACATAAATCAAGGTTTCCCTTACGACCCCACCCATCCTTGTACTGCATCGCCGTGGAAAACGTCTTAAGTTATACATCTTAGTGGTCAAGGAGTCTATCGGCTGCCTCCTCGCTCAAGATAACGACATCGGACATGGACAAGCCATCTTTTATCTCAGTCGGCATCTTAACTCACCTAAAATCAATTATTCCGCCGTAGAAAAAATTTGCCTGGCTTTGTTTTTCGTTGTGTCTAAACTTCGACATTACATGCCTTCCTTTCGTCACTCAGGTCATTGCCCAGACTGACGTTATTTGGTATATGCTCACTCAGCTAATGGTTAAAAGCCGAATTGGGAAATGGATAATGACATTGTCCGAATTTAGTTTGCAATACGTACCACAGAAAACCATCAAAGGACAAGCACTAGCCGATTTCTTAGCTCAACATCCCTCTCCATATGGTTTCGGGGGCAACGACGTCGAAATTAGCATGGTTGAAACACGTGAGAATCATTAGACGATGTATTTCGATGGCTCTAGTACTTCAACCTCGGCTGGGGTTGAGATTGTTATTCAATCTCCTAATCAACACAGCTGGTATTTTTCTCTTAAGCTTGATTTTGATTGTACAAATAATCAAGCCGAATACGAAGCCCTTGTCATCGACCTTAGTGTCCTTCACGACTTAAGGGTAGCCCGAGTACTCGTCCTCAGCGATTCAGAACTTGTGATTAACTAACTTAATGGAATTTTTCGTTGCATAAGCTGTACTCTGGTGCCTTATCATATGGTTGCCAGCTATTTAGCCGAGTCGTTCGACGGTATCATATTAAAACACATCTCTCGCGTCCGAAACACTGACGCAGATGAACTGGCTCAAATAGCCTCTAAAGCACAACTCATGAGGGGTGAGTTAGGCCAAGCGACACCTGTAATACGATGATCGCACCCGGCCTTGGTTAATCAACAAGCTCTCCGACATGACCGCGTGATCTGTGGACGAGTAATGTCCTTACCTTCGTTGTTAGAGCGAGAAGATCTTGTAGACGTGTGTGCAGTCGAGACATTATCGAACGTCTAGAGAAGGTCAATCATCCAATATCTCAAAAACCCTGACCACAAACACGACCGCAGGGCCAGGGTCCATGCCATAAATTTCGTGTTGTACCAGAATGAGTTGCATCAAAAAAGCGATGATGGGTTATTGTTACTGTGCCTCGGCCCACAGAAGGCTACCCAAGCAATGATAGAAGTGCACGAAGGAATCTGTGGAGCTCATCAATCTAGGCGCAAGATGCATTGGTTGCTTTGTCGACAAGGCTATTTTTGGTCGAGTATATTAAAAGATTATATCGAGTACGCATGGGGATGCGTACAATGTCAAATTCATGGGACTATACAGAGAGTCATAGCCGAATAACTCAATCACCAAACCATGGTCGTTTAGAGGATGGGCCATGGATGTAATCGGTAAAATTACACTGTCTTCTGGAGCAGCAAAGCATGCATGGATACTTGTGGCAACTGACTACTTCACTAAGTGGGTCGAAGAAAAATCATACGCCGAATTAACATCAAAGGAAGTTTGCAATTTTGTAGAAGAAAACATCGTGACCAGGTTCGGTGTACCAGAAACGATCATAACTGACAACGGCACAATCTTTACAGTCGAAAGATTAAAAGAATATATGGCAAACTTGAAGATTCGACTCGAACAATCCACGCCGTATTACCCACGAGCAAATAGACAAGCCGAGGCAAGTAATAAAGTTTTGATCAGCATCCTTGAAAAAATGATAAAAGAAAAGCCCGGTATGTGGCATTTGAAGTTAAACAAGGCTTTATGGGCATATCAAACTTCACTCCGATCAGCAACCAAGACGACCCCATATGCGCTCACTTATGGGCACGACGCATTGTTACCAGTCGAGCTGAGTATAAACTCGTTGCCAATAATCAAGCAAAGCAGTTTGTTTAGTACCGAGTACAATCAGGCCATGGGGCAAAAGTTAGAGGATTTAGAGGAAGCTTGGTTTGATGCCTATAATTTGTTAGTGGCACAAAAAAAGATCGCCGAACGAGCTTATAATCAACGAGTTAGACAAAAGACGTTCGGTGAAGGTGAACTAGTTTGGCAAACTATATTACTAGAAGGAATTAAAGACCCTAGATTCGGCAAATGATCGCCAAATTGGGAAGGACCGTTCATCGTCCACAAAGTTCTCGGCAAGGGGACATACCACATTAAAGATAAGACCGGCTCAATTCACAAAATACCAATCAATGGGAAATTTTTAAAGAAATACTATCTAGTCACATGGAGATGGGGGAATAAAAGTTCATTTCATTAATTTAGCAAAAAAGTGTACAGACAAAGCTGGTCGACCAGTTTATAACAAAACAAAGTTTTAAGGGGTCGAAGGAAGGAAGGCTTTAAGGGCGGTTTTCAACTCTAACCACCTCACCTCGCCTATTATGATTTCAACTTGCAGAGTTCTCTTATCCATCTTCAGTTGCTTAATTTGTTTCGTGCTAGCCACGTATTCCTCCAAATGAGGTTTGCTCGACTTAAAAGTCATCGCGAGATCAGAGGCAATGGTCGTCCTCTGACATTGGAGTTCGATAATTTGACTGTTGAGATCAACAATTTGTCGATCGAGGTTGGCCAATTATTCTTTCTTCACCTTTATCACCTTGACCTACGGACCAAGAACTTCTTAAGCGACCGTTACAGCTTTGAACTTGCCTTCTACCTGAAGAGCTTTCTCAAAGATACCAAAATATTCTCGGGTTCGTTCCAAGATGGAAGATAGGCGAGTGATAGTTTCATTGCTTAGTAGGCCGTCAGTTGCAAGGTCGTTCAAACATTCTTCTACTAAGTCGAGATCGTTGCGCCCGAGGATTTGAGAAGCTGAAAGAGACAAGAGCTCTTGCAGCTTGATAAGGGCATTTGGTTCGGCCGTTGATGTTGAAGGTCTGGTTGCAGTGGCAGAAGGACCAATCGCCCACTAAGAACTGGAAAGGAGGGCGTCAAGTTCGACTTCCCACAAAGGCTGCATGTAAAAACATATGTTTAGAAAAGCCAAGTTGGAAGAGCAAAAAAGGGGAAGGTTTGCTCTAGGACCTGTCGAGAGGAGACTTCGGCCGTGTCTGTTGGTTCATTGCTCGAACCTAGTGAACTTAGTGGCCGAGCCCAGTGTTTAAGGGAGCCTCTTAATTCGTGGGGCCAATAGAGGCTATCCACATTCGGTGGCCACTGAGGTGGCCAAGAAATGTTGATAACACCCTTCGGCGTATAGAATTTTTGGTGAAATGAATAATCGGGCACCTGATATTTAATATTTTTCTCGGTTTAGACTTGTTATAGTAAAATTAACAAGAGAGAGTGATCGAGCCTTACAAAAGCGGAAGTAACTTCTTGAGGCGAAATGCCAAGATTTTGACCTTGAGGATGGACCGGAGTCTCTACTGTTGCTTCAATTTCAACCAACATTACCCTTGCAAGATCGGGACCTGCTTAGACCAAGGGAGGTTCGACTCGACCGGTCGCTTCGACCATCGGTTGGCGATTTGGAGTTATTCTCACCAGCTGGGGGCCTTCGCTCTAATGCTCCTGGATAAAAAAAGGGTTGGTGATTAGACAAGGAGTTTTAGACAGAAGAACAATACAAAATTTTATACCTCTTCTTCTAGGAAGACCGCCATAGTTTTCTTTGGGTTAGGGAGGGGATTCTTCTCGACCGAAGGAGTTGCCTCCTCCAGGGTAGCAGCCACCGGGTCAGCTTCGGCTTGAGCAGCTGCTGGCGTTGAAGTTGCAAGCCACTCGACAAATGGATTGATGGTTGGCTCAATCTCTGGGTTTAGCTACACCGTGGCTGAAACCTCGACGACAAGAGGAAGGAGTGCAGCGTTAGGAACAGTTGTTCCCGTAGTTTGACTGGAGATAATGTGAATCTCTTGCTTCATTTTCTTAGCCAATTTCTTGACGTAAGTTTTGGGTCGGGGAGCGTCTCCTGCTGTTCTGGCTTCCGGGCGGCGTCTTTTGCTCGGTGAAGTCGGCACAACAACTGCCACTTTTTTTACGGGATGGGCAAGTTTCTGTCTAGCCGCGGCCATCGCCACCACCTCGGCCCTCTTGATGGTATGGCCACCTGGAAAGACTGAACTCAAGTAAGATTAAAGCTCAATGGAAAACAGATGAACAAGGAAAGTAAAAGGTATAGATACCTTGGGTCGTCTCTTTGGGTTTTTGGGTGAGAGTTTTTATGGGGCGATCGCCGAAAAGTTTCAGTGACACTTCCTCGGCTGAATTTCTGAAGAAATCCTCAGTATAGGTATTCAACCAATCAACGAACATGCTAGCACATTTGGATTCTAGAGCTTTCGGGCTAAGACAGAATTTCGCACACCGCTCCCTAAATTCCTTCTCAGCAACTTCACACTCCCTCTCTGAGGAGCCGGAGAGGTGTTCTCAGCTCAAAAGGGAGAAAGAAGTAAGGAATGGCAAATGGCATCCTTGAAGATAGCCCAGTTGACGAGCCAGGAAATTGGGGTGATAGATCTCTCAGCTTCCTCGTTGAGCCTCACAACCATAGGGAAGGTCGCGGATGATGATAAATAACCCCCAAGATGCTCAAAGATCAGCTTCCTCGACCTCCTCCCATGTCGATGGAAGGACAATGGAAAAGGGGTACATTCGGCGACAACAAATCTGGAATTCGTCATTCGACAGGTCTTTTAGGCTGAGTGAAAAGGAATAGGTCATGAGGCCAGCTCAAGACCCATGGCTTTAAAAGGATTGAAACTGGCAAGGTCTGGTCGCAGCGTCGAGAAGTAAACTTGCAACCAGAGCTGAAAAACCCAAAGCGGGCTGTTTTGGTGGAGGTTGATTTTCCCCACTGTAATCCCGGCCAAGCACTTGGTAAGGTTGGCAAAAATGACTGGACTAAGGGCCAGGACATGACCACTCGCCAAGGCTTCAGTGACAGGCATATTCTCGGCCAGGCACTTATTTGACTTGGCACAAAATATGTATTTATTGTACCAATATAACAAGAAGGCTCCGTGTTCACCCTTTTTAAGATCTTTTCTTTTCGAGCCAGCGAAGTTGTTGATCAGGGTGTTGTAGTTGAAGAAGTTCTTATGTAGTTTTTGCGCGGCTTCCTTCGGTGATTTTTTGTCTCATTTTGTCAGTGCTTTGACAGCACGGTCTTCGAAAATACTCTTGAGGTCCAGGTCAAATTGATACCCGGAAAGAGAATTGTTGACTGGAAGGCCGGTAGGAGAGGTGCCAAGGATGGCTGTAATATCCATCACTGTTGCCCTAAGGGGGCCGAAGGGAAGGACCATTGTATTGGTGGCCGAGCACCAGAAGCTCAGAGCAGCCATCACAAGCTCTCGGTCCAAGCTCATCTCGATGGTCGAGAGTTTGATAACATCAAAAATGCCGAGAGCCCTCCATTCGTCGCCAAAATATGTCTCCAGCAGAGTAACCCAGGAAGCCCAGGCTGCAGTGGTCGAAGGCCAAACGCCTTGCGGTTTGGTCGATTCCCATTTCGATCGGTCGTACCCTTGGAATAAAGGTTTTAGGCAATGGTTCTTGAGCATCTCGGTGATTTCATTGGGAACATCGTCCTTGAACAGAGGACCGAGGGTTTGGTGGGAAGCGCCAGGCTCATCCTCAAACCGAATGGTTCTGGTAGTGTTTCAATCAGTGATGTTTTGACATTTGTTGCATTCTTCGACCAACTTGGTGATGAAAGCATTGGCGGCCATTGCAGAAGATGAAGGTTTTTTGGGTTTCAAAGTGAAGGTTGTTTTCTAGGATTGAAAGCAAATGGTGAAGAAGTTTGAGAGCGAATTGGAAGGGATTTGAGAATTTTGGAAGCGTAAACTTTGAGTGTAGGAGTATTAAGTATTTATAGGTGTTTTGGGGGGGGGGGGGGGTCAACAATTTAATATTTAAAATAAGGGGTGGAATTTCAATAATCGTGATGAATGTTCAAAAGATCCAGTGGAAGGGGCCGAAAATTGAAGATGCACGTTTACTTGTGGCGGCAGATTTAATGGTGAAAGAATGTTTTGATGGTTATGTGGTTCAGGTGTTATCATTAAAAACTGACAAGTGAGCTGAAGAGTAGCCACGTGGCAGGGCATCTGACCAAGATTAAGATTGTGCAATCGCGCTTCATGCACCTAAGCGGATGGAATATTTGAAAGATACAATAAGGATTTAATTTCACTTCTTCAAAGTTGAAACTCGACCAAAGGGTTGTAGGCCGAAGACCTCATAAGCGAGGGGGCAATGTTTGGGCCCAAAATGACGATTTGGGCCGAGAGTAGCAAAATGGGTTGAGACTCTTGGTCTAGCAGTCTTCTAGGGGTATCGTGGGCTGGCTAGGCACCAGGAGTTGTTTAGTCGGTTTTGGTCGAGTCCTAGTATAAGGAGGATTGATTTGGATAAAGGCGAATGGGTTGAATCCTGATACAACGAGGGGTCTCGAAGCTGGAAGTAGGAATGAATCTAGTTCATTATAGGGCTTGGTTCAAAAACCTGTTGGAACTAGGATTGGCCGAGACCTAATCAGATCAGATTGAGGAGTCCTGATTCAAGTACGTCTTTGGTTCGGCTAGGAGTAGGTTCACTGCTAAAATAGAGGATGAAATGCGTCATTCAAGCCTCCTCCCAATTCAACACACAAACTACCCTGCGCAAACTCTCGCTCTACGTGAAACCTCTCAATAACCTTAAGATTTTTATTTTCTTTCCCCACCAACACATCTTTGGTTTGGATAAACAGCACTGTGAAGGTTACCGGCGACATCTTCAATTTGGATTAAATGCACTAGAGCCGTAGAATCAGCCGACCACAGAGCACCTTCAATTTGGATAAACAGCAATGCGTCGAGGCCGACTGGTTATCTATCCAAGTCTCGGTTGAGAAGGATTTTTTAATCCTTATTGGCAGAGGTCATCTCATTAGCCTTCTCGGCGAAGTGAGGTGTTGCAGATTACCGGGCTCGACACATTGAACGCCGAGTTGTTTTATGATTGGATATTCACAAGTTAGTTTTAGAGTTCGGCATTCTGACGGCCGGAGCACATTTACCATCAAGACATACATCTCTTTTGAGTACTTGTGTCTGTATAGTTTGGTGCCAGTTCGGCGTGCTTATACTCTTACGAATATAATCACCGTGACCGAACCCGGTGCCGACGATTCGTGAACTTTGCAAGACTAGCAGCCTTGTCTTCAGGCTCTAGAACTCGAAGGCCGAGGCATGTTCCTTCCTCGGTCGCAATCGCAAGATTCAGAAGCCAGCTGCGCGCTCAACGCCACAACAGCACATTTTACTCCCCATCTGAGCTTGGCCGACGAGTTGGCATGCCCCGCACATAACCAAAGAACATAGTTAGCTTATTAATTACTCGGCCTGCGCGCCACGTAGGCTTCACAGTTTTTAGGGTCAACAGTCTCTGAAGGTATGGCCTGATTTTTCAAGCTGTAACAACTAGTGCCAGAATCAACTTTTAGATTTTCGGGTATCTGGTTTTCGCATCGAAGAGAGCTTTGGAAGTGTAGAATACATATAGTTGGTTCCCCAACCTTCTCCTATGAGGACAGAACTCACCACTTGGTTCAAATACCACAAGTAGATGAATAAGTCTTTACTTTCGGCTTGGATAGTAAAGAAGGTGAAGTTAGGAACTAATTCAAATTTTGGAATTCCTTTTCGCACTCCTTGTACCACTTTTTCTTCTCCCCTTCTTTAGAGCCTTGAAAAAGTGTCTGTATCGTTTAATTGATCGCGAGATGAATCTGTTGAGAGCTATTGGTCGCCCAATCAGACTTTGGATCTCCTCTACAGTTGTTGGGGACTTCAGATCTAGGAAGCTCGGTTTGCTTTAAATGTGCTTCGGTTCTTCACTGAGAAACAAAGTACCCTAAGATAAGAATTTGTCAGATGACACTCTGAATGTGCATTTGGAGGGTTTGAGATTCATCCTATACTCTCAAAAGATGTTGAATGTTTCTGTCAAGATTTTGATGTGGCCTGACAATTGCTTCTTGAAAATCATGTTTACTAGTAATTGGTAAGTCACTTCTGCATTCTTAAGGCCGAAAAGCATCACTCTGTATCAGTAGATGCCTCGCTCAATAACAAACATGGTCTTCTACTTGTCGAGCTCGTACATGACAATCTATTTGCAGCCCGAGTATGCGTCCAAAATGCCTTTCTTAACATTTTTTCTATAATAGATAGGGGATCCTAATATTTATACATATCCTTATATGTGTTATTTTTCATTGATTTGCATTTTTCTGTAAAGACAAAGGGTAATAATATCTCATATAATTTGTCTTATGAATTTTTTGAAAAGAGATTGAATGAAATGTTATTAATTGGCTAATAGAGACAAACACGAGGACTAAATTAGCCAAATCGAAACACGTGGACTAAATTTGCCATGTGACTATAACACAGGGACCATTTTGACATTTAAGCCTTTGTTTTAGTTTGCAATGTTTTTAATAGGGGTGGGCACGGGCCGGGCCGGGCCCAAATTTGGAGGAACCGGACCTACCCGTTTTTAAATGTAACGGGCCGGGGCGGGCCGGGTAGAGAGATTTTGAATTTAGGAACCGCACCTAACCCGGCCCGTTTTAAACGGGCCGGTTCGGGACAGGTCTACGGGTCTAATTACTTTTTTTTTTTTTTTTTTGGGTCTGACATTGGGCTGCTTTTTTTATTACCAACAACACATTTACATTTACAAGGCCCAAATACAATAGGACAACGAAACCAAGCCCAGCATAAAAAACCCTAACACCTTCATCCTCTGCCGCTGCATCCTCCGCCACTGCTGCCATCAGAAGGACAACCAAACTCGAACCAGTGGCCTAAAATCAAGCTAAATCGAGCTCCCAAAGTAGATAAAAAGACAACTTCAACAAGTCCTGCACGATCCTTCACAGCATGATTTTCCAAAATTCAGTAAAGCAAGTAAATTCTTATTCTTTCATTAAAAAAAAAAACTCTTGACAAATCAAACCCACAAAGAATTGATACTTGGATGCTCAAAACCCTAACTGAGAATCAACAATTAGATAGCTAACTGAACAAAGCTGTTGCACACATAGCAATTCAAAGAAGAACCTCTACACACGTATTATACTTGATCCCCATCTAAAATCATTAAACCCAGATCGTAAAATAATCAGAATTCGCTAGAAAAACCATAACCATTATCATATATGAGAAACAGCAATAAAATTAAAATCCCAAATTAAAAAAAACGAAAAACCGTAGCTCGAAAATTCAAATTTTCATCTGGATAACATGTAATTCAAAGAAAAATTAAAACTCTCCATCTGGGTTCCTTTCAATTTTACCCAATAATACTGAAATGCGAAATTAGGCATACCTATTAGCTGCTGTAGCTGCTGAACCGCTTAGATTATGGTGGTGTTTTCGACGACGATGATGGGTGGTCACGATTGGGAGAAGAGTCAGGAGACTATGGCGATGGTGGTGTTGTGGGAGAGGAGATTGAGAATCGAGATGGAGGACTCTAGGAGAGAGAGATCGATAGGGAAGACTTTAGGAGAAAGAGATCGAGAGGGAAGACTCTCGAAGATAGAGATAGAAAATGAGGACTCGGGAGAATCAACCAATCGAGAAGGAGGACTCTGGGAGAGAGAGATCGATAGGGAAGGCTCTGGGAGAGAAAGAACGAGAGGGAGGACTCAAGAGAATCGACGAATGGAGAGGGGGGGACTCGAGAGAATCGACGAATGGAGAGGGAGGACTCTGGGAGAGAAAGATCGATAGGGAAGACTGAAAGAGAGAGAAAGAGAGATCGACAGGGAGGGACTCGGGAGAACTCGGGAGAATCTTCCAGAAAGCTGAGATGTGTGTGAGTTTGTGAGATTTGAGTGTGTGTGTGTGTGAGAGATTTGAGAGTGTGTGAGGTTTGCAAACGGTTCGGGCTGGGGGCTCGCGACTTCAGAAAATTGGAACCGGCCCGCCTCTTTGTTTACTTGGACCCGCCCCGCCCCATTTTGTATCTAAAAGAATACGGACCCGCACCTACCTGGGGGTCCAGGGCCCGTTTGCCCACCCCTAGTTTTTAACATTAATGCATTTTTTTTCATTAATCGTCCCTTCAAATCTGCATAGAATTAAATGTCCACATTAAAACTGTAATGACGGGTATTGTAGGCATTTGAAAAATGCAAAATGTGTCAAGACATACAGAATTAATGAATTTGCTTATGTGGAGCCTAGTCATTGAGTTTTATTCAAATAAAAAAACTATGTCGGATTTTATGTAAAGAAACTTAAATTTCAGGAACTAAATTCATATTTTCAGTTCTTTGGACTTTATTCTAACAGATCCTAATCGTGTGAAAACCATTGGAGATGGCTTGAAATCACACGGATAGTAGTTTCGTGTGTGCACTATTGCGATTGACGAGTGCCCACTTATATTCGTGTGTATTAGACCAAGACTAGGTGTGGAATTTTTTCCCAAAAATCCCGAACCGTCCCGAACCCATCCCGAAATTTGACCGAAAAATGTCCGAACCGAATTTCCCAAAAAATTCGGTACCCGAAACCGAACCGAATATTATATATATATTTTTAATTTTTAATTAGAAATTACTTGAACCGTTGAATTTGTTAAGATGCAATCCAACCGTCCATTGAGTTAGGTCATTTGTTAGGTCTCTCAGACTCTTTCCAATCGCTCTCGCTCACTCTCTCAGTCTCTCTCACAGTCTCACTCACTCACTCACAGTCCCGCCGCTCCGCTCCTTCGTCAAATCCACGCGGCTCCTCGTCCTCCATCGACTCACGCCGCTCCTCCATCAACTCATGCAGACGCAGGAAGGAAGACTCGAATCCGACACCAATCAAGTCCTAAAATCCAGGTAAGGGTTTCTGATTTTCACTGGGGTTTTGTTCTTTAGTGTTTAGGGTCAAATTTCATGTTGATTAACTTGATTTCTGAGTATTTTGTCGAATGTGTGAGGGTTTGAGGATTGTGGCTTTCAAATTAGGGTGGGTAAGTGCAGGACCTGCATGCAGGATATGGTTCTATGTGTTTTGTCAAAGTATCTTCTCTCCAAATGTTTTGCAATGAAAAATGTATAAGATATGGTTCTATGTTAATTGCAGGAGCATTCTCACCAATATTCAAACGACTTGAGGAAGATCTGAAACATAAATTTTGTAGAAGGAAGTAGACCACAGTAGAGATTTCCTTGTCTAATTCCAGCAACATAGCAACATTGGAAAATCCCGAAATGACCCGAAAATCACGAAACACTTTTGGGAATCCCGAATTTCGGGAAATGAATAGTTTCGGTTCGGTTTCGGGATATAAAATCTCATCCCAAAATGTTTTGGTTTTGGATTCGGGTTAGGGGTTTCGGTTCGAGATCCCGACCCGAACCAGCCCTAACCAAGACACACATATCCTATATCTGCGGATTGGCTATTTTTGTCGTAGTCAGCGCGGTGCCCCTAAGAGAAAAAGTTACCCGCGAGTGAGAAGCAGTGCACCTGTACATTACTAGGATAATCCAAAGAATGTCACCTTCTGACATTCACATTCCTGAGCCCCTTAGCGACCTTCGGGCGCCATTCTCCCAGCCACTTCAACACCCACGCAAATAGTTTAGGTTAATTAGTTCAAATTTTTACGTAATTGTACAAATAATTTTATTTGGAATACAATTAAATATATTTTAGCTATTTAAATTAATATAATTAGAACTAAATAAATTATTTACTATAAAAATTGTTTTAAAACGGAATTTTTTTTAAAAAATATAAAGGTTAGGCCAACGAATATATTTGTCGTTCAAACTTTTGTTTTATTTTTTTATATTTTGGTCTTATACAGTTGCCTGACGAAAATTTATTTTGGTAAAGTTTTTAATAGTATTAAATTTGGTACGGGGCGACCAAACCAAGTCCATGAGCAAGGTACTTTCGTTGAGTAAAGACAGTCAACGCACTTTATCCGATGACTTTTTTGTCAGACAATCTTAGTTTTGCTTGGCAAATTTCTATTTTTGTCGAGTAAGGCTTCTAGGGACGGATTTTGTACGACTAACCTTTTGCGACGAACTTTTGGGCAACAAAATCCATTTGACTAGACAAATGCTTTCCGTCTGGCAAGGTTTTTTTTGTAGTGTCTAATGTTGCATAATCATAAATTGTGGTGAATTAAATAAAGTCTTTTGGAAAATCAAGTAAGGGAAAGTCATAGTAACAGGGATTTGTACTTCGTTTTTGCACTCTACCATTTTAGTCATCTAAAGAATTCAAGGCTATAACTATAGGTATTTGAGAAATGCTATTAAAACTCATCCTTAAAAATGACTGACTCTTAGTTGGATTGGAAGTCAGTGGATCTAAACTGATGAGCAAAATGTCTCGGATAAAACATAATAATTGACTTTGTTTTTTGGACTTTTATCATATTATCCCAAAAAAAAAAAATCACTTGTACAAAAAAAAATTACTTATTTTCCTAGTTTGGCTAATAATTGGTGTAATGGTGGAATAAGTAATATCTTTAGCGAAGGTAATTTTATCTTTAGCGAAGGTAATTGAACTTTGGGAATACGTAAGTCTTATGGTGAATGGTCACCAAAAGAGGTCTTGGATTCAAATATGCAAGTAACGAGTTCGCAACCAATTTATTTCTCAGACCCCCTTATTGTAAATATACTTTTGTTTCAAAAGAACAAAAAAATAATAAGTCTTTCGGAGACGGTAATTAAAACCCTAATTGGCTATTCCAATCCTGTCTTGGTGCTGAGGACTAGTGCTATTGTGGAAATCAAACACTCTTGTAGCCCTCCTCACCCGGATCCGAGGCACTTCCACTCCCTTTCCCCCTCATAACCCCATCAAACTGTTGACCAAAAAAAAAAAAAAAAAAAAAACCTATCTTGCTACAAATGTTTCTTTTTGACATTGTTCTAAAAATTCCCGCCTAGGCGCTGGGCGGCTAGTCACCGCCCCGATTAATCCCCAGGCGTTTGAAAATTAAGAAAGGGTGCCTAGACCTGCTAAGGAGTCCGCCTAGCGCGCCTAGGCACCCACCTAGACCTGTCTAGGCACATGCCTAGGTCACGACTCTCACTTATACAGAAAATTGATAACTTTTCATTTTGCAATTTATTTTTCCATTAGAATGTAAGAGACTTGTTGAATACTCGAATGAACACTCATTATATGATTGCTCCTCATGTTCTCAATATATTTTAATACTTCATAATTTATATGGCATTTTATTTTGCAATTTATGTATCTCAATACAATCATATATCATTTTTTAAGTATAAGTAGACACTTATTTATACGATTTGTAATAAATTTGCTTAAATCCTCCTAGTCCGCCTAGTCTCCCGCCTAGGTCCCGCCTAGGCGCTAGGCCCCAACTCACCACCCGACTAGCGTCTAGCGTCTTTTAGAACCTTGCTTTTTGACAATAAAATTTATTGGAATAAATACACAAGAGTCAAGCCCTGAATTCTAAAACTTAGTTTTAATCTGGCATTCGTGGTGAAAATAATATTAATCATAATCATGTGGTGAATTTCATAAGTAATTTAAGTCGGTAGCAAATTTGCTGGTGCTTTTGATAAAACCACATGCAAGGGGAGCAAAAACTGAAGAAACTTTGGCGGTCAAAGTGGAGGCACTTTTTGAGACTCATAAATCGTAAAATTGTAATGTAGACAATAAATTCTGAAGTTGTAATATAAATAAAACATAGGCTTTTATTGCTTTTATAATTTTCCTTACAAAAATAGTTTTGACTTTTATTTGATCTGCATGGTAATAGGATCCGTGGGGGTTCCAACTTGTAATGTATTTTATCTTTTTCTTTTCTTTTATTTAAATAAAGGCTTTGGCTTGATGCAATTTTTTACATGACACATTAACACGACACGTAAACGATACAAAAATAACGGGTTTCGGGTCAATACGTAATTCATCGGGTTGTTATCGGGTTACACGATAAGAACCCGTTAATAACGGATCCTTAACAGTTTTACATGAGGGTAACATGCGGGTAACCCGTTTAGACACGTTAAGAAAAAAGTTATTTTGATAATTTTAATTTTTTAAACTACTAAAAAAAACTTAGTATAAAATACAATAGCTATAGTGTATATGTATATATTGTATATTGTAAATTAAATATGTATTATTCTATATTTATTCTATATAAATTTAAAAAATTTAAAGTTTTATTTATTTATTTTTATAGTACACTATAGGCAAAGATTGAGATTAAAAAAAATTATAAAACACATTAAAAATAAAAATATCAAGTAAATTTAAAAATACCAACGCATTAAAAATTATAATAATTAATTTACAAGTCTGAAAAATGTCTCGTGATTGCATCCTCTATGCTTTGAGGATGGGTAGATCGTCGTTTGAATTTTTAAAACCATACAAATTGTCATGCATAGTATTTTTAAGGGAGCTCAAAAGAAATAAAATTCATATCATTCATGTACAAGCCCGAAAAATGTGAAAGCATATATACACACTCGTGATTACATCATCTACACTTAGACGCTGGTTACATGGTCGTTTAGATTTTTAAAATCCTTCAAATCTCATGAATATTGTTTTTTATTTGGGTGTAAAATTAATATATCAAGCCAAAGTTCCAATACCATTTTCCTTGGTGATTGATGAAAATTGAAGGGTTTTATTGTAAAAAACGTGCAAGGTTCCTCAACCTTGAAACACAACTCCCTTCATTTTGCATATTCTTGAACATTTGGTATATAGTAGTCATGTACTAATGTTTTTTCATTAGCATCTTATTTGGGATGTAATACTTAAAAGACAAATGTTATGTTTATGTTTTGAAGTAATATTTATGTGACAATGTGGTATGCATATACTAATTTAGTATTATGTTTTCCAATTTTTTGGGTCAAATTATGTTTTTCATTTTCATTATTTATTAATTCAAAGTATATTTTTTTTAACAGATAACGGGTCAGTTCATATTACCTGGTAATATTAACGGGTCGATTTCGAGTCGGGTCATATTACCCATTTATTTTAATGGGTGTTACAAGACACGACCCATTAAGATATCGGATATATCACGAAAACGACACGAACACGAAAAACACAACACAAATGCCAGGTTTAAGTGTGATTTGTGATCATACGAAAGTAAAACTGTAGCAATTATTCATCACCATGGTATTTTCTATTTATTTAGATTAAATCATTGGTGACAAAATATTATATGCTTGGAGTGATCAATAATGGGGGCATGCATTGTTTTTTGGGTTTTTATCACAAATGGTCCCTGATATTGATTGAACACATCATTTTGGTCCCTGACATTGAAAATCAATAGAAATGGTCCCTGAGATTGATCAAACACATCACAAATGGTCCTTCCGTTAAAAACTTTTTGGGTAATTTTCAAAGCTTCGTAACTTAATCGTTTCTTAACCAAATTCGACCCATAATATATCAAAATGAAGATAGGAAAGTGTAGAACAAGATTATACCTATTTGCTCGATTTCGTTGATTATTGAAGAAGTTATGAACGTTTAAAGTTTACCCAGTTTCCGGCAAGTTTTCCAGTTTTTCCGCGGACCAGTCACATTTGAGGCTATTTTCCGGCCATCTTTGGCAACCATTGGTCTTCCAAATAGGTACAATCTTGTTCTACACTTTCCTATCTTCATTTTGATATATTATGGGTTGAATTTGGTTAAGAAACAATTAAGTTACGAAGCTTTGAAAATTGTCCAAAGAATTTTTAATGGAAGGACCATTTGTGATGTGTTTGATCAATCTCAGGGACCATTTCTATTGATTTTCAATGTCAGGGACCCAAATGATGTGTTTGATCAATGTCAGGGACCATTTGTGATAAAAACCCTTAAAATATTAATTTCTTGGAGGGCTATAGGGCTAAAACGAGCCCTCTGATCCTCATTCGGTTGGAGATGGCTCAAAGAAGCATTCAATAAAATACTCTCCACACATTCGTTGCTAACCGTTGCGGCCATGCATCCTATATTAACTTATCCTTAATCTATACATTATAAACCATGAGCTGGTGGCGTAGTGGTAAAGGACAGATTACCTGCTGCTGGTGTGGAAGCTAGACTTGTGGCCAAGGAGAGGCTGAAATGCCTCTGTGAGACTTTCCGGCCCCCGGAAAGGTAGATAATCGTGGCTTGCCACCAGTTGTCCTCTTTTTAAAAAAGAAAAAAAATAATCAATACATTATATGTCTAAGTAGAAACTTAATCTCGAAGAATTAGGACAGTCACATTAAGAGTGAGATAGAAGATTACAACTTCAAGAAATCAAAGTGAGGTGGCACGCAAGCCCCTTTAATTAAATACAATGGAAAACTTCAAATTAGGAACAAAATATACAAGTCCCAAACCATATCTCAGAACGACTAATCACGTAACTCAATTATTTGGTCTTGTCCATGATTATCCTTATTTAAATTTAATTTAAATTCAACAATTATTTTTTAAATTAAACAAGTTCTCATTCTAGTTATGTATTTAATTAATTAGGTTTTGGTCCAAAATTATACCATAGATTTAGGCCCTAGTGTCCCTAGGGTGTGCCAAAGTTTGTAAGGCTAGGATCCAAGTCCAACTTGCTCTCCATCTTAGCTCCCACTACTTAAGGGATTTTTTTATTCTTCAATAACTAAACTTTTAACAATTAAATTTTAATTAAACTAAAAATAATAGTTTAATAAGGATTCTCAACAGCGAAGAATCCAATTTGGATATGGAATCAATTTTTTGTATCTAAATCCTATTCAAAAGAGGATATCAATTTCCTATATGTTTTATTCAACTTTAAATACAATTTGGAAATCTAATCCAATATGGAGTACTATTCCAAATAAAACTCAATTTTCTATTAGATTTATAATCTAATTAAAAGCATATTGCTTGAAGGATTTTATTGATTCTTGACAATCAAGAAAGAATAAAAATACTTACTGGGTTTTATGGTCACCTAACCACTGCAAATAGACATTTGTCTTGGTCTCTCCTCACTAATTTAGGCTAGCAGTTGTCATTGTCGTGGTTGTGTCTTGGGGATTTTAATGAAGTTCTCATTGTTCAAGAGCAATTGGGAGGTAATGTATGCCAGGAAAGCCAGATGGATGGGTTTCGCAATGCGGTTTAGAGCTGTTAGTTAATTGATATGGGGTATAAAGACTGCGTGGTCTACTTCCAGCGGAAGGGTGCCTTTATTTCAAGTGTGAGAAAATCCGTGCCACACAGGTTGCTCTATTGGAGTGGCAAAGGGCAGGCTTTGGCTCTACAAAGAGGGAAATTGCAAAAGTGAGGGATAAATTGGGGGTGCTGTTTGATCATCCGACCTCTGGGAATCTTCAGGTGCGTAGGGAGGAGTTGATGGGGCAATTGGACTCGTTGTTGGGCAGAGAAGAAACCTTCTGGCGGCAACGGTTGAGGACGCAATGGTGTCAAGGACGCAATGGTTGAAGAAGGGAGATGGGAACACTAAGTTTTTTCATCAATAGGCGTCGAACAGAAAACAGAAAAAGAACATCAAGAGGCTGTGAGATGGAGAATGAATATGGCAGGATAATTCTATGGGTATTGAACAAATGGTAGTGGGTTATTTTATGCAGATCTTCCGATCCCAAGGTTTGTTGCATAATGCCTTGCATAAGGTATTCGATGCAGTGTCCCCAAGGGTCACGCATGAATGCTGACTTGTTAAAACCGTACACAGAGGAAGAGATTAAAGTGGCATTGTTTCAAATGCATCCATCGAAGGCACCGGGACCTGATGGTATGTCCTTATTTTTCTATTAACAATTCTGGCACATTGTTGGTCCGGATGTGGTGGAAGTAGTGCGCTCTTTTCTATGTTCTGGTAGACTATTACGGGAGGCTTGTGTAACTTCATTTACAAGATTGGAGCTAAGGTGATAGCTAATTGGCTCAAAGGGATTCTGACGACTATTATCTCTCCTCACCAAAGTGCTCTTGTGCGGGGTCAGTTGATTTTGAACAATTCGCTAGTGGCTGCAGAGATTGGACATTTCCTCCATAACAAATGCAGAGGGAAATATGGTTTTCCATCTTTGAAGCTTGATCTCGGTAAAGCTCATGATAGAGTGGAGTGGGCGTTTTTGGAGGCTATGATGGTTAAATTGGGGTTTGTTAGGGAATGGGTTAAGGTGATTATGACATGTGTGACTCCAGTCTCTTTTTCATTTCTGATAACTAGTGAGTTGAGAGCTTATGTTATTCCATTGAGAGCTCTATGGCAAGGGCCCCATATCTCCATATTTATTTCTCATATGTGTGGAGGATCTCTTTGTTAGAAATGTGCCCTAAAACCAATCATATGATGATACTTTACGGACATTTCACATGTTAAACTAATCTAGTTTAATATAAAGGGCAAAGATTATTGTTTTAAGCCATCTCATATAAATGTTATATGCTTAAACGATAAGTCTAAGGAATATGTAACAGGGAGAATGTGATATAAAGAAGTTAGATTCACGAGACCATTCTCTTTCGTATACATATCCTAAATGTTCCTGATCATAGGATTGCCAATTGGGCATTGACAGTCTGTTATGATCAGTACGTGCTATGTCTTCTCTTAGGGAGAGTGACTAGTCTCGAGTTAATGGTGTGACTGACACCAAGACAAGTACGTAGGTGCTCAATAGAGAATGAGTTCACTGAACGCGATCAACGAGGAGTTCTCATGTCACATGAGAACTCCTGGTTGGGATAATGCAAATTAGTCATTTGACCTGAGGCATCATAGTTGTCTTATGGTTAGGTCCTTGATCTTTGACTATGTCAAAGTCACTCCGTCAGAGAGTGTCCACGACATAGTTGGGGTTAAGCCACTTAGCCATGGAGGCAAGTGAAAGGGCAATAAGGGATCTCTAACCTTCAAACGTTGAGGAAGAATACTCTATGATATGATTAAGAATATCTAGCCAGAGTATGAATGAGATTTAGGAAATCGTCCCAAATCACATTCAAGGTAATCATATAAGTAAGAGAATCATATTGGATAGTAGACATGAATAAACTATCAAGCCAAACAATGTGGTCAAGAGTATTGTATTAGAGAAAGACCGTATTGCATTGTAATCCCAAACTGAATAGGTTCTCCACCTCTTCTGATTAGCTTGGGTAGCCATGACATACTGCTGGGTGTCACTCATGGCTTGTGGAAGCCCTGAAGATGTATAATCACTAAAGGGAGAATTGAAAGTAAGTTTCAATTCACAATCGATTAGTAAGAGTTCTAATCGCCCACTGCCTCGCTAAAAGGAACCTAATGGATCGCACATCGTGTAAGGTAATGATTGAAGGATATAACGAAGATGAGTAAGGACAATTGAATAGTTTAATTGTTTATGGCAAAGATTAATTAATATGTTAATTGATCAAACGAATATGTTCGTTTTAGACCTCGGGTTAGTTTTAGGCCTCAAGGCCCAATGGGCTTCGAATGTCAAGCCCATTAACTTAAGTTGTATGACAACTTAATGAATAAAGATTCAAGAAGGCCCAAACAGCCCAAAGCCATAAGATGGCAGGCCATGTTGATAAAGGAGTGGGTTTTGGACTTATTACAAGTTTGCCAATCCAGTGAAGGTAGGTATAAATGTGACTTTATAGCCTTTTCTTCATTAGGGTTTTCTAAGGATGAAAAGTGAGAATAACTCTCTCCTTTTCTCTCTAGGAAGCCGGCCCCCTTGGAGGGGATTAGCTAGCAATCCTTCCTCCTCTAAGGTCACTCATCTTCTTCCTTCACCATCCTTGGTGTCGAAAATTAGAGGTCTCCTATCTTGGGGACTTTTGGAGAATCAATTCTTCCATCCATATCCATGGAGCCAAGGAGCAAGGAGACAAAGGAAAGAAGGCCCTCACATGGGTGATTAACCTTTGCTAAGCAAAGAGGTGCTTCAAAGGTATAAAAGTTTCTCAACTCCTTGAGTCATGGTTCACCATAACTACTAGGCTTTGAATTTCATGGGTATTGTTTTGTTTTGAGTGCATACAAGCATGATTCCGCCTTTAATTGTTAATTGCATGCCATAGATGTTGCTAAAATGAACATGTTTTTCACAAATTTTCCTTCACTCTTAGCACTTATTACAAAACAGGAATGGAATGGCAAGTTGAGTGATATTAAGATTTGTGATGGGGCACTAAACATTCACCACTTACTTTTTGCAGACGATAGCTTTCTGTTTGGCAAGGCTAATATTGACGAGTGTTACGTGGTTCAACGAATCTTAGATATTTATTCCCAAGCTTGAGGCAGGTAGTGAATTTCTCGAAGAGTAGCGTGGATTGTAGCGCCAATGTAGGGTTGTATGAACAACGAAAGCTAGCAGATTTTTTGGGAGTTCAGTTGGTGGGGAAGCATGAAAAGTATTTGGGTCTCCCTACATTTGTGGGAAAAAATAAGAAGCAAACCTTTTCTTTTATTAAGGAGAGGGTGATTAAACGGCTCAGCGGTTGGAAAAGGAAGATCCTAAGCAGTGCAGGTAGAGAACTCCTCATTAAGGGAGTTGCTCAAACTCTTCTAGCTTATGCAATGAATTGTTTTTTTTCTTCTGAAAACTTTTTGGTAGGGGAGTGATCCGAATGCCTGAAAAATACATTGGTGGTCTTGGGATATGTTATGTCAACCTAAGGAGGAGGGTGGTATGGGTTTCAGGGATGTATTTGTGTTTAATTTGGCAGTTCTAGTGAAGCAAGGGTGGCGTTTGGTCCATCAACCTGATTCTTTGGTTGCACAGCTATTTAAAACTCGGTATTATCCTCAGTCCTCTTTCTGGGAAGCGTCCGCCCCATCATATAGCTCATTATGTTGGAGTAGTATTATGAAGGAACGCGAGGTACTGGTGGGAGAGTCCAGGTGGGTAGTTGGCAATGGCGAGTCAATTAACGTCTAAAATGATAGGTGGATCCCAAGACCGAATACTTTCAGGGTCCTATCAGTTGCTCCAAGCTCCCAAGAAAGTATGAAAATGAAGGAGCTAATTGATCTAGTAACGTTGTCTTGGAGGTTCGATGTGTTGTCGACTTTATTTTCAGAGGAAGAGGTGAGTATGATACGGTCCATGCCTATTTGCTTTCGTTTGCCGGAAGACAGTCTGATTTGGCATTTTCACAACCAGGGTCTCTACACGGTTAAAAGTGGTTATAACGTTGCTCGGAAGCTTGTGCAATCTTTCTCTCTTAATGCTTCTACCTCAAATTCTAATGGAAATTCATATACGAAGCTTTGGAAATTTGTTTGGAAGGCAAAAGTACCTCTGAAGGTGAACGTCTTTGTTTGGAAGGCTAGTCAAAGTATTCTCCCTACTAAAGTCAATCTTGCTAAGAAAGGTGTTTCATTGGAGGTGAGGTGTGCGATGTGTAACGAAGTTCCTGAAACGAAGGGTCTTGTGCTCAAGGAGTGTAGCTTCGCACGGGATGTTTGGTTTACATCTCCTCTTGGGCTGCGTTTGGTGAGCGTGTGGGACAATTCAATAAAGGAATGGTTGATCTCGTTGGTGGACCAACACGAAGTTAACCTTGACATTTTCTGTATGCTTCTTTGGGTGGTGTGGTAGGAGAGAAATGCTAAGGTTTAGGAAGGAAAGCAAGGGCAGCCAATGGAGGGGTTCAACATGTTCTCAGTTAGCATCAAGCCTTCCAGATGGCCAACTCCAAGCCAAGGCTCCCTAAAAAGCCACTGCAAACTAAATAGTTATTGCCTCGGGAGGGATAGGTGAAGATTAATATGGATGGTGCTACATGGTTGGTGAATAATGTGGGTGGTGTGGGCGTCGTACTTCGGGACTTGCATGGGCAGTTTTTTGCTGCAGGGGCCTGGAGGAGAGAGGGGATTAAGTCAGTGCTACATATCGAGTTATTGGCAGTGATGGAGGAACTTCGGCCTGCACAACGTTTGGGGGTACATTAGGTTGTAGTAGAGAGCGATTCTACTCAAGCTTTAGCTGGGATCAATATGTACTCTAGTGATGTTTTGGTGTTGAGGATGCTTGCAAAGGACGTTGGGCAGGTTGCAGCTGCATTCCATCCCACTCAGTTTGTGCATGTCCCTCGAACCTGTAATGGGATAGCCCATAGATTAGCTCAGTTTACTATTTCAATTGGCAATGAGGTAGTTTGGTTTGAGGATCCTCTTGACCTTACCTCCTTATCCAAGATTTGATGTAACATCTATTGAAATATCAATATATCGTCGTTTCTTAAAAAAAATATTTCAAACTTTATTTCCGGTTGGTTTTGTATGACAAACAGTTTCGTCATATAAGTAGTTAGGTTACAATATGGGAATTTTAGTGACAAACATTTTTGTCACCAAAAGTCCTTACGGATTTAAATTTAAATTTTTGTCCTTTTATCGAATCTTTAATTAATCTCTAAAACAAATATTCTAATCATACATATCTAATGTTTAGATCAAAACATGCATGTTGTCAAGAACTATTAAAGAACAACGGTACCTTATATAATTAAATCTATAGTGGAATTCATCATAATAATGAAACACACTGTGCAATTATCGATTACTGATACCACTGTTGGATTTCGGGGCATATAATTGAGATTTATTTAATTGTAATAGTTAAATACTCAACAGAAAATAATTAAATAAACATAATATGTTGTAATTCTATAATGCAACAAAAGAATTCGGCGAAAAGATTAACTTACATGAATTCTTAGCCACGTGTGCACTGCTTTGTAGGATCTTCATTGTGCTTGTGTTCCTCCTCTTCATGATTGATCACGACAAAGCTAGGAGTATCCACAATGATACACCTATTGGTTTGTTGATTACTTTAGTACACATATGCGGAAGTGCAGCCGATGACATAAGTATAAATAATCCAATTAACATGCATGATTAAAGGAACGTTGCATTCTGTTTAATCATATTAAGTTAATCCATGTTATTGTAGTTAATCGACGTGTTTGTGTTCATGCAAATAAATTAAGAATACATGGATAAACTTAGATGAGGTTTAGAGTTTCAACATTAGGATTTCAGATGCGGACGAATTCAATGTTGAGGTTTCCAAGTGTTAGGCCTCTACTTATATCCACACGAATGAATCTGTGATTGGTGAAACAAGAAGACGACAATCTGTTAGGACCTTCTCCTCCATCTGGGCTGGCGAATATCACATAGGGAACCCTTGTGATTATCCTTATACAGAACAATTCCACCACACGAGTATCACATAGGGAACCCTTCCTTGGGCTTGATGCACCTCCCTAAGGTCATCGGGCTTTAGCCCGGTTTGCTCCTTTTTTTTTTTAATTTAGTTAATTTGGTATCTTCTTCGGACTAGGAGTCTTTATTTTATTTAGTTCAAATAACTAATAATAAATTAAAAGCCCAAACCAACTAATCAACTTATAAGTTAGAATTAATAAATCAATTTTATTAAATGTAATCTTCACTAGTTTTATCCTTTGTTATCACTATATTGTGTGTGACCTTATGGAAAGAATAACTTTAACAATTAAACTAAAGTATGAACTCTAAACAAATCTAAGTCCCATGAAATTCAAGACCTAGTGGATGGTGAATCATGACTCTTTTCATAAAAGAAGGCAGACAGATTAAGCTTTCATACCCATGAAGCTCATCCTTGTTTTCACAAGGTTATCACCCATGTGAGGTCCTTCAATCCTCTTCGTATGCTCCATGATTTAACTTCTTGAATCCTTGGGTCTTTGCTTCTTCCTTACACCTTTGCTCCTTGAGGATTTGATGAAAGGATTCTCCAAGCACCAAAAGGATGGTGCCTCTAAGTCTCCGCACCAAGGATTGAGAAGTGAAGAGGAGATGGAAGACCTAGAAGATATTTGATGCTAGTAAATCTCCTCTAGGTGGCCGGCTCTCTAAGGAGGAAGTGAGAATGTATTGTGCCTCCAAGTTTCCTCTCAAAGAACCCTAATGAATTTTGGCTACAGTCACTTTTACACCAACTCAGAAGTGAGCGGTATAAGTGAAATAATGCCCAATCTTCCTCATGGACGGCCTCCCTTAGTTAAGTGGACTAAATCGCACTTTGTTTTAGTTGTCATACAACTTAAACTCAATGGACATTTTAGCAGAAGATGCAAATGTAACTATTCGTATTTGATTTCTAATAAATTCTTATCTTTCGACAAAAAAAAAAAAAACAAAAGGACATTGTGGACCAAAGCTCATTGGGCCTTGAAACCCCGAAACTATTTCTAATCCTAGTACGAACCTTTCGTATGATTAATTAACTAATTAATTATTCTTACCATACTCAATTAAACTATTTAATTGTTTATATCCATCTCATTTATTCCTCCATACTCAACCTTACATAGTGTACAATCCATTAGGTTCCAATTATTGAGGCAGCATGCATTGTGATTGAAGTTTATTTCAATTCTCCCTATGATGAAGATTAGTCATTGCTAATCATTAGAGCTTCCACAAACCATGAGTGACACCTAGCAGTATGTCATGGCTACCCAAGCTCAGTAGAAGTGGTTGGAGATTTATTACAACTACAATGCAATACGAACCTTCGCTAATACTCTTAATCACATTGTTTGGTTGATAGTTTGTTTCATGTCCACTATCCAATGTGATACCTCTCTATATGATTCTATTAAATATAATTCGGAAGATACTTCCTAAGTCATATTCATATGCTTTGGTCAAAGGCTTCTGAATCACATCTTAGAGTATTCTTGTTCCACCATGAAAGGTTAGAGATCCCTTGTTGTACATTCACATGACTACATGCTTAGGTAGCATAACTGCAACAATGTTTTGGACATCCTCAATGGAATGCCTTTAACATAGTCGAAGGTTAGTATCTAACTGCTAGAAAACTATGATGCCTCAGGTCAAAAGACCACTTTGCATTATTGCAACTTATGAGTTCTTACATGATATGTATGTAAGAACCCTATGTTGATCATTGTTTAGTGTACTCGACAACCTTTGAAGCACCTATGTGTTTGTCTTAATGTCCAAACACTAATGACTTTGAGACTAGTCACACTCCCGATTGAGTTGACATAACACATAATAGCCTTAGAGGATTGTCGATGCCCAATGGACAATATCATGTCTAGAAACGTTTTAGGAATGAACATAAGAGAAAGGTCTCTTTGATCTAACACATATCACTTCCCTCTTATATTGATTACATTTCTTGGATTCTGTTATTGATTTAGCACATAATACATTAAATATTGGTTAACAATACACAATGCCCCTCCATTATACTAAATAAGAGTTTAACATAATAAGTATTCCTAAAGCTATTACATCAAATGAGTGATTTTGTGGGCATACTTCTAATACTTATAGGTTCCAACTAAAGCTAGCAGTAGATAAATTGATTACTCAAATTCATCTAAATTGATATAATTAGAAACCATTCAAATTTAACCTCGGAAGAATATCCACAAACTGAGTAGTAACATCTAGCAATAACTTTCGGCTACCCAAATTAATATATTTTGAAGCACGAAATTATTATCAAACTCTACATGTAAATATGATCACACAGATGTATCTTCTTTATATTGCTTTGGCCAAACACTTTAGAAGATAGATCATCAAGGTGATCTAGGAATATCTACCTTCATGATTACCTAGTAGGTGATAGATTTCTTGTTGTGCATTCACCTATCTGGATGTTAATGCATATGATCCCGATCCTCACACTATAGGGCTCCACTATCATTTGATAGCTTCGAGTTAAGGCCAAAGATCACATTCATCAACATGAGATAATTAGTGATGCCTTAGGTTTAAGAACTAGTTGCATCCATAAATCAGAAGTGCGGTAAGATTGACAAGTGGGTAATCTTCTATTCGTACACTTCTATGGTTGGTGAATGTTTAGTGAGCTCGATCTCATAGATGATCACCCTTATAAAACATAATTTAAAACTTAAGATCCATGGAGTACGTGTCTTAGAATTGGAACTTCTTTCCCTTACGCCATAAGTTATTGCATGGATTCATCTTGATCAATAACGAACCTTCGTACTCCGCTATTAGGTCACGTGCTCGATTGACAGATGTTCTTACTTGCCCTTGTAGTCAATGACTCTACATGTTTTTGAAGCATACACCAACAACACCTTACTGGTGATCGTGACGATTGAAAATCCACTACTGGCTTTGTTGTTTACTTTGGTGGAAATCTGGAGCTCTAATAAGCAGCGCTCTGTTGCTCGTTTGTCTACGAAAATAGAATATCATGCCATTGCTTCCAATACCGCTGAGATTGCTTGGGTTCAGTCCCTACTTCGTGAACTTGGCATCTTACTCCAGCAAAAACCCACTATTTCTTGTGATAATATTAGTGCAACCTTCTACTATGTGAATCCAATACTTCATTCTTGCATGAAGCACATTGATCTTGATTTTCAGTTTATTCGTGATCATGTCAATCAGGGCTTTCTTCAAGTATCTCATTTTTTCCTTGTCTACGCTTACAGTTGCTCAGGTCCAAGATCAATGTCTCTGATAGTAGCACCGTTTTGTAGGGGCTTAAAAAGGATTTCCTCATATCACAGCACAACTTCTCCATCAACAAAAGTCAACTGTTCCAATCCTATCTAATCCTTGATGGGCTGCCTTTCCTTTTCCTTGTCGATTGCAATTGATTCTTTGTGTTTGCTCATTGTATTTCTTTATTTTAGCTTACCCGCAACTGTATATAATGGTTGTATATACTTGTGTAAATTTATGAAAATATACTCATCCTTAATTGAAATAGAGGTTAATATTATCATCATTCACAAAAAGTATCACAATTCAAACAACATAAATATACATGTTCAATGAATATGACTGAACAAAATCAATTAATAGCGACTCCATCTTAATTACTGTCAAGCTCAAACCGGTCAATGAAGCAAATGAAGTAGCCATGGAAGCACCTGCAAGTGCCAACTCTCCGAGATGACCAACTTACATGATTGATATAGGTTGCATACCACCTAACAAGAAATTTGATGCCAAATGCCAACAATAGCTGCTTCTTCACTTCCTTGAAAATTTGGGCTTTGATTACTGGTCCTTTTCGTGATTGTAATATTCATTGTTCTACAAATCCCCGCCTAGGCCCCACCTAGGCGCTAGGTGGCTGGCCACCGCCCCGATTAATGCTAAGGGCGCCTAGACCTACTAAGGCACCACCTAGACCGCCTAAGCTCCCGCCTAGATTGCCTAGACCCGCCTAAACACTCGCCTAGGTCGCAACTTACTTAGACAAAAAATAGATAACTTTCATTTTGCATTTTTTTTCTAATAAATTGTAAGAGACTTGTTGCATACTTAAATTAACACACATTATATCCTTATTTCACATGTTTTCATTATGTTCCAATACTTCATAATATATATGCATTCTATTTTGTAGTTTATGACGAAATTATATATATTTCAAGTATAAGCAGACACTTATTTACACGAAATATGATTGATTTACTTAAATCCGTCTAGTCTGCCTAGGCCCCGCCTAGCAGCCTAGGCGCTAGGCCTCAGCCCGCCACCCGACTAGCGCCTAGCGACTTTTAGAACCTTGGTAATATTGCATGTTCTTGTTGAACTGGAATAAAGGGTGACTCAAGACCAGCTGTTAGTTCTTCAACATCCATATCTTCTTGTTTAAAATGACCCAAAAAAAAAGAAGGAATTCAAAGTAGGATCCATAAAGGGTGACTCAAGACCAGCTATCAGTATATAACGGTTCTATCACGAGCTTTGCAAGTGTACTAGCCCAATGTACTAAATGCGGGGTTTTATACTCCTTCAAAGTGGGATACATCACATAGTTACTTCTTATATCGAGCCAAACTACAACAAAATTTGATGTGAAAATTACTTGACACTCAAATTAAAACCCTATCGACGTAGTATATGAAAGTAGGGATCGTTTTAGGCCAGTGATTAGAAGGGATGCTAATCTACACAAGTTAAACTCTAAAACATTAAACTGGACTCTAGACAACTCAAAACTGACCAAATTGACTCAAAACAGCAAAACTAATTTAAACAGACTCAAAACAGGTACTAGGAAGTGAATTGGATGAATTTTAGACTACTAAGACTCAAAACAATAAAAGGAGACAGATTTGGACAAATTCAACAAAACTAAAACACAAATAAGAACTAAGGGGGTTTTTGGACGAATTTATCACAACTAAGAAGATTCCAACAAACAAAGTAAATTAAAGAGAGGTGAAGGTGAATTCAAGGGTGAAAAGCTAGTTAGAGGGTTCTTCTCCACACATGAACATATGCATACAAATTGATTTCCAGTTATTCTTTCGATAAACCATGAATGACAATGCTCCGAATTAATTGTATTGCACTAATCAATTCTCAGATTTCCCTAAGTTCATTGAATTGAATGGATAACGCATCACAACCAAATTATTCTTATCAAGTTCCCTAACTATGGAATACGCATGATAGAGACACATATCAAAGATCATTAAGTTCCATGGAAATCATAAACATTGACAAGGCATTCATAACTATGAATTGCATGTTAATTCTGCCTTGGATTTACTTAACATGATTGTGACTAGCAATCTTTACTACTTGTGAATATAAGTTCATAACGATTAGGTGAAATTCCCTTATATCCTAGCAACAAATTCATGCATGTTAACTAAGTATGCATCCTTAATCAACAACAAGAACAAGTTCTTAATAAAACAGATAAGTAAACCACATCCACAATTTATGAAACAATAACTGGAGGTAATCAATTCATACTAAACATATGTCCATGGCTTTGAATCCACCTCTAACTAAAACGAAGTTAGTTCCACATGTTCAACATAATTGAAAAGCAAATTAAATTAAACATGGAAACAGAAACAAGAGAAGAAAGAACTCCAAGAACTCCAATGGTTGCAGGTAGGCTGCGGCACAACCCTTCCTCTCCAATGGAAGCCACGGCAAGGCCTTGTCTTCTCTCCTCTACAAAGGCTGCGGCAAAGGGGATTAGTGGATGTAGATGGATTGCTGTGATGTAGAATGAATTGTGAGGTGTATATGGGGTGGTGTAACCTGCGGCAACCCTCTAAACTTGTATATATAGGCACCACAAACCCTAGGGTAATCAGATTAGGACTTGGACTCAGCATAAGCAAGGGATTAGGACCCTAGGTGCGGCAGAAATTGTGAATCCATTAGGAAAAAGGATCATGGCCCAATTAATTTCTGAAAAGGATTTGTAGAACCCAAATCCACAAGGAAATAGGCTAACAATTCAGAATCTGAGTGGGAAAGGGATAAGGGATGCACGACATAGAGGGATAAGGCAGGGAATGCCTTGCAAGGCAAGGAAAAACCTTCTAGAAAGGAGGGAGGCGCCAGATTTATAGGACAAGGGATAAGACTTCTAGAAATCAGGTTTTAAGTCTCCTAAACTAAAATTAAATCTCTTTTGTAGCTAAAAACAAGGTAGGATAAGATTAGGATAAGATAAGATAAGGTTTGGATAAGATAAGGTAGTTTGGATAATGTTTTGGATAATTCCCCTTCTTTATAGCTGATTCCTTATCTTCTTTATCTTTGACTTCTTTCTTCCCTCATTTTAGCTGATTTCAAGCCTTTGTATCTTCAATTTCGTCCATCAACTTGCCTCCATGCTTGCACTACCCAATCTTGGCCCAAAAATGCTCTAGAATGCTCCAAATTGCTTCTTTTTGCCATCTTGACACTTAGAACCTACAAACACACGAAAATAGCTTAAAATACAAAATTAACTAAGAACTAACAACATAAATGCATGAAAACAAGCTAACTAAGTCGCATAAATATGCTCCTATCAAATTCCCCCACACTTAGCTTTTGCTTGTCCTCAAGCAAAACGAAACAACCAAACAAACCAAACAAACTAGACCTTCCAACGTTCACCTCAGGGATTTCCAACCTACATGACATATTCAAGATCATCATAACCATAGCTTTTAGTCATCCCCACCCTTTAGTACATACTTAACCATAGTCACCATTCATTAGCTCGCATTTAACCAATTAAAACAATGTTTTGAATGTAGTAACATGCCTTAGAGAATTCACTCAATTCCTCAGAAGGTATACACTCTATTTTCACACAGAATTTCTAACTACAATCCCTACTCTAGGTATATGTGAGAAGATTGATGTAAACATGAAAACGAACACTCACATATGTTTATAGCAAAGAAAGCAATTTCTGGAATTATTAAGCATGTATAGATATGATCTCATGAATGGAATGCTACTACTTAGATGCGAGAACCAGGGACACCATATGCTCATACCAATCCCAAACTCCACATATTGAAACACACAACACTCAAGATTGAAGTATAGGGTTGTAACGGGGCTAGGGGTATTGGCTAACAAAGAAAGGTAAGGAAAACAAACGTTCTTAAAGCAATAGCGAGCAAAGTAATGAATATGACACTTAGAACTCCCTTTTGAAACGCAGCCACGAACTTTGGTACATAAAGGGAAGATCACACATACTTAGGGCCGAATTCAACTTTTTGGACCCTTTCTTCAACAACCAACACTTATGAGCTTATTCTCACTTATTTTTCAACTCTTTTCACACTTTTCACAACTTTTTCTTTTTCTTTTCTTCTTTTTCCACGAATTTTTTTCTTTTCTCTTCATTTTTTTTCTTTCCCACCCGTGCCTCTTTGATACCTTGGCACAAATGAACGTACAACTTCCCCCACACTTGTTTGCTGCCAAATAACGACCAAAGGGAATTCACTATAGGTCATGCTTCACTACGCATTAAGAACAAGGGTAAGGATGGTCCTAATCTAGGCTAGGTAGGGAACATGTGGTTAAACAAAGAAAATGGCTAAACAAGGCTCAAAAGAGTTAAACCTACAAAACAAATGACATAGGGGGTTCGGCTATTTGGCACTGGTTCACTACACAACTTCATCTTGATTATGTGTTATGCTAATCAATTTCATGCTTCGAATGAAAAGGGTATGAGTTCTAGTATTTGGAACTAAATGATGAAACGCCTTCTAAGTAGCAGCCAAGCAAAGAATGATGAGATCATGCAACGACTTTAGAAAACAATAAATGCACAGATTTAATACTCTCCAAAGAACGTTTAGGCTCAAGTCTCTCAGAGATGTAGCGTTAGTATGAGATTCTTCCTTCAAGCATGTTACAAAAACTGATTTTTTTTCCTTTTTGATTGAACATGAATTCATGAATTATAACCATAATCAAGCATAAACCAGAGAGCAATTCAAACTTCCATCCATGTTTATAACTTTCCTTAATAGTCATGCAATTAAAAACCGAATCCTCATCATTGTGTTGGAAGGTACCCTAAGACACAAACAAACACACAAAAACAACTCTTTTTGGGTTTTTCAAAACACTCTTTGTCAAATTTTTATGAGATTTTCGGATTTTTATGTCTAGACACACTAACATGCTTCAAAACACACTAAAAACACTTAAAAACAGTGAAAACAACATTCGAAGTGATAGGTGATAAAAACCCACGAAAATCATGCAAAAACAACTTGTTTACCCCCCCCACACTTAAATCAAACATTGTCCTCAATGTTTCAAACATAAACACACACAAAAGCAAGCAAAGAACACAACTAACACACATAACAGATATGGCAAAACAAAAGCAATAAAGAGAGAGAGAGTAGAGGAACGCAAATCTGGTTTTGGAGCTAGAATTCCATCGTTCTCTGGTTTGAACACATGGGTTGCCTCCCAAGAAGTGCTTGCTTTAATGTCTTCCAGCCGGACGATACCTCCTTCTAAGTTTGAATAGGGCCAACAGCATGGAGGGGTACATTCTCCACGACATACTCCTCAAAATACTCATACATGGGCTTTCTGAATGGAAGGGGATAGTAATCCTTCCTGATTGGGGTGTTGAGCATTCTAAAGTCAATGTAATCATTCCCACCAGCTTGTATTCGATTGGGGACCTGCACCATACAAGGTAACAACCTATTAGTTGAAATTGGAATCGGAATTGGAATAGGTGGCTTACCAATGTACTGCAATGAAGTGGCAGCACTATCAACAAATGCATGTGGGATGCTCTCGGCCAGATTTGGGGGTTTGAGGGTTGTGGCCGTGCAATCCTTGTGCTTCAATCCAATTCCCTCTTCGTTGGTGGTTCGAAATGCATCTTTCTTGAATGATACTGAACGTTCATGCCCTTTATTTTTTATTTTATCAATGACAAAACAAGAGCAAACACGATTAGTATTCTCAACAGATTCAGAAACATTAAAATTAATCATATCACCACCAAACTCCATAGTTACTGCTCTTTTGGCCACGTCAATCTTGGTTTGAGCTGTTTTCATGAAAGGTCGTCCAAGTAAGATTGGCAATGTTGAAGAGTGGGCTGAATCCTCCATGTCAAGCACATAGAAATCTGCAGGAAAAATCAAGTGTCCTACCTACACCAAAACATCTTCCAAAACTCCTTTTGGGTATGCATTAGATCGATCAGCTAATTGGATAATAACACCATCCTTTTTAAGCTCTCCTAGATTCATAGATGCATAAACAGAATATGGCATAACATTAATTGATGCACCTAAGTCTAACATGGCATGTTCAAACGTTGTTTTGCCAATAACACAAGGGATAGTGAAACTACCTGGATCTTTGCATTTAGGGGGCAGTTTATGTTGCAAGATGGCTAAGACATTTTCACTCACATGCACCACTTCTTTCTCTTGAATTTGTTTCTTGGTTGTGCAAAGCTTCTTCAAAACCTTAGCATACTTCGGAATTTGCTTTATTGCATCAAGGAGCGGGATATTGACATGCACCTTCCTAAACGTCTCCAGAATGTCTTTTTCATCCTCTTCCTTCTTTGATTGCATGAATCTGCTAGGAAAAGGCACAGTTGATGGAATAACATTAGAAGGAATCCAATTTCGACCTACCTTAGTTAAAGCGGATGGCATAGGGTGCTTAGGAGGCTGGGGCAAGGGTGTCTCTTTCCTTGCCGTGGGTTTCACTTGCTCTTCCTCCTCGATCAGTTTCATCCTCCTTTTGACTTGATTTGGATGGTTGTGGGTCGGCTCCAACCTGTTCGCCACTTCTCAATGTGATTGCATTGGCGGTTTCAAATCATCCTTTAGGATTAACAACGGTTGAACTAGGCAATCTGCCTTGTTCTCTAATCTGCCCCATGAATTCCGCTATTTGCCCCATTTGCTTTTCCAAATTGTCCACCCTTTTGTCTTGGATTTGCTTCTCTTTGTTTTGAGTTTGTACTTTCTGCGTCAAAGTAGTAAGTAACTTAACAACTTGATCATTATTCAAAGACATACCTGAGTTTGTTGGGGCAGATTGCATTTGGGTTTGATTTGGTACGAATGGCTTTGTATAAAAGCCCGGTGGTTGCTGCCTAAATCCTCCTTGTTGTTAGGGTTGTTGAGGCTCCCTCCACTTGAAATTTGGGTGATCCCTCCAACCCGGATTGTATGTGTTTGAATATGGATCATTGCATGGCTGATTTTGGCTCCCAAATCCCACAGCATTGGCAGATTCCCACCCTTCATTCTCAATCAATTGAGGGCATTGATCATTGGCATGTCCTTGCATAGAGCACACGCCACAAACACTTTGTCCATGTATCTTTATTCGCTCGGCCATCTGAGAAACAATAGAAGTAAGGTTAGCTAATTGGGATTGAATGTCGGACATAGAACTTACCTCATTCACTCCTTGCTGTGGGGTGTCTCTCTGTCCAACTCCTTCATATTGTTACGCATTCAAGGCTCGATTTGCAATTAGAGTCTTGGCAGCCACTGGAGTTTTGTCAACCAAAGCTCCTCCCGCTGAAGCATCGAGCATTTGTCTCTCAATTGGAAGAAGTCCTTCATAGAAATATTGAAGAAGAAGCTCTTCTTTCATTTGGTGTTGTGGACAAGAAGCAACAAGCGCCTTGAAACGCTCATAATAGGCTGGAAACGATTCTCCTTGGTTTTGTTGAATGCCACTAATCCTTTTCCTCAAGAGAATGACTTTTGAAGTTGGGAAAAATTTCTCTAAGAATGCGCGCTTCATGCTTTCCCAAGAAGTGACGGTTCCAGGTGCTAGTTCGTAGAGCCAATCCTTAGCCTTTTCCAAAAGAGAGAATGGAAAGGCTTTCATCTTCAATGTATTTCCATCGACATTGACGGGGTCATGCTTGAACAAACCACTTCAAATTCCTTCAAGTGCTTGTTTGGATCTTCCATGGATAGCCCATGGTACTTAGGAATGTGATGCAACAAGCTTGACTTCAATACAAACTCATCAGTCTTGCCTTGACTTGCCGCAGGGTATTGGATGCATAGAGGCACGGATTGTCAAGTCCTGAGGCTGAAAGCTCTTTGATTGTACGATTATCCACAGCCATTGTTTGTTCTTCCTCTTCCTCTTCTTCAAACTCAGATTCGGAACTAAAACTAGTACCTACAACTAAGAAAACAAAACGAACTCAGAAAACAAAGAAAAACAACTAAGACACACGGCAGAAAATAGGGAGATTAGCAAGTTTGCTAATCCCCGGCAACGGCGCCAAAATTTGATGTGAAAATTACATGACACTCAAATTAAAATCCTATCGACGTAGTATATGAAAGTAGGGATCGTTTTAGGCCGGGGATTAGAAGGGATGCTAATCTACACAAGTAAAACTCTAAAACACTAAACTGGACTCTAGACAACTCAAAACTGACCAAATTGACTCAAAACAGTAAAACTAATTTAAACAGACTCAAAACAGGTACTAGGAAGTGAATTGGATGAATTTTAGACTACTAAGACTCAAAACACTAAAAGGAGACAGATTTGGACGAATTCAACAAAACTAAAACACAAATAAGAACTGAAGGGGTTTTTGGACGAATTTATCACAACTAAGAAGATTCCAGCAAACAAAGTAAATTAAAGAGAGGTGAAGGTGAATTCAAGGGTGAAAAGCTAGTTAGAGGATTCTTCTCCACACATGAACATATGCATACAAATTGATTTCCAGTTATTCTTTTGATAAACCATGAATGACAATGCTCCGAATTAATTGTATTGCACTAATCAATTCTCAGATTTCCCTAAGTTCATTGAATTGAATGGATAACGCATCACAACCAAATTATTCTTATCAAGTTCCCTAACTATGGAATACACATGATAGAGACACATATCAAAGATCATTAAGTTCCATGGAAATCATAAACATTGACAAGGCATTCATAACTATGAACTGCATGTTAATTCTTCCTTGGATTTACTTAACATGATCGTGACTAGCAATCTTTACTACTTGTGAATATAAGTTCATAACGATTAGGTGAAATTCCCTTATATCCTAGCATCAAATTCATGCATGTAAACTAAGTATGCATCCTTAATCAACACACAAGAACAAGTTCTTAATAAAAACAGATAAGTAAACCACATCCACAATTTATGAAACAATAACTGGAGGTAATCAATTCATACTAAACATATGTCCATGGCTTTGAATCCACCTCTAACTAAAACGAAGTTAGTTCCACATGTTCAACATAATTGAAAAGCAAATTAAATTAAACATGGAAACAGAAACAAGAGAAGAAAGAACTCCAAGAACTCCAATGGTTGCAGGTAGGCTGCAGCACAACCCTTCCTCTCCAATGGAAGCCACGGCAAGGCCTTGTCTTCTCTCCTCTACAAAGGCTGTGGCAAAGGGGATGAGTGGATGTACATAGATTGCTGTGATGTAGAATGAATTGTGAGGTGTATATGAGGTGGTGTAACCTGCGGCAACCTTCTAAACTTGTATATATAGGCACCACAAACCCTAGGGTTATCAGATTAGGACTTTGACTCAGCATAAGCAAGGGATTAGGGCCCTAGCTACGGCAGAAATTGTGAATCCATTAGGAAAAAGGATCATGGCCCAATTAATTTCTGAAAAGGATTTGTAGAACCCAAATCCACAAGGAAATAGGCTAACAAATCAGAATCTGAGAAGGAAAGGGATAAGGGATGCACGGCATAGAGGGATAAGGCAGGGAATGCCTTGCAAGGCAAGGAAAAACCTTCTAGAGAGGAGGGAGGCGCCAGATTTATAGGACAAGGGATAAGACTTCTAGAAATCAGGTTTTAAGTCTCCTAAACTGAAATTAAATCTCTTTTGTAGCTGAAAACAAGGTAGGATAAGATTAGGATAAGATAAGATAAGGTTTGGATAAGATAAGGTAGTTTGGATAATGTTTTGGATAATTCCCCTTCTTTATAGCTGATTCCTTATCTTCTTTATCTTTGACTTCTTTCTTCCCTCATTTTAGCTGATTTCAAGCCTTTGTATCTCCAATTTCATCCATCAACTTGCCTCCATGCTTGCACTACCCAATCTTGGCCCAAAAATGCTCTAGAATGCTCCAAATTGCTTCTTTTTGCCATCTTGACACTTAGAACCTACAAACACACGAAAATAGCTTAAAATACAAAATTAACTAAGAACTAACAACATAAATGCATGAAAACAAGCTAACTAAGTCGCATAAATATGCTCCTATCAAACTACAACAACAATAACTCACCGTTGGATGTTGCTCGACCTCAAATAGTGGTGTACGTCCTGACTACATGTATACAAGTTTGCTGTTTCAATGCTCAATCCACTGCTGCTTCATCATGGTAGACATTCACATTTATTGTCTTGGCTCATAACATTGAGTGTGTGTGGTCCGTTGATATTGATCAGTCCATAGTAAAACATGTAGCCTTATGTTAGCCTTAACCTCAACTCATCATGGAGGCCTATATACAAACCACACGATCGTTCTACATGCAAAAGACCCTCACTATTGCCTGCATGAATATCTTTAGGGATTTTGTATTCATGTATTTATCTTGGTAGCGTATGTAGTATTCTTCTTTCCCTGAAGTCCTGTGGCGTACTTGGTTCATACGGTCTACATATCATTTTGTGTCTGCTGGTAGCATTTGTAGTTGTTTGGGTTAATATTTAACATTGGGCTTTGTAATGACAAAGCCCAAGGATGCCAAAGTGAAGGGGAATTTTCCCGAAGCCCAATCGAGGGACCTGAAGCAAATCGAAGCCATCTCAGCAACAACCTAGGCCATGTGCCTATGATTGAAGTGATGGCTGACAGAGACCAACTCACCACCAGCCAAAAAGCACTTTCTGATGGCATAAAGGTGTAAATAAGAGATTACTCACTACCCCTGGAAGCCCTCGGCCAAGAACAAAGCCAATACAGTCGGGCCAAGTCACCTATAAAAGGGGAAAGAGACACCAGAGACAAGGACACTCAACCAACCAATCAAAAGACATACAAACTCTGCTCTCAAGCCAATTCGTACCCAGAAAAGCTGAAACTTGTCCAGATTCAGTCCTTTTAGCTCTAGTTCCCTTAGAAAAACTATCTTTTGTCTAGTGTAAAAGCTCTGCTACCTTCCCTTAGTGTTGTAGTATTGATTCCCTTGTGTAGAACCTAGTTATCTACCATCCTTTCTAGTATACGAATGTTTGTGAACTCAAAGAGAAGTGGTTGCAAGAAGTTCAACCTTGCCCGACAAGGTGAAATCTTGCCCCAATCTCTTTATCTATACTTGTATTTAGTAGATATGTCGCTTAATATACTTTTCATCATGTATTCAAGTCATTATCAACTGTGTTCTACCTAAGAAGTCTCATTTACGTTCGAATCTAGTTAAGTTAATGAACCTGTTCTCATAAAAGTAAATTATGATCGAGGAAATGGTTTAAAGGGCCCTGAACCCCCTTCAGTTTAGACATATAAGGTTATGAACTAAAAGTCCTTGTTTTCAAGGCAAGAAAAGAACTTAATGCAGACTTAACCCATCTGCGACAATCCTTTGATAAACGAGAAGTTAAAGTAACTTGGGGCTTAAGTAATCGACTTAACTCACACCCATTCGACAATCTGTTATGTAAGGATTAGAGTGGCACACCTAAAGCTTTGTTAGTTTTGATTGCGAACCTCAAGGCCTACACCAAAGGCCCCACAAATGCACCTTTTAAGCTAACTATAAACTCTTCTTGTTGTACATCAAGCAGCAAGAACTCGGCCAACGACCAACACCAAGTGCCACCTCCTCAGAGAGCTGTGCGAGGGAAATCTTGCCCGAACAATAGTAGTTGTGAGATCTATTGTATTCCTGTTTAAGCCCTTTACATCACTTATCGTTTGAAAAAAATGTATACGAGCACTGAATTGCTATACAAAACCATTGGGTTCAATTGATACAACATCACGAAGAGAGGCTTGCTGTACGACTTGAAATTGGGCAGCCTATCCTATATATGGAACTATTTTTTTATTTCATTTGAGATTGTGTCATCGCCATCATTTTCTCAACACATTGTTTTACGTCTTAATATTTAGCAACGCAGAAAGGCATACAATCTGTGCTTAGTAAGAATGTAACTTCTAAATTTGATGCCCAATTTGCAATTGTTTCATGCAAATAAGGGAGTTTCAAAATTACCCCAAGTAATTATAGGACATTGTATTCTGTTTAAAAGTTTGAAATTACAACACTAACTGGGAAAACATTCCACACAAAACCGGTACAATGTCATCTGAGATTCATCACCTTCAGTTTTCTGATGTGGCTTGAAATGTCTTCTTCAAGAAGAGAGAATTCTTTACAAAATTATGGATTAGAACCTTCATTTTTTTTTAAAAAAATTTCTAAATATTTTCGCCTTCCCATATTATTTCTTTCCCTTAAAGGACTCAATCTGAAGGGATGGCGACTTCTGCTTCTGCACCAGCTTTACTATGACCATGGTTCTAAAAATCTCTGCCTAGCGCCGCCTAGCACTGTCTAGACGCTAGGCGGCTGGCCACCGCCCCCGATTAATGCTTAGACGTTTGAAAATTAAGAAAAGGCGCTTAGATCAGCTGAGGCGCTCGCCTAGACTTCCTAGGCACCCGCCTAGCTCGCCTAGACCTGCCTAGACACCTACCTAGGTTACAACTCACTTAAACAGAAAAGAAATAACTTTAATTTTGCATTTAATTTTTTTTTCAATAAATTGTTAGAGACTTGTTGAATACTTAAATGAACAAACACTATATGCTTGTTCCCCATGTTTTCATTATGTTCCAATACTTCATAATACATATGTCATTCTATTTTGTAGTTTATGATGAAATTATATATATTAAGTATAAACAGACACTTATTTACACGAAATATAATAGATTTACTTAAATCCGTCTAGTCCGCCTAGGCGCCCGCCTAGACCCCACCTAGCCACTAAGGCTCTAGACCCCAGCCCGCTGCCCGACTAGCGCCTAACGTTTTTTAGAACCTTGACTATGACGTATCAGCCGAGGTCATTGTGTTGTACACTCTGTCAGAAGCGTTCTTCACCTACAAAAGGAATGAAAAATGGATCATGAGATGAATGTAAAATCAGACTGACTAAACAAAACATAACATGACAAAGTAGCTTACTTCTTTCTCCCAATCTGTACATATGATTATGATCGAAAGACATAGTGCCTGCACGAATAGAGCCACGATAATTCCCGTCCAAAGACCCTGTGAAGAACATAAACGTTAATTTGAAATTAGTACTTGTGTTATATGTCCATAAAAGATTGAGAAAGTAGAGAAACTAAAACTAAAAAAGTAGGGAGGGGGTTTTAAAAAAATAGAAGAATTAAGGACTATGATGTTACCTTCCCTCCAATGTGCAGGACAAAAGCTAATAACACTGCAACAGGAATGCCCATAAGATAGTAAGCTCCCAGATTAACATATGCCCCAACCTTTTGCTGCCCACTTCCTCTTATGACCCCTGAAATTGTAAATTTGTGTCACTTCTCTTCCGTAAATATTGGCTACAAAATCTTGGAAAATTGGCTAAAATGATCAGAAATCAAATCATATTTTTGAATTGATCAAAATGAAATATCGGCCACATATTGATTGATCATATATCGACAACATAGAGATAAGATATCGACAACACATTCAGTATATATGAGTTGAATGAAATTCAAAATCCTTGCAACAGAGAAAAACGTAAAGTTTTGACTTCAGTTTTAGCAGTAGGTTATACTGGTATCACATAAAGTTTCCGAAATCCAAAATTAGAACAGAAAAATCTATTGCAATGAGAGAAGAGATTGTGCAAACCGGAACAAACCTGAAAGCACAGATTGAAGTCCATCAAAAAAGTGAGATACCGCAACCAAAGTCAACATTTCTCCCACATAATTCACAACTTCAGTTTCATTGCTGTAACAGTAGCCCCAAACTTTTCGACCCAATATTAGGACAGCACCGATCAAAAAGCCTTCAATAACCACAATGGACAGTGCAACACGTACTGCTAGAATTGCGAGTCGTGGTTGACTAGCACCCAATTGATTTGAAACCCTTGTGCTGTTATGTATAAGTAAATAACAGAAAAGAGTTTTTGAGACAAATATCCAACAATAGAGGCATAAACACTTCGACGCGAATTTAGGGTCTTAAACTCACCTTGCTGCACCACTGAATGCCATTGGAATCATGTACACCATTGAACATGTGTTAAGGCTGAAAATGTAATCAATCCGTTAGTAATTTCGCTGTTTCTGCTTCATCTTTGTCAGCTGCATATAAGAGTTTATATTGCTCCTTGCTCAGTAGAGCATAAATATTGCAAACCTGATTGAGAGGACTGAGGTTTCTAGCTTTGGATTAGGAAGGAAACCGGATAAGAGGACCATCAATTCGAATGACCAAATCTCCAAGCTGTTCACAGACATAAAACCAGCAACCAATTACACTGGGTGCTAACATTTCATAATTGCAAATTTTCTGCTGACCGATTATCATTACAGAAGAAGGAATAGATAGTTTTATAGATAGTTTCACTACAGAATGCGTCAACAAATGATTACCTGATCATTACAGCAGAAGGAATAGATAGTTTTATAAAATCGGGAATTCCACAGAAGGCGTCCTTTGAGAATCCAGTCCATGTGTGCTTACAAGAGGGAGAGACCCTGACATAAACAACTAACAACAACGCATTGATCCAATATGAGATGGAGTTTGCCAACGCCGCACCTCTATATCCAAGGCTAGTCTTGTATACCAGAAACCAACAGAGAAACAAGTGCAATAGCGTTGCTGTGCCTGTGCTAGCAATCATGGGAACCACATTGTTTTGAGTTTGCAAAAATCTAGAATGACATTGTTGGATTGCATATGCAAAAAGACACGGAATCAGGAAACAAGCATAATTTCCAGCAGCAGCTGCTATTTCAGGATCTTGACCCAAGAATTTAAGAATATGACCAGCATTGAACCATACAGTTGCCAAAGGAATGCAGACCAGGCCAAGAACAAGCATTGCTCTCTGTAAGTGTATACCAAGCATGTGATACTGTTTTGCACCATAGGACTGGCCGCAGAATGTGTCTAATGCACTCCCCATTCCTATCTGTTCAACAAATTAAGGTTGAAATGAGAATAGTATCATAATATACATATTGAAATTATTTGGAGGGGTAATCTGAGAGCCTGTACTAGACCTGGCATTTTAAACCCAACCTGACCCATCCCTTAAAATTAGTATTTGGACCTTCATGTTTAAAATGTTGATTAAAATATGTGTAACTTATATTGGAATGCAAAAAGAAAAAGAAAAAGAAAAAAGTTGTAAACGGGTGAAACAGATGACCCATTTTAGCTTAACATGTTGGGTTTGGATGCTGTTAGCTTAACGGTCGGTTTCGGGTGACCCGTTAACCTAACGGGTCGAGTGAAACCGATCCAAACCCAATAAATCCTATCCATTTACAGGTCTAGCATGTACGGCACACTCTGCTTTGTATTTCAATGATCCGAACAGTCTACTTTCAGCTTCTCTCAGGTTCTCACTTTATCTCTCTGTTTTGGAAGTCCGAATTTCCAGAATAAAAAGCAAAAAGTTATCCCACTACAATTGTCTATTATATACCATATGATGACTCGTGATTTAATTACTAGTAAAATCAATAAGAATATAAATTAAATCAAATAATCTGAAATAAGTAGAGAAGCCATCTTACTATCAAGCTCAAACCAGTGACTGAAGCAAATGAAGTGGCCATGGAAGCACCTGCAAGTGCCAGCTCTCCAAGGTGACCAACATACATGACTGAAATCACCTGCATACCAAATAGCAAGAAATTTGAGGACACAAGTGGTCCTGCCAACAAAAGCTGCTTCTTTACTTCCTTGATAACCTCATCTTTGCGCAGCGGTCCTTGTTTTCTTTGTACTTCAAATTCTTGAGGAAGAACTGGAATCAAGGGTGACTCGAGACCCGCTGTTTGTACTTCAGGATCCATTTGGGTATTTTGTTTTGTTTCTTTTCTTCAAAGGGCAAGAGTTTAATACCACCATCTTTGTAAATAAATAAGGACTGTTCTATCCGCACCTTTATTTTTATACGCACTCTTTAAATTTTCATCGAATAAATTAAGGAAAATTAATGATAAAAATAAACAGAAAAGTGTGAGAATGCAGCTAAGACTTAGTCCAACACTTAAACTAATATTCAAATTTTATGTTCTAAACCTATCTGCTCCAGCCGTTGGGCCAAATATGAGTTTTAACTCAAAACTTATTTTTTGGTCAAATTTAACCCATAATTCTCCCAGATTATTGGGCTAGACCATGTATTTTTTTATTTTTTATTTATTAATTTATTGAATTCTATGACTAATATCTAATATGATCAAATCTAAACGGTTAAAAAAAATATCTAATGGTCCAAATTTAAATCTAACAACTAAAATAATTAAAAAAATTCTTTCATGTGTTTCATATTGTATCATAGTGATCCATGAGTTTTATAGTATCGGTTTAGTGATTTTTCAATATTTATCATAATCTAAATATTTTTAAGTTAAAATATTCATAAAATTAAATTAGAATGATGTACATAATAGTTGGAGCAGAAAAACTGTTTCTAAGTTAAAACCTAAATTTTCTAATTTGAGTACTCTTATTTTAGTAAATATATAAAAATGAAATATCACAGTGGTTCAATTTCTATTTCCCTCTGTTTTTTTTGAAAAAACATATATGAGGATTAGGTGTGGGGCTCACTCCATATTGAACTTTAACTATCTGAACCATCTATTTTGTAAGTCTCAATTCATAGATCATTCTTGCAAAAATTCAATTCAATCTGAAATCATTTGCCTATTTAATTATCAAGATCAAATTTCATTGTTTCTTATATAATAAAGTATTCGTTAATTTCTTTGAATCCAAATTGATGTCTTAAATATTTCAGATTTGGTTAATATTTTACAAGAATGATCTATAAGGTGCAATTTAAAAAATAATCGATTCGAATCGTTAAAATTTAATGTAATGTAAAATCTACTACTAATTTCCATTTTTATAAAAAAATGAGAACCCTTTCTCTTAAAACCTTCCTTCCTCTCATTCCTATAATCAAATCGATGGGGCCGTGGAAAGTCCTAGGACGTTCACTCAAAGTTGGAGCCTGAGTATCCAATTGTAAGTGCGGTCCAGAGTGCCTTTGCCATCTTTTGTCCAGCCACATGCCCTATATTTAAAATGCTCAAAAGTCAGATGAAATCGGAGCGTTGATAAGCTTTTTAGATGAAAATAAGAATTTATCCCGCCCGGTGCTGCGGGTCGAAAACGTATCCAGTAAATTTAAAAATTAAAGAATACATTCTGTTGACATGTAAATTTCGTTGCATACAAATGATGCATCACAAAGCTCCACGTGGCATATGACTCATCACAAATGGATAAGTCATCGATGACATGTGGCACAAATCAATCAAGGGTATAAAATATTCCCAAAATTCGGCTAAGGGGAGAAATCTCCCTTAAATTCGGCCAAAGGGTCCAATTTGATCCTAAAGCCGGGAAGAAAGTTAAAGCATCTTCATGAAACAAGGAAGAATTGAAGATTGTTCACAAAATAGGGAACAAGGGCTCTTAAATTCGGCCAAGCAAGGGAATTGAGACACAAAACATGCCTAAAATCATCCCAAAGGCAAGCCTAGAGAAGCCTATAAATACAAGGTCTTCCCACAAGCATAAGGGTCGAAAAATCTCTACATAGAAGAACCTCTGCCAAACCTTTGAAGACTAATATGTTGTCAAGGCTCTCTTCGAAGAACATTCAACCAAAGCCGAAGCACTCCCTTGAAGAATCAACAAGCGCTCGTGCCGATTCCATCAAGACTTTGTTGCAAGCTTATAAACTTGTAGCAACATTCGTTTCAAAATCAAGTCGCCAAGACCCTTGAAGCAACGAAATCTCGCATCAACACCATCTTTGCCGCACCCTTGAGGTGAAGATCATCCACATGTTGTTTTCAAGCTCAAAACTTGAAGCAATCGTTCAATCGTTCCTCCGAGATCAAGTCATCGCGACCCTTGGATCAACAATCAATCATCTACATCAAATTTGAAGACAGAATCAGAGGAAAAGTTGTAAACAGAGATTGTAACCTACAAATTCAAATCAATACAAATCTACTTTGTACACGTGTTCTCGTTTCATTTGTTACAAGAATTTTCATGTTTACAAATTTGGCACGCCCAGTAGGACATCTCTGCCTCTCATCTTTGTCTTCAAATTCGCAAAAACAAATGGCACCAAGAAAGGATCAAACTATTCCCGCTACCAATGCGAAGAACAAGGGTATCCTTGTCGCAAGTGGTGGAACTTTGCGCGTCACAACCCGAAGCAAGGCAAGAACTCTCCCTGCAGTGCCTTCCACCCCTGCATCAACTCTGCCGAATGAGCAAGAGCACCCGAGGCACAAGCCTGTGATTACCTTGGCCTCGTTAAGGGCGCCAAGGGAAGAAAGCCCGAAGAGATACCTCGAGTCTTTGACTTCTAATTTCTGATGCCAACTCAAGTAGCTGGGACAGAAGGAGACTACCTCGTCAAGCAGTTCATGCGCTCGCTAAAAGGTAATGCCTTTGACTGGTACACCGACCTCGAGCCTGAATCCATCAACAGCTGGGATCAGCTTGAATTTCTTTCAAGATCAAGCCTTCACGGCCCTTGAAGGAATGTTTCGTTCAAGAAATACGCCTCAACGGCCCTTGACAAAATTCATCACCTCTATTCAAGATCAAGCCTCAACGACCCTTGAAGAAATGTTTCGTTCAAGAAATACGCCTCTACGGCCCTTGAAGAAGTAAACTAATTCAAGATCAAGTCTCGATGACCCTTGAGTTAGAGCATTCACATTGCAGAACTTCAAAACACGTTTCCTACATGTGACAAGCACATGCTTACAACGCGCCTTGAAGTGGGGGCCTTTGTAGACATGTAAATTTCGTTGCATACAAATGATGCATCGCAAAGCTCCACATGGCATATGACTCGTCACAAATGGACAAGTCATCAATGACATGTAGCACAAGACAAGCAAAGGAAGTATAAAACTTCCCCAAAATTCAGCAATAAGGGAGAATCCCCCTTAAATTCGACTAGGGAATCCAAATTGATCCTAAAACTAGAAAGAAAGATAAAACATCTTCATAAAACAAGTAAGAGTTGAAGATTGCTGACAAAATAGGCAACAAGATCCTTAAATTGGGCCAAGGGAGTAAAGTGGCTGAAATTAAGACACAAAACATGCCTAAAATCATCCCAAAAGCAAGCCTTGAGAAGCCTATAAATACAGGGTCCTCCCACAAGCATAAGGGTCGAAAAATCTCTACACAGAAGAACCTCTTCCAAACCCTTGAAGGCTAATACGCTGTCAAAGCTCTCTTCGAAGAACATTCAACCAAAGTCGAAGCTTTCTCTCGACCAAAGCCGAAGCACTTTCTTGAAGAATCAATAAGCGATCGTGCCGATTCCTTCAAGACTTTGTTGCAAGCTTATAAACTTGTAGCAACGTTCGTTTCAAGATCAAGTCACCAAGACCCTTGAAGCAACGAAATCTTGCATCAACACCATCTTTGCCGTACCCTTGAGGTGAAGATCATCCACGCGTTGTTTTCAAGCTCAAAACTTGAAGCAATCGTTCAACCGTTCGTTCGAGATCAAGTCATCACGACCCTTGGATCAACAATCACGCATCTACATCAAATTTGAAGACTGGATCAGATGAAAAGTTGTAAACAGAGATTGTAACCTACAAATTCAAATCAATACAAATCTACTTTGTACACGTGTTCTCGTTTCATTCGTTACAAGAATTTTCGTGTTTACACATTCATCTTCATATACATAAACATTAACAAATACGTGATCGATTAGTTTGTCTCAAAAGTTTCCTTCATACTACACAAATAAAGCACAAAAGATGCCAACAACAATAACAACAAAGTCTTTTCCCACTAAGTGGGATCGGCTATATGAATCCTAGAACGCTATTGTGCTCGGTTCTGTGTCACGTCTTTCGTTAAATCTTCCTCTACCCCTTCGGCCCTGAACCTTTGTCTTCCAAAGTCCTTTTAGGTCTTCCAAAGTACTTTAAGTCTTTTCTTATAGTCTCTTCCAAAGTCCTTTTAGGTCTTTCGCTGCCCCTTCGGCCTTGAACCTTTGTCCCCGTGATGACATCTTCTAACTGAAGTGTCAATAGGCCTTCGTTTCACATGTCTAAACCACCGTAATCGATTTTCTCTCATCTTTCCTTCAATTTCGGCTACTCCTAGTTTACTTCGGGCATCCTCATTCCTAATCGTATCCTTTCTCGTGTGCCCACACATCCAATGAAGCATAATGTGAAACCCCGTCCCACATGGATTAAACTTTATGGCAACACGAATCTGATCCATGATGTTTATGATCCATATGGATTAAAGATTATGAGTTGATTACTCAAATGAACTTAACCAGTATTTAAACACTAAGAGTGATCATTTATCTTCGTAAGGGTAAAGATAAATTGATATTTGGTCCAGAAGTACCACATCTTAGTGAAGTATATGCCTTATTGAATTCAGCACAATACACTAAATGAAATAGAGCTTATTTATTGATATCTCCGATAGATTACAGACATATGCATACACATAAGTTAAAACAAACAAATATGAGGGAGCCTTCATAAAGGTTGCTCATATGAAACCTCAGTATTAGGCAGAACCCCAGAAGGGGAAGGCATTGAAGATGGATCATGCAACGCCTCAGTACTGGGCAAACTCCAGGAAGAAAAAGAACAAGAGGTTGATTATTTGGTACATCAATACTTGGTAAAACTCCAGATAACGAAGGCAATTGGTGTCTTTGAAATAAAGCCATAAACTTCTAAAGGTCACTTTAAATCCAACGTTTTAGGATTCATGCAGCTGGTCAAGCAATTGGAGTCTTCGGAATAAAGCCATAAACTTCTAAAGGTTACTTTGAATCCAATGTTTTAGGATTCTTGCAGCTGGTCAAGCTTTCTTTTCATGCTCGTTGAGTAATTATTTGCAAGCATGTGCAACTTTCTATTGTCAAACTTGAGCCCTCTGATCTCTTGTCTAAGACTTGTCACCTCAGCCACCAACGATTCGACTTGGCGAGTTAGAGCAAGTAGACGTTGGCCCATATTGGATACAAAGCCCGCATGCTGAACACTAAAAGCCAGAGACTCTTGAACAGCCAATTCATCGGATCGTTTTGAAAGTATCTCGTTATCCTTGGAAATGAGAAGATTCCTAGTTACCACTGTAGCGATGATGTTATTCTTCATCATAGAGTCCCTAACTATAAGATGACCATTAGCGGATAAAAAGGATGGGTGCCATATGTTGTCTTCAGGAGACATGTTTGCATCTTCCACAACATTCAGATCAAATCGAAGGTCAGATGGGCAAGCCATTTTTTAGAAATGATGAAGTAAAAGAAGGTAAGATAAATTGAAATCTCAGAAGTGCAAAAGGGAAATTTCTATAGGCAGCAATTTTATGAGCGTGTTTTTTAACATAATTGATGTCTCTATAAAAGAAAGAGGCAACATGGCCACTTGCTCGAAAATCGAAAAGGCACTGCTCTCCGAATTTCAGAAGCTGGATTTTCTGGAATAGTTTGTTGTCACTATTCAGACGAAATCTCATCCTTTTGGATATCACAGGCAGCTTTGTCAAAAATTTCTGACAAAGTTGAAACGTGTGAATTTTACTATTCCAATTACACCATTGCTAACAAGCGTAAAGGAACAACAAAGAAGAGGCAACATGGCCACTTGTTTGAAGATCGAAGCGACACCGCTCTTCAAATTTCAAAAGCCAGATTTTATGGAATATAGTTCATTGTCACTTTTTAGATGAAATCTCAGTTTTTTGGACATCAAGGGTAGCTTTGTCAAAGATTTCTGACAAAGTTGAAATGCATGAATTTTAGTGTTCCAATTACAGTTGCTAACAAGCGTAAAGGAACAGCAAAGAAGATGCAACGTGGCCACTTATTTGAAGATCGAAGCGACACCGCTCTTCGAATTTCAAAAGCCAAATTTTATGGAATATAGTTCGTTGTCACTTTCCAGACGAAATCTTAGCCTTTTGGATATCACAGGCAACTTTGTCAAAAATTTCTGACAAAGTTGAAAAGCATGAATTTTACTGTTCCAATTACACCATTGCTAACAAGCGTAAAGGAACAACAAAGAAGAGGCAACGTGGCCACTTGCTTGAAGATTGAAGCGACATAGCTCTTCAAATTTCAAAAGCCAAATTTTATGGAATATAGTTCGTTGTCACTTTTCAGATGAAACCTCAGCTTTTTGGATATCATGGGCAACTTTGTCAAAAATTTCTAACAAAGTTGAAACGCTTGAATTTTACTGTTCCAATTACACCATTGCTAACAAGCGTACAGGAACAGTAAAGAAAAGGCAACGTGGCCACTTGTTCAAAGATCGAAGCGACACCGCTCTTCGAAATTCAAAAGCCAAATTTTATGGAATATAGTTTGTTGTCACTTTTCAGACACAATCTCATCTTTTTGGATATCACGGTCAACATTGTCAAAGATTTCTAACAAAGTTAAAACGTGTGAATTTTACTATTCCAATTACACCGTTGCTAACAAGCGTAAATAAACAACAAAGAAGAGGCAATGTGGCTGCTTGTTCGAAGATCGAAAGGAGATCGCTATTCGAATTTCAAAAGTTGAATTTTATGGAATATAGTTTGTTGTCACTTTTCAGACGAAATCTCAGCTCCTTGGATATCACGGGATACTTTGTCAAAGATTTTTGACAAAGTTGAAACGCGTGAATTTTACTGCTCCAATTACACCATTACTAACAACCGTAAAGGAACAGCAAAGAAGAGGCAACGTGGACCCTTGTTCAAAGATTGAAGCAACACTGCTCTTCGAATTTCAAAAGCCAAATTTTATGGAATATAGTTCGTTGTCACTTTGCAAGCACAATCTCAGCTTTTTGGATTTCACAGGCAACTTTGACAAAGATTTCTGACAAAGTTGAAACGCATGAATTTTACTGTTCTAATTACACTACTGTTGCTGACAAGCGTAAAAGAATAGCACCACAACTTGTTACTGGGTAATCCCTATATAAGTCGATCTCTGTCCTTCATGGCAAGACAGACCTACAAGAATGCCTAACTTTTTCTCTTCTCTCCAAGAATGCATCTTCAACAAAGCATCTTGAAATGCTCTACTTTCCTTTTTTCCAAGAATACCTTTTCAACCAAGTCACTCAAAATACTCAACTCATTTCCTCAGCCAGAAAATAGTTTTGACCCAAAAGTTTTACGTCAACATCAAAATCTTCTACCATTTTCTTTAAGAGCAAAAGTATCTTATATCATCAAGGTCAAAAGCAAAAGTATCTCATACCATGCCTTTTCCATGTCATTTTCTTTGTCCTTGTTCTTACCTGCAAGATAAGGAGAAAGAGAGCAATCAGTCAAAACCTGGAATCAGACTTTCGATCTGAAACCGATTGCTTGGAACCCACTTTCCCTAATTACTTGCCTTGCATTGCACTCAAGTACTCATCTTCAACCGTTGTAGGTCACAAATTTCCTCAGCAAATATAACAGTTGATATGATGTTGGCTCTTTACACTGAAGCTGCCAAACAAGGATGAGTCGCTGATTGATATTTTGAAGAATCATTCAAAGGCAACTGAAAATGATACATCATCTTGGGGGGAAACATCAAAGGGAGTTACCCATCAGATGGAGCATCCGAAACAGATCAAGATTTTAACGATTCAATCGAAGATTTGTATCCCTCAAAGGGAGAATGTTGTAATATAATATAGAAAATCATCAAAAGATTGTCTCTTGGGACCCTATCACACGCTTTTTCCGAATCTATAAAGACCGAATCTATAAAGACCATGTGCAAATCCTTTTTCATATCTCTATATCTTTTCATCATTCTTCGTAAGAGATAGATTGCCTCCATGGTTGAACAACTAAGTGTAGAGCAACAACAACAAAGCCTTTTCCTACTAAATTGGGTCGGCTATATGAATTCTAGAAAGCCATTGCGCTTGATTTTGTGTCACTTTTTCCGTTAGGTCCAAGTACTTTAAGTCTTTTCTTAGAGTCTCTTCCAAGTTCTTCCTCTACCCCTTCGGCCCTAAACCACTATCACGTAATTGCATCTTCTAACTGGAGCATTAGTAGGCCTTCGTTTCATCTGTCCAAACTGCCGTAACCAATTTTCTCTCATCTTTCCTTCAATTTTGGCTACTCCTACTTTACCTCAGATATCCTCATTCCTAATCTTATCCTTTCTCGTGTGCCCACACATCCAACAAAGCATTCTCATATCCGCTACACCCATTTTATGTACGTGTTGATGCTTCACCGCCCAACATTCCATGCCATAAAGCATTGCTGGCTTTATTGCCGTCCTATAAAATTTTCCCTTAAGCTTCAGTGGCATACGACGGTCACACAACACGCCGGATGCACTCTTCCACCTCATCCATCTAGCTTGTATTATATGGTTGAGGTCTCCATCCAACTCTCTGTTCTTTTGCAAGATAGATCCTAGGTAGTGAAAGTTGTCGCTCTTTGGTACTTCATGATCTCTAATCCTCACCCCTAACTCATTTAAGCCTCCGTTTGCATTGAACTTGTAGTCTATATACTCTATCCTTGACCAACTTAGGCGAAGACCTTTAGATTCCAACACTTCTCTCTAAAGGTTAAGCTTCGCATTTACTCATTCCTGAGTTTCATCTATCAACACTCTATCATCTGCGAAAAGAATACACAAAGGAATATCATCTTGAATATGTCTCGTTAACTCATCCATTATCAATGCAAAAAGATAAGGACTTAAAGATGAGCCTTGATGTAACCCTACAGTTATGGGGAAGCTTTCGGTTTATCCTTCATGAGTTCTTATGACAGTCATTGCTCCATCATACATATCTTTCATATCTTGGATATATGCTACCCATACTTTTTTCTTCTCTAAAATCCTCCAAAGAATGTCTCTTGGGACCCTATCATACACTTTTTCCAAATCTATACAGACCATGTGCAAATCCTTTTTCATATCTCTATATATTTCCATCAATGTTCGTAAGAGATAGATTGCCTCCATGGTTGAGTGCCCTGACATGAACCTGAATTAGTTATCCGAGACCCGTGTCTCTTGCCTCAGTCTATGTTCAATTACTCTCTCCCAGAGCTTCATTGTGTGACTCATCAACTTAATACCCCTATAGTTCATGCAATTTTGTATGTCCCCCTTATTCTTGTAGATAGGCACCAAAGTGCTCTTTCGCCACTCATTTGGCATCTTCTTCATTTTCAAAATATTATTGAAAAGGTATGTGAGCCATGCTATACCTGTCTCTCCCAAGACTTTCCACACTTCGATTGGTATATCATCTGGGCCCACTGCTTTTCTATGCTTCATCTTGTTCAATGCTACAACCACTTCTTCTCCTAATTCGGCGATAAAATGAGTAGTTTCTACACTTTTTTGAGTTACTCAACTTCCCCAAAGAAGTACTCCTTTCATGTCCTTCATTGAAAATATTATGGAAATAACCTCTCCATCTGTCTTTGACCGTGTTTTCTGTAACAAGAACCTTTCCATTCTCATCCTTGATGCACCTCACTTGGTTTAAGTCCCTTGTCTTTTTTTCCCTTGCTCTAGCTAGTTTATAGATATCCAACTCTCCTTCTTTGGTATCTAATCGTTTATACATATCGTCAAAAGCTACTAGCTTAGCTTCTCTCACAGCTTTCTTTGCCTCTTTCTTCGCTATTCTATACCTTTCACCATTTTCATCGATCCTATCCAGGTATAAGGCTTAACATTCCTTCTTAGCCTTAACCTTTGTCTGTACCTCATCCTTCCACCACCAATATTCCTTTTGGTGTGGAGCAAAGCCCTTGCACTCTCTTAATACCCCTTTTGCTACTTTTCGGATACAACTAGCCATGGAATCCCACATTTGGCTAGCTTCCCCCTTTCTATCCCAAATGAATTGGGTGATTAGTTTCTCTTCAAAAATGGCTTGTTTTTCTCCTTTTAGATTCCACCATCTAGTCCTTTGGCACTTAAAGGTCTTGTTCTTGTTTCTCTCTCTTTTGGTATGTACATCCATCACCAACAAGCGATGTTGATTAGCCAAGATCTCTCCCGATATAACTTTGCAATCCTTTCAAGTTATACGATCCCCTTTCCTCGTTAGAAAAAAATCTATTTGTGTTTTGACGACCTGCTCTTGTAGGTGATCACATGTTCTTCTATCTCTTCCTAAATAAGGTGTTGGCTAAGAAAAGTTCGTATGCCTTTGCAAAATCCAAGATGGTTTCCCCATCCTCGTTTCTCTCCCCAAAACCATGGCCACCATGAAAACCTCCATATTTGCCTGTCTCCTTGCCCACATGTCCATTTAAATCTCCTCTTATAAATACCTTCTTCGTCTGAGCGATTCCTTACACCAAGTCTCCATGGTCTTCCCAAACTTTCTCCTTCAAACTTGTATCCAACCCTACTTGAGGTGCGTACGCACTAATCACATTGATGAGTTCTTGTTCTATTACAATCTTGATTGCCACAATTATATCTCCTACCCTCTTGACATCTACAACATCTTGTGTCAAGGTTTTGTCCACGATGATGCCAACACCATTTCTCCTTCTATTTGTGCCCGAGTACCAAAATTTAAAACCTGAGTTTTCGAAATCCTTTGCCTTAAGACCAACTCACTTAGTTTCTTATAGGCACATAATATTTATCCTTCTCCTCACCATAACTTCCACTACTTCTATAGATTTTCCCATTAAGGTTCCGATATTCCACGTTCCTAAACGCATTCTACTCTCTTGAACTCTACCCTCATGTCCTAGCTTTTTCACCAGCCTCCCCCGTCTAATAAAGTCAAAGTACTTCTTTTGCATGTCTTGTGTAAAGTTGATAGGAGCAAATCCTTCCAACCAACTTTGAGTGAAGTTTCACTCAAAAAGAAGTTTCTATGGCCCCCTTACTCATTTAACACTGCATTCGGGCTTCGATGGAGATACAGCGACCCTTGCTCACTTATCACTATGCTCGGGCCACAGAGCACACCACTTACGGGTGACGACCTAGCTTCAGCACAATTTCATTTAGGATTCATTATCATAAGGATTTGACGTAAAATAGAAGTGTTGGTTGTTGACTACCTGACGCACTCCCCCTCTACTTTATCCGGGCTTGGGATCGGCAATGTAAGATAAACTTACACAGGTGGAGTTAAAGCACAGAAGATGCTAATTCAAAAAATTTAAAAATAAACAAGACGATCATCCTCATATATATACATTTATATCAAGTACAGAAGAAGCCAATTCAACAACAAATGCTTAAATCATGATATATAAATCAATTCAACAACCTGGTTTAAGCACAAAAGAACTTTCCACCTCCTAGGCGGAAAATTTCCCACTCCTGCCTCTCGTATAAGTCTAGGCCGTGTCCCAGTCCCAGTGTGGTTGATCATCCTCTCGAACCAGTTACTGATCATTGCCTTGGTAAGCTATTGCCTTACCAACTAGCTAATTAGACAACTTTAACCTAATTTAGGCCTTTCACGGGACTCTCACGGGCATGCAATGAACAATAACAGCTTAATCAAGAAAGAGTCAAAGGCGATCAATATGGAATTTATTCAAATTCCCCTCATCAATCCCTCATTGATTTTATTCAAAAGGTAACTCCCAAAACTTCCTATTTAAAGTAGGAATAATTGGCATGTTAATTGCAAGATATTGTTTCACATAATATCTTGCATCCTCTCATCACCACAATAAAGGGCAGACTATTCCCTTCTCCCCAAGGGTCGGCCACCCTCCTATAAATACCCCACTTATCCCATTAAATTGACAAGTCATTTGTGACCACTAACTCCTAAATATTTTTTTTTTTAGAATTCTAACTTTGGTTCAACCAGTGCACGCACTCTAGCGGCATAGCCTGGACCCACAATTGAACCCGCACCCCCAGCCCAAACCGGTCCAAGACTGGTTCAATCGTCTAAGCTTCAGATTTCTGGACCTGAGGTATTTTCACCCTGTTTTTCTACATATTTGATCCAACCCTGTTCTAATCTCGCACTCGAAGTCCATTACACTTCCACCATTCCTGAACAATACTTGTCTCAACAAGTCATAGAGTTGACAACTGCCCTCGCGTAACAGATGATCTTGGTGAATCAGCTTTTGTAGCGTACCAAGATGTAGCGTGCCTAGAACGAGGTGTCCCGAAGCAAGACAAGGGCATACACGAACCTCGCCAGAAGCGTCCTAGGTTAGGTAACTGCCCTTCTACCAGCCACGAACCGAGCATTCTAGCAGTGTACACTCCCGCCTAGACCTTCGAGATAGCGTCAACTCTCTTCTCAGCGCATGAAGAAGCGTGTACTTCCTATTAAGCCCATGGACAAGCATACATTCACAATTAGGGCCACACTCCAATAATCAACATGGACAACCTTCCAGTCGAATTGTTCATTTACGGTACGCCCACAAAGAGCATCATCCACCACACAATGGAGTAGGCAACATGATGGACAGAGAGAAACAGTCACTCGATCTGGCTCAAGTTCAACCAGTAGCTTGCGAGTAACCAGCTCGCCTGCCAGGAATGTACCACATGCACCACAACCGCGACATAGACAAGCCGAGCATGGGGAAGAGCAGCCTAAACTAATAAGTCACAATCGGGGGCAGCCGAAAACTCTGTTACCCTAACAGAGGCAAATTTAGGAACAAGTAGAGAGGTTTTTAACTGAACGATTGCGCGATTTCCAGCGTAATGAAGTTATTGACGAGGCACTCTAACTAAACATGACCAACATAAGTAGGACACTTTTTTCGAATGAGATCGAACAAGCAAAGCCTTCACGAAAATTCAACATGCCACATTTCACCTCTTTCAAGGAAGATAGAGACCTGGAAAAGCACCTAAAGCACTGCCACAACGGAAAGACCTTTACCGGAACAATGACGCCCTCTTGTGCAAGATATTCGCCAGTACTTTACAAGGCGAGGAGTAAGATTGGTTCCACACCCTGCCACCACAATCCATTTGGAGTTTCGGTGAGTTTTTTTTTTTGTTTTCATGAAAAATTATTTTTCTTATCACTCGATCAAAAAGAAGTCTGACTACTTGTTTAACATCAAGAAGAACCCAAAGGAGTCGCTTTGCGACTATGTGAAGAAGTTCAAAGCGGGGAATGCAAAGATAGTCGGATGCAACAACTCGATAGCTAGTACAGCCTTCCAAAAAAGACTCCCAGAAAACCACCCTCTATTTGGAGAACTGATCATGGGAGAATATCTAACTTTGGCAAACTCATTTGCTCTGGTAGAGAAACATGCACTTTGGGACAAGGCTCGATGAGCTGACAAGGCACCTGAGCAACGTAAAAAAGAAACGGCAATAGCCCAAAAGAAGGAAGATGGAAAACAGTAAGAGCAGGCTAGAGGCCAAGCGTAGGGACCGGTCCCTGACTAAAGGAGGCTCAACGCCCAAGAACTATACTAAGTTCTCCATCTCAATCCACCAAATCCTCCGCGACATCAAGAATGAACCATGGTTCAAGCTGTTGAAGCAATCGAATGGAGACATCTCCAAGTTGAATTAATGGCATCTTCACCAAATTCGAGCATTTGGGGGCCACCAACAACTCCAAAAAAAGAAAGATCCAGCAAGCTTTATTGGTCTCACAGGTCCAGGCAATCGACACCAAACCTAGACCCATCATTGGCTTCACCTAGCAGAATGCCGGAGGCGTCAACTTCCCACACGACGACACGCTAGTGATATCTATCCAACTAGCCCATGTTATAGTCGACAGAATAATGGTTGGTAACGGAAGTGCAGTCAACCTACTTTGACTTTTAGTAATTCAGAAGATGGGCCTGGAAAGCATAATCATATGCCTAGCGGAGGTACTTACCAGATTCAACGGACACACCTCGACTGCTATTGGCAACATTACCATTGAAGTAAGAACATCGCTAGTTGTCTCAAACCAGACGTTCACGATAGTAAGGGACCGTCTGCATATAATGGGATTCTAGGGCGACCTTGGCTGATAAAGCTGGATGCCGTAACCTTTGTCAAGTTTCAAAACATCCGATTTTGCATCCCGGGTGGAGGAGTTGGAAAAATCAAGTTTGACCAGGCCACATCTCTACGATGCATTGTGCAAGTATTGATGGAGTCAAAAAAGAAGTTGAAGTTCAAAGGAACGAAAAAATTACCGAGTAGCAATTACAGCGAACGGATCAAGAAAATGATGTCCAAATTAACGCATGAACAAACGAGACAGGATGGAAACCCAAAAAGAAGATGCCGAGCACATCATTCTTAATCCGGAGAAGCTGGCTAGAATTGGCTCACGTCTGAGTTCGAAGGAAAATGAGGTACTCACAGCTTTCTTTAAGGAAAATTGTGACATCTTTGCGTGGTCACCTTCCGACATGCCCGGAATCGATCCCAAGATAACTTGCCATAAGCTGCACCCGCTGCCAAATCGTTGATCCAAAAGAGAAGGCATTTCACACCCGAACGAGTGGCGATCATTGAAACATAAATCAACAAGCTGATGGAGGCTGGGTTTATAGTAGATGTAGCACACTAATGGCTTGCCAATGTCGTTCTAGTAATAAAGAAAGAGAAGGGCAAATGGATAGTTTGCATAGACTACAGTGACCTCAACAAGGCATGCCCAAAAGATCTTTATCTAGTCCACTGAATCAACTTACTAGTGGATTCAACTTTGGGAAATCAGTTGCTCAGTTTCTTGAACGCGTATCCAGCTATAACCAAATAGGCATGCATGAACCCGACAAGGAAAAAAGCACATTCGTGATTGAGCGAGACACCTACTACTACAAAGTCATGCCTTTTGGCCTCAAGAGCGCGGAAACTACTTACCAATAATTAGTAAACATGATGCTTAAAAAGCAAATTAGTGTAACCATGGAAGTCTACGTCGACGACATCATGGTGAAAGGAAAGCAGCAGCTAGACCACATCGGCAGCTTGGCGAAAAATTTCTACCTTAGAAAGTATAAGATGAAGCTCAATCCCACCAAATGCATGTATGAAATATCTTCAGGTAGATTCTTTGGGTACCTTGTGACAAACAATACTTCAAAGCAGATTCAAGCAATCCTACAGATGAAATCTCCAACCACCTTAAAGGAGATCCAAAGCTTGGCTAGATAAGTAACTGTGCTCAACCGCTTCTTCTCAAGGTCCACCGGTCGATGCAAACTTTTCTTCAAAGCAATCAAGATGGCACAACGAGACAAATAGGACGAAGAGTGTGAAAAAGCTTTCCAAGACTTGAAAAAGTATTTGAAATCACCTCCCTTATTATCCAACCTAGAAGCAGCGAAGGACTTATACAACTACTTGGCAATTTCAAAAGTAGCGGTGAGCTCTACCCTTATACGAGAAGAGTTGGGGGCCCAACTGCTAGTATTCTACACTTCTAAAGCTCTTTCAATGCGGAAACCAAATATTCAAAGATCAAGAAAAATAATTTTGGCACTAGTTGTTGCGGCTCGGAAGCTCAGACTATATTTTTAAGCTCATACAGTCATCGTCATAACCCAGTATCCTCTACGATCAATTTTACATGTTCCAGATGCTTCTTAACGAGTAATGAAATGGGCATTAGAACTTGGCTAGTACGACTTAGTTTATTAACCCCCTACAGCGATAAAGGCCCAAGCCTTGGCAAATTTCATAGCAGAAATCACACCTAGCCCAGGCGACGTAACTGTGCAACCCAAAGACGCCCCGGAGGTAATCGAGCATGCCATAGCCACACCTACCTCACCCAACAGAGACTTTTGGCATTTGCACGTTGACGACGCATCCAACTACAAGGGCTCGAGAGCAAGCGTGGTCCTTGTCACCCCAGACGGTTCAATGTTCGAGCAGGTGATCACTCTAGGCTTCAATGCATCCAACAACAAAGTAGTGTATGAAGCCCTACTAGCAGACCTCCAAATGGTGAACAACTTGGTGGTGAAAAAGCTCACAATTCATTCCGATTCCCAGCTAATCACCAATTAAACTACCAAGGAGTACACAGCAAAGCATCCAAGAATGACACAATACCTAAAGAATGTATGAAAGCATCTTCAGGTGTTTCAAACTTACACCCTCACTTATGTTCCGTAGAAAGACAAAGCCCACATGGGCGCGCTAGCCAGCTTAGGCTCCACCCTCAATCATCAACTTAAGCGCTCTATTCTGGTGGAGTATCTGGAAAAACCAAGCATAGAGGCAGAGCCAACAGCCAAAGTGTCACAGATTAGCATAACCTCAAGTTAGCAAGATCCCATCATAGACTACTTAGTTAATGGAACACTCCCCGCAGAGAGATTGGAGTCTAGAAAACTCCAAACAAATGCAGCACACTACTACATGTGGAACGACATTCTTGTTCGAAGATTCTACACTGGACCATATCTTTGCTGCTTAACGCCACAAAATGACCTAAAGGTTTTAAGTCCAATCCACAAAGGCGTTTGTGGAAGTCATTCTAGATGATCCTTAGCACAGAAAGCTCTTAACGCAGGCTACTACTGGCCTACTATGCATTAAGACGCACGCTAAGGAGTTAGTACAAAAGTACAACAGCTGCCAATGCTATAAGCTGGTACCAGCATTGTGTCCGAGTAGAACTATACTCGCAGACGAGTCCTTGGCCGTTCATGCAATGGCAATCGACTTGGTAGGGCCAATACCGCCCGCTATTGCAGGTTGAGGCATGATGGTCGTGGCAACTGACTACTTCACTAAGTGGGTATAAGCAAAGTTCTGAAGTATAGTTTTAGTTTTAGTTTTAGTTGTTTAATCATTCATATACATTCCATGCATTATCCTGAGTTCATTTTGTTCCAGGTTGAAATCTCAACCTTTGATTTGCTCAGATCGAGCTCTACATTGGCAAATGGTTTTTGTCCTTATTTGGACAGAAATTATGGTAGCTCCCATGTTAAAACCCTAGCTGCCTTCTTTGTTTCTTTGGCTAGAACATTTTACATTTATCATAGAGTGAGTTTGAGCTTTGTGCTTCGTCTTCTAGTTGCCTAGCCACAAAACCGTTTTTATGCAATAAAACCCCAAGATCATTTTGCATCTTAGTTGCATTAATTCTCATGTTTTGTGTTGTGTTCTTGTTCAAGTTTTTTAAGTTAGATTCTCAATTAGATCAAGTTTTTAGATTATAGTTAGTTATTCCTTCAAATGTTTGATTAGAGAAACTGACTGGTTTTAAACCCATCATTGTCATATCATTTGCATTGATCGTGTTGGTTCTCGGTGCCACAAGGTGATGAGCTCAAGAGGAGTTGTCACTTCGTGAAGACCGAAGGAGTTCATCTCGTGTAAGGTAAGGTTACACAAAGGTGCTCCGTAGATAGGGATCTAGGATTTCAGCTTATGTGGTGTTTGTATAAACCTTGTTTACACTATTGGATTAGACTGAGCAGAGAGTCGCCAGTTCTTTAACCCAGAGTTGAATTTTTCTGCCAAAACATCTTATGTTGATTATTGTGTTTATTAGCTTTTATATCTCAATATTTGTATATGAGATGCGATCACCATAACCTGTCCTTGCAACTAAGTTAATCAGTGTTTGAATCTGTACTGAACTAGATCTTAGTTAACTGGGATCTTTTCAGTAATTCAAGTATTTAAATAGATTGTTTCCACTATTGTTAAACTAATTATTTGATCTTAGTTGACTGGTGTTGCTGACTAGTTAGAAAACATACACAGATTTTTAAGTGCAAATTAATCCGTTGGTATCAATTTCAATTGGTATCAGAGCCTTGCTCTAGATATACTTAGAGTGTTCTCTGGGATTTACTGATATTGGGTGGAATCTTACCATGGATCGTGATTGTGTTGGTGGATCATGTAATACACCACATTTCTTTGATGGTAAAAATTATGCTGCATGGAGTGAAAAATTTCAGATTTTTCTTGAGGCTGAAGATCTCACTACTATTGATTATCTCAACTTTAAGTGGAAAGATCATTCGACACTTGTCGATGGAGAGTATATGGTCAAGCCCAAGGGTGAATGAACTCAAGGTGAAATTTCCTCAGCCATGGCTAATAGGAAAGCAAGGAATGTTTTTGTTTCTACCATTTAATCTAATCAATTTGCTCATGTCCGTTATTGCACGACTGCTAAGCAAGCTTGGGATAAACTTTGAATCCTTCATGAAGGTGATAAACAAATGAGGGATCTAAAACTCCAAATAACTGTATCAAAGTTTGAGGAATTAAGAATGCTCGAGTCTGAGACTTTTTCAGTCTTTTATGAAAAAGTTGAAATGTTAACAAATGAAGCTCTAGGATTAGTAAAGCTTATTGATGAAACAACTGCCGTTCTAAAAATTTTGAGATCAATGCCTAAGCGATTTCATGCTAAGAAGTTTACCATTCAAGAGTTTCAGGATCTAAATGAAATCAAGCTTGGGAAGTTGGTTGGAAAAGTCATCACATATGAGATGGAGCTAGACATAGATGAAGGTGACTCCAAAAAGAGAAAGGAAGTGGCTCTTCGTGGTGTTGAGGAATGTGAGGGTGTGAAAGGTCCTTGTGAACAAAACTCTTATGTTGATCTTACACTGTTTGTTAAATAATTCAAAAGAGTTTTCAGAAATAGAGAAAATGGTGGCAAGTGGTCTGGTGAGTCTTTAACTAATCATGAGAACCATTATACTAAAGAGAACCACAAAAGTTTTGTTGGAAAAAGAAACAGGAGCTTGTCAAAGATGTATGGGCCTTGCTTTGCGTGTGGAAGAAACAGGCACTGTGCTGCTGAATGTGCTAACACAAAATCAGTAGGACAAAATCGTGAGAAAGAAATGATGGCTACTTAGAGTGATAATGATGATCATAAGTTTATCCTGACCGACAACCCAGCAGATGATGAAGACAGTGCTGTTTCATTCATTGTTTCTGTTGAAGAAACATATTCTAATGAAATTACTGATGTCTATGATGTTGTTGAGAAGATATCCTATCAAGCACTGTCAAATAAGTATGAAGCGCTGTTTGATGAGACCTATGTTGCTTTGTTGGAAAATGCTGAGCTCACCAAAAAGGTGTCAAAATTGCAAGATGAAATTGAGTCTTTTTTAAACTAAGCTACATGCTATGTATGAAAGAGGGTCCATATGTGAAAGTGAAGATGAAAAAGAGAGTTTTATTGCATCTCTTGAAGCTCATGTTCATGATTTAATGCTATCTCAGGAAAGTCTTATTCGACAAATCAAGCTTTTAAGGAACAACAATGAAATGTATCATGAACTCAACTTGAAACTCTCATCTGAATTGAGTGTAGCTACAAGCAAATTATCACATCTGTCTATTGATGTTGGGTTTTCAAATAAATTTCTAACAAATGAAGGTCAAATTGCTGATATTATCAACATTGTGATGCAGAGTGCATCTCAAGATCTATGGGTACAACTTCTTATACCTTGTCTGATCACCACTCATGTCATACTCCCATGAAGAATAGATTTCCTATAAAAGGTCATCATGAAGGTGTTTTTGATCAGTGTGGATCAAGTCACAGAAAGTTCCCCTTGGATAAAGAATATGACTTAAAGGAACAAGTTGAACAACTGACATAGAAGTCAATAAAATGGTAAAAATACTTAATTCATCAAGTTTAGACTGTGTGAATTCAAAGTCAAGTGGAGTTCAGTATGGTTTTGGCAAATGTATGATTGCTTTAGATTCAATTGTATCCTATGAATCAGATATGTGCCTTTTGATAGTGGCTGCTCTTATCACATGACTGGTGACAAGGATATGTTTCTACCTCACATGCCATTTAGAGGTAATAAGGTAGAATTTGGTAAGGGGAATAATGCTGAAATTATAGGCAAAGGAAGAATCAAGGTTCCTGGCCTCCCTCTTCCTGAAGATGTTTGCTATGTTCCTTCACTTTCAACAAGTCTGCTCAGCATTAGTCAACTCTGTGACGATGTTGTTGATGAAGTATGTTTTTCAAAGCCTGGTTGTAAAGTTGTTCATAAAAATGGGAAGTTCATGCTAACCATTCCAAGATCAAAGGAAAACTGTTATGCATTGAGCTTAGGAGGAGCTGCCAATTTGTGAAAAACGAAGAAGTTCATCTCGTGTAAGACAAGGTTGCACAAAGGTAAAGCTGCTCCATAGATAAAGATCTAGGAATTAAGCTTGTGTGGTCTTTGTTTGAACCTTGTTTACATTAGTGGATTTGACCTAGTGGAGAGTTCCCAGTTTTTTAACAAAGAGGTGAGTTTTTCCGGCTAAAACATCTTGTATTAATTGTGGTGTTTATTAGCTTTTATATCTCAATATTTGTATATGAGATGCGATCACCATAACATGTCCTTACAATTATGTTAATCAATGTTTGAATATGTACTGAACTAGAGCTTAGTTAACTGGGATCTTTTAGTAATTCATGTCTTTAAACAGTTTATTTCTGCTATTGTTAAACTAATCATTTGATCTTAGTTGACTGGTGTTGCTGACTAGTCAGACAAGCACATACACTGATTTTTAAGTACAGGTTAATCTGCTTGGTATCAATTTCAATAGCCCATGACGACCACAACTCAGACAGACATAAAGTGCTTCATATAGAGAAACATCATCTGCATGTCAGCATCCCTCAATCCATCATCACAGACAACGGCCCACAATTCATAGGCAAAGATTCAACAAAGTTCTTCCAGAAATATGCATCAAGTAGCACTTGTCCACGCTAGGGTATCCCCAAGGCAACGGGCTGGCCGAGGCACCCAACAAGACAATCCTTGACTGTCTCAAGAAATTCCTTTCAGACAAAAAGGCAAAATGGCCAGACTAACTTCCCGGATATCTATATGCGTATCGCACCACTAAAGGACCAGCAACCAGTGAGACTTATTCCTCCTTGGCATTTGGTTTAGAAGCAATCATTCCTCCTAATATCATCGTGTCAAGTATCAACACTCTACTGCCAAGCATTGAGCATAACAGAAATGAGATAACCACACACATAGATCTGGCAGAAGAGGAATGCAAGAAGGTCATCACCTGCATCATAGCCTACCAGTAGCAACTCATTTCTAGTTATAACAAAAGGGTGAAGATTCAGTAATTCTAGCCTAAAGATCTAGTCCTGAGAAATGCCTTCATCACTGCCCGCAAAGAAGGTTCTGAAAAGATGAATTCCATGTGGGAAGGTCTGTACAAGATCAACATAATAGGTGGGAAGGGTAGCTACACCTTCGCCACCATGGACGGCAAAGAGATCGACAAGTAGTGGAACACCTACAATATAAAGAAGTACTATGCATGACCTCTTACTACGCTAAAACTCGAGGACTTAAAGCAGCTCGACGAGCATCATCTTGCAAGCCGAGGATTATCCAATTGTTATGCAATTCCTACCTTACAACTAAGTTTTCATTTGTTTCACTCATTTTTCAATGAAAAATTCAAAAGATTCACAACTTTGCTCGGCTGCATGCTTACAACAACTGATCATTATTGCACTTCAATGAAGATCACACCTTTTCATGGACATCGCGGGAATTGCACCCACCTAGAGGCCATGCTCTCTTATGTGAGAGGGTAAACTATACACTCTATGTGGATGGGTTGGGCTGCCCTGGTGTAACTAGGTGCACAATGACCAATGTTGGGATCTTTAAAATTAGCCACAATGGTCTTTTTCAAGGCTTAGCTAACTGAAGAATTTTTTGTCTTTGGCCTAATCTGGGGGGAACCGATCCTCAGATACGGATGAGGCACAGTACAAAGTACGCCCTATAGACAGCTGTCGTGGAACCCTAAAGTTGCTATCGAGTGCACTAAGGTAGCCTACGGTTTCTAAAAAACTGCCTACGACTTGCCTTTCTAGCAATTAGGAGCGTTAGACTTATACAATCGCACATTTTTTTATGAAGATTTCGTAATTAGCATGCATATACGAATCTCAATTCGTTGCCAACATGCTATGTAGCCGATAAGCTTCATATCTGCCAAGCGTGAAATGATCACTTTGATATGCATTGATACCAAAAGTGTTGTGATACTTGCTATGCAGCCTGCAGAATTAGTTAGATAAAGTGCAAAGTGTTCTTTCAAACCTTTGCCCACGAAATTCCATACAACTACGTATTTTTTATACGAAAGGTTGGCGAATTTCGTGCCCCAAAATCTTTAGTATGTTGTTATGTAAGCCACATAGCGCAAAGGATTGGAGAAAGTCAAAGCTAACAGCAAAGTGGTCAGTGGACCTGTTTGCTTGTGTAAGTAAGGCGTCCGGTTACTGACCCTATGGCTAACAGCTTTGCAAAAGTTCTGCACCGAAACCTGCCGCTAGTCTAAGCAAAGGTTAGGTGCAAATGCCGATGGAGTTCAAGCAAAAGAAAAAAAAAAAGATCCTAAAGGCTACCTAGAAGACTACTTTTCGGCAGCTTGGACAGCCACTACACTACTCGATTGCCACACCTTCAACAGCCACTACACTCTCAGCAGCAGCATTATCATGTGCTTCACCCTCAGCTACCCCAGCCTGGGCACCGACTTCTCAGACTACTTCACCAATGAAAGCCTCGAAAGTAAAGGCAATCAAGTCTTTCGGACAAATAGAGAAGGTCTCAAAGTTTTTCCCAGTAAACTCAAAGTCAAACGACCTACTGAAGAGATGATCTACATAGCCCAACTTGTAAAAATCGTCTTGACATTGAACAAGCGAAGCCTTAAACCTAACATTCTCACTCTTCAACTACTCGTTCTCCTTGAGCAGACCAACACGGACGCGCTGTAGCTCATCCATTTCCCTTTTTAGACTTTCGTTTATCTTCAACACACCTTGGAGTTCCAATAATTGGGGTTCAAGCTTATCGGCGATCTTTTGGAAGTGGATTACTTGATTATAAGCATCAATCAACTCATTATCCTTTGCATAGGCAGTAGAATAAAGCCCGGAAGCAACACGCTCTAGATCTTGAATCTGAGGTATGTAATGACCAATCTCCTTCTCTGCACTTTTATACTTAACTTGGATTGCATCAAGTCTATCCTTCAAGTCATCAATCTCCTGATGAGCGGTCTCAAGTTGCAGAGAAACGGGGGCAGAGATATCTGATCCTTTCAAAGCAAAGCTTAGACTCTAACTTTTTATCTTCTCAACAGAAGAAGAAGCCTAAACTGTATAACCTTTGCCATCTCGTTAGCAGCCTTGGTATCCTCTTGGTCAATGAGCATAGACTTTGTTGCTAGAATCGTTGTTTTCTGCATCATAGCAAGCAAAGCAGTCCTCCTATATTGGGTCGTATGCTTCGCAGAGGAACTTGGGCAAAGAACCCCACTGATGCTATCAACAAGTTTGCCACACACGTCCATGCCTTCAAGAAGAGCAGGCTTCAAAAGTGCACAAATCTCTGCAAACTCTCTAGAAATAGGCTTGGTAGATTTCTCACAACTACCCACGAGAGCAGACTTTTCTTCCTCAGTATGCGAATCAATCTCAGCAACAAGAGGAATAGGCTAATCGCCACTTTAGCAGCAGAGTCCACCTTACTACTCTTCACAATAGCAAGATTCTCCATAGGTGAACCAAACTTAGCTCCCAACGGACGTCTTAGTATAGACTTCAGCATTGGTGGCACAACGGAACCTCTACGCTAAGCAATCCTATCAGCAATCGTACTAGCCATCTTCGACATGGCAAGCGTCCCAAGCTCTGATCTAACAGCCTCATATTTTTTCCCCTTAGAAGAAGTCAAGTCAATCACAAGCTTCTCAACATCAGGCAGACCCTCTTGGTATCCTTTTTACTCAGAAATGAGATAATGTGTCTGCCCTGATCCGCTTTATCTCCTTTCTTTGGGCAGTCCGTCTTGCTCGTTGCGAAGATGACTAAGCAACCAACGCCATTCATAGCACTCAGCATGGATACCTAAAGCAATGTGCCCTTTTTTCATGTTTAGAGAAGTCTTGGGAGTTGAGCCAAATTCCAATTCTGCATAGACAGAGGAGGACAATCAATAAATCAGAGAGCAACTCAGCAAGAACACAAAGCAGCCTAAAGACTAAGCAATTTACTTATCGGTGATGAAAATCATCGGAATACATAGCTTAGGGGAAGAATCAGACTCTCATTCTCCACTTATCTCCAAAGTCTCCTTGCCTAATCGTGATCACCCTTGCTCAAATGATCAAAGAGTTTATGGCGGGATCGTAGCTGCCCAACTCTATCAATATGGCCTATGTTAAAGAAGTAACATAATTCGTTAACAATTAGATCCAAGTCAAAGAATTAGCTCAGATTAAGGAATCCCACAATCATGTAGACGACATTTGAAGAACACTGAGTGGGGGCACACTTCATGGAGCAGAGCACTTCTTGGAAGAAACACGGCATGGAAAAAGTGAATCCTAACATGAAGTAGTAAAGGTGAAACTTGATAGCTCTCTGAGCTCCACTAATTGGCTCACAGCTGCTCATTTCCCTAACATGTTTCATGCGTCCCCCAGACAGAATGGCATGCTTGTATGCTTCAAGGAAGTCTCTGAACGAGTCGTCAGAATTGATTTTGACGTGAGCAGCCTTGAAGTAGCCCACTTTATTCAAAAGCACACAAATCTCTGCATACTCTCTAGAAACAGGCTTGGTGGATTTCTCACAACTGCCCACATGAGCAGACTTTTCTTCCTCAGTATGCAAATCAATCTCAGCAACAAGAGGAATAGGCTAGGCGCCACTTTAGCAGCAGAGTCCACCTTACTGCTCTTCACAATAGCAAGATTCTCCATAGGTGAACCAAACTTAGCTCCCAACGGACGTCTTAGTATAAACTTCGGCATTGGTGGCACAACGGAACCTCTACGTTAAGCAATCCTATCAGCAATCGTACTAGCCATCTTCGACATGGCAAGCGTCCCAGGCTCAGATCTAACAGCCTCATATTTTTTCCCCTTAGAAGAAGTCAAGTCAATCACAAGCTTCTCAACATCAGGCAGACCCTCTTGGTATCATTTTTACTCAGAAATGAGATAATGTGTCTGCCTTGGTCCGCTTTATCTCATTTCTTGGGGCAGTCCGTCTTGCTCGTTGCGAAGATGACTAAGCAACCAACGCCATTCATAGCACTCAGCATGGATACCTAAAGCAATGTGCCCTTTTTTCATGTCTGGAGAAGTCTTGGGAGTTGAGCCAAATTCCAATTCTGCATAGACAGAGGAGGACAATCAGTAAATCAGAGAGCGACTCAGCAAGAGCACAAAGCAGCCTAAAGACTAAGCAGTTTACTTATCGATGATGAAAATCATCGGAATATGTAGCTTAGGGGAAGAATCAGACTCTCATTCTCCACTTATCTCCAAAGTCTCCTTTCTCAGTCATGATCACCCTTACTCAAATGATCAAAGAGTCTATGGCGGGATCGCAGCTGCCCAACTCTATCAATATGGCCTATGTTAAAGAAGTAACATAATTCGTTGACAATTAGATCCAAGTCAAAGAATTGGCTCAAATTAAGGAATCCCACAATCACGCAGACCGCATTTGAAGAACACTGAGTGGGGACACACTTCATGGAGCAGAGCACTTCTTGGAAGAAACACGGCATGGGAAAAGTGAATCCTAACATGAAGTAGTAAAGGTGAAACTTGATAGCTCTCTGAGCTCCACTAATTGGCTCACAGCTGCTCCCTTCCCTAACATGTTTCATGCATCCCCCAGACAGAATGGCATGCTTGTATGCTTTAAGGAAGTCTCTGAACGAGTCGTCATAATTGATTTTGACGTGAGCAGCCTTGAAGTAGCCCACTTTACTCAAAAACTCGCCTTGACGATACAACGACGGAACACCATCATTACTCTTGTGACTTGAAGAAGACATGCTCGAAGAAATCCTACAAAGACGCAAGAAAGAATTGATAGACGGTTGGACAAAAAAATAAAATAAAATTGCATGGAGCAGCGCGCCAGGCCGAAGCCCAGCTAGTACCCCACAGACCCAGCCATCACTAACCAGCCATAGGCCCAAGACCGTAGAAGCCCAGCAGCCATGATAGGCCCTACATCTGGGTGTATTCAATTAGGATTTTAAAGAAGTTTATAACATTCCAAGTGTATTTAATTAAAAATTGATTTTAAAGAATTTGATAAAGTTGAGGAATTAGAGAGAATTTAAGAGATTTCGTAATTTATTTTAAGTATCTACAAATCTCACATCTCATCATGAAATTTTAAAACAATTAAATAAAAATTTTATATAAAATTTCTAATAATCAATTAAACTCCAAAAAAATTCATGAAGAAAGAAAACCACCTGGTTCTCTCCCCCTAAGCTAATCACCATTATCATATCAATATGGAGAAAGAAAACCACCGGGTCTCTCCCCGAAATCCATAGCTATTGAATCAAGTATTACAGTTGCTCCCCAAGCTTTTTAACAAACTTTTACATTATTTTGTGACAATCTCCACCAAGCTCCTGAATGCTCGTTGGGAGCTACCATTACTTGCAACAGCTTGTTGAGCAAGATTTTTGAGGACCTTGATTTTCTCTCTCATTTCATTCCCTTCTTTATGCTTGAAAGTCAGTTCCAAGGCCTTCATCACTCCGTTTTTTGTAATGACCCCTCCTTCAATCCCCACACCAATTTCCCACACAGCCTCTACAGTGTTCATGTTAAGCTTTTGATCCCCAAAAAATGGCCTGCAAATCATCGGCACACCGCCAACAATGCTCTCCAAGATTGAATTCCACCCGCAGTGCGTCACGAAAACTCCAGTTGAGGCATGCCCCAAGACTTGCACTTGTGGTGCCCAGGGAACTGTTTTTCCATTCAGGCCACTTTTGTTAAGCCCCTTGGGCAATACATCCTCTATGTTGCCCCTAAATGACCAAATAAATGGAAACCCAGTTTCAATTAACGCCTGAGCAAATGCTGCCAGCTCGTGAGGTGGTGGTGTAACCACACTTCCAAAGCTAATATATGCAACAGATGCAGGCTTGTGCTTGTCCAGCCACTCTAAGCAGCCACTGTCATCTTTGATCAACGGCGGCGTCGGGGACGATGTTATTAAACTAAAGGGTCCAACGTTGAGGAACTTCTGGAATCTTGATTTGAGCAGATTCACAACTTCAGGTTCCAGTTCTTCAAAGGAGTTTATGGCAACTGCAGTTGCTTTTGGAAGTGTTTGTCCCATTTTGTATAATAGGCTTCCAACGGTTGATTCCGAGTCTCCTAAGATTCCTTCAGGTAGGTCAGGTATTTTAACTTTTGAAAATCCAGGAAGGAAGTCGAGGCTTTTTTCTTCATCCCCTGAAATAGATTTAAATATTATGATAATTTATCGAATATTCAACGATCTTCTGAGAATAAGAAACAATATATAGGCAACCATTGAATTTATGGGGCATAGAATTAGCTACAAATTGAGAAGAATTAAAATGAATAGTGAACTAGATGGATGCAATAACCATCCCAGGATAGCCCAGTAACTGATGACGAATTTCAGATCCGAATTTTACACGACACGTTTTATATTCGATTTTTGACAATTGTGAATTGTAGAAAAGTGGTCATGAGAAAGTTGAAATACTTCAGTAATCTAAAGAATAAATTATCGTGATAAAACTACCAGCTGATTCTTTTTTTCAACAAAGAAACTAGATGGATAAAATAAAGTTGTCCGTGTCTTTATCAACTATTTACAACTTCGTACGAAACACATTCTTTTCTAGTTAGAGCAGGTCTCGTTGGACTGCTCAGAAAAGAAGTGTCGGGCCATGGCAGTGGCTGACGTCGGCCATGAGGTCACACAGCTAAAGGTTTCTAGCTCTCATGTGAGCACCAATGAGCCAAATGGCTCGTTATTCTAGGCTCATTTGCCGTTTGAAAATTCTTCTGATGCCACGCGGAAAAATCCAGTGAGTTTAATTTAAATTTTCTATGAAAATCAACGACCATAGTTAATTTAACAGTAACAAGTACAAAATACCGACGACAAGTGTTATTATTTTATTCTATTAAAGCGTGTACATTTATGATTTATTAATATAAGGACAAATTAACGATATAGTCCACTCATCTCTTAAAACGTAAAACTGTAACATTACATCATGTTGTTTCTGATACACTCAAATTACTTTTCTATTTTCTATATCCTAAGCTTGCTAAGAAACTAATACGCAAATGTGGCAAATTGATACTATTTGGACCAGAGTTAGAAAGACCAAAAAATCATGAGAAACAGTGAGTGAACGTACTTTATTCAACCAAATCCCCTTGCATAGGAGCATACATGCACAGTATAAATGCATTTAATCTTTTATATCCATATATTTTTAATAAAACTAATGAAAAAAATTTCAAACAAGTCACCTTTTATCACAGTGATAAAAATGTATGAAGTTTTTGCGTGGCGACATGAGTTCAAATTTCATCAGTAACTAATCTAATACCTAATCTTGGTATTGAGTGTTTGCATGACAACATGAGTTCAAATCTTGTCAATAGTTAATTGAACACCTAATCTAACAAAATTTATCGTTTAACAAAAAAACAAAAAGAGTTTCAAAGACTGAATTTTAACAAAACACAATCTAATAAATTTATTTAATAATTAAGACAAAATTCAACATTAAACAGTTCAATGAAATTGACCAAACTGCCATTTTTTCTCTTTTCATCTTCACTTTTCCAAACGGCCACAACCTCTCTCTCTCTCTCTCTCTCCCCCCCCTCCCCTCTTCCACCCCCCTCTTCCACCTAAGAGCAGGTCCAGCGGAAGCCCTTGCTCAGGGGACAGGGCCTTGAACAGCGCCGCAGAGCCCGGCCTACCTCCTCCAACGTGCGCAAGCCCGAGGGACAGGGGAGGCCCGAGCAACAGGCCTGTGAGGAATTGCTAGCCCGTGAGCCCGAAGTGGATCTGACGCAGGGCTGACGTCATCCTGGCATCAGCCTAATTTTTTATTTTTTTCTGTCAGGCGCGTGCACCTCACGCGCGCGTGGGGGCGCGTCACCCGACACGATTTCAGTACCTGGGGCCCGCTGACGCAGTTTCAAAAGTTACCGTTGGGAAGCCACGTGGCTTCCCACTGTCCATTCGATCTCAACGGTTATTTAAACTGGACCGTCTGATTTGCAACGGTAATAAAAATAAAAAAATCTTATTTAATATCAACCGTTGGATCTGAGATCAACGGTTGATATTATTATCCTTTATAAAATTAAAAAAAAAAAGAAAAAATAGTTTTAAAATTCAGAAATGTTATCGTTGTGCCACGTGGCACAATCTAGAGCGTTGAAATTCAATTTTTTTTTAAATCTAACGGTAGAGATTAATTAGTTGAATAAAAAATTTTAAAAAATGAATAAAAATCCGAAAAAAATTTAAAAAATTTAAATTTTTTTTTTTTTAACTTTTTTATAAATACCTTGTCATTAGCATCTACCTTACACCACAATTTCATATTTTCTCAACTACTTTCAACCGCATTCCTATCTTTCTCTCAAAGTTTCAATCCAATTTTTTTCAAACAAAATGACTACTGCTGCAGGTACGAATTGGTCTGTTCTTGAAGATGTTGCGTTGTGTGCTAGCTAGGTTCAAGTTACTCATGATCCGCTTATGGGTAATGAGATGCAGTTGCGAGAAATGTGGAGTTTTATTCATACCAATTATCTTGAGAAAATGGGCGGGCAAAGAACCAAAGAATCGATGTCCAGTCGTTGGAAATTACTTAGCCAATCGTTTAGTACGTGGAGAGACGCCTTGACACAAGCTAGTACTAATCTTCGAAGTGGAGAAAATTTATCGGATCAGGTAACAATATATTATTTATTTGTTTGTATTATTTAATTGTTAGCTACTTTCGTTATAATTATTTGTTAGCTACTTTCATTATAATTATTCATTACCTACTTTCATTATAATTATTTGCTTGTATTATTTATTTGTTAGCTACTTTAATTATAATTATTTGTTTGTATTATTTATATGTTAGCTACTTTAATTATAAATATTTGTTTGTATTATTTATTTGTTAGCTACTTTAATTATAATTATTTGTTTGTATTATTTATTTGTTAGCTACTTTAATTATAATTATTTGTTTGTATTATTTATTTTCCCGCATTGTGTAGGAACTTCAAGCACAAGCTTGGTATAATGCCAAAACCAAAAGCAAAAACAAATCATTCACAAGGTGGGAATGTTGGAATATTGTGAAAGATTGTCCTAGATTCAGAGTTGTGCATGTCGGTCCAAAAGTTTTCATGAACAGCACCCCTCTACACTCTACACCCGATCATGCCTCGCATGATCATGATGAAGATGATGCAGAAGAAGTACCCGAAACGCCCCCCGTTGAACAAGCGTCGGGGTCGACCCGTTTTCCAATTAGGCCTCAAGGTAAGAAGGCTTCAAAGAGAAAAGGTAATGCTTCCAAGAATGATCATGCAAAGTATATGGAAGAACTTGCCCGCCAAGGTGAATTGACTTTGGCCCGGGAAATGGTTAAATTTGAGGCTGATAAAGCTAAAGAGGATGCAAAAGCAGAAGCTCTTTAGAAAAAATTTGAAGCTGATGAGAGAGAAAGAGAACTACTTCGGGAAGAAAGGGAACATAGAAGACAAGAAAGAATGGCTCAACAAGATCATGAAATTATGAAGGAGCCTTTAGAAGGGAAGTCTCCAAACTCTAAATATTTTTGGCAGTCGGAGAAAGCAAATGTGGTGCGAATGAGGCGTGCAAGAGAAGCGAGAGCAAGAGGAGATGGCCCTAGCACGACAAGAGAAGATCATCCTAGCACCACAAATTGGTTAGGTGATGATTATCCATTCATGAACCCATAATTTTCCAACCACTTTGTTTGTAACCGGAGCCCATAATTTTCCAATCAATTTGGGTTGTAATTTCTTATTCATTGAAGTACTTTATTGTTGTTTCCTATTTATTGAATTTAGTACTTTATTTAAACTAAGAGTATATTTATTTAATTTGGTAATTTTTTGCTACTAAGAGAATCTTTATTCAAAACACATTTAAACACACCAAATAAAATTACATCAACATACCAAATAAAAACAAACACCAAATAAAAACAAACACTAATGAACTTATTCAGCACCCCTCAATGCCCACTGGTGTTCTATCAAGTCAATTTGGCGGGCATTGTGCATATATGGCCTTTGAAGTGCAGTATATCGTTGAATGACCCTATCATTGTAACGACCATCCCTTTGTAATGGCTCATGTTGCACGGGTTCTTCGGTGGCGTCATGAGCACAATATATTTGTGTTCTGGAATTGTTCATCGTGTCTGGCTCATATTCATAATGGCATCATAATCGTACTCATTTTCCACAATCATGTTGTGAAGAATGATGCACGTCATCATGATGGATCGAAGCGACTCCACATCAAACATTCTAGCAGCACCCCTAACAATAGCCCAGCGAGCTTGGAGTATACCAAAACAACGTTCCACATCCTTCCTGCATCCTTCTTGACAGCTTGCAAAGTATTTTTCCTTTGCACTTCGTGGACGTGGCACTGTTTTGAAAAACGATTCCCACCTTGGGTAAATGCCGTCTGCTAGGTAGTATGGCCCATTGTACTGATGTCCGTTGACGCCCACCGGCCTCAACACACCCACCCCTTCCCTTCCCCACTCCCATTTTCTTTCTGTCCCATCTCTCTCGTCCGACCCCACCTTTTCTCTCTCTCTCTCTCTGTCTCAACCTAGCCCCCTCCCCCTCTCTTCTCTCCTCCTGTCCATTTCCTCTCATTATATAACGTAAAGATGAGCCGTTTGAGTTATTTTGCAGGTAACACATCTAATCTCATTATACATACTAAAAATATGATTTTAACTCTTAAAACTTAAGTTTCTTTACATAAAATCCGACATAATATTTTTACTTGAATAAAACCCAATGACTAGGCTCCACATAAGTAAATTCATTAATTCTGTTTGACTTTACACATTTTGCATTTTTCAGATGCCTGAATGTATTAATGTTTAAATTCATTGCATATTAATGTATCATAACAAATTGTATGTTAATGCTTTTGGCAAAAAATAAATAAACATTAATGTTATACTTTCCTTTAGATTTCGTAATTGTTTTTCAAATTTGCATAAAATTAGACGATTTCAATTTAATCTTGTCATTTTCTTACCAAATGGAAACTAACAGGGAACTATGGAGTAATTTACATAAAAACATATGTAAATTATTTGGACATATGTGTTAGTAATAAAATATTCCCAATATATGTAATAATACATGCAAAATAATTTACCTACAAAATAAATAAAAAAAGTTATTTGATTCAATATTAATTTATCTACATTTGATATAATAAAATATAAATGCACATATATATTACTAAAATGTGCCCAATATATGCAATAATGCATGTAAAATTATTTACCTACAAAATTAAGGTATGTAAAGTTGATTAAAAAATAATATTTCTACTACTTTTTGTTTATGAATTTTAATTTACCTATTGTTTTTTTTTTTACAAACATAATGTACCTACAATATAACGCGCGCGCACATATATATATATATAGATATATATATATATAGATATCTATATATAGATATCTATATATATATATATAGATATATATATATATCTATATATATATATTAGTAGTAAAATGTGCCCGGTATATGTAATAATGATTTAAAAAAATTTACCTACAAAATAAAGGAATGTAATTTTGTCACATCACATCCCGGGCCCGTTCTACCACCGTAGCACGATATTGTCCGCTTTGGGCCCCGACCGCGCCCTCACGGTTTTGTTTCTGGGAACTCACGAGCAACTTCCCAGTGGGTCACCCATCTTGGGAGTGCTCTGGCCCCTTTCTCGCTTAACTTCGGAGTTCCTACGGAACCCGAAGCCAATGAGCTCCCAAAAGGCCTCGTGCTAGGTAAGGATGAGAATATACATTTAAGGATCACTCCCCTGGCCGATGTGGGATGTTACAATCCACCCCCCTTAGGGGCCTGACGTCCTCGTCGGCACTCTTCTGGCTAGGGATTGGCTCTGATACCAGTTGTCACATCACATCCAGGGCCCGCCCGCTTCACCACCGTAGCACGATATTGTCCGCTTTGGGCTTACCATTCCCTCACGGTTTTGTTTCTGGGAACTCACGAGCAACTTCCCAGTGGGTCACCCATCTTGGGAGTGCTCTGGCCCCTTTCTCGCTTAACTTCGGAGTTCCTACGGAACCCGAAGTCAATGAGCTCCCAAAAGGCCTCGTGCTAGGTAGGGATGAGAATATACATTTAAGGATCACTCCCTTGGGCGATGTGGGATGTTACAAATTTGATTGAAAAGATAATATATCTACTACTTTTTGCTTATGAATCTCAATTTTCCTTTTTCTTAGAAACATAATGTACCTACAGTTTTCCTTTTTCTTAAAAACATAATGTACCTACAGTATAATTTACCTGTTGTTTAATTCTTATAAGTAAATAATGAACTTATAATTTACCTATCATTTAATTCTTATAAAAAAAAATTAATTTACTTATACTTTACATATAAATATAGATAAATAATTTTTGACACGCATATATAATAACAAATCAAAATGGTTAATGTATGTAATAATCGGTGTAAAATAATTTACCTACAAAATAAAAGAATATTAATTTGAGACGACCGGTCCCTAATTTTCCATGTAATTTTCTCCTCGAGTTTTGTAAATTGATGTTTATGCCCTCTTTGGCAAAGTGGAACCTGACGTGGATGTAGTTATTCGGCTTTTAATTTATTTTTCTCGATATTGTAATTAATTAGTATTCGTTGTTATGAATGCGTGAGCATGAGTTAGACCTGAATCGGAGTTGTAACGAAAAAGTTACGTTTAGTTAAAGTGCATTAACAATGGGTAGATTTGTACATGTGCGTGCTAATTATTCAGCGTTGAAAACTACTGTTTTTGATAAGGCGCGTTACATTTCGTGTGATTTCAAATTTGTACAAATCTTATCCCCTTCTCTCTTTAAAAATGTACCGTGCCCTACTCTACCTCACCACCAATCATTTCATTTCCCACACTTTTCACCCAATCAGAAATCTTTCCTCTCTGCCCAATCAGAAACTGTCTTCTCTCTCTCTCTCTCTCTTCTTCTTCTTCTCCTTCTCCTTCACGCTGAGACTCCCATCTCTATGCAACACAAAGACCCATCATTAAATCTCTAAGATCAAACCTCAAACCATCACCATCGTACTCTTCTCATCCCCATGAGTTCATCCGTACGAACTGATCTGAAAATAATTGAGTTTTGAGCATTCAACTCTGAGCTCCAACTCAGGTGTGATTTCTCCGACATTTTTTTCGTTCGAGTTACAAGGTTTTGGTTGGTCTAGCTACAACTACACGACTCCCTGCAGTCCCTAGTCTAAGTTGGAAGTCAAGACAACGGAAAACACACTAGCTTGAGACGACGAAAATAGGTCCAAGACTTTCGAGGCTTTTTCAATCTTTCTCCGTCCACTTTTTTCGATTTTGGAAGGTACAATCTTGTTCTCCTCTTCCTGAGCTTCACTTTCATATAAAGTACGTTGAAAATGGTTGAGAAATGAGAAAGATATGAAGTTTTAAAAAAATTTCTAGAATCCGACGAACCGGACGGCGGAAGACAACCGGAGAAGAAGGAGAATATTCCATTAAAGTTAAGGGAATATTCTGATGCCGTTAGGTAACGCCGTTAGACTTAACAGAATATTCCGTCAAATCTGACGGAATATTCTGTCGGGTTTATGTCAGTGTGTCAGGTGCATGGCCTGCGCATGGGCGTGTGTGTGGCCGTGACCTGGTGGGGCATGGCTACACGTGAGGGCGCGTTCAGTCTCCGGGCGACGCGTGGTTGACACGTACGGGTCCGTGACAAGTAAAATGTTTTTGTATATTTAAACCCTCCGTTTGAGCAAACTATGGGGGATTTTCCTAGCCTTTTAGTGTATGTCCTAATTAATTAATTAGTATAGTTGTTTCACATATAGGTGAGAATTACCCCGAGGAGGTACGAGGACAAGCAAGGCTAGGAGGCTATGATCCGACTACGTATCAGTGAGTGGGCATTTGTTTTTATATATAATATATATAAAGTTTTATAGTTTCCACAAGTGCTTTTGATTGATTTTACGCCTATCATGTCATGTTTTATTTAATTTTAAAAATGCCATTATATTGTTTAGATTTATATGTTGTCATGGCACGTTCATTTCACATGTATGTTCACATCGCACCACACGCTCACCTTGGATCCATTGTAGGTGCCAGTCCTGTCGTACAGGTTGCATTAGGCAACTCCGACTCGTATGTGATGCGCCCAACGCCAGTCTTCACGTGATTCTAGTACTAGAGCGTATATTATGATTACACCCAGTCATGTTCATGTCAGACTCCCTCTACATGAACTCGCATGTTAGCATAGATTGATGAGCACTTGATTTACTTATGCTATAGTTGAGATATTATGTTTGGCGTATTTCTGGAATTACTGTTGATTTACATTTGATTTCATACTTATATGTAGTATGATTTTCTGGAAACTACACATGTTTTAATGCGAGGGGGGGTTAATATGTTCAGAAAATAAATGTGTTTTATAAACCTTTGTTTTTGCCCACTCACCCTTCTGTTTTTCACCCCTCTAGGACTTAATTAGCTGAATTCTCTATGGCGTACGAGGGATTTCGGGCGGTTCTGACATTTCCACAAATAAATGTAGGAGCTTATTTCCGGTTGTATAATAAGTACCTTAACTAGTTTCGACTTCTCTACTTATGTCGTATTGTCATATATGCTTTGAACTTGTATGAGTTCTTCTCACTACTGCGCACTCTCTACTTTAGATTTAATAAATGTTAGCTTTGGTTTAAATTTATCCATATTTTTATGCTTCACCTTCCTTTTTAGTTATGTCTCCTTCGGGTGTCGCCTAGCATGCCTTGACTTTGGTCGGGATGTGTCAAATTGATTTTTTTTTTTTTTATCAAATAATATTATTTGATGCAAAATAACTAATTATACAAAGGATCCTTTTTTTTTCAAACGAAAAATGTGCCTATAATTGTTTATGAATATGGGTAAATTAATATATATATATATATATGTATATATATATATGTTAATAATATTTATGAAACAAAAAAGGTAAAATTTCCATATGGGGTTAATTGCCAGTCATAATTCGGGTGAGTAATAATATTTATTAACATAATTAGGGTTTTGTGGCATAAGTTGTAAATATGTTGTAATAATAGGTTATATATTTATCTCACTGTTCTAAAAATCCCCGTCTAGGGCCCCTAGGCCCCGCCTAGGTGCTAGGTAGTTGGTCACCGTCCCGATTAATGCTTAGGCGTTTGAAACTTAAGAAATGGTGCCTAGACCTACTGAGGCGCCCGCCTAGACCGCCTAGGCACCCACCTAGGTTGTGACTCACTTAGACAGAAAATAGATAACTTTCATTTTGTATTTTATTTCTTTCAATAAATTGTAAGAGACTTGTTGAATACTTAAATGAACACACATTATATGCTTGTTTCCCATGTTTTCATTATGTTCTAATAGCTCATAATATATATGTCATTCTATTTGTAGTTTATGATGAAATTATATATATTTTAAGTATAAATAGACATTTACACGAAATATAATAGATTTAATTAAATCCTCCTAGTTCGCCTAGGCGCCCGCCTAGACCCCACCTAGCCGCTAGGCCTCAACCTGCCGTCCGACTAGCACCTAGTGTCTTTGAGAACCTTGATTTATCTACATGGTAGTCTATTTGAAATTTAGATTTTATTTGAATGTTTAATATTAGTTGAGTTTTTTGTTTGAAAAATAGGAGTTTCAAGGGTCTTTCTCTAAAGAACCCTTATACATATACACACACAATGCTGGGAACAAAAAGATATTAACAAAAAGATATTAGATGTGCTAACCTTATGAAGGTACATATCACTACAACCACCACATCCATGTATTCTAGTCTCATTAAATATATACATACAACGCTGGTTTCATATATCTTAAAAGATTAGAACTTGTTTGGTAGCTTTAGTATTTTAACATTTATTTTGTCAAATTTCAAAGATTTGATTGAAATTATTATTAAGTATAATTGTGAATAAAAAGATGCGAAAAAAATATGTAAGTGCACCTTAATCGTACGTCAAGTTTTCAAATAGCAAATGTATCCTTACCGCTGGTTCCAAGCCTCTGTCGTATGAAGTCTGTCTCAACATGAACAAGCAGCGATCGTGGTCCACCCGTCCATACCGGCACCCAAGGGACTTTCATCTCCTCCGCCATATCTCCTAAAAACCAGAAGAACGCATCCGAAACCATACACCCGATCTTCAACCCAGTTGCCGCCTCGGCATCCTTTAAAGCCCTTTTAAAATACGCTGGCGCCGCCTTTAGAAAAAATCCAATGGTAACCTCAGGGTTGCGAGGGGGCACGAAGCCCTCTGGCAACCCATCAAGTATGTTGTAAGCCCGCACGTTGTAGAGGCTTGACGTCAGTGACTTGGAGAAGAGGGAGGTGTTGGCTTTATAAGTGGTGATAAAGGAGAAGACAACGTGTGGAGCGGCGGCAGCAAGTCTGAGGACAAGGCTGAGGAGAGGGCCTGCGTGGGTTCCGAAGGGGAAGGCCAAGGCAGCGACATGGTGGGTTAGGGTTTGGGTTTTGAGGTCACCTTCCATGGTTGATATAAGTTGGTGGCTCAGCTGGTCTTTATATTTTGGTGATGTGGAGAGTATACTGTATTTATATGAGAGAGGGAGAAGGAGCGGAGCCAGTAGGTAAGAAAGGTAGATAGCAAAATACTTGTGTGTGGTCCCGGAACATATACAGATACTTCTGGTTGTCAAACGAACAACGAGTGAAAAAATGCTTCTGGAAGAAATTACATATATCAACCATGGAAGGTGATCTCACCCCCAATATCAAAACTGACGGTCCAATAAATGGAGGAGGATTGTCTGCCCTTCCAGTTTCGATGCCTCCTATGCCCTCCTGTTTGTGTGATCACGGTTAAGCCACGTCAATATTTTATATTACTATTCATTTTTGTCTTACTATCTATATAAAAAAATAATATAAAATGTTAACATGACTTAACCGTGACCACACAAAACAGGAGGGTATGAGAGGGCAGACAATCCTCTCCCCAATAAATATGGCACCTCACCCCCAATATCAAATTCGAATTTTAATGCAGATGGAAAAAAAGTTGAAAACATTTGAGTATCGATGACACTAAAAAGATGAATGTATTAATTACGAGTTACTTTACCGTTGAAAACAAAAGCACGGTACCTTTTATTTCGAACAATGATTATAATCATGCTCATATTATAGATATTATATTAAAATATGATTGTATACATCTTATATTAGTTTTGATTATTAGTTATTCTCTTTATGTTAGGACTGTATTTTCTTAGAGGATAAGAATTCTTCTCCTTTCTTATTACTATAAATAAAGGCACTGCTTAAATATTATATTAAAGTGTGATTGTGTACATCTTACATTAGTTTTGATTACTAGTTATTGTCTTTATGTTAGGACTGTATTTTCTTAGAGGACAAGAATTCTTCTCGTTCTTTATTACTATAAATAAAGGTACTACTTAAGAAGAATAACACATCCTCACTACAACACATCTCTCCACTCTCTCTCTTTGGCGAACCCTCTCTCCCTCCCTTGTCAGATTAAATAAGCCACAACATGTTATTAGCATGTTCTTTCGTTGCGCTAAGAAATATGACGTGAAAATTTTTCGTTTTCAATTAAGGGAGTATTACGTTTCAATTGTTATTTGATTAAATTTTAATTTTTTTTATTCATATACTTTTATTGATTCAATTTTAAAAAAAAAAAATTGTGTTGAACGCGATACAAGCTTTGGAGATGGAAAGCCGAAATTGAAAAGAAAGAATTTTCTGCATCAAACCAGTTCATCAATATCATCATGCAATCAGGTTCTTCCAAAACAACAGTTTTTACCTTGATATTTTCGCAGCCCTGGTAACATGAACATTCACCATAATGCATGACTCAACGTTACGTTTACGAATTTTAGATTCTACATATATGTATAAATTCGGAAATTGAAAAAAAAAATGTTAGGGTTTCGGTGGAAATCCACCAAGTTGAGGCATCGAGCCGCGAGCCATGAGCCAAAAAGGCCTGCAGCCCTCCATTGAACCCAGAATACGACGCCCATTACATCATCCTAGTCCTTTTGGGCTCGGACCTGTGAACCACCACCACGACCGTCAATTTAATGTAGCCTAGGCCAACTCCGATGACCTACAGTCATCATTAATGAAGGATATGGCCAAGATTTCTTCAATATCTCATCGGATTTTTCGAAATTCCGTTTTGATTCCGCAATGTTCATCGTTCATTGACGTTGAGGATGCCCCTCGACCACTCTATGATGGTTCTTCAATGAACCATCGACTCACGGACTTACCCCTGAGGACTTATAACAAGGACAATGCCACTAGAAGGGACGGCGTCGGCCTTCTTCTTCAGTGCGTAGACCCAGTTTGACTGAGGCGTTTCCTTTGGTCTCGTAACCCAATGGACTTCACTATTTCCTCGGCCCGCAACCATGTTTTCTCCACTAAGCTTGCCTACAGTGGCCCAACACTGCATCTCCAGCCTGCATCATACTTGTAACGACCCAAAATTTATTCGAAATAGATACTCAATGATAGGCCAAAATAAAGTTGTGGTTAATCTTTACGCTATTAACCAAAATATATTTCTTTCCTTGACAATTATTCACAAAATTTAATTTCGGTTATATTATGGCTGCATCTAACTTTTTTGTTAGACTGCCTAGTTCCACGTCATTTAAACCATTTATCCCTTAAATATTCAAGTGGCAGATATATTCAATACTAGATTCAAACAATCCAATCACAACAATCAAACATCAAATATGTAAAGTCGGCCCACTGGCCATGCGCAGCAGTGCCAGTTTCTGGCGAATAGAACCCAATTTTCTGACTAACTGCAAAAATTACCAAATTTTACAAACACGTAGAGGTCAATGAGGAAAACATTTTTGACACTGGGTCTAAGTCCAATTCGGTTAGGAAGTGGCCTGAAAACACCTTGATTTGCTGGAAAACCTAAAAAATGAGTGTTCTTGATTTGACGCCAAAACAAACTCCGACGCCTCAGCTAATGTATAGGCCTTGCTCCTGAGGTTGAGGGAAGTCTATCGATGGTGGTGGTCGATGGAAATAGTTGTCGGAATCACTAAAAAGGGAGAAAACTCATCGAAAAACCCTCGGCACTTTGTCGCTTCAACCTGGAAAAATGGGCGATAAAATGGGAAATCTACCAACACCAAGATGTTGGGCTCGTCGAGAGCTTTTCATGGACACCAAGATCACCCGAAACGGAAGTTGGATGAGATAGACACGGTCAGATCAAAATTGGTGGTTCACGGGTCGACAAATGGGTCAAAACGACCCAACTCAGGTCTTTTTCTCTGATTCTGTGCTGCTGCTGCAGGATTTTTAAAAGGGTTGGGGCAAAATTACCAAAATGCCCCTAAGACGTCTCTAACTTCTTCATTATAACTCTGGTTCGCGCACGGTTTTCGTCTACGCGCTCATGGGATCGACCTGTATCCAAATATGCCAAGAAATATGGTGAAACATATTAGGATAAAATACGTCCTTACATAATTCTGTTTAGCCAACTAGGGGTATTTTTATCTTTTTCACTTATCGAACAATTGTACACCATCAATATAAATACGTTGTAACTCCAAATACGACTACAAAATATTTAATACTAAAATCCAAGAACGGGATTTCACATTTCCCTTCATTTGAATTTCATACTAAATCACATATATAAAAATTATCAGGGTATTACAATACTAGCCCAATTGGGGTCTGCTGTTCCCATGTCATGCGTCATAGTGGAACACAGCCCACGTGCCTATTGTGGATTCCTTGCACCAAACTACACTGGATCCCCGCCTCTGTACTAGTGTATCTGTGTTCGCGAAGCACAAGATTGGTGCCTTTTTGGGCCTCTACCATATGGGCCTGTGTCTGCAACCCATCTCTGTGCACATGGGCTTATTGCCCTAGCTTGTTCTGTTTTTTGTAGCTTAGTTTTGGGTCGGGACCCCATGACAACAAGATCAGGGCTTTGGTCCAATTTTGGACCATCATTTTTTTTTGTTGCCTAATTTTTTTAGGCCTAATTGCGTTTATATTTTTCTCCCAATCCTTCCCATTGGCCCAAAGTCTAATAATTATTCAATTACCATCATAGGCCCCGAAGACCTACTTACATATATTTGTTGCATATTTTTGTATATATTGCATTTGTTTCTAGGGACTATGAACCTGAAGTTCATTAAATTTTCTCAAATAATTAATTAATTGAATGGACTGAAGTTTTTTGAACTTTTATGCATGTGACCGATTCAATTAATTTTATTTCTAGGTATGACTTGTGGAAAAGTTAGTTGTCTAGCAGATAATGCAACCACACACACCGTTTTACGTGAATGCATCTATTTCACTGACTTCATACCTAAGAATACACCTCTGACAACCCTTTCAGGTCCATCCAACCTGATCGAAGGAGACGGTAAGGCCCTTATAATGTTGTTCAATGACACTATTTTGACCATTCAAGAGGCACGTTATTCTCCATGTTCCGAAAGAACGTTGTTGAGCTTTGAAGACATTCAAGACAATAACTATCATGCTGAAAATGAGTTGAATTTATGTGCATCACTTCCTACGAATATGGCCATAAGCGTATTCTAGAAAAGATGGAGCGTATCCCGAGTGGTATGTATACTACAATCATACGCCCTATTGAGAGCCCCTATATGGTTGGCCCTACATCAGGGAATGTGCATGAAATTACACTATGGCATAATCGTTTGGGACACCCTGAACGAATAGTGATGCGCCGTATCCTCAAATCTTCCCATGGGCATCCTCTAACCCGAAGTTTAGGTTTGATTTAGGAAGATATCGCATGCCAAATGATTGCTCAAATCTTCATACCCAAAACGGCCTGGTAGTGGAATTCATTAAGCAGTTACAAATGATTGCTCGATCGTTGGTCATAGGTACCAACCTCCCGATTGTTGCTTGGACCTATGCAACATTGCACCTGATGGAGTAATATTAGAAGATATGAGAAATAACAATATAATTCCAATGATAATGATCATAAAGAAATTAACAACATCAATTATATATGAGATTTATAAACAACTAGAGAGAAAGTTAGAAAATTTGACAAACTTGGAGATTGAGGCTTGCATAAATGCAATGTCCTAAAGACAGAATTTCGCCCCTGCTCTTGTGCTTGTAGTTCAATAGGCATCCATCTTTCAGGATTCAACAATCTATAATCTGAAGTCAAAGCACTTCAATCTTCGGACTCTGACGAACTTTATATATTCCGTACTCTCAAGACACGACTTGAAATTTGACAAACGAAGAATGAGAGAAACAAAGTGGGGAAACCCTATTCCTCAAGAATAAAAATTAACATTAATTTTCTATCATTTAATACCAATGGGTTAATATAGAACCCAATTACTACTTATTAAATAGATGTAACTTTTCATCTATAAGTATACATTATCTATCAAGGGAATGCACCTAAATAACATAACCTTTCTAAGAAATACAGTTAACAATATTTTTCATTCAATTATTAAAATTATATATTACAATATTTCACATAATAATATACACTATCCAACAATCCCCCACATGAATGAAAAATTAGAAGAATTTGAGAGTACAGGCGGACAAGAGATGCATCGGGAGATGTGTCTTTTGAACTTGAACCTACCCTAGTGAATACTTATCGGATTTACTTGGTGATGCAGTGGATATGGAATCTTGAACTGTTCACCGCAACAGTAAACCGAGATAATAAGCAACATGAAGGAAATATTTGTAAAAACTAGTTCATTTGAGCAACATCTATGCATGCAATTAATAATTAAAGGCGGAATCATGCTTGTATGCACTCAAAAACAAAACTTCACCCATGAAATTCAAAGCCTAGTAGTTATGGTGAACCAAGACTCAACTTAAATTAGGGCTGGTTTGGTATTGCTGTGCTTTGAAAAAAAAACCGATTCTGCTGTGATGTGAGAATAAGCTCATTTTTTGTGCTTCACGTTTTCAGCTTTTTTTCACCAAAAACTATGAAAATAAGCTGTTTTATATGTTTACCAAACACTTTTTGAGCCTAGCTTTTTTTGATATCCACTTTTTTTAAATCACCTCAGTACCAAACCAGTACTTAAAGTGAGTTGAGAAAATTTTATACCTTTGAAGCACCTCTTTGCTTAGCAAAGGATATTCACCCATGTGAGGGCCTTCTTTCCTTAGTCTCCTTGCTCCTTGGCTCCATGGATGTGGATGGAGGAACTTTGCTTCTTGGCTCCTTGACTTCTTGGATATGGATGAAGGAATGGATTCTCCAAGTTTTGAAAATAGGGAACCTCTAAGTCTCTACACTAAAGAGAGCATTGAGGAAAAGATGAGTGACCTAGAGGAAGAAGAATTGCTAGCTATTTTCCTCTAGGGTGGCCGGCTTCTTAGAGAGAAAAGGAGAGCATTGTGTTCTCATCTTTTCTCCAAAGAAAACCTTAAGGATGAAATGGCTATAAAGTTGCCTTTATACCACCTCACAATGGAATGGCAAACTTGCAATTAAGTCAAGTTCATTACCCCTCACTCTTATGGCCGGCCATATTGGGTTATTTGGGCTTTAAGGCCTTTTGTGTTTCAAGTTGTCATACAACTTGAATTATTGGACTTGACATTCAAATCCCATTGGGCCTTACGGCCTAAAACTAACCCGAGGTCTATAACGAACTTATTCATTTGATTAATTAACATATTAATTAATCCTAGCCATAAATAATTAAACCAATTAATTATCCTTACTCATCTCCGTTGTTTCTTCAATCTCTACCTTACTTGGTGTACGATCCATTAGGTTCCTTTTAGCGAGGCATGGGCGATTAGAACTCTTCAAATCGATTGTGAATTGAAACTTACTTTCAATTCTCCCTTTAGTGATTATACACCTTTAGGGCTTCCACAAACCATCAGTGACACCTAGCAGTATGTCATGGCTACCAAAGCTAATCAGAAGAGGTGGAGAACCTATTCAGTTTAGGATTACAATGCACTACGGTATTTCTTTAAAACAATACTCTTGACCACATTGTTTGGTTTGATAGTTTATTCATGTCTACTATACAATGTGATTCACTTACTTATATGATTACCTTGAATGTGATTTGGAGCGACTTCCTAAATCTCATTCATACTCTGGCTAGAGATTCTTAATCATATCATAGAGTATTCTCCCTCAAAGGGTTTGAAGGTTAGAGATCCCTTGTTGCGCATTCACTTGCCTCCATGGCTAAGTGGCTTGACCCCAACTATGCTGTGGACACCCTCTAACAGAGTGACTTTGATATAGTCAGAGATCAAGGACTTAACCACAAGACAACTGTGATGCCTCAGGTCAAATGACTACTTTGCATTATCCCAACCATGAGTTTGTTGGAAATGTATCCTAAAACCAATCATATGATGATACTTTACGGACATTTCACATGTTAAACTAATCTAGTTTAATATTAAGGGCAAAGATTATTGTTTTAAGCCTTCTCATATAAATGTTATATGCTTAAATGATAAGTCCAAGGACTATGCAATTGGGAGAATGTGATCTAAAGAAGTTAGATTCAAGAAAGAATTCTCTTTCGTATACATATCCTAAAAGTTCCAGATCATATGACTGCCTATTGGGCATTGTCAGTCCGTTAAGATCAGTACATTCTATGTCTTTTCTTAGGAAGAGTGACTGGTCTCGAGTCATTGGTGTGACTGACACCAAGACAAGCGTGTAGGTGCTCGATAGAGAATGAGTCAACTGAATGCGATCAACGAGGAGTTCTCATAATCATGTCACATGAAAACTCATGGTTGGGATAATGCAAAGTAGTCCCTTGACCTAAGGCATCACAGTTATCCTGTGGTTAGGTCCTTGATCTTTGACTATGTCAAAGTCACTCCGTCAGAGGGTGTCCACAACATAGCTGGGGTTAAGCCACTTAGCCATAGAGGCAAGTGAATGCACAACAAGGGATCTCTAACCTTCAAACCGTTTAAGGAAGTAAACTCTATGATATGATTAAGAATCTGTAGCCAGAGTATGAATGAGATTTAGGAAGTCGTTTCAAATCTCATTCAAGGTAATTATATAAGTAAAAGAATCACATTGGATAGTAGACATGAATAAACTATCAAACCAAACAATGTGGTCAAGAGTATTGTATTAGAGAAAGACCATATTGCATTGTAATCCCAAACTGAATAGGTTCTCCACCTCTTCTGATTAGCTTGGGTGGCCATGACATACTGCTAGGTGTCAGTCATGGTTTGTGGAAGCCCTAAAGGTGTATAATCGCTAAAGGGAGAATTGAAAGTAAGTTTCAATTCATAATCGATTTGAAGAGTTCTAATCACCCACGGCCTCACTAAAAGGAACCTAATGGATTGCACACCGTGTAAGGTAATGTTTGAAGGATTTAATGGAGATGAGTAAGGATAATTAAATGTTTTAATTATTTATGGCTAGGATTAATTAATATGTTAATTAATCAAACGAATAAGTTCGTTATAGACCTCGGGTTAGTTTTTGGCCGCAAGGCTCGATAGGATTTGAATGTCAAGCCCATTAACATAAATTGTATGACAACTTATTGACTAAAGACCCCAAAGGGCCCAAACAGCCCATAGCCTTAAGGAGGTCGACCATATAGATAAGGAAAGGGTTTGTCGTTCTTTTAGTTACTTAATTGAATGGACTATATAAAGGACTTTGTAACCATTTCATCATTAGGGTTTTCTTTTAGGAAAGATGAGAGAACATTGGCTCTCTCTTTCTCTCTAGAGCAGCTGGCCACCATGGGGGAATTTACTGGCATCTAATTCTTCCATGGTCATTCATCTTCTTCCTCAACCATCCTTGGTGTCGGAACTTAGAGGTCTCCAACTTTGGGGACTTTTGGAGAAACCAATTCTTCCATCCATATCCAAGAAGACATGCAACCAAAAAGCAAAGTTCCTCCATCCACATCCCTAGAGCCAAGGGGCAAGGTGACAAAGGAAAGAAGGCCCTCACATGGGTGATTAACCTTTGCTAAGCAAAGAGGTGCTTCAAAGGTAAAAAGAAATCTCAACTTTTTCTCTTAGATCTTGAGTTGATTCTTGGTTCACCCTAACTGCTAGGCTTTGAATTTCATGGGTAAAGTTTGGTTTTTGAGTGCATACAAGCATGATTCCACCATTAATTGTTAATTGCATGCATAGATGTTGCTCAAATGTACTAGTTTTCACAAATATTTCCTTCAAGTGGTATCAAGAGCCTAGGTCTAGTTGTTGGTGAATCCTTTTGGGTTTTGTAGTTCATAGTCTTTGATTTGAATGTTGTAATTGTTACACGCTTTATTCTTGCTTCTTTGAATGTAAATTTTGTTAGAAAATTTGCCATTTCAAATGTTGTAGATGTAGTTCAAATGAGCATGAATTTTGGAGCTAAAATTTGGTGCCATGTTTGAGGGGAAATTCGGCCAAATCCAAAGGGTGGATTTTTGGGTTCATGTTTGTCCTGTTAAAAGTGTTTTAAAGTGACTTTTGGAACCCCTAAAGTGACTTTTGGAACCCCTAAGTACCCTAGGATGTTAACCCTCTTTTGAGTAGTGAAAATTTGAGTTTTATTGAGTGAAAACGTTCATGGAGCTCTTATGGGTTTTCATGGATGTTCTTCAATGTTCTTGCTTTGTCCTTGTTGTTCATACCAAGAACAAAAAGTTTGGTGTTTTGATTCAAAGCTGTTGGTTGTTTACATAAAGTTTTTGTTCGTGATGGATGGTATGGTTTTTTCAATCTACACCCATACCTATTTTACTATTCACACCATACCAATCACTTACAACTTTCAATCACCTTTCAAACACACAAATCAACTCACACACACCATCACTACATAGCATGGCCGGCCACCCCTATGCAATTACATAAAGTTTTGATACTTTTGTGTATTTGTACTTTGACCTGAAAGTTTACGTTTTTACATAAAGGCCCAAAATCACTAAAGGACAAATTGTTTTGCTCCTTTAATGAAGTTTTTGCATTTGTTGAAATTTTTGGGTTCTAGTTGTAATTACATAAAGTAGTGGGATTTTTTTGTTTTTACAAAATGACCTCAAAAGTTTATGTTTTGCAATATAGCCCAAAAGTTGAGGTTATTGCATTTTGGCCCAAATTAGTTGAGAACAAAATAGTTTTGTATCTTTAAATGAGAATTGGATTTTCATTTCATTTAGCTTCATCTAAATCAATTCTATGGATACAAAAAACCAAATGACAATGTTGCAGTCAAGTTTAATTAGTTAAAGCGTTAATTAATTAAAGAAAAGGTGATTATGAACCTAAGCCTACGATTGAGCTATGTGAAAAGCCGTCTCTCAAATTTGTTTGAACCATGGGAATGTGTAGATTAGATTTTGGTTGTAATTTGATATGATCAAATGTTGTAAAAGAACATAAGCTCTTCTTTACTTTAAAGTAATTTGTTTTGATCAAATGTTGTAAAAGAGCATAACCTCTTCTTTACTTTGAAGTACTCCTTTCTTGTTTTATTTGATATGCATGAAATTGGAGTAGTAGGGTCCAACACCCAATAAGAAAACATGCCTTAATGTGATTAAACGCGTAACTAAAATCAAACACCATCCCTAGACCGAGATCCAACACTAGGCTCGTGTTGGATCAAATCAAAGGTTCATAGTCATCCTAAGGCCCTAAGGCAACTATATAGTCCATCAATGAATGCAAAACTTATGTTAGTAGTACCATATACTTTTGCTTTAAAAACCGTTTTACAAGCACAGTGGGAGTATCATATACTACTAAATCAATCACATGGAACAATAGTTGTAGTAGGACCAAATTAAAATGCATGCTTATATATGATGAGACCTAAAACCCTCAACCAAACCGTTATTAAGTTGACAAGCGTGAGAGTGCTTTGAACACTCTTTCGTGGCCTTCCACCATGGTAGGCTCCGATCGTTTGTGACTCGTACACCGACTTTACCCTATCATGGGGGAGTACAAAGTGCATGCTTACACTCAGGATGAGTCCTATACGCATACATGATGTTGTGAAGGTAGGGAACGAGAATGATCAACATCATATCATTGTGAGGTTGTTCTTGAACCCCTACGCAAACTTGCATGGTGGGAATGACTTAACTAAGTGCAATGGAGCCAACATCATATCATTGTGAGACATTATTCTCTAGAGGCCAAATAAGATGGGTACTTGCATGAGTTGCAAATGAGTAAGCGTACTCTTTCATTATTATTGATGCTAGCCAATATCATATCATTGTGAGGTGGGCTTGGTAATAGTGAGCCTCCCATACCTTATTAAGAGTTTCCTCCAAAACTCTCGAATTCCGGTAAGGGATATGGAATTTGCCAAAAATAGTGGGTGATGCTATTTGATTAAAAAGACCCAAATCAAATAGCTTAAAATCAATCAATTTATATTCGTTATGTATTTATTTACCGATATATTTGCAAACGCTATCCAAAACTTGACAAACAAAAGCCGAAGGCTTTAGTTTTCGGACTTAGTACCACAATCTCATAGATTGTCTTGAATGGATTGTATATGTTTCTAAGTAGTCTCATCCTCACAATCTTTCTTTTGATAATGTATCAATGGAAGAACATGTTAGATAAGTCTATCATAAAGAGGACAACACAAACAACCAATGCTTATTTCTTTGTTGTATGAACAAAGGAACTTATGAAGAGATAAGAGTTGCTTTGAACAACCCTTAGTTAAAGCAAACACTAGTGCTTGTTTCTTTGTTAAATGAACAAGGAACTTGAGAAGTAAGCACAAGGGCATGGACACTTTATGTGCCATGATTCTTCACTTGCAAATTGTTGTATAAAGAAATAAAAGTTGCCTTGAACAACTCTTGAAAGTTTGTAATCATGTTTAGAACATAATGGTTGATTGACAAAAATAGTCCATCAACATGGACTTATGATGGTTTTGAATCATTGAGTGTTGAAGTGTTAAACCACTTTAGGAGACGGAAACTAGGCAAGGACTTCACCTTTGTGTCCCTATCCAAATGGTTCACTAAGTTTATTGTAAACTATATAGTGAACAATAACCACACGCTCTCCAAATCGTTTGATGTGTATAACACAATTGAAATAAGTTTCAAGAGAGATAGTGGGAGTTTAGGGACCATGACTATTGTAGTCAATGGAGAAGTCAAATGAAGAAGGTGAAATAACTCAAAGGGAACAAACTTTCTTAATGAAGTGATGGACATTGGAAGGGGTATTTGCAAGAAATGTCTTGCAAGTGTCAAGAAAACACCTTTCGTAGGTGTTGTAAATTGTTCTTGAATAGTTCATAATAGTTGGTTCTTCTACTTGAATGCTTGATTCCGTATTAGTAACTATGTCCTACAATCGTTGTAAAAGTGTGGCTAATAAGAAGTAGAAGATTAATGAGAGAATAGAAAGTGCTGGACATTCGGAACGTGAATAAAATATAGATCTCTGCGAAAGCAAATAGTACTTACTTCCTTATATGAACTACCAAACAAATTGGAAAACAAAGATTGTCTTTACATTTCATTTTGAATAAGGAACTTAATTCCGTCATTATAAGAGATGGATGAATGTTTTGTTTGACCAAACATTGTTCTTTATTAATGAATGATTGGATCATTGTAATATAATTAATTGTCTCTATAGTAGAGATGATGTGGTAGTGTTAACTGTTTAGAATACAACAATGCTCAAAACCCAAAAGGTTGCAAGGTAGTAACTAATCCCACTAAGTTGTGAAACCTCTAACAACATAAATTACAAGTTGGTCATACATGGATGCTTTGGATCGTTAGATCCAGATCCGATGCCTTCTTGTTAAAATTATATAGAGGCGAAATGTTATTATCTTTATTCTTTTGGAAAGAAGAAAGAATCACAACGTTCTTGAGGTTAATTCACTTAGATGTTAGTGGCACTTGTCCACAACATAAAACTACTCATGTTGTATAACATTCACCGAAGATCGCTCTCGGTTGGACTACCGTTTATTTTGAATAAACACAAGTCCGAATACTTTACAAAAGGTTTCAAAGAATTCAAGAATGTCAGTTGATGAGTAAGACTTCTAAAGTATTTACCTCCTTAGATTTGATCCAAGGAAAAATAACACTTTAGAAGAGTTCCTTGAAAGATATCAAGGAAAGTAGCATCAAATACACATATATAGGATATATATATATATACTTCTAAGACAATATGATTGTCAATTAGAAGATCTTCCAAAATTTCATGACTCCATAGGATGTAATTGGAAAGAAAGACAAGTCTTAATCGTGTTAAGACTTGAGGTTGTGTGCTAAAAAGCAATATTTGTTTGAGAACAATCTTATGGGATATCCTTAAATTAACCTTTGGATATCACTTTTATAAACCAACTAACAAATGTTGTTTGTTGGGTAGTTCATTGTAATCCTACAATAGGATTTGCCTAAGATAAAGCAAATGAACGAGAGATAGAATTCAAAGAATGGGTTCTTTGAGAGACAAGATGATAATCAACAAATATAAAAAACTAGTTCCTACACCACTAGCTCCAAGGTAGTCAAGAAGGATCTATAAACTGTCTTAGTTGAATGGTTTGAACTTTATGACTATGTCATAGAGTTACACCTCTCAATTCGAAAGAAATAAGAATGAAAATCCTTATGACTACATTGAGTGTATATACGACATATACTCAAGGAAATGGTATTGTACCATTTGACCCAAAATAGTGAAACATTTATAGCTAATTGGTAGCTCAAGGTGACGAGAATCAAAGAGATTGGTTAACTTGGAAGAAACCATCTTTGACATAGTCATGGTTTCTGTTAATTCGAAGATTGCTAACTACAACTAAACTGGGATTCAATGTTTGGACATAATATGGGTTTCCGAAACCATGATCAAGATAGTCTTGATAATATATGTCTAAGACTAGGAATCATAAGACATGTACATTGTAGAGATCCATCCATCATGAATCTTAGCAAGCTAGTGGGAGCTATAAACGTCTTATGAGAGAAAGATCAAATCGTTTGATTCCTCATAAGATCTAAATGAATCTTTTGTTTACTACGTTTACAAAAGATTAGTGGGAGTTAATCATATTCCTAAATTTGAACATATATATGATATATTAATTTTAGGAATTCTTCTTCGTTAAAGATATGACTTTAAATGTTCTATAATGATATAATGTATATGGGAGACATAGTCTATATATATAGAATGAAATCTGCCATGGTAGATTTCAAGATATAATTGGATTATCTCAATCCCTATTGATAGACGATAGATGTAGGAAGTTTCTCGAATGATAAACTTCAAATGAAAGGACAATTCCAGTCAAACTGGGAGTTGCACTTCTATAAGGGAATGTACCCTTTTTTATTCTCAAAGTAGCATAAAGCGTAAATAGAATCCTTTATGCATACGTAGAAAGGTGATTTACGTATTTCATATTGTATGAAAAATGCTGATATGAGTTGTATCAAGATCGGTACAAGACGATATCAGTGCAAGCCCAGGATCAGAACCATCACAACTATCAAGTGAGTCCTTAAGTATTTAACAAATGCTAAAGGATAGATTCCTCAAGAATGAGGAAGAATTAGAGTAACGCAATGGAAGAGTAAATGTATTAGATTTTGAATCTAATATCGTATCCATTAATGGATGTCTCTTCATTTTGAATGAAGAGATAATTGGATATCTCTTTATTATGACTAAAAGAGATATTTGGGTGGAAACGTTATAAGTAATGACTTTAGCGTGTTCTATCATACATGCAAAATATATCGCCATATAGAAGCTTACAACAATGTTGTTTGGATGAGAAAGTTTATGAACTCTCCATTCGGTTCCAACCAGAAAGTGTTTCAAGTGCACTGACACTATGACAATAATAGGGTGATAGCTCAAGCCAGGGAATCAAGGTCTCATCAAGATCCGAACTCAAATGAGAGACTAAACCACATGATTAAGAATCATGTATAATGGTGACGTCGTTATTCTTAAGGTTGCTTCTATGGATAACATATAGATATCCATTGTCTAGTCCTACTACTCAGCCAATTTTGAAATGAATTCAGAAGAGGTATCATCACTGATGACCAAGCTGATTGGCTCTAGTGCAAGTGGGAGATTGTTCGAAATGTGCCCTAAAACCAATCATACGATGATACTTTACGAACATTTCACATGTTAAACTAATCTAGTTTAATATTAAGGGCAAAGATTATTGTCTTAAGTCGTTTCATATAAATGTTATATGCTTAAACGATAAGTCCAAGGAATATGTAAATGGGAGAATGTGATCTAAAGAAGTTAGATTCAAGAGACCATGCTCTTTCGTATACATATCCTAAATGTTCCTAATCATAAGACTGCCGATTGGGCATTGTTAGTCCGTTAAGATCAGTACATGTTATGTCTTTTCTTAGGAAGAGTGACTGCTCTCGATTCATTGGTGTGACAGACACCAATATAAGCATGTAGGTGCTTGATAGAGAATGAGTCCACTGAACGCGATCAACGAGGAGTTCTCATATTCATATCACATGAGAACTCATGGTTGGGAAAATGCAAAGTAGTCATTTGACCTGAGGCATCACAGTTGTCTTGTGGTTAGGTCCTTGATCTTTCACTATGTCAAAGTCACTCCGTCAGAGGGTGTCCACGACATAGTTGGGGTTAAGCCACTTAGCCATGGAAGCAAGTGAATGCGCAACAAGGGATCTCTAACCTTCAAACTGTTTGAGGGAGAATACTCTATGATATGATTAAGAATCTCTGGCCAGAGTATGAATGAAATTTAGAAAGTCGTTCCAAATCACATTCAAGGTAATCATATAAGTAAAAGAATCACATTGGATAGTAGACATGAATAAACTATCAAACCAAACAATGTGGTCAAGAGTATTGTATTAGAGAAAGACCGTATTGCATTGTAATCCCAAAATGAATAGGTTATCCACCTCTTCTGATTAGCTTGGGTAGCCATGACATACTGCTAGGTGTCACTCATGGTTTGTGGAAGCCTTAAAGGTGTATAATCACTTAAGGGAGAATTGAAAGTAAGTTTCAATTCATAATCGATTTGAAGAGTTCTAATCGCCCATTGCCTCGTTAAAAGGAACCTAATGGATCGCACACCGTGTAAGGTAATGTTTGAAGGATTTAACGGAGATGAGTAATGATAATTAAATGGTTTAATTATTTATGTCTAGGATTAATTAATATGTTAATTAATCAAATGAATAAGTTTGTTATAGACCTCGGGTTAGTTTTGGGCTGCAAGGCTCAATAGGATTTGAATGTCAAGCTCATTAACATAAATTGTATGACAACTTATTGACTAAAGACCCCAAAGAGCCCAAACAACCCATAGCCTTAAGGAGGCCGGCCATATAAGGAAGGAAAGGGTTTGTGGTTCTTTTAGCCACTTAATTGAAGGGACTATATAAAGGACTTTATAACCATTTCATCATTAGGGTTTTCTTTGAGGAAAGATGAGAGAACATTGGCTCTCCCTTTCTCTCTAGAGAGGCTAGCCACCATGGGGGAATTTACTAGTATCTAATTCTTCCATGGTCATTCATCTTCTTCCTCAACCATCCTTGGTGTCGGAACTTAGAGGTCTCCAACTTTGGGGACTTTTTGAGAAACCAATTCTTCTGTCCATATCCAAGAAGACATGGAGCCAAGAAGCAAAGTTACTCCATCCACATCCATGGAGTGAAGGAGCAAGGTGACAAAGGAAAGAAGGCCTTCACATGGGTGATTAACCTTTGCTAAGCAAAGAGGTGCTTCAAAGGTACAAAGAAATCTCAACTCTTTCTCTTAGATCTTGAGTTGAGTCTTGGTTCACCATAACTACTAGGCTTTGAATTTCATGGGTAAAGTTTTGTTTTTGAGTGCATACAAGCATGATTCTGCCTTTAATTGTTAATTGCATGCATAGATGTTGCTCAAAGAACTAGTTTTCACAAATATTTCCTTCAGAGTTCTCTTGTGACATGAGTATGAAAACTCCTTGTTGTTCGTGTTCAGTGGACTTATTCTCCATTGAGCACCTACATGCTTGTCTTCATGTCAGTCACACCAATGACTCGAGACCAGTCACTCTCCTTAAGAGAAGACATATCATGTACTGACCGTAACGGACTATCATTGCCCAATTGGCAATCCTATGATTAGGAACGTTTAGGATATGTATACGAAAGAGAATGGTCTCATGAATCTAACTTCTTTAGATCACATTCTCCCAATTACATATTCCTTGGACTTATCGTTTAGCATATAACATTTATATGAGATGGCTTCAAACAATAATCTTTGCCATTTCTATTAAACTAGATTAGTTTAACATGTGAAATGTCCGTAATGTGTCATCATATGATTGGCTTTAGGGCACATTTCCAACAATTTCCTACTTGCACTAGAGCCAATCAGCTTGGTCATCAGTTATGATACCTCTTCTGAATTCATTTCAAAAATGGCTCAGTAGTAGGCCTAGACGATGGATATCTAAATGTTATCCATAGAAGAAACCTTGAGAATAACGACGTCACCATTATACATAATTCTCAATCATGTGGTTTAGTCTTTCATTTGAGATCGGATCTTGATGAGACCTTGATTCCTTGGCTTGAGATATCACCCTATTAGTGTTGTAGTGTCGATACACTAGAGACGTTTTTTGGTTGAAACTGAATGGAGAGTTCATAAATGAACTTTCCCATCCAAACAACATTGTTTGTATGCTTCTATAGGGCGATATATATTTTGCATGATGGAACACACTACAGTCAATACTTATAATGTTTCCACCCAAATATCTCTTAAGTCGTAATAAGAGATATCCAATTATCTCTTCATTCATAATGAAGAGACATCCAATGATGGATACGATATTAGATTCATAATCTAATACATTTACGATTCCATTGCGTTACTCTAATTCTTCCTCATTCTTGAGGAATTTATCCTTTAGTATTTCTTAAATACTTAAGGACTCACTTGACAATTGCCATGGTTCTGATCCTGGGCTTGCAAAGATATTGTCATGTACCGTTCTTGGTACAACTCAGATCAACGTTTTTCATACAATATGAATTACGTAAATTACCTTTCTGCGTAAGCATAAATGATTTTATTTACGCATTATGCTTCTTTGGGAGTCAAAAGGGTACATTCTCTTTTAGAAGAGCAATTTCCCAGTCTAACTGGAATTGTCCTTTCATTTGAAGTTTATTATTCGAGAAACTTCCTACATCTGTCGTCTATCAATAGGGATTGAGATAATCCAATTATATCTTGAAATCTATCATTATAGATTTCCATCCCATGTATATAGACTATGTCTCCCATATACATTCTGATGTGAAATATTCTAACACACAAATTAAACCCTCTTGTTGACAATTGTAGTATAGATGCAAGTAGGGATCGGTCTAGACCGGGGATTAGGAGGGATTGGTAATCTACTTAAAACTGACTTAAAAACAGAAAATTAGACTCTAATGACTCAAAACAAACTTAAAAGACTCAAAATAGCTTAAAACAACCAAATAGACTCAAAACAGACTCTAGGAAGAAATTTAACGAATTCCTAACTTTACTTGACTCAAAACACTAAAAGACACAAGTTTAGACAGATTCTAACCTAATTGACACAAGAAAGTAAAGGGTATTGGGTTTTTGGACGAATTTAAGTAAAAACAAATCAGAAACTAAAACTAAACAGATTTTCACGAAATTGGGTGAATTGATGGATGATGGGCTAGCTAAAGGGTCATTCTCCACACATGACACATATGCATATGAATCAATTTCCAGTTATTATTCCTTTAGACATGAATGACAACACTCCAAGTTAACCGTGAATGCACAAATTAACCATTAGATTTTCCTTAGTTCATTGAATTGAATGAAAGATGCATTACAACCAAATTATCCTTATCAAGTCTCCTAACTATGACAGCATGATAGAAAACATATCAAAGGTCATTAAGTTCTTTGAAAATCGTAAGTGTTGACGAGGCATTCGTAACTATGAGAGCATGATACTCTTGCCTAGGACTTACTTATCATGATTGTGACTAGCAACCTTTACTACTTGTGAATATAAGTTCATAACGATTAGGTGAAACTCCCTTATACTCTAGCATCAAATTCATGCATGCAAATTAAGTGTCGACCCCCAATCAACACACATAAACAAGTTTTAATAACTCAGATAAGCAAATCACAATCTAGTCTCAAGAAACAATAACTGGATGTAATCAATTAATATATAACATATAATCATGGCTTCAAAGTCACCTCTAGCTAAAACGAGTTTAGTTCCTCATGTTCGTAATTAAACAAAGATAAATTAATTTAAACATTGAAAGCAAAAGATAGAATACACCTAGAAACGCTCCAACAATCCAAGGCTTTGAATGGCAGGCACGGCTCCAAGGGATTCCTCTCATTTCTCCTTGCTAAGCTGCGGCACAATGAAGGCTATTCTGAGTTTAAAGCTCTTGTGTGTGGTGGATGGATGCAGGTGAGTTATGGTAGAGGGTGGTGGTCTGAATGGTGTAGCAAAAGAGTGTATTAATAGGCTAAAACCCACGACACCTAGTTAGCAAAGGAAAAGGATTGTAAGGTATAGTTTGTATAGGAAAATAATAACACAATCCTTGGAGGAAAAGGGTCATCTAAAAGTCAGAAATCCAAAGGGAAAAGGGAATAAAACATGTGGCACAGATTTAGGCTTCTAGAAGAGGGACTATGCGCCAGGTTTGTAGGGATTCTAGAAGGGGAGGGCACGACACCTTTGTAGGGAAGGATAAGCACTTCTAGAAACCTATTTTAATGTGTCCTAATCTGAAAATAAATCCCTTTTGCAGCTGAAATTAAGTTAGGATAAGGTTAGGATAGGATAAAATAAGATAAGGTTTGGATAAGATAAGGCTATTTGGATAATGTTTTAGATAATTCTCCTTCTTTGTAGCTGATTCCTTATCTTCAATGACTTGAATTAATTTCTTCAACTCTTTTGCACATTCCTAGCCTCTCTTGAACTTCAAATTCGTCCATCCATCTTGCTCCATACTTGTGATATCCATTCCAAGCCCAAAAATGCTCCAAAATGATCCAAATTGCATCTTTTTGCCAACTTTGCAAATTTGACCTACAAACACACAAAAATAGCTTAAAACACTATAATAAGTAGAAAGTAACTAAGAAAATGCAAGGAAACAAGCTAACAAAGTCGCATAAATATGCTCCTATCACATTCTATCGTTATACAATGTTTAAAGTCATAACTTTAACGAAGAAGAATTCTTAAAATTAATATATCATATATATGTTCAAATTTAGGAATATGATTAACTCCCACTAATCTTTTGTAAACCTAGTAAACAAAAGATTCATTTACATCTTATGAGGAATCAAACGATTTGATCTTTTTCTCATAAGACGTTTATAGCTCCCACTAGCTTGCTAAGGTTCATGATGGATAGATCTCTACAACTTACAAGTCTTGTGATTCCTAGTCTTAGAAGTCGCAGAGATCTATATTTTATTCACGTTCCAAATGTGAAGTACTTTTTCTTCTATCATTAATCTTCTACTTCTTTTTAGCCACACTTTTACAACGATTGTAAAACATAGTTACCAATACGGAATCAAGCATTCAAGTAGAAGAACCAACTATTTTGAACTTATTCAAGAACAATTTACAACACCTTTGAAAAGTGTGTTCTTGACACTTGCAAGACATTTCTTGCCAATACCTCTTCAAATGTTCATCCTTTCATAAAGAAAGTTTGTTCCCTTGGAGTTATTTCGCCTTCTTCATTTGACTTCTCCCTTGACTACAATAGTCATGGTCCCTTAAACTCCCACTATCTCTCTTGAAACTTATTTCAATTCTATTATACACATCAAACGATTTCGAGAGAGTGCAGTTATTGTTCACTATATAGTTTACAATAAACTTGGTAAACCATGTGGATAGGGACACAAAGGTGAAGTCCTTGCCTAGTTTCTGTCTCTTAAAGTGGTCTATCACTTCAACACTCAATGATTCAAAATCATTATAAGTCCATGTTGATGGACTATTTTTGTCAATAAACCATTATGTTCTAAACATGTTTACAATCTTTCAAGAATTGTTCATGGCAACTCTTATTTCTCATACAACAATTTGTAAATGAAGAATCATGGCACATAAAGTGTCCATGCGCTTGTGCTTACTTCTCAAGTTCCTTGTTCATGTAACAAAGAAACAAGCACTAGTGTTTGTGTTAACTAAGGGTTGTTCAAAGAAACTCTTATTTCTTCATACAACGATTTGTAAGTGAAGAATTATGACACTAAAAGTGTCCATGTCTTTGTGCTAATCTTCTCAAGTTCCTTTGTTCATACAACAAAGGAATAAGCACTTGTTGTTTCTATTGTCCTCTTTATGATAGACTTATCTAACATGTTCTTCCATCGATACATTATCAATAGGAAGATTGTGAGGATGAGACTACTTAGGTACATATACAATCCATTCAAGACAATCTATGGGATTGTGGTACCAAGTCTGGAAACTAAAGTCTTCGGCTTTTCTTTGTCAAGTTTTGGATAACGTTTGCAACTCATGCAAGTCATTCCCACCATGCAAGTTCAGGTAGGGGTTCAAGAACAATCTCACAATGATATGATGTTGATCATTCTCGTTGCCTACCTTCACAACATCATGTATGCGTATAGGACTCCTCTTAAGTGTAAGCACGCACTTTGTACTCCCCCATGATAGGGTGAAGTCGTTGTATAAGTCCCAAACGATTGGAGCCTACCACGGTGGAAGGCCACGAAAAAGTGTTCAAAGCACTATCATGCTTGTCAACTTAATAATGGTTTGGTTGAGGGTTTTAGGTCTCATCACATATAAGCATGCATTTTAATCTTATTAAAGCAATTTGGTCCTATTACAACTATTGGTCCATGTGATTGATTTTAGTTGTATATGATACTCCCACTGTGCTTGTAAAACGGTTTTTAAAGCAAGAGTATATGGTACTACTAACATAAGTTTTGCATTGATTGATGGACTATATAGTTGCCTTAGGGCCTTAGGATGACTATGAACCTTTAGTTCGATCCAACACAAGCCTAGTGTTGGATATCGGTCTAGGGATGGTGATTGATTTTAGTTACACGTTTAATCACATTAAGGCGTGTTTTCTTATTGGGCTTTGGACCCTACTGCTCCAATTTCATGCATATCAAAGAAACAAGAAAGGAGTACTTCAAAGTAAAGAAGAGCTTATGCTCTTTTACAACACTTGATCAAAACAAATTATTTTAAGTAAAGAAGAGCTTATGCTCTTTTACAACATTTGATCATATCACATTAAACCAAAATCTAATCTACACATTCCCATGGTTCAAACAAATTTGAGAGACGGCCTTTCACATAGCTCAATTATTGTAGGCTTAGGTTCATAATCACTTTCTTTAATTAATTAACGCTTTCACTAATTAAACTTGAATGCAACATTGTCATTTGGTTTTTGTATCCATAGAATTGATTTAGATGAAGCTAAATGAAATGAAAATCCAATTCTCATTTAAAGATACAAAACTATTTTGTTCTCAACTAATTTGGGCCAAAATGCAATAACCTCAACTTTTGGGCTATATTGCAAAACACAAACTTTTGAGGTCACTTTGTAAAAACCCAAAAGTCCACTACTTCATGTAATTACAACTAGAACCCAAAAATTTCAACAAATACAAAAACTTTATTAAAGGAGCAAAACAATTTGTCCTTTAGTGATTTTGGGCCTTTACGTAAAAACGTAAACTTTCGGGTCAAAGTACAAACACACAAAAGTATCAAAACTTTATGTAATTGCATAAAAGCCCCAATAGTACCCTACTTGTAGGGTGGCTGGTTTTGGTGAGTGGTGTCATAAAGCTTTTGAAATTTTTCAACAAAGTAAAAGGTGATGGGTATGGTGTTGTAAGAAAATAGGTATGGGTCATCTAGTGATGATTGAAAAAGTCATACCATCCATCACAAAACAAGACTTTATGCAAACAACCAAAAACTTTGAATCAAAATACCCAACCTTTTTGTTCTTACCAAGAACATAACAAGAACAATGAAGAACAACCATGAAAACCCATAAGAGCTCCATGAACATTTTTCACCCAAATACACCCCAAAAACTCTCAAACTTAAGGGAAATAACATATTACCATACTAGGGTACTTAGGGGTTCCAAAAATCACTTTAAAACACTTTTAACAGACAAACATGAACCCAAAAATCCACCCTTTGGATTTGGCCGAATTTCCCCATAACCATGGCACCGAATTTTAGCTCCAAAATGCATGCTCATATGAACTACATCTACAACATTTGTGATGGCAAATTTGCAAGCAAAATTTACATTCAAAGAAGCAAGAATAAAGCTTGTAACAATTACAACATTCAAATGAAAGACTATGAACTACAAAACCCAAAAGGATTCACCAACTACTAGACCTAGGCTCTAATACCACTTGAAGGAAATATTTGTAAAAACTAGTTCATTTGAGCAACATCTATGCATGCAATTAACAATTAAAGGCGGAATCATGCTTGTATGCACTCAAAAACAAAATTTTACCCATAAAATTCAAAGCCTAGTAGTTATGGTGAACCAAGACTCAACTCAAATTAAAGTGAGTTGAGAAACTTTTATACCTTTGAAGCACCTCTTTGCTTAGCAAAGGATATTCACCCATGTGAGGGCCTTCTTTCCTGAGTCTCCTTGCTCCTTGGCTCCATGGATGTGGATGGAGGAACTTTGCTTCTTGGCTCTATGACTTCTTGGATATGAATGAAGGAATGGATTCTCCAAGTTTCCAAAATAGGGAACCTCTAAGTCTCCACACCAAGGAGAGCATTAAGGAAGAGATGAGTGACCTAGATGAAGAAGGATTGCTAGCTATTTTCCTCTAGGGTGGCTGGCTTCTTAGAGAGAAAATGAGAGCATTGTGTTCTCATCTTTTCTCCAAAGAAAACCCTAAGGATGAAATGGCTATAAACTTGCCTTTACACCACCTCACAATGGAGTGGCAAAATTGCAATTAAGCCAAGTTCACTACCCCTCACTTTTATGGCCGGCCATATTGGGTTCTTTGGGCTTTGAGGCCCTTTGTGTTTCAAGTTGTCATACAACTTGAGTTATTGGACTCGACATTCAAATCCCATTGGGCATGGCGGCCCAAAACTAACCTAAGGTCTATAACAAACTTATTCATTTGATTAATTAACATATTAATTAATCTTAGCCATAAATAATTAAACCATTTAATTATCCTTACTCATATCCGTTGTTTCTTCAATCTCTACCTTACTCGGTGTATGATCCATTAGGTTCCTTTTAGTGAGGCAGTGAGCGATTAGAACTCTTCAAATCGATTGTGAATGGAAACTTACTTTCAATTCTCCCTTTAGTGATTATACACCTTTAGGGCTTCCACAAACCATGAGTGACACCAAGCAATATGTCATGGCTACCCAAGCTAATCAGAAGAGGTGGAGAACCTATTTAGTTTATGATTACAATGCAATACGGTTTTTCTCTCATACAATACTCGTGACCACGTTGTTTGGTTTGATAGTTTATTCATGTCTACTATCCAATGTGATTCTCTTACTTATATGATTACCTTGAATGTGATTTGGAACTTCTTCCTAAATCTCATTCATACTCTGGCCAGAGATTATTAATCATATCATAGAGTATTCTCCCTCAAACAGTTTGAAGGTTAGAGATCCCTTGTTGCGCATTCACTTGCCTTCATGGCTAAGTGGCTTGACCCCAACTATGCCATAGACACCCTATGACGAAGTGACTTTGATATAGTCAAAGATCAAGGGCCTAACCATAAGACAACTATGATGTCTCAGGTCAAATGACTACTTTGCATTATCCAAACCATGAGTTCTCATGTGACATGAGTATGAGAACTCCTTGTTGATCGTGTTCAATGGACTCGTTCTCCATTGAGCACATACATGCTTGTCTTGGTGTCAGTCACACCAATGACTCGAGACCAGTCACTCTCCCTAAGAGAAGACATAGCACATACTAATCTTAACGGACTATTAATGCCTAATTGGCAATCCTATGATCAGGAACGTTTAGGATATGTATACAAAGGAGAATGGTTTCCTGAATCCAACTTCTTTAGATCAGATTCTCCCAATTACATATTCCTTGGACTTTTCATTTAAGCAGATAACATTTATATGAGACAGCTTTCAAACAATAATTTTTGCCCTTTATATTAAACTAGATTAGTTTAACATATGAAATGTCTGTAATGTATCATCATATGATTGGCTTTAGGGCACATTTCCAACACAGCACACCTCACTAATCCTAATATATTACGGTTCATACGGTTGTGTTTATTTTCGTCTTGAACAAATCCTGGATTCATGAGAGCTTTAGAGAATTTAGCCATCTCATACTCATAGAAGCAACGCACTTCTACTCTCACATAGGTGACCACTGATTAAAATACTTTGCAATATTCTTTTTATTAATTTACAAGATATCGTTGTCATTAAGTATAAATTTACAGCCTAAAACTTCAGCAGACAACACACTTCTTCCATCATACGAATGAGGTATATAGTCTGTTAACATCTTTGAATCATTCCCAACCAATTTTCCTATTGAACTTAGACCATGGGATCTCCAATCAACTAAGTTAGGTTTCCGCCCGGCTAATTCATTAGTTATGTTGGCTTAGCCTCATTCCCCTCGATGATCAACTTACTCTCTAATCAAACCTTTAATGATTGTTACCAATTAGGTTGACTATCTTTAATGGTGTACACAATCCAAGTCAAACTGGAAACAAGCAATTCAAGTTGAACTCGATTCGCTTGCGAAAGGTAAAGTGTTTAGGCCTATAGCTCATACTCGTCCACATGTGAAGCCCGTTAGCTACAAGTGGGTTTTTGTTCGGAAACGTAACAAGAAGAACGAAATTGTGTGTTACAAAGCTCGTCTTATTGCGCAAGGCTTTTCACAACGCCATGGGATTGACTATGACGAAACTTATTCACCCGTTATGGATGTGATTACTTTTCACTACCTTATCATGTCACGCCCCGATCCTAACGTACATCCAGAATCGAAGCGCAACAATAAACTGTAAGGGGAAACTAGGAAATACAAACTGAAATACTGAACTGAAAACGACAATAATCACATATGTTCAAGGCAAAGTATAGGGGTAACCTAACACTCCAAGCTTTCTGAACTCTGTCTGCTAACCCAAAGCTCCTCATATCTACAAACACCTGCACAATCGCCCTTACACCATGGGAATGGTGCACCGGGCAAACAACAACCCAGATAAGCTGCGAAGCTTGTGTGAGTGACAATAATGCAACATATGTGATAATAATAAAAACCATCCATCGATCACGGTTTATAACATTAAGCATAAAATCATATTTTATGAAATCAGAATCAAGCCACTGAAAATCTCGAAGGAGTCACACAGACATCCATCAGCCCGTCTGAAATCAAACACAAAGTTATCAATCAATAACTCATGCAATATGCCAAAATGTAGGGCTTGAGTGACACAGTTCGGTCGAAGCCTACATCTCTGAAGAATGTGATTTTGAACCACTCAATGAAATCCAACAACATCGAGTACTGGACCACTCGACGGAACCAAAATACCAAGCGGGATTCTGGACCACTCAATGGAATCCAAACCAGGATACGATTCCGGACCACTCAAAGGGATCGCGTAGTAGAAGGGATTCCAGACCTCTCAACAGAATCCAAGTGGATACGATTCCGGACCACTCAACAGGTCCCCAGCAGAACCCACTTCCTGACCACTCAACGGTACCGAGCAGCAGTCCAAGAAACATAACAACGGCTCGAAGAAACAAGACATAAATCAAGTTACTCAATTCACAAAGGCTCAACGAAGGGAAACAAACACAAGTACTAATTTAGAACGGATCAACGAATCAAGAAATGAAATGATATCGAAGCAACAAATCCCTATGACAATGGGTTAATGGTCCACTGCTAGCCCTCAAATTTAACAAACAATCCAACATGCATTTCAAATCACATTTCACAAATATTTCCAATGCACAAGTCAAATCACATTTCATAATAATAAATCGATGGCTAATTATTAAAAATCACATTTATAAAACCAAGTCATATCCACAAAGGATACTAAATATGAAAACAGGGTAATAACCATATCACATATATTAAAGTCACTCACCTGGAGTCTGCACTCTGACTCCTTAACACAAATATCGAGGTATCCACACGACAGTAGCCTAGAACAAATATCAAATCTTGTCTCAGAACTCTAGTGATAAAACACATAACTTTATATAGAACACGTCCTCAAGGACATTTTAGATGGATTCGGAACGTGTTGACCAAAAGTTAATCGTCGGTCAAATGTCAATGGTAGGGTCCACAACCCTATGTAACTTGATCCGAAAGATTCGCACTCGGATTTCCGATCCGTAACTTCCTAAGGCCTTCATTATGCTTCTAGAACAACAAACTAAAAGTTTATTATGATCCGACGGTCGAATCTCCACCAATCGCAAATTCAAGTGGTGGTCTATTGGGTGGTCAGCACTGAAACTATATAAAAAAAATAGAATTTCACGAAATGGATGTCAAAAATGAAACATCGAATTGCCCTAAGACGCCGGAGCTCTCAATGGGTCAACGGTCAACGTTGACCGATAAAGGTCAACGGGCTGACTCAGCCAAGCCGAACCAACCCAAGTCGCCGGAGCTCTCACCGGATTCTGGAGATTTTTCCGATTTTCTAGGCAATCTTTAAAGCTCCATATCTTCTTCATTTCTTTACCAAATTTGACCCATAATATACCAAATCAAAGCTAAAGAAGAGTAGAATAAGATTGTACTTGCTTGGAACCTAAATGGTGGCTGGAGGTGTCCAGAAAATAGCCTGAAAGGCGACTAGTCCGCGGAAAACTAGGTAACTCGCCGGAATTTTTAGGCAAATTTAAACGTCCATAACTTTGTCAATACTCAACGAAATTGAATGATTCAAAAATGAAAATCATACCTAAGAAAGAGACGAACATATTGGTACCTTTCGCGTTGGCTAACTTGTCGTTGTTTTGCCGAAAACTGGGTAAACTTTAAATCGTTATAACTTTCTCATTTCTTCACCAAATTAAATGATCCAAACATGAAAATTCATCTACTCAACAAAAGGAATCGATCTATACCTGTTTTGAGTTCAAAAGATGGCTGGAAATTGTTTGAATCTTGTCTAGAAGTCTCGGCCCAAAACCTTGTTCTTGGAATCGCGTTTGTGTACGGATTTTCAGGAATTAAATGATGTTTAATCATTTCTAGGGTCGAGATAAGGGATTTGATGGTGGTTTTATTTTTCAAGTAATCAAAAGTTGGTGATGGTGATGTTATGGTTCCACGAAGAAGACGGGAGAGACGGGAGAGTTGAGAGACATAGAGAGAAGTATGTCACGGGAGAGAAATGAGAGGGAGTTCCAGAAGATTAGGGACCAATATGTGGGTCCCACGTCAAACACAACCCCAATACAACATGTGTTTCAAATGTAAATCTACCAAAATACCCTTGCCACTTCAAGCTGCGTAAAATCTTCGTTATAATTTTGAATCACATTCTGTTTGCGCCCCCACGTTCGTATCGACGAGTACTATCCAGATATGTAAAGATAAGTGGGAAAATACAAAGGGATCAAATATGACCTTGTAGAATTCCGTTTAATCCAATAGAACGTTTTCATCCTTTTACTTATTGAAAAAAAATATTATACGCTGCAAATACAAACGCGTCGAACTACAAATAAGAATACGTAATACGTAATTTGAAACAGTGAAATCCGGGGACGGGATTTCACGTATCAGTTTGGTAGTTTCCGAAAAACTGGATATGCAGCTTATGGACGTGGTAACCGCATATCTCTATGAGGATCTTGATACAAAAATCTACATGAAAGTTCCCAAATGACTTACATTGACTGGTTCAAATAGTTCTAGACCATGGAACACCCTCTCCATTTAGCTGAAGCGTTCAATCTTCAAATTGAAGCAATCCGGGCGGATGTGGTATAACCATCTGATTGAGTATATGATAAGTTAGGGATATGGGAACAACGAAATATGCCCTTGCGTGTTTATTAAGAAGTCACTTTCTGGTTTTGCGATTGTTGCAGCTTATGCTGATGACATGAATCTTATCAAAACTCCTAAAGAGCTAGAGAAAATTGTCGCGCACCTAAAGTAGGAATTTGAGATGAAAGATCTTAGGAAAACTCGATACTGTCTTGGTCTTGAGATAGAGCATTGTTCGATGGAATCTTAGTACATCAATCAAACTACACCCAGAAGGTGCACTGTTTTAATGAGGATAAAATGAAGCCTTCGAGTACTCCTATGGTTGTTCAATTGCTAGATGCAAAACAAGATCCTTTCCGTCCGAAGGAGGCTGAGGAATAGATTTTGGAACCCGAAGTTCCTTATCTAAGTGCAATAGGTGCTTTATTGTACTTAGCTCAATGCACTAAACCCAACATCTCCTTCACTATTAATCTTTTGGCAAGATACAGTGATGCACCGACACGCAGACACTAGACAGGTGTGACAATCATCTTCCGCTACCTTAAAGGTATGACAGATTTGGGTTTGTTCTAGCACTACGAATCCCCGAGAGGTGCTGCAACGCCCTCAGTTCTCAAGTCGATTCCAACCTTGTTGGTTATGCCGACGCAAGGTACTTATCTGACCCACACAAGGCGTGCTCTAAAATGGGTTACGTCTTTAACATTGGAGATGCTACAATATCTTCTAGGTCAACCAAACAAACCTTAGTTGCCATTTCTTCGAAGCATTCTGAGATACTCACCTTGCATGAAGCTACTCAAGAATGCTTCTGGCTGAGAGCAATTATGGGCCATATTCAAAGCACCTGCGATCTATACCCCGTCGTTGATGTCCATATAAAGATCTATGAAGATAACACAGCATGTATCGAACAACTCAAGAAGGCTTATATCAAAGGAGACAACACCAAGCACATTGCACAAAAAAATTTCTTCTCACATCAACAACAAGAGCATTAGAAGATTGAAGTCATATCTCAAAGTATGCTCGCCTGATCATAATGTACTCTTTTTCCGTACGATTAAGAGCATTTTTCCCTTTGGGTTTTTGCTATCTAACAAGGTTTTGACAAGGCACCTATCCTGGGTTGGTCATATCCCTGATGTACGTCCCATAGACATTTCATTTGACTTTGCACTTTCTCATGTACTTTTCCTTAGACTATGGGTTTTTGTCACCCCCTCGGGTTTTACCATAGTCATTGGGTTTTTGTGAGACTTAGTACCCTGTTCCCAGAATCAGTGTCGATGAGTCAACTTTCTCAACTCTACCTGATGACAAATCTACTTGAGTATTTACACACTCAAAGGGGAATGTTATAGATATTATATTAAAGTGTGATTGTGGAAATCCTAGATTAGATTTGATTACTAGTGGTTCTCTCCCTATTAGGATTGTATTTCCTTGGAGGACAAGGATTCTTCTCCTCCCTTCTTGGAGGACAAGGATTCTTCTCCTCCCTTATTACTATAAATAAAGGCACTGTGTAGAGCGAGTAAGACACCCTCACTACAACATATCTCTCCATCTTCTCTCTGCCGCGCCCTCTCTCCCTGTTCTTTGTCAGATTAAATAAGCCACAACAACTCATGTATAAAAATTGTATTTTGAGAGTGTAATAAGATTTTCACGATGTAAATATAAACTTTTGTTATTACAATAAGGCTTTTTAGCCAACATGGTCCCTGAGACTTGCATAACACATCACTTTGGTCCCTGAGATTGAAAATCAATAGAAATGGTCCCTGAGATTTTCCATCATCCATTATTTTGGTCCTTCCGTTAAAAACTCCAGTAAGTGTCCTGGAGCTATTGGGCAGAAGTTTAGGCAATTTTCAAAGCTTCGTAACTCAATCGTTTCTTAACCAAATTCGACCCATAATATATCAAAATAAAGATAGGAAAGTGTAGAACAAGATTATACCTATTTGGAAGCCCCATGGGTGCCGTAGATGGCCGAAAAATAGCCTGAAATGTGACTGGTCTGTGGGAAAACCAAAAAACTCGCTGGAAACTGGGTAAATTTTAAATGTTCAGAACTTCTTCAATACTCAATGAAATCAAGTGATTCAAAAATAAAAATCATACTTCTCAACGAGACGAAGAGAATGGTACCTTTCTCAATGGCTAACTCGCCATGGTTTGGCTGGAAAAAGGCTCGAAATTGGCTAACTTTAAACCAAGACAGCCACTTTTGAGCCATTTTCTGGCAAACAATGGCAAGTTAGCCATCAAGAAAGGTACCATTCTCTTTTTCTTGTTGAGAAGTATGATTTTCATTTTTGAATCACTTGATTTCATTGAGTATTGAAGAAGTTATGAACGTTTAAAGTTTACCCAATTTCTGGAGAGTTTTCTAGTTTTCCCGCCGACCAGTCACCTTTCAGGCTATTTTTTGGTCATATCCGGCAACCATTGGGCTTCCAAGTAGGTATAATCTTGTTCTACACTTTCCTATCTTCATTTTGATATATTATGAGTCGAATTTGGTTAAGAAACGATTGAGTTACGAAGCTTTGAAAATTGCCTAAACTTTTTGCCAAGAGCTCTGGGACACTTAACGAAAGGACCAAAATAATGGATGGTGGACAATCTCAGGGACCATTTCTATTGATTTTCAATCTCAGGGACCAAAGTGATGTGTTATGCAAATCTCAGGGACCATTTTGGCTAAAAAGCCTTGTTATAATAAATACCTTTTGTGTTATGAATTACAATCTTATTATTGTTGGAATCAAAATCGCACACATCCACAGATGGAGGCGTAATCAGTTGAAATTGCCCATGAACTCCGGTGAGGGGAGAATAAGGTTGTTGGGGTGTGATTGAATCATGATTGGATTGCCTGCATATCTCGGGAAAGGCGAATCAAATCACTGATATAGTTCTACGAAAGAAGTACGTATGATGTGTGCTACATCAAAATACATCATTGAGGAAGGTCTTTTGGCTTAGGCGCGTAAGAGATGCTTTTCAATGTCTATGCCTATACGAATGGCATGTAGAGAATATGTGAGCCTATGTTAGGTGTAAAGAATGTGGGTGTTGAAGATCTAGTAAAGAATACAAGATCATTGGAGATCAAAGAGATCATTGGAGGAGAGAGTCCTCGATAAACACACATGCTAGAGTATTTATAAAGATCCTGATAGAGTAATCCCTATTAAATTCGATGGCTATCTAGGAGGGAATATGGGAAAAAATATCAAACCCTCCTAAGATTATGATTTGTTGCCTAATCCTCAAGATATCACAATTTGACATGAATCAGGATTTCCTTACTTAGGAGACAAGTAATATTCTTTAAAGGGCTTAAACCTAATGGAGCCGTGCCAGACTAAAATGACCTATGGTAGTCCTCTGAAATACCTATGTGGCTCTGATCTTACTCTAAAGGCTTTTTGTTCATTCTAACCACCCGATTACCACGTGTTATGGGCCCACAATTATTATATAACATTAGACTAAAAAAATTGATGATTATAATGTAGTCTTACAATTTTCTTTTAAACAATTGAAGGAATTAACTTGGCTCCTTATTGGTTGAGGAGGAGTTCCTCCTCAATTCACTTTGTGACCCATTATGAAACTTCGGGCTCATAATCTGAACCATTGATGTTATAAATCAAATTTATAATGATTTTCTATTAAAAAAAATCAATAAATTATGAAATCGTTTAGTCATCAACCCATACAAAACAGATGAATGGATTCCGTAAAAGCATTATGAGCCGTCTATTTATTTTCTATAATTAAATTACTAAATGACCTTAGTTTTAATTGATTTTTCGTAGAGACAATATTTGCAAAGTTATTTATAATATAAACGGTTTTAATCATAAATACGAAGTTTTTTGAATCAAACACGAAGTAGATTGAGAAGGAATTCCTTTTCAATCTTAAGGAGCCAAGTTCCTCTCACAATTAAATGTTAACGTCATGTCTTCACATAATTAAGCATGAAGGTAAGAAGTCCTAAAATATGGATAGTTTCCTAACATCGATTTTAGGGGCAATTTTCAGAACAATAAGATTGAAAACAAGGTTTCCGATTTCTATTCCAACAAATCCAGATTGGAATACAATTTCGAAATTCATAAATTTATTGGACATTTACAGATTAAACTTATTTAGTTTAACCTAAGGATAATGATTCAAAATTCCAACGAGGGGAGCAATATGGAACTGCCTTAACATACACGTTCACTGATAATTTTACTACGACAAAAAGTATTAGCTCTTTTTTAAGAGTACTGTAAAAAATTTCATGATTATTAATTATATATCTATATTTTTCTTGTTAATATAACTAAATTTAATGCGAGATGCTAATATGACCCTGTTTAGACACGAAATTCACATTTTTGATCGAATTCAAGTCAGCCCAGAAAGGTAACTGCAAGTCTCGGCCCAGTGGAGAGATGATGATTGTTCGACCGAGTCCTAGGATAATTGGGATTGTTTAAGAATCAGGATTTGATTATGATTCAGTCAAGTTTTGGATGGAGTATGACTGTTTTGAGATCAAGATTGGTTTCTGATGAGGTTTGAGTTATTTATTAAAGGATCAGGATTGGTTTTTAGGTAAGGATTGAATTTATCACTTAATGCGAGTGCAAATGAAACTCAATGGTGATGAGTTTTGGTGAAGAAAATTCTATATAATTGGAGAATATGTTGAGGAATTGGAATATTATTAGAATTCTACAACTCAACAGATTTGTGTTGGAAATGTGTCCTAAAGTCAATCAAGAGATGATACTATAGACATCGAAATTTTGATGAATTAAATGTTCACCAACACATTAAATTTATGCATGCTAGGGCTTACATGGCATGCACTATGTGTCTCACAAATTGTACACATGGCACGTGACTCATCAAAACTAGACAAGTTGTCAAGAATGACACGTGTTGACATTTGGCAGAAATTAGTTAAGAAATTATCTTTATTAATTATTGATTATTTTAATTAAATCAAACTAATTAAGTGATTTAGATTTAAAATGTGATTGATTATATGATGAAGTCAAATCACAAACCAAGCCTAGAATCAAGTCTTGGTTCTTTTGTCAATTAGTCACGTCCACAATCAAGGCCAAATTCAGCCATAGGCAAGACTTAGAGAACCTATAAACACAAGGCTCCAAGAAAAAAAAAAAGGCTGGAGAAATTCATCCTCACACCCAGGCCCTCAAACACTCAAGCCCCAAACACTCCCAAACACTCAGAAGACTAAGAAAGCTCTATGCGTTCTTCTTTACAAGTCAAACCCTTACTACATCCATTCATCCAAGATCAATCGTCATCATCCTTGGATCAATAATCCTACATAGACACTCTACAACCTCGAAGATCAAATCAGAGGATTCAAGTTTTTGTAAATAGAGATTATAACCGTAATTCTACACAACACAAATATTACTTTGTACACATGTTCTTGTGTTATTTGTCGCATGAAATTTTGCGTTTACAAATTTGGCAAACCCAATGGGACATTCTCTGCCTCTCATCTCTTTTTTCATTCAAAATCCAATCACACAGACGAAAATAATGGCTTCAAAGAAGAGTCAAGCTGTTCTCGCCATCAAGGCAAAGAGCGTGAGCACTTTGCTACAAGCGGAGAATTCATCGGCATCACGACTTGAAGCAATTGAAACGCAGTGACCACAATTAAACACGGTACCTCTAAGGTGTTATTGCTGAAGGAGGAAAGAGAACATCAGAGGTGTGAGCATGACATTGGCCTGGGCTCGCCGGGGGTACCAAAGCATGCTTCTGGAACACGCGAGAGGACTTCCCGAAGTGACAAGTAGGATTCTTTAGTGTTAAAGAAGGCTCAAGTTGCACCCAGGCACGTAGGCAAAAACGTGACTGTTTTCACCATAATCACATGAAGGTCGTAAGGAGAATCAACCAGTCGTCAACTTCGTTACTTGGAGCAAGTCAAAGGCTTATGCTCAACATACTGCTGCCATGGCGTATCTGTCTAAGGCACTGTTCATCAAAAGCACAAGCCGGTCATTTCCATTACTTCATTGGGGCAAAGAAGTTCATCTCCCAAAGCAGTGAAATGTGTTCGCTAAAATCAAAAAACTCAACGGAGCGGTTACCCTTGCATGTTTCCTATGTCGGCTTGAAAGCGCGTCCGTGCCTCGGTTCAGCGAGAAGTGGTCAAAAGAAGAAGGTGGCAGCGTTGCACTCGAGTTGTCCAACTCACCTTGTTCCATACTGCGTGAGGCGCAAAAAAATGATCATTGAGTGAAAACCCGAAATGGCGATTCAAACAGAAGTTAGGACACAAAAAAGATAAAGTATGTTCAGTTGAAATCTGAAAGGACACCTTAATCAAAAGTTAGGACATGGAAAAAAAAAAAAAAAAGAAAAAACAAGCAAACCAAAAAAAAGCCTTTTTAACTACAAGATGGTTTGATCCCTTAAATCGAGGGTACGTAGACAACTCGACTTTTCACTTCGAGATCGGTCACATTAATATAAAAACAAGTGTTTTTATCCCACAAGGTTCAAAAGTGATACTTTTATTCCCACAAGATTCAAAAGTGACAGTACAAATTAAAGAAGTACAATCAAGACGCTACTAAGAATCATCTACAACATTAAATCGTATCTTCCTTCTAGTGGCAACCAAGAATTTCTAAAAATGGTCTACACTACTCCGACAAAATTCGAATCGAAGCACTCTACGGAATTCGAATCAGAATCCTTGTGTCCGTTACTAGGTCCATGAATTTCTATGAGTGGTTAGTCCATGCCACTTCTGCCGAGCCACCATTGTGATAAGCTTCTACCCGCCGACATTGTGATGAGCTTCTACCCGCCGAGCCATCAAGGTAGCAAGCCGCAATGCAGGGTGCAGTGAATAGCGAAGTATATTGCTTCTACATCACATCAGTATAAGTATTAGAAGACTGAAGTCAAACAAATAAGATCCCAAGACAACCTAGCCGACCTTTTCAACAAGTCAATGCTGAAGTCTACTTTCCATGTGCTTGTCAAAGGAATTGGTATGCATAATTGTCTGATCAGCAATGCTTGTAGTTCTCTTTTGGAAGTTTTGTTAAATTCATGAGGAGCATCCAGAAGTATACTCACGTGACCTTAATGTACTCTTTTTCCCTTATAGTAGAAGCATTGCTTCGAATGGGTTTTTACTACCTGACGACGTTTTAATGAGGCACCTAGCATGTGTTGGTCATACCCTTGTGTATACTTGCTTCTGGAAGACGTTTTAGTTTCGACTTAATGCCACTTCTCACCTTTCTCCTTAGATTATGAGTATCATCCTATCTTGGGTTTTACCACAGCAAGGTTTTGTGAATTTTACTCCCTCACATTCACTCATCAGTGCCTATGAGATCACATCATCAACTGCTTCTATATTTACCTAAAGATCTAATGCATCTACTACTTGAGTATTTACCACTACAGGAGGAGTGTTGGTAATTAATATTTAACTTTGTGTGATTGTATAAATCCTAAGTAGAGGTTAGTTAGAAATCATTCCGGATCTAGAAGATCTTTTCTATTAGACTTTGTAGTACTCAGAGAGTAGAATATTCTCTCCCTCTTATTACTATAAATAAAGGCATTAGGCATGAGAAATACCAACATAGCATTCATCAAGCCTTTCTCTTCTCCCTACCTCACCCTCTCTCTTTAAATTTTAGGTCACAACGTTATGGTTATTTTATGTTAATCTTTTGATTTATTGCACTTACTTATATCATAGGTATATGACTCTTGCCATTTTGGAAACCTAACTCGTTGTCGCTATTTTTAGTTCTAAAATTGAAACTTTTAAATTTAAGGAAAACTAATTAAAGGACTTCAAATCTTTGCATTTTAATCAAAAATCATCCACTAACTTTATTTAATGATAAGAGACAAAATAATAAATAAAAAAACATAAAAAAAAAACCAAATGCGCTGGCGCGCATACACCCCACCCCACCCCACCCCCCATTTCCACTATGTTTTCTTCCCGTTGTCAGCTATCATTAAGGCATTATTATTATTATCTTTGTTTGCTTAGAATAAGAGAAAGACTTCAAATTGAATTACATTTTCCCAGTTTTATATTTGTGGTGTTGTTTCCCAATAGTAGTCAAGATGACGAGATATTTTTCAATGTACCCGAAACACAGAGTGATACACCACATCTCTATACATGTAAGAACATGTCACTAATTTTACGACTTTATTCATTTTAAAGGAGAGACTTGACGAAAATGCCCCTTGTGGCGAGATTGCTAACTTTCGTTGATTAGTTTTTGTGATTCATACAAGCTACTATTTTATCATATTTTCGAAGTACTCGACAGTACGCACGGGCAGGTGCAAGCGGAATCGAAATAAAAGTTACGATGAAGGTTTTACAGAACTACGAATCCGAAAAATACTTTTGTAAAAATTACTATTTATTATTTATATATTTCTCATAATTATTATAATATTATTTTAAAAATATATTTTATTATTATTTGGGGGATATTTAAATATTTAAATAATTTATATTTGGCCCGTGGGGCCCACGCACCCCAAATCTCCACTTTCTTCTTGCCACGTTTCCTCTCTTCCACCACAATCTTGGACTTTCTCTCTCGAAACTTTCCCGAGCTCTCCTCCCTCAGCTCCCATATGTTCTCTCTCTCCAAACGTAGAGCAAGTCGCCACTCCGGCAAGCTCCTTCGCCACCAGCGATGACCACCTCGCCATGACCTTCCCCTTCCTCCTCCTTTCAAACTCTTGACATTCTCTTCCCTCTGTGCTCGCTGCACATGAACACCGAGGAAAAGTCCGGCGATCCCTTCACTTCTCGACCACGGTAAAGACTCGCACCCTTCCATTTTCTTTTAGTTTTCGATTTCTAGCTCGATTTTGAGCTTACTCGCGAGTTTTGGGTAGCTTTTACACATAAATCAACTCGGAGGAAACACTCCCCAGTTTTCAGGTGAGAACCCGAGCTTTGCAGGCTTTTTCTGGCCGTCTTCGATCACAGCTTGACCTCTTGACAGTATATTCTTATTCCTCATGTTCTAAGTTTCAATTCCATATATTATATGCTAGTTTTGGTTAAGTTTTGAACCCAAATCAAAGCCAGGGAAGTTTCCCGATCAAATTTTCTAGAAACTGGTGTTCTTCTTCATTGGTCGGCGGACCGCGAGCCCAATCGGATTCAACTCGACCTGATTTTAAAAAATAATAATAAAAAAGGGCCTTAAGCCCAAAACCGACCAAAAACCTGATCCAAGCCCAGCCCAAGGCATTGAGCCGTTGACCCGATTCGGCAGCCCATTTATCTGGAATATTCCATGTGTTAACTTTTTCGAAATTTTCTCAGAAACCCTTCTAGGCTAATTCTGACGTCCCGAGTCCATTTTTGGCATCCATGTAGTGAAATTCTAAAGTTTTAACGTAGTTGACTGCCGGGCGTCTCGGTTGACTTTTAGGGTTGATCGTTGACTTTTTACAAAATTTGCCTAGGACCCCTCTTAGTGTATTTCGACATTTTGATTCCAAATCCGCACTCATTTTTCCCAAATTTGATCGTTTAAGTTGAGTTTTACTAATGGGTCCCAATATTATGTTTAGGTGCGATTACCATCAAAGACTCCGGCTTTCGTAGTTTGAACGGCTGCGACCTCGCAAATATATGTGAGTGGGTCTTTTCTTTTATATAGTGTGCGTGTATATATGTGTGTGTATATATATATATATATATTATTTGAGTTTCCATACATAGATTGATAATGCATTTTCTAAGTGATGCCATAATTAAATTGATGTTATAAGAATTGTCGCGATGATTGAAACTATGAGATTATTATGAATCCTACAGGATGCACATGTATGCATATTTTACGAGATGCCTTATTTATATTTACGGCAGTGAATAATATTATGTCGACGTAAATTATTGATTTACCGCAGTATGATTTTGTTTATATTATCTACTCATCGTTGTTGCATCTGTGTTAGTACTCGCCAGGGCCAGGGCCAGGGCCAGTCTTTCACATATATGTTCACATCACAACGTACACTCACTTTGGATCCATTGTAGGTGCTAGTCCTGTCTTAGATTGTTGTAGGCAATTAGGATTCGTATGTGATGCGCATAGTGCCAGTCTTCACATGATTGTAGTACTACAACGTATATCATTATTACACCCAGTCATTTTCATGTCAAAATATCTCTGCATGAACTTCTGTGTCAGCATATGTCGATGAGCACTCAATATGATATGTTTGTGTATGCGAGATTATGTGATTACCGGACGTTAGATGTCTATTTACAAAATATTGTGACGTATTGAATTCTTGAGATATATTGTAGGCTACGGTAAACATTTTCATACTATACGTAGTATGTATATTTTGGAAACTATACTTGTTTTACGGCGATAGATTATTTCATTTTGAAAACATGTTTACAAAGCTTTATTTTTAGGCCCACTTGATGAGTCAATTTCATATCATATATTTTACCCTGTTCTTAGTATGTTTTGGTAATTATTTTTGTACAATTTTGGTACTTTGATTTATATTTTCAATATAGGACATTCGACTTCCTCTGGAGAAAAACATGACCAAATGGAAGAATTTTGGAGTGATTCAAATTGGAGGACATTCGTGTGTCTCTTGGCGTGTTCGTGTCAAAATATGGGATTTTTCTACCAAGCGGTTATTTTCTAGCGAAGGAATAAAGGAACAGTGTGCAGTGCTGAAAAATGACTTTTTTGGGCTTAAATTGCGTTTTTGGAGCCCGAGATGACCTCTGATTGGTTCGTGGCCTTCTGGATAAGCGTTCAGAATATTTCAAACCTCAAATCCAGCTATATTGGGCTAGTTTTGGAGCAGCTTGAGGGTCCAAAACGTGGTTGTTCAGATTTTAGGCGAATTTTACCATTTAATTTAGGGTTATGTTTCCTATTTTATTTTAGTTATCTTAGTTTCCTAGTTGGAATAAAGGACCTGGTTTTTAGGGTTTGTGTGATGGCATAGCAACATATATTGCTTTGCCGTCCATAGTTTTTTATTACACTTATTATTATACAACTTCAGAGACAAAGAACTTTGCTAGGGTTCTTGGAGATTTTCTACTTTAAGGTGTTTTCATTCCTTTTATTCTTAATGATATTTTCTATGATTTTAATTACGAATATGCATAACTAATTCTCTTATTGCTAGGGTGAGGCTATGAGCCTTAGCAAGAATATGTAGTTTCTCTCCGATTTGCTTATGATTATATGCATGCAGGTTTTCGAATTATTAATCACTGATTTAAACTATCTAATTATTTTGATGCTTGATCACCATTAAGATGTTTAGGAAAGTAATTTGATGCAATTTTGGTCGGAGGTCGGTCCTTGAAATTGACGAAGGCTTCTTGTGATTAATATGTGCAAGTTCACTTAGGATGAATACCACATCTTAAGGGTTGCATGGTTTTTCAAAAGGTTTCATAGAACTTAATGAGTCATGCATGTTTAAATTTGATCTGAATACCACAGACGGATTGCATGTTTGATATACGCTCTATGTTGGGGGTCCAAGTAGGCATATATTAGGAACACCTAACCTTCGAAATATGCATGTATAGGTCATAAGTAATTGGGAGAATTATATAAGATTGTTAAGGTGACGGCGGATCCCTAGTGCTTTCTTTAATTTGATTTCTACAAAATTGTTTCCTTTTTCTTCATCTTTAATATTGCAGATTAGTTTACTTTGATTAGTTAAATTCGTTTTATTAAATTAGGACATAAAAATGAATCATCACAAATTTCTACTTTACAATAATTAATTGGAATTTGATTTGATTCGGATTATTTAATAATCCTTGTGGAGAACGACCTTGCGAGATCCATTTATACTACAATAACCTTGTCATTCTTGCAAGTATTATAGGAGTTTTTAACCCTTTTGTGCGTGTGGTAAAATCCCTACGACCACTCACCCTTGTTTTTTGCCCTTATAGGATTTAGTGGCAGTGTTCGTGTCGACGAGGATAATCGTTATGGAGAACGACCTTGCGAGATCCATTTATACTACAATAACCTTGTCATTCTTGCAAGTATTATAGGAGTTTTTAACCCTTTTGCGTGTGTGATAAAATCCCTATCACCACTCACCCTTGTTTTTTGCCCTTCTAGGATTTAGTGGCAGTGTTCGTGTCGACGAGGATTTCTGGCAAACACTGATATCGAAGACTACTCCTGAAGGTATAATTCTTATTCTAATTTTACTGTACTTGACTTATGCTCTGACATCACGTGTGAAATTGGTTCATTCCTGCTTTAGGCTTAAATTAACTCACATTTTCTACATCACTACACTTTATGGCTTCGTCACCCTCCTAGTGTCGATCAGCACAGCTCGATTCGGAGTCCAGGTAGACATTTCAGGTCGGAGTGTGTCAAGTGGTTAGATTCTTGTGTTAAAAAATAAAATTTCCCACCACTTACATAATAACATGTGGTGTAGAAAGTTAAGATTGTAGGTGGAGAAGAAGAGGAAGCCGCAGATGAGAGGACAATAGAAGAAAATTAAGTAATTGGTGTAGAAAGTTAAGAAATTGAAGAGATACAGAAAAAAATTTGATGAGTATCGAAAAAAATTAGAAGAAGAAAATGAGTTTGGAAGGTGAGAATGTGCCAAGAAAATTCATGAAGAGGAGGGAGAAGAATGTAGTACTGTTAAGTTTCATAAATAGTGTAGCACCGTTAAATTTCATAAACAATGTAGTACCGTTAAGTTTCATAAATAGTGTAGTAAGTTTCCCAAACAGTGTCGTAAGTTTTCATAAACAGTGTAGTTAGTTTCATAAACAGTGTCATAAGTTTCATAAACAGTGTAGTAAGTTTTATAAACAGTGTAGAAAGTTTCATAAACAATTTGTGTGAGGACTCGTGGGTCCGCGCGTAAGATTTTTTTATCAAATTTTTTTTAATATTAAAATTATGTCTTTTTTATTAAATTTAAGTTCTTTTGTCATTTTTATTAAAATTTAAGGGTTTTTCATTAAACTTTAAATCTTTTTAATTAAATAAAATTTAGCATGATTTTTTATTAAAATAAACTTAGCTCAAGTTCTTTTCATGAAAGTTTCCTTAAATTTATGCCTAAATTTGGACCCTATATAATTTGGTGTTACACCCGCACCTTGTATAATTGATTCTTCCTTTCCTTTTTTTTGTTATTTATTTATGACGCGTACTGTTTTCAATTTGGTTGTTCTTTTCGGAATGAAATTAATTTTTTTAGTGGGCTTATTACAATCATGGTGAATCGGAGAGTTTTCTTTAAAAATAGAATTAGAAGGCGACAATTTGGGAAAAATTATAATCCAATTGAACTAGGAGAAGGCTTCGTGTCCTGTGCACGGGAGAAAAAGCAATCGATATGTGGAGTCATCCTCTGCGCTAGAAGGGCCTGTGGGTTATATAGGATTAGATTTTAAGGATATGATTAAATTGGCAGAGACTTGTAAGACATTACTTGTATACTCAAGTCCATTGTAATTGGTCACAACTTGTCACTTAGTACTACAGTTTAGTGGTATTCTTCTTTACTTGTAAGTGAGAGGTCTTAAGTCTCACGAAGGTGAATTTGAGCCACATTATTGATAGCTCATTGTGAGGCTAAGCTCACCCTTCCTCCTTACTGTAAATAATATCATTTGTTCAAAAACTAAAAAAAAAGAACAAAAATAAAAAAATGGTCACAACTTATCTCATCAAGCCCCCAAGCGAGTCCCAAAGGGAATTTGGATCCCACCTAGATCTAAATTGTGGGGATTCTATGGATCCTCACATCTTAGGCATTCATCACATGTTGTACGGTGAAAAATCATTTGAATTTTATTATTTAAAATTAAATATAAATAATAACTAACAAAAACTAACTACACAATATACGTTGAACGACTAAGATGTGAGGATCCTTAGAATCTTCATAAAGTGGATATGGAGAGTAACCTCATCCTCTCAAAGGGTCCAAATTTCATAAGGTTCTGAAGGACGTGCACTGCACAGGAGGCGGCCTAAATTTGGGTAACGGTCTTGGCGGTGAAAATATACTAACACAACGTTATTAGCGCGAGACTTGCATATATCCAGCTAAAATACAAACCTCAACCCTCAGAATTGAGGTGGAATAACGAGCAGTATATGAAGTATCCACCAAACTCCGCACTTCTTACTCCCAACAAAGAATCAGTTGTCATGACAAATTCTGAACAAAATATGCATCCATCATAGTTCTTTATTGCATTTAATTAAAGCTTTACCGATGAAAAGAAATTTTTGTCGTCTTTCGTCCCTCAAAAATGTTACTTCTTTAATTTCTCATTTTTATATTCAGAACAAGTCAGATTTGGGAAGGATGGGTTTCATTGGGACTCTTGCTTGAGGGATTCGTTTCGTTGTCTTATCCCGCTGAAAATCAACATTTTATAATCTTTTGAGACTAGAGAGAACAGCTACAAGTGACCATTTATCATAGTGATGAAGAGAAGTGTTATCTTTGCACTATTGTTGTATGGGTTCGAATCCCGTTAACTTCCTAATTTAACATCTAATTCAACAAATCTATCGCATAACGGAAAAAAAAATGAGAAGAGAAGACACTAACGGAAGAAAATAAGAGAGGGAGCGGCTGTGGAGCCAAAAATAATCACAAAGCGATACGTAGATTTTTGGGTTAAAAAGACAAAATTACCCTCGAGGCATACCGGGATTCCTACGCGCGAGCAGTGGGCAATCAACTCTCAACCAAGTCAAAAGTGCCCAAAATAGGTAATAATTCAAAACCTATTTCATCCATCCTCATCAAATCCTCTTAATGCAAAATATATAAGCACACAAATTAAACCCTCTTTTTATCGATTGTAGCAAAGTATGTAAGTAGGGATCGTTCTAGGCCGGGGATTAGGAGGGATTGCTAAACCACTTGAAAACTGACTCAAAAACTTAAAACAAAGGTAAAACACTAGATTAGACTCAAAGAATGCAAAACTATACTCTAAAACACTAAAACAAACCAAAAGACTCAAAACAGCAAAAAAACACTCAACACTGCCTTAAAACAACTTTCTGGGCAGTTTTGAACACTAAGGAAGAATTTGGACGAAAACAGTTTATAACTTGACTCAAGACACTTAAAAACACAAACTAAATTGATTTCTAACTAAATTGACACTTCAAAATAAAGGGGGAATTGGTTTTGACGAATTTGAAAACAAAACAAAAACTTTGTAAAACAAAACAGATTGTAAAACGAAATTGGTTTAAATTAATGGATGGAAGGCTAGCTAAGGGGTTCTTCTCCACATGTCATACTTGCATACAAAACGATTTCTAGTTGCTTTTCAATAAACCATGGATTCTCAATGCCCCAGATTAACCGTGAATTGCACTAATTAACCCTCAGATTTTCCTAACGTTATTGAATTGGATGATTGCATACGACAACCCAAAACATTCCCCACAAGTTCCCTACATGAATTGCATAATAGAGATACAAGCAAGAATCATTAAGTTCTATGAAAACCATAAGCATTGACGAGGCATTCGTTACTATGAATTGCATGAAACTTATGCCAAGAATTTACTTAACGCGATTGTGATCAACAACCTTTACTACTTGTGAATATAATTCTGTAACAATTAGGTGAAACTTCCTTATATCCTAGCATTAGATTTATGCATGACAATTAAGCGTGCACTCTTAACCAACACACACAAATCAGTTTAATTCAAATAGATAAGTAAATTGAATTCACAACTTATGAAACGCAATTAGAGGTAATCAAGTCATATAGCAAGCATAAACATGGTTTCGAATCCCCCCCTAGCCAGAGGGAGTTTAGTTCCTCATACTCACAGAACAAAGAGTATTGAATTTAAACATTGAAATCAAAGGAAAGAAAACACCTAAAACTTCCAGCAATTCAAACTTGAATGGCATGCACGTCCCAGGGCTCCTTCTCCTCCTCTTTGCTGCGGCACAAGGTCTTGGGACAGGTTTAGGGGGTTATGAATGGTGTAGAAGGCTGGGTTATTGGCTAGGATGGATGTATGGTGCGGCAGGTAGTGAATTAGGTCAGAAACTATGGAGAATGGTGAAGGATGGGTGCGGCAGAGAGTGGTGGATGATTTCTGGCGTGAATGGTTGTGTGTGGAGGGTGGTGTGTACGGCAAAGGGTGGAGAAATATATATATATATATAGGCACCAAAAACCCTAGATGAATCAGATTAGGACTTCTAGAAAGCCAAATCCATCCAGAAATAGGTTCAAAACAATCAGATTTCTAATGGGAAAGGGCCTAAGGTGCGGCAGGTTTGGATAAGGAGGGATAAGGCTTCTAGAAAGCCTTGCAAGGCAAGGAAAAAGGATTCTAGAAGGGAAGGAGATGCCAGATTTATAGGGTTCTAGAAAGAATGTGTTTTGTGGCAGATTTTGGGGCTTCTAGAGGGATTTGGGGCGCCACTTTTGTAGGGGAATGGATAGGACTTCTAGAAATCAGGTTTTAAGTCCCCTAAACTGAAGAAAACAGGTTAGGATAAGATTAGGATAAGATTGGATAAGGTAAGGTAAGATAGGATAAGGATTGGATAAGATAAGATAAGATAAGGTTGTTTTGGATAATTCTCCTTCTTTTGAGCTGATTCCTTATCTTCTTTATCTTTGACTTCTTTCTTCCATCTTCTTAGCTGATTTCAAGCCTTTATATCTTCAATTTCGTCCATCAACTTGCCTCCATGCTTGCACTACCCAATCTTGGCCCAAAAATGCTCTAGAATGCTCCAAATTGCTTCTTTTTGCAAACTTGCCCTTAGAACCTGAAAATACATCAAACTAGCTTAAAAGACTACTTTAACTAAGGAAAAACAACATAAATGCACAAGAACAAGCTAACTAAGGTGCATGAATATGCTCCTATCAAATTCCCCCACACTTAGCTTTTGCTAGTCCTCGAGCAAAACAAAATGAAACAAAACAAGTATAACACAACCTAAACCTTCCAACAATTGTCTCAGGGATTTCCAATGCACATGATATGTCAAAAATCATCATTCCCACAGATTTTGGCCATCTTTACGCTTAACCACATACTTAATCATAGTCACTACTTACTAGTTCACAAATAACCAATTAAAACGATGTTTTGAATGTAGTAACATGCCTTAGAGAATTCCCTCAATTCCTTACTAGATATGCACTCTATTTTCACTCAGATTTTCTAACTACACACCCTACACTAGTTATATGTGAGAAGATTGATGTAAATATGAAAACTAATACTCACATATATGTATAACAAGAAAAGCAATTTCCGGAATGCATGTATAGATATGATCTCATGAATGGAATGCTACCACTTAGATGCGAGAACCAGTGACACCATATGCTCATACCAATCCCAAACTCCACATATTGAAACACACAACACTCAAGATTAAAGTCAAGGGTTGTAACGGGGCTTGGGGAGTTGGCTAACAAAGAAAGGATAGGAAAAACAAACGTTCTTAAAGCAATAGCCAGCAAAATAATGAAATTGAACTTAGAATTCCCTTTGGCATGCAGAAATCAACTTTTAAACACAAAGGGAAGATTCAAGCAACAAATAGGGCCGGATTCAATGTTTTGGACCCTTCCTTCAACAAACAACACTTGAGAACTCTTTTTCACATCTTTTCAACTCCTTTTTCATTCTTTTCACAACTTTTTCTTTTTTTTCCTTCTTTTTTTTCTACGAATTTTTCTTCTTTTTTTTCCTTTTTTCTTTTCTTTTCTTTTCTTTGCCGTGCCTCATTCAAGACTTTGGCACACCCACAACAAAACTCACTTCCCCCACACTTGTTTTCTGCCAAACAATGATCAAAAGGAATTCATATTGAGTCATGCGTTACTATGCTTCAAGAACAAAGGTATGGATGGTCCTAATCTAGGCTAGGTGAGGATAATGTGGGTTAACAAAGAACATCGGCTAAACAAGGCTCAACGGGGTTAAAACCTACAAATCAAATGAACATGGGGTACGGCTATTTGGCTCTTGGTTTACTAAACAACTTCATCTTGTTATGTGTTATGCTAATCAATTTCATGCTTTGAATGAAACGGGTATGAGTTCTAGTATTTGGAACTAAATGATGAAACGCCTTCTAAGTAGCAACCAAGCAAAGAATAATGAGATCATGCAACGACTTTAGAAAACAAAGAATGCACAGATTATTAACTCTCTAAAGAACGTTTTAAGCTCAAGTCTCTCAGGGTTGTAGCGTTAGTTTGAGTTGCTTCCTTCAAGCATGTTACAAAAACTGATTTTATCCTTTTTGTGATTACATGTGAATTCATGAATGTCAACTACAACCAAGCATAAACCAAAGAGCAATTCAAACTTCAATCCAAGTTTGCAACTCTCTTTAACAGTCATGCAATTACAAACCGAATCCTCATCATTGTGTTGGAAGGTACCCTAAGACACAAACACACAAAAACAACTCTTTTTGGGTTTTTTTAAAACAATTTTTCAAATTTTTATGGGATTTTCGGATTTTTGAGTCAAAACACACTAAAACACACCAAACAGCTTAAAAACACTTAAAAACAGCAAGGAACAACATTAGAAGTTATGGGTGATAAAACCCTACGAATTTGCATCAAAACACTTTGGTTACCCCCCCACACTTAAATCAAACATTGTCCTCAATGTTTCAAACATATACTCACAGAAAGCAAACAGCAATCAACACAACTAACTAACATAACAAGATGGCAAAGGAAAAGCAATAAAGAGTAGGGTTTAGAAACGCAAATCTGGTTTTGGAGCCGGAGAGTTCCTAGGTCGTCTTTATTTGCATGGGTTGCCTCCCAAGAAGTGCTTGCTTTAACATCTTCCAGCCGGACGAACCTTTCATTTAGTCTTCAATGAGGCCTACGGCATTAAAGGATATGTCCTCCGTAATGTGCTCTTCAAAGTGCTCATAATATGGCTTCAACCGATGTCCATTCACTTTGAATTCTTGTTGCGTTTTTAAACTTTGAATTTGGACTGCACCATGAGGAAAAACATTAGTAACCACAAAAGGACCAATCCACTTAGAACGCAACTTACCTGGAAATAGACGAAGGCGAGAATTGAAAAGTAACACTTTCTGCCCTATAGAGAACAGCTTGCTACGAATCATCTTGTCATGGAATGCCTTTGTTTTCTCCTTGTAGATCCGTGCATTCTCATAAGCTTCATTCCTAATTTCTTCTAGCTCATTCAATTGAAGCTTTCTATGAAGTCCTGCGGCATCAATGTCCATGTTGAATGTTTTGACAGCCCAATGTGCACGATGTTCTAACTCGACGGGAAGATGACATGGTTTCCCATAGACTAGCCGAAATGGGGACATTCCAATTGGGGTTTTATAGGCAGTGCGATATGCCCACAATGCATCATTCAAACGCAAGCTCCAATCCTTCCGAGTTGGCCCTACAGTTTTCTCCAAAATCTGCTTGATTTCTCTATTTGAAACCTCGGCTTGCCCACTGGTTTGAGGGTGATAAGGTGTTGAAACCTTATGCGTGACATTATACTTCTTGAGCAGCGCCTCAATGGTTCGATTGCAAAAATGGGAACCCCCATCACTGATTAGGACTCTTGGCATTCCAAATCTAGCAAATATGTTAGTTCTAACAAAATCTGCAACCACTTTAGAATCATTAGTGCGGGTGGCTTTTGCTTCCACCCATTTCGACACATAATCCACAGCAAGCAAAATATAAAGGAAACCATGTGAGGAAGGAAAAGGACCCATGAAATCAATACCCCAAACATCAAAGATTTCAACACTAAATATGGGGTGTTGCGGCATTTGTTGTTTAGGACCTATATTGCCCGTTCTTTGACATCTATCACAAGTCATACAAAAAGTTCTAGCATCTCTAAAGATAGTAGGCCAATAAAATCCACATTCTAAAACTTTATGTGCTGTTCTTTGCGTACCAAAGTGACCTCCACATGCATAGGTGTGACAAAAAGTTAAAATTGAATTAAACTCAGAATCATGCACACACCTACGTAGAACCTGATCAGGGCAATATTTCCACAAGTATGGGTCATCCCAAACATAAGAACGTGCATCCTTTTTAAGTTTATCACTTTGGTGCTTGTTTAGTTCTCTTGGAATGTGTTTAGACACCAAATAATTTACTACATCGGCATACCATGGCTCACTTACCTTGATGGACAGCAGCTGCTCATCTGGGAATGTCTCTTGGATAGGCACGACATCCTCCTCCTGCACCATACGGCTCAAGTGATCAGCCACCACGTTTTCACTCCCCTTCTTGTCCCGGATTTCAATATCGAATTCTTGGAGAAGAAGCATCCAGCGAATGAGTCTTGGTTTGGCCTCTTTCTTGGTGAACAAATACTTCAAAGCTGCATGGTCAGTGTAAATAATAACTTTAGTACCAAGTAAATAAGAACGAAACTTATCTAAAGCAAACACAACAGCAAGAAGTTCTTTTTCAGTGGTAGAGTAATTCAATTGTGCATCATTCAAGGTCCGAGATGCATAATAGATGACATGGGGCTTCTTGTCCTTCCTTTGTCCCAAAACAGCTCCTAATGCATAATCCGAAGCATCACACATAAGCTCAAAAGGAAGGCTCCAATCTGGTGGGACTATGATGGGGGCCGAAGTTAGCATCTCTTTGAGGTGTTTGAATGCCTTCTCACATTCCTCGTTGAAGTCAAAAGCCACATCTTTCTGGAGGAGACGGCAAAGAGGGTTTGAAATCTTTGAAAAGTCCTTGATGAATCGCCTATAGAATCCTGCATGTCCAAGAAAAGAACGAACCTCTCTAACCGAAGTAGGAGAGGGTAAGTAGCGTACAAGATCTATTTTTGATTTATCAACCTCAATTCCCCTTTCTGAAATGATATGACCTAAAACTATGCCTTGTTTTACCATAAAGTGACATTTTTCCCAATTCAAAACAAGGTTAGTTTCAATGCAACGTTTTAGAATCAAAGTGAGATTATCTAAGCACCCATCAAACGAATCCCCAAAAACACTAAAATCATCCATGAATACCTCAATAATTTTCTCCACAAAATCTGAAAAGATACTTACCATGCATCTTTGAAAGGTGGCAGGTGCATTGCATAAACCGAATGGCATGCGACGATAGGCAAAGGTACCAAAGGGGCACGTGAAAGTGGTCTTTTCTTGGTCATCCGGAGCTATAACAATCTGATTATATCCAGAGTACCCATCAAGAAAACAATAAAAAGAATGACCGGCTAACCTTTCAAGCATTTGATCAATGAACGACAAAGGGAAGTGGTCCTTCCTCGTGGTGGCGTTTAGCTTCCTATAGTCAATGCACACTCTCCAACCTGTTTGGATACGTGTGGGCACAAGTTCATTCTCGGCATTCTTCACCACAGTGACTCCGGATTTCTTTGGAACACATTGCACCGGTGAAACCCAACGGCTATCTGAGATTGGATAAATTACTCCACAATCAAGAAGCTTTATAATTTCCTTCTTCACAACTTCCATCATTGGAGGGTTGAGTCGGCGTTGAGCCTCTCGAGTTGGTTTAGCCCCCTCCTCTAGAAGTATGCGATGCATGCATGTTGTAGGGCTAATCCCCCTAATATCGGCCAATGTCCATCCAATGGCTGTTTTGTGCTCTTTCAACACCTGAATTAACTTTCCTTCCTCTGTTGCTGTGAGTGTGGAGGATACAATGACGGGCAATGTCTCGTTATCTCCCAAAAAGACGTACTTCAAATGATCCGGCAATGGTTTAAGCTCAAGTACGGGTGCCTGAATCACTGAGGGTAACAACTTGTTAGTAGAAATTGGAATTGAAATTGGTTTTGAAGGCTTACCATGGTGCTGAGGTAGTGACTCTAGGGCAGCCACCATCTCGGCCTCTTCTTCACTTATAGGCACGGCAATATTGGGTTTTTGCCCAATTCCTTGTGCAATTGTTGATTCAAGGGGATCCCTATCCAAGGAATCAAGGTAATCCTGCGCCAATTCATCAAATATATCAATAGCAAAACAAGAATGATTTTCTTTAGGAAATTTAATAGTTTCAGCAAGATTGAAATCAATAACTTCCCCATCAAATTCCATTGTCAACGTCCCTTTGAACACATCGATCTTGGTGCGGGCTGTTTTCATGAAAGGTCTCCCAAGGAGGATCGGCAAAGGGGTAGAATGGGGTGTATCCTCCATGTCAAGCACATAAAAATCCGTTGGAAAAATCAGATTTCCAACCTGCACCAAAACATCTTCCAAAACTCCTTTTGGATATGCATTAGAACGATCGGCTAATTGGATAATAACACCATCATTTTTAAGCTCTCCTAAATTCATAGATGCATAAACAGAATATGGCATGACATTTATAGATGCACCTAAGTCTAACATGGCAGATTCAAAACGAGTATTTCCAATAACACAAGGAATTGTAAAACTACCCGGATCTTTGCATTTAGGGGGTAATTTCCTTTGTAAAACAGCAGAGACATTCTCACTTACTTGAACCACTTCTTTGTTAGAAATCCTTCTTCTTGTTGTACAAAGCTCTTTCAAAAACTTAGCATACCTTGGGACTTGCTTTATTGCATCAAGGAGTGGGATATTGACTTGAACTTTCCGGAATGTCTCTAGAATGTCTTTTTCAGCATCCTCTTTCTTTGATTGCCGCAACCTGCCAGGAAAGGGCACAATTAGTGGAGTAGAGCTTGAAGAATTCATATTGGGACTTACCTTGATGGTTGAGGACGGTTTAGAAGTGGGGATTGGCTGCGGCAAGGATTGTGCATTCCTTGCCGTGGGTTTGGGTGCTTCATCCTCCTCCAATTGCAGCTTCTTGTCCTATTCTTGACTTGATCTAGATGGTTGTGAATCAGTTCCAACCTGCTTACCACTTCTCAACGTGATTGCTTGGGCAGTTTCAAATCCTCCCTTAGGGTTAACAACGGTTGAACTAGGCAACCTGCCTTGTTCTCGGAATTGGCCCATGAATTCAGCCATTTGACCCATTTGTTTCTTCAATTCATCCACCTCTTTAGCTTGATTTTTTATGCTCTGCATGTCCTGCGTCAAAGAGGTTAGTACTTGAAGAATTTTATCATTATTTAACGACGAACCTGAATTGGTTTGGGCCGAAGTTGGGTGAGGTTGTGGGGCTGCATACGGCCTTGGAAACATCCCAGGGGGCTGTCTAAATCCGCTTTGTGGCTGTGCTTGCTGAGAATCCCTCCATTTGAAGTTTGGATGATCTCTCCATCCCGGATTGTATGTGTTTGAGTATGGGTCGTGTCTTTGTTGGGTTTGGCCTTGGAAACCCACGGCTTGGGCAGTTTCCCACCCCCCATTCTCAATCAATTGAGGGCATTGATCGTTGAGATGTCCCTGCATAGAACACACTCCACATATGGCCGGCCCTTGTGCTTTGTTTCCATCCACAACCTGTGACAAAAGAAGAGTGAGATTAGCCATTTGAGATTGTAATTCTGAAATTGCATTTACCTCATTCACTTGTTGTTGCCGTGGCCCTTCTCTCTGTCCAACTCCTTCGTATTGTTGCGCATTCAAGGCTCGATTTGCAATTAGAGTCTTGGCAGCCACGGGTGTCTTGTCAACCAAAGCTCCTCCCGCTGAAGCATCAAGCATTTGTCTCTCAATGGGGAGAAGTCCTTCATAGAAATATTGGAGGAGAAGCTCTTCCTTCATTTGATGTTGTGGACAAGAAGCAACAAGCGCCTTGAACCGCTCATAATAGGCTGGAAACGATTCCCCTTGGGTTTGTTGAATGCCACTTATCTTTTTCCTCAAGAGAATGACTCTTGAAGTTGGGAAAAATTTCTCTAAGAATGCGCGCTTCATGCTTTCCCATGAAGTAACGGTTCCAGGTGCTAGTTCGTAGAGCCAATCCTTAGCCTTTTCCAAAAGAGAGAATGGAAAGGCTTTCATCTTCAATATACTTCCATCAACATTGACAGGGGTCATGCTTGAACAAACCACTTCAAATTCCTTCAAGTGCTTGTTCGGATCTTCCATGGACAACCCGTGGAATTTGGGGATGTGGTGCAACAAGCTAGACTTCAATTCAAACTCATCAGTCTTGCCTTGAGCCGCCCTAGGATATTGAATGCATAAAGGGGTCGCATTGTCCAATCCCGAGGCTGAAAGTTCTTTGATTGTTCGGTTATCTGCAGCCATGTCGTGCTCCTCTTCCAAATCCTCTTCAATTTCAACTTCAGATTCGGAATTAGAACTTGAACTAAGTAGATCAGGTTCTGGGTGCTTCCTCTTCCTTCTCAAATCTCGTTCAAAATCGTCGTTAAACTCCAAGATATGTGCGTGAACGGGTTGAGAACTTCGAGTCATACACTAGTACCTAAAACAAAGAAAACAAAACAAATCAGAAAACTAAGCAAAACAGAAACAAAAACAAGTTAAAATACACGGCAGAAACTAGGGAGATTAGCAAGTTTGCTAATCCCCGGCAACGGCGCCAAAATTTGATGTGAAAATTAACTTGACACTCAAATTAAAACCCTATCGATGTAGTATATGAAAGTAGGGTTTGTTCTAGGCCGGGGATTAGGAGGGATTGCTAAACCACTTGAAAACTGACTCAAAAACTTAAAACAAAGGTAAAACACTAGATTAGACTCAAAGAATGCAAAACTATACTCTAAAACACTAAAACAAACCAAAAGACTCAAAACAGCAAAAAAACACTCAACACTGCCTTAAAACCACTTTCTGGGCAGTTTTGAACACTAAGGAAGAATTTGGACGAAAACAGTTTATAACTTGACTCAAGACACTTAAAAACACAAACTAAATTGATTTCTAACTAAATTGACACTTCAAAATAAAGGGGGAATTGGTTTTGACGAATTTGAAAACAAAACAAAAACTTTGTAAAACAAAACAGATTGTAAAACGAAATTGGTTTAAATTAATGGATGGAAGGCTAGCTAAGGGGTTCTTCTCCACATGTCATACTTGCATACAAAACGATTTCTAGTTGCTTTTCAATAAACCATGGATTCTCAACGCCCCAGATTAACCGTGAATTGCACTAATTAACCCTCAGATTTTCCTAACGTTATTGAATTGGATGATTGCATACGACAACCCAAAACATTCCCCACAAGTTCCCTACATGAATTGCATAATAGAGATACAAGCAAGAATCATTAAGTTCTATGAAAACCATAAGCATTGACGAGGCATTCGTTACTATGAATTGCATGAAACTTATGCCAAGAATTTACTTAACGCGATTGTGATCAACAACCTTTACTACTTGTGAATATAATTCTGTAACAATTAGGTGAAACTTCCTTATATCCTAGCATTAGATTTATGCATGACAATTAAGCGTGCACTCTTAACCAACACACACAAATCAGTTTAATTCAAATAGATAAGTAAATTGAATTCACAACTTATGAAACGCAATTAGAGGTAATCAAGTCATATAGCAAGCATAAACATGGTTTCGAATCCCCCCCTAGCCAGAGGGAGTTTAGTTCCTCATACTCACAGAACAAAGAGTATTGAATTTAAACATTGAAATCAAAGGAAAGAAAACACCTAAAACTTCCAGCAATTCAAACTTGAATGGCATGCACGTCCCAGGGCTCCTTCTCCTCCTCTTTGCTGCGGCACAAGGTCTTGGGACAGGTTTAGGGGGTTATGAATGGTGTAGAAGGCTGGGTTATTGGCTAGGATGGATGTATGGTGCGGCAGGTAGTGAATTAGGTCAGAAACTATTCCTTTTAAATTATTTTAATTAGCTAATTAATAGATTTATTACCTAATTAATTTATTAATGGCTAATTAAACTACCAATTAACTACAAAATACACTCAAAAACACCACAAAGGGCCAGCCACCTTCTCTCCAAAGGGGACCGGCCATGCGCTATATATACTATCCCATTTTCTCTAAAAACCTAAGTTCAACACTCTTACAAAATTCTCCAAATTCTCCAAATTCTCCAAACACTTTCCTCTCAAAATTCTAACTTCGGCATGAGAGGTTCTTCAAGCCCCCCCCAAAAATTCATCATGGGCGCATGAGGCTCTTGACCTTGACCTAAAGTGTTATTTGTTTTGTAGGTGCAATTTTGTCCAAGAACAAGGAGGAATAAATTTGCATCCACAAATTGGTGCTTTCATTGAGAGTTGAGTCCCACACTCGTAGAAGACTCTCGCACCAAAGGTTTTTCTATTTTCTTGTCCATTTGTAGATTTTTCGTACGTTCTATTATTAGAATTTTTTATTTGCAAAAATTCTTTGATAAAACGTAAAAGAGAAATACAATGGCTAGAAATTTAGAAAATTTAATAAGTGAAAATTCCATTATTCAAGCGATGTGACTGCGGCGATCCACGAGGCTAAATGTGACAATAAGTGGAGCGGCACCACCATTACGAGGCTCTACCATGGCAATCATCGCGGTGACCACCACGGCAACCACCTGCGGCGAGGTCTATGGCACCACTACCACGGCCCGAGTCGTGCCATCCAAGCTTGCACGAGCCCAAGCCCAAACCGTGCCATCCAAGGCCCACGGCACCAAAGCCACTGCCCAAGCCATGTCACTCCAAACCCAGCGCGAGCCCAACGCGTTGCCAAGCAAAGCCCCAAGTCTCGCACTCGCATGCATCACGAGTTGAGCAGCCCACGCCCGTGGCCCAGCCTGCTCCAATGACCCAGCCTGCTTCTGTGGCCCAGCCCGCTCCCGCAGCCCAGCCTGCTCATGTGGTTCCCCAAGCAGCCCAAGTCGGCCCAAGAGTAGCACAACCTTCCTGACTCTAAGTTTCAGGACCCACGATTGAACCAGGGGCATTTTCACCACGTTTCTCCGCGGATTTGACATTTCCCAATTCAAATCTCGCGCCTGAAACCTACCACACTTCCACTGCTCAAGGAGGCACATTCCTTCCAAGCTCTTCCAATCCAAATGGCAAACAACACTTGTCTCGACAAGTCATAGAGTTGACGAGGGCCCTTGCACAACAGACGATCTTGGTGAATTAACTCTTGCAACCCACCGAGATCCAACGTGCCCCGGACGAGGTGTCCCGAAGAAGGACTAGGCCAGACGAACCTTTCCAGCAGTGTCCCGGCAAGCAGCCACTCGACCAGTCATGAGCCAAACGTTCGACCAATGTACATTCCCGATTGGGCCCCCGAGATAGCGTATACTCCCGTCTTAGTGCCCAGAGGGGCATGCACTATCGACTAAGCCCGAGGACAAGTATACACCCACTGTTATGGCCACACTCTGATAATCAAAATGAGCAGCATTCCAGGAAAAATGTTCATTCGCGGCAAGGCCCCCAATGAGTATCCTCCACCTCACATCGGAGTAGGCAGCACAGCTGATGGAGATAAGCAGTCACTCAATCCTGCTCAAGTTCAACCAGCAGCTTGCGAGTTACCCGCTTGCCTGCGAGGAACATACCACATGCACCGCAACCGCGACATAGACGAGCCAAACACATGGAAGAGCAGCCTAGACCAGCAGGTCATGACCGGGGGTAGCTGAGAGCTCCGCTACCCCAAAAAAGGCAAAGTCAGGAAGAAGTAAAGAAGCTCATGACTAAGCGATTGCGCGATTTCGAGAGCAACAAAGCTACTGACGATATGCTCCAATGAGACATGACCAATATAAACAGGTCACCTTTCAATGACAAGATCGAGTAGACGGGACTATCTAAATAGATTGTTGAATTTAAAGATTACTTCTGTTCCGACAAAGGTAGTAGCTCAGCCTAACGGCGCGCTAGGGGATAGACGAGTAGCAGAAGGACACAGCAGCCCCAACTCTACTTTCATAGCCGTGCCTACCTATTTCACGGCTCCCGGCAGCCATTGATCTATTACCATGGCTCATAACTGTGCTAATCTTGCACCACGACTCACAGTCATGCCGATCGTGCCATGTGGCTCGAGCCAACCAAGCTTCAAAAGGGCACACGACGAAACACCTAATGATGGCGCAATAATTCTTGGAGTAGCTCAATGCGCTTACACCCTTACATGGGTTCCACAAGCAGTTCAAAGTCTTAAGCAGTTCGCCAAACAAGACCTCGCAGGCTGAGGATTATTTTAGTTGTCCGGTAGTCCAGCTTTCTTCAGCTGGACTCACGACAACGACTTCCATGCTCTCCAGTGCGAGAGGGTAAACCAATCCCCCGACACCCATATGGGTAAGCTCTCCAATGCGAGAGGGTAAACCAATTCCCTGACACGCAAAAGGGTCTGCTCTACAGTGCGAGAGAATAAACTAATTGCTCTCCAGTGCGAAAGGGTAAACCAATTCCTCGACACCCAAAATGGCCTGCTCTCTAGTGCGAAAGGGTAAACCAATTGCTCTCAAGTACGAAAGGGTAAACCAATTCCCCGACACCCATCTGGGTCTACTCTCTAGTGCAAGAAGGTAAACCAATTCCCCGACACCCAAAAGGGTCTGCTCTCCAATGCGAGAGGGTAAACCAATTCCCCGACACCTATATGGGTAAGCTCTCTAATGCGAGAGGGTAAACTAATTTCCCGACACCCATCTAGGTAAGCTCTCTAATGCGAGAATGCCACATAGCTCAAAAGATCGAATGCTTGAAGATCAACTAGGCAGCAAATGGTCAGGGGGCAGCAGCCACTTTTGCACTTAACAGTTATCTTATCCGACACTTCATCTTCAGCAGCTCCAATCTTGGCAACTTCATCCTTGACTGCTCCATCTACGGTAGCTGAGAAATCAAACTTAAGCAGTTTCCTTATTTTTGGCAAGCAGCCTAGATGTGGCAGCCAAACTGTTGCCCATGCCACGCCACTTCCAATCCTTGCCTTCAATCAAGCCGAGCAGCACAAGCAATGCCCTTACTACACCACTTCCTCGGCCCATGCCGAGCCAATCCGTGGCTTCAATCAAGCCGAGCAACACAAGCAGTAGCCCCTGCCATACCACCTCCTTGGCCCATGCCAAGCCGACTCCAGACCCCTGTCATTCGACGTGCTGCAACACCCCAATGACTGCCCTATGGGAGACAAGGATAATTAAGTTTTTTTTACATCAGTACGGTGCGAAGAAGGCAAAGAAATCAATAGAAGATGGTTCTTTGCACAGTCAAGCAAAGACGAGTGCTAGGGGGAGGGGAACAAATATCCTATAGCTTTCTCTCTTTCTTGTAGGGATAAATAATTGCCTTCTGAAGTTGATTTAATCCCCTACTTAAGGTAGGCTTAAATAGGCTTTGGAGACGATTTATTTCCCTTTCCTAGAAGAATCTAATTCTAAGTCCAAGAGAGAATCTGCATCAAAGTTGGAGGTCTCTACACCTGCTGCTCTTTCCTGCGAGCAGCCCAGCCGGTGTGGGGGCATTTATGGAGCCAAAACTAATCACAAGGTGACACATGGATTTTTGGGTTAAAAGGACAAAATTACCCTCGAGGCATACCGGGATTCCTACACGCGAGCAGTAGGCAATCAACCCTCAACCAAGTCAAAAGTGCCCAAAATAGGTAATAATTCAAAACCTATTTCATCCATCCTCATCAAATCCTCTCCACAAGGTAACCTCCAAAATATTCCTTTTAAATTATGTTAATTAGCTAATTAATAGATTTGTTACCTAATTAATCTATTAATGGCTAATTAAACTACCAATTAACTACAAAATACACTAAAAAGCACCACAAAGGGCCGGCCACCTTCTTTCCAAAGGGGACAGGCCATGCCCTATATATACTACCCCATTTTCTCTAAAAACCTAAGTTCAACACTCTTACAAAATTCTCCAAATTCTCCGAACACTTTCCTCTCAAAATTCTAACTTTGGCATCAGAGGTTCTTCAGCCAAAGCCCCCGCATTCATCATGGGAGCGTGAGGCTCTTGGCCTTGACCTAAGGTGTTATTTGTTTTGTAGGTTTTGTCCAAGAATAAGGAGGAAGAAATTTGCATCCACAACGGCAACTTTCAACTTTCATTTAAGAGAGAGAGAATAGAGAGCGATGGAATAAACATAGTGATAAAAGGGGGAAAAGAAACAAGAGGGCCAGAAATAGGAGAACTGGTGGTTCTAGAAGGAAAGGGATCTTCTTCGGATCCCTTCCACCAAGTCCTAGGGATCCACCAATCCGGGTCCTTGAAATTTGATCCAATAGCTAAAGTTATTATAACTTTTAAAGTGGGCCCCCATTTGTACCCGTTGGATCAAATTTCAACGGTCCAGATTGGTGGATCCCTAGGACTAGAAAGCAGGTTGTTTTGGTAAAGTAAAATTAATGAATATAAAAAGATTAAATTGGTAAATAATAAAATATTTCAATTTAAACCACTTATTAACAAAATCTCTTTTTGTCAACTAAAAGAGGATAAAAAAGCTATTTAGTATTCTATCACAACAAACAAATTATGGGCAGTAATGTGATTCCACAAAACTAAATTTTGTTGTTTTTCATTTAAACTTCATCAACATGTGATTTTAGAATAAATCTAATATTAAAAAAAATATGAAACAAAAACCCTTCTCCCCACTCCTCACTCCTACTACCACGTTCTCTATCTCCCTCTCTCCTTAGCATTTCAAAAAATAAAAATAAAAATGTTAACATGCATAAAGTGTGTAGGCTTATGCTAATCCTTGTTAAAATAAAGAGTGTTGTTGGAGATAAAATGACACAACCCGAACCGGAATGTCCACCTGAACCTCGAATCGAACTGTGTTGGTCGACACCGAGAAGATGACGAAGCCATAAAGTGTAATGATGTGAAAAATGTGAGTAAATTTAAACCTAGAAGTGCCTAAATGGAAGAGTGGGCATGTGAGCGGGAATGAACCAATTTCACACGTGATGCTAGAGCTTAAGTAAAGTATAGTAAAAGTAGAATGAGAATTATACCATCGAATGTAACCTCCAATACCAAGATTTGCCGAGAATCCTCGTTGATACGAAAGCTTAGCTACTAAAACCTGGAGGTAGGGGTGGGCAAATGTGTAGAGGAACCGCGGGTTGGGGCGGGTAATGTAGGTTCGGGGCGGGTACCGGCCGGGTCCTATTTTTTTTGGGAACAAATGGGGTGGGCCGGGCTGGGCCTTTGTTATTTACGGGGCGGGCTAGTTCCTAAACCTTAGAAAAACGGGGCCCCGGACCGACCCATTTCTAATTATAATCAACGATCAAGATTGAATGATAACCTATCATGCAATCTGAACCGTTAATTTCTAACCTAGGGTCTTTCAAATTTTCAGTCTCAAGTTCAACTCTCAAGTTACAGTTCTTCTCTCTTCTTTCTCGCCCTCTCTCTCACCCGGTCTTTCTCTTCCCTCTCGCTCCTCTTGCCCTCTCTCTCTCTCTCACTCCGTCTTGCTCTTCTCTCACTCCGTTAGACGAAGGAAGACGGCAGCCACCACCCAACCATCTGCTACTCCTCCGTTCCAACCTCCGTCGGAATTCCTCATCGTTTCCTCGATTCAGAATGTCCCTTCATCTCTCAATGTTTTGCTTTTCGCTTTAATCGTTCAACATATGATAAGTAGGGTTTTATTTGTTGAGTGTAGCATGAATTTGGTGTTAATTTGAGTGTAATTTAAGTTTCTATGCAAATATTAGAGCTCCTTAATCCCTCAAATAGAGGATGGAAAATTTATTGTGATGCATCTTTATAGCAAATTTATGGCTCTATAGTCTACCGATCCATTAACATATTCGATTTTGAACCTTTTGAAGTACCCTATATCTAAATATAATTCAATTTCTCATCTATAATTATGAAACTTCCGTTTCTATGATCAGGATTCAAGACTGTATATTAGTTCTTGTTATTTCCTTGTAGAAGGGATCTGGTAGTCTCCTTTGTGCTAGAAAAAGGCTTTTACTAATTTATCATTCAATGATTCTCTTCTTTAACTAATTTATTGCTGAAATTGGAGTAAAATTTAAGTTCAATGTTGCAATCAAGTTTAGAAAATGGCTGAAATTGCAATTAAAGCTACCAATAAAAGTGACCGTGGCATGGCCATTGGCATTGGGTTAACAATTAATAAGAAACTTAAGGCCTAATAGAAGTTTGATTGTTTAGGAAATGAAAAATATGAAGCCATTTTCTAACCTTGTTTGACAACCTATTCAATTTCCTGTTTGCTTGCTGAGCAAGTTGGTAGAGAAAGTAATTAGATGATTGAATGCTTTTATGTTCATATTCACTTGATTGAATGCTTTTATGTTCATTTTCACTTGATTGAATGCTTTTAGAAGATTATTATGTTTCATATGTAGTGGATTATATAGTCTAATGAAATTTCTTATGAAAGTTGAATATGTTGCACTAAGGTTTTCTAATGGGTTTGTTTTGCCTGCCCTGTATATTATTTCAAAATCGTATACGTTCTCTTCCAGTTCCAAAAGGATGATAGAATCACAAAAATGAGTAATGGCACCAAATGAAACCCTTCAGCCCACATGGGATTAATCCCTTAGACTTGTTCTCTAATAGAAGTTTAATTGTTAATCTATGAATTTGGAGTCTTGGACGATGTGTTGTTATTTTGGACGATGTCATGTAATATTGTTATTTTGGACTCTCGGAATTTGTATATGTTGTTATTTTGGACGTTGGTAGTGCCATGGTAGAATCATAGAATGATAGAATCTGTGCAATTGCTGCAATATGTGCAATTGCTGCAATCTGTGGCTTGTAGTATGTGTAAATTGCAATAATCTCCTACAAAAAAAAAATCTGTACAATTGTTTTTCCCCAAACAAAAAAAAAAAAAAATGGGGGAACCGTGGACCGGCCCGGACCGGCCCGTTTGAAACGGGCCAGGTTTGGTCCAATTCCTGTAATGAAATATGATGTACTCGACCCAGCCCGGCTCGGCCCGTTACGTTTAAGCTCCGGTTCCTTCAAAATAAGGCCCGCCCCGCCCCGTGCCTAGGCCTACCTGGAGGGGCAAAAAAAACAAAGGTGATTGGGCCTAAAAATAAAGGTTTGTAAAAATATTTTCAAACCGTAATAACCCCTCACCGTAAAATAAGTATAGTTTCCAAAATATACATACTATGTATAATATGAAAATACTTAGGGTAAATTAGACAAAACTACCTCAACTATTGGTCACACAACACTATCATACCTCATCTTTTAAAATTGACAAGGTCATACCTCATTTTTAGAATTGGTCCAATACCTTCCGTTAGCTTGGCCGTGAATTTCTCAGTTAAATGGTGACGTGGCTTGATCCATGGCCCATGTTTTATTAAAAAAATAATAAAATATTAAAAAATAATAATTTACCATTCCCCTTCCCTGCAACCCAAATCCAAAACCCAGATCCCTTCCCCTTCCCCTTCCCTACAACGCCCAACCCCTTCCCCACCCACTCCAACATCTCACTTCAATCAATAATCTTAATTGGGCCGGCTGAACTTTTCCTGATTTTAGATTAGAACCAAAGATCTACAGAAAATTGACAAAAAATAAACACAATCAAGAAACAAGAGATATTAATGAAATGGTATAGAGAGAGAGAAAGAGAGAGAGAGAGAGAGAGAGAGAGAGGGGGGAGAGAGAGAAAAGGTTACTTGATGTGTGTCTGAGGAAGAGGAGAAATTGGAAATTGAGTCATTTAAAACAGAGGTTGGTGCAAGAACAGCCATGGAAGAGAAAGAGAAAGAGAGGGAGAGACAGAGAGAGGGAGAGAGAGAAAAGGTTACTTGTCATGTGTCTGAGGAAGAGGAGAAATTGAAAATTGAGTCATTTAAAATAGACGTTGATGCAATAACAGCCATGGAAGAGAGAGAGAGAGATGAAATGGGAAATGGGTTTCAGTTTTGAGAGAAGAGAGCGTTTAAAAGATGGTAGGGAAGGGAAAAGTGCGGGTGGCTTGGCGTGGGTGGGGAAAGGGTCGGGGGTTGCAGGGAGAGGGAAGGAGTCGGGAAGATGGGTGTTTGGTTTTTTTTTTTTAAAGGGTAAATTATCATTTTTTAATATTTTATTAATTTTTTAATAAAAAATGGGCCCCTGATCAAGCCACGTCAGCATTTAACTGAGAAATTCACGGCCAAGCTAACAGAAGGTATAACATTGGACCAAATTCTAAAGATGAGGTATGACATTGTCAATTTTAAAAGATGAGGTATGATAGTGTCGTGAGACCACTAGGTGAGGTAGTTTTGTGTGATTTACCCAAATACTTACCATAGACTGCAATATCTCAAGAATTCAATACGTCAGAATATTTCGTAAATAAACATCTAACGTCCGAAAATAATATAATCTCACATCAATAAACATATCATATCGAGTGCTTATTGATATATGCTGACACACGAGTTCATGCATAGATATTATGACATAAACAAGACAGGGTGTAATAATGATTTACGCTCTAGTACTACAATCACGTGAAGACTGGCCCTATGGGCATCACATACGAGTCTTAATTGCCTATAGCAATCTACGACAGGACTGGCACCTATAATGGATCCAAAGTGAGCGTACGGTGCAATGTGAACATACACGTGAAAGATTGGCCCAGGCTCCGGGCAAGTACTAACACCAGTGCAACACACGATGAGCAGATAACGTAAATATGATCATGCAATGGCAGTTGATAATTCAATAATTCTAATCAATGAAATACTATTCATGATCGTAATACAATTAAAGTATCCATACTAATGGGCATCTCGTAGGACATAGTATAATTTCATGGATTCCGTCAATACGCTAATTTTTATATATGTTAACCAACTCTAAGTGTAATGTAGAAAATTCTTTATCACATATATAAATGGAAACTAACAAATATACATGTACTATATAAAAGAAAAAGACCCACTCACAGGTACTTGCGAGGTTGCAACAGTTTGAACGAGTAAATACGAATCGTCGATGCTAATCATACCTAAGCATGATAGAAACGCATTAGTAAAACTCAATTAAAACGTTTGAATTTGTTGAAATGGACGAATTCAAAATCAGTGCGTTGAAATACGCTAAGAAGAGTCCCGAACAAATTTTGTAAAAAGTCAACAAAAAGTCAACAGTCAACCCTAAAAAAATCAACCGAGCCACCTCGGCGGTCAACTACGTTAAAACTTTGAAATTTCACTAAATGGATGTCAAAAACAGACTTAGGACATCGAAATTAGCCTAAGAAGGTTTCCGAGAAAATTTCCACAAAGTCAACACGAGGAATATTTAAAAGAATATTCCCAGAATATTCTGAGCCCATTTTGGAAAATGGGCGGGCTAGAACAACTTGGGCTTAAGGTTTGGGCTTAAGCCCCCTTTTATTTTGTTTCCTGTACTGGGTCGGGTTGACTCGTTTGGGCTCACGGGTTGCTGGACCCAACGAAGAAGAAGGCTAGATTCGGCAGGAATCATAGAGGCTGTGTTCAGCCTCAATTCTCAACCAAAATCAAAAATTTAAAAACCAAAAAGAAGCTAGGGAGACAAGGATTCGAACTATATCATTCAAGGCCTAGCCGTTGTTGGAGTTAGCCGGAAATGGCCTACAACATTCTCGGGTTCGCCATAAAATCTGGGAAAACTTTCCGATGTGTTTCCTTCTATTAAACCAGTCCAAAAATCACACACCACACTTAAATTTGATACTATACAACAAAAAAGGAAGAGAGAGGGGGTTCCCAAGGCTTACCCTTAGTCGGAAAGCAGAGATTTCGTCGGAGAACATGGTGTCGCTAGTGGCTTGTTTCCATTTGTAGATGAGAAATATGAGAGAGAGAGAAACAAGCAAGCTCAAGGCTCTGCTCCTCGTCTTTGGTTGCACATTTGGGTACTGATGACAGAGTGGTGATGCTCATTGAAGTCAACGGCGAGAAATGGTGGTCGTGGTGCTGAATCACAAAGAGAGGGAGAGTGAGTGAGAGAGTACTAGAGAGCTGAAAGAAGGAGAGAGTTTGAGAGAGATTTTCAGAGAGCCCGGGGAGAGAGCCATTCGGAAAGAGAGAAATGGAGAATTGTGAGGTGTGGGCCCACGGGCCAAAAATAAGTTATTTAAAATATTAAAATATTCACCAAATAATATTAAAATAATTAATAATAATAAAATATTGTTACAATAGTAATATAATAATAGTATTTTTACAAAGTATTTTTCGGATTCTCCGTAAAACCTCCATTGTAACTCCGATTTCAATTCCGCTTACACCTACGCATTCGTATCATCGAGTACTTCGAGAATATGGTCAAATAATAGCAAGTAGGCATCACAAAAAGATGGTTAACATAAGTGAACAATCTCGCCTCTTAGGGCATTCTCATCAATTCACTCATTTAAAATTACTAAAATCGTAAAATTAGGGACAGGTTGTCATAATTTACCCACCTTAAAAAATTTCGTCCCCGAAATTTCAATTAAATTGTTATACAAAAATAGTGAAGGGATAGCAAACAAATATATATAAAGGAGATATCAAATTAGAGCAGTTGCATAAAAGAGAATGTCATTCCGTCCCAATCAGATTGCAATGATTCCTCTTTCATGCCTCCAAACTCAAACTTTCCTTCTCCTTCAGTACAATACTATAATATAATTTTTTTTTTATAAAAACATAAAGTCAAATATTAGATATATAATAACATAATATCAAAATACGTATCTAATAACGTAAAGTTAAAATAGTTGTACTAAAATCAAAATTTAACATAGAAAAATTTCGCCTACGCACTCATAATGTCACGTACTCCGAGAATAAGCTTGTAGTATCTTTGGGTCAAGTCCAAGTAATAAATAAAAATACGAACATGGACAGGCCTACTTTCTTACTTGTTTATCAAGACAATAGTAAGAGTCGGTATTACGGGCTGCAGACGTAATATCAATAACTTATTCGTTGGGCTCGTTAAGCGAGTGCTCAAGTAAGAAATTTTCGAGGGTGCAATATTACCATCATACCCCCATTGGGAAATACACATAAATCATCTAATTAGCGCCTCGATTGCGCTCATTTAATACCCTCTTGGGCGACAACGTCAACATTACATAATTTCCTATATCGTAATCTTGATCATTCGAATACCTTTTTGCAATGTCAAACATGTACTGTGCATAAGATCTCTATAACACAACTCAAACAGTACCAAAACCATACCAGAATAATAACTATCGTTGTACGCAACTTAAACAGAGGTAGATATCTATCATAACCACGCAAAAACTGCATAATAGACAAAAGCTTCTCCAAATTCCAGATAGTTCATTTAGACTGGCCGTTAGTCTAAGAGTGAAATGTGGTATTGAATAACAACTTAGTACCCATAGCTTTCAAGAAGACTTCCCAAGATTTGGAAGTGAAATGCGTATCACATTGAGACACAATAGTGACATACACACCATGTAGCTGAACAAAGTAGTTCACAACGCCTTAGCGAGCAGATTCATAGTGAATTTCTCTCGAATTAAGCGAAAAACTATGTCAAGAAGACTAAAAGAACACTCAAGAATTTGAGGGTCAAAACAAGTCCATCAAATCTAGAATACAAGTAACTGGATTGAATGCATGACATCTCACTACAACGGTAGCTTCTAGGAGATTCGATCACCAACGGTAAGGATTTGTTCAGCAGAATATTTGTTAGGTGATTGAGGAATTAATGATCACAACTAAAGTTTAAATGCCCAATAGGTTCACCTAGACAGTCTGTCTGCCTAAAAAAACAATACGAAGTGTAGTAGGGTAGACACATACTCAAGGTTGACTAGAATGTTTTCCGGCACAATGAGGAGATTATGGAATCATAGTCAGAATATACGCTGATCGAAACACCAGAAAATCTAATAATTTCAAGAATGAGGTATTTTACCAAGTGGTCTAAAATGCCATCCCTCTAGACTAACGAAAAGTGAGTTGACATGTCAAGTCGGTTTATAATCACCGAAACATCATCATGATCTCCACATGTACAAAATATCTCGTGCTGGGAGCTTATGGTGATATTTTCCATCTCCGTTCGGATACGAAAAATGATTATAACTACTCGGGCAATTTCTTGATGATTTGTAGGTAACGTTATATCATTACTCATGAATTCCAACTAAAATGGAATAGGATAGGATGAAGGTGTTCAAGGGTAGATGTCTTTTGCTGCGGTAAACAATAACTACATTTGCACAACTAGGGTGATACACAATAGTGCAATCGTAGGCGTGGATTTGTTTATTCTATCGTCGCTGTCAGAAACCTAGTTCCTTTCAAATGAAGATGTATTTGAGAAATGTAAGGTTGGTAAAGATTTTGAACATGTTTCTCCACAGAGAAGTGTCATCCGGTTTTCAAGTAAGGATGGTAATTGTTGACTCTAGGTCATGAATAAGATGGTTCATTTAGTACGGTTCCAACCATCGGGAGTGTCGCTACATGGGTACGCAATCACAACATTTAGTGGACCATCACAATAAATTTCAAATAATCGATGTCATCGAAGAGCGTATGAACAATGATCAAAACAAGACAACGTCTCAGTTGTCACAACTTTATTCACATTTAACGTCTAAAACTAAACTAATTGTCCTCGATCAACTTGTGAGAAGAAACGCTACAATTGAAAAGTCGTTAACAAGCTGCTAATTAAAAATTGACAAAGCTAAAGATAACACGTATTCCACCGCAACCTGTGGGAAACATCCAATTTTCTACATTTGCAACCTTTTGGGGAAAATAAAAGAATGTCGTTTGCTGAGATCACGTCTCCCAAGAAAAGTACCAATTTAAACAAAGCTAACATTTGAGGAAATTGGTCTAAAGCTAATTGTCGGTGTTTAGAAAATTTGATCACGTTGCTGGGGTAGGTGACAAAGCTGTCGACAAGACTACTTCGAATTCGACAGGCTATGAAAGAAAACTCGGGCTCAAGAAGTTGGTCGGAGAGACCATCAATTCAAAATATGGTTTAACGGTTTTAATCATCACCGATTGAATTGCCAGAAGTCTAGGTACAATCCTAAGGTTCAGTCTTTTGCCTTTGCATATAGGTTTGAGGTTCCCTAGATAAAGTGTTTGGTTGGGTAAATTCCTAATCAGTAAGTTTTTGTAACTAAGTTTCTCAATGACGTCAGAGTTGTTCAAGAAGATGCAAGGAAAATTTGTATTAGTATGAGAAAGTGGATCGATGGTGTATTCTACTTCCCTCATCAGTGGTATCTCAAGTAAAATTTTGAGAAATGACGTCAATGATAGGCATTATCGAAACGTACAACACTACTTTCTTTCTTTACTACACATACTAATAGGTCTTCACAACTTTCTCGATACTCAATTCGCTTTTACAGCAGAAATTTAACTCGTGCTTTAAATCTATTATTTGTCGGTGGATGTGACCACAAGAATGACTGGTCGAGAATGTTAGGGGTTACCTAACTAAGTAATATTGTTAACACAACTATGAGTTTACTATCCTAATACAAGGCTTGCTCCTAAATTTACACGATTGTAAATTCTTCAGCTCTGGTAGTCACTATTACTTAGTCTATCAGTCGCGCCACTAATTAACGCATTGAAAATATTTTGATATTGTTCGTTACCCTGAAACTATGAGCTAGCTTTCTGGCACAAATGTATCACTCCAAGATACTAGCATGTGTCCGGTATAAGAAATCATACCGCCTGAATACTAGTTGACAGCTTCTAAATATCAGACAATATCGTCAATTAGTAGCGCTAGCGTAGGCTGATTACAGGTTAGAGCTCGCTAGGGTGGATGGTTTTCAGATGATTTGTAAGGAATTGATCCTGTAAGTTGGTTTCGTTGATTCTAAGGGAAATTGGTTACTACTTCTAGGATTTCTGTTAACCGAATGTATAACAACTCATACCCCTATGACTATACTCATCATAATTGATGAGTACAAAATTGAAAGAAATTCTAGGACCTAATGTTGGTTGAAATGTCTTAATGCCAGAAAGAGAAGTTTGCTAATAGCCTACTTTAGAATGGGCTTAAAATGACAATCCTAAAGCCAAAAGTGACAGTCCCCCAAAAGTTATTCCGTCAAGTGCTACCACTTTAGCACCACATTGTCGTTCGAGACATTTTCAAAGATGTCAATGAAAAGTAAAGCTTCGTAGGAATTCTAATAGGTGGTATACTAAGGGGTACAACCAAAGAACCAAAACTAATTGTGGTTTCCATTTCGGAAGGTTTGGTAATGATGGCTGAAGAATAGTGATAGGATTAATTGATAAATCTCCAGTGGTGCACAACTATCAATATAGTAGCCCTGCTTGGGGGCCATCAACTTGTCTTCAACCTAAATCTTTCCTTGGTGGGGGAAATTCTTCACTTAAAATCTAAAGGAGTTTGCCAAAATGATCTTCTAGAGAGTCGATAAGTCATCTAAATTGCCCAAAACTTAGGAAAAACTAACACATTTTTCGTGCTCGACGAGGTGGCAAGATCCGACATTAGGTTCATAAATCGAGAATGCCTACATCACGCGTGTGATGAAAGTAATACTGCCCAAACTTATGCTCTAAAACCAAACTAACACACCTTGAACCGGAATGTCCACCTGGACTTGAATCGAGCTATGTTGGCCGAAACCGAGAAGGTGACGAAGCCATAAAGTGTAGTGATGTGGAACATGTGAGTAAATCTGAACCAAGAAGTGCCTAAATGGAAGAATGCGCATATGAGCAGGAATGAACCCATTTCACACGTGATGCCATAGAATAAGTAAAGAACAGTAAAAGTAGAATGAGAATTATACCATCGAAGGTAACCTCCACTACCAAGATTTTCCAAGAATCCTCGTCGATACGAAAGCTCAGCTACTAAAACCTAGAGGGGCGAAAAAAAAAAAAAAAAACAAAGGTGAGTGGGCCTAAAAATAAAGTTTTGTAAAAATCTTTTCAAAACATAATAACCCCTTGCCGTAAAACAAGTATAGTTTCCAAAATATACATACTACGTACAGTATGAAAATGAGCATAAGGTGCATTGTAAACATACACGTGAAAGACTGGCCCTAGCTCCGGGCGAGTACAAACACCAGTGCAGCAGACTATGAGCAGATAACGTAAATATGATCATGCAATGGTAATCGATAATTCGATAATTCAATAATTCTAATCAATGAAATACTATTCATGACTGTAAATACAATTAAAGTATCCATATTAATACGCATACATGTGCATCCCGTAGGACATAGTACAATTTCATGGATTCCATCAATACGCTAATTTTTATATACGTTAACCTAATCTAGGTGTAACGTAGAAAATTCTTTATCAAATATATAAATGGAAACTAACAAATACACACACACACACACACACACACACACACATACACACACACACACTATATAAAAGAAATGACCCACTCACAGGTACTTGCGAGGTCACAGCCGTTTGAACGAGTAAATACAGATCGTCGATGCTAATCGTACCTAAGAATAATAGAGACCCATTAGTAAAACTCAATTTAAATGTTTGAATTTGGAGAAACGAACGGCGGATTCGGAATCAGCACGTCGAAATATGCTAAGAAGGGTCCCCGACAAATTTTGTAAAAATTCAACGGTCAACCCTAAAAAGTCAACTGAGCCGCCTCCGCGGTCAACTACGTTAAAACTTTTGAATTTCACTAAATGAATGTCAAAAACGGACTCGGGACGTCGAAATTAGCTTAGGAGGGTTTCCGAGAAAATTTCAAAAATGTCAACACGAGAAATATTCCAATAATATTTCAAAGAATATTCCAAAAATATTCTAGGAATATTTTAAAGAATATTCCAATAATATTCTGAGCACATTTCGGAAATGGGCCGAGCTGGAACAACTTGGGCTTAAGGTTTATGTCGGGTTTGGGCTTAAGCCATTTTTTTCTGTACCAGGTCGGGTTGACCCGTTTGGGCTCGCGGGTTACCGGACCCAACGAAGAAGAAGGCCAGATTCGGCCGAAATCACAGAGGTTGCGTTCCGCCTCATTACTCAACCAAAATCAAAAATTTAAAAACCAAAACGAAGCTAGGGAGACGAGGATTCGAACTATACCCATTCAAGGCGCAGCCGTGGCTGGAGTTGGCCAAAAATGGCCTGCTACATTTTGGGTTCGCCGAAAAATCTGGGAAAACTTTTTGATGTGTTTCCTTCCGTTAAACTAATCCAAAAATCACACACCAAACCTAAATTTGATACTAAACGACGAAAAATGAAGAAAGAGGGGGTTCCCGAGGCTTACCCCTAGTCGGAAAGCAAAGGTTTCGTAGGAGAACATGGTGTCGACGGCAGCTTGTTTCCATTTGCAGATGAAAGAGATGAGAGAAAGAAACAAGCGAGCTCAAGGCCCTGTTCCTCTTCTTTGGTTGCATATTTGGATGGTGATGACAATTTGGTGATGTTTGCCAGAGACGACGACAAGATGGTGGTGGTGGTGTTGAATCACAGAGAGAATGAGAATGAGTGAGAGAGTAACGAAGAGTTGAGAGAAGGAGAGAGTTCGAGATAGATTTCTAGAGAGCCCGGGGAGAGAGCCATGCGGCAAGAGAGAAGTGGAGAGTTATGAGGTGTGGACCCCACGGGTCAAAAATAAATTATTAAAATATTAAAATATCCACCAAATAATATTAAAAATAATTTTATAACAATAGAATATTGTTACAATAGTAATATAATAGTTATGAAAAATATATAAAATAATAAATAGTATTTTTACAAAGTATTTTTCGGATTCGTAGTTCCGTAAAACTTCCATCGTAACTCCGATTTCGATTCCGCTTGTGCCTACACGTTCTTACCACCGAGTATTTCGATAATACAGTAAAATAGCAGCTCATACGCGTCACAAAAATATGGTCAACAAAAGTCAACAATCTCACCTGTAGGGGCATTCTCTTCAATTCACTCATTGAAAATTAATAAAATCGTAAAATTAGGGACGGATTGTCACATAAAAAATAAACTTGACTAGCTAAGCAGTATAAGGATAATGATGTGTTTGGTGCACTGTCAGACTAAATTAATTTTGGAATTCAAATTTTTTTTTTTGTCATTTTCAATTCATCATATTATTATTTTTATTATTATTTAACTCTCTCCCCCCTAAACCTGGCAATTTCTTACATGATCGATTAACACAGCATGTAAATGACACGAAAATAACGGGTTTCAGGTCAACACAATAACTAATCAGGTCTTTGTCAGGTCACACAGTAAGAACCCATTAATAATGGGTCCTTAATAGGTTTACATGTAAATGACACACGAGTAACCTGTTTCGACACGTTAAGAAAAAAGTTATTTTGATGATTTTAATTTTCTAAACTACTAAAAAAACTTACTATAAAATACAATAGCCATAGTGTATATGTGTATATTGTATATTAAATATGTTACATCCCGACCCGAGCTCCACCACATCCTGGGCTCGACTCCGCCGTAGCACGATATTGTCCGTTTTGGGCCCCAACCATGCCCTCACGATTTTGTGTCTGGGAACTCGCACGAGAACTTCCCAGTGGGTCACCCATCCTGGAATTGCTCTCACGCGAACTCGCTCAACTTCGGAGTTCCCACGGAACCCGAAGCCAGTGAGCTCCCAAAAGACCTCGTGCTAAAGAAGGTGGGCATGTACATATAAGGCATAGAGGATCCACTCCCCTAGGCGATGTGGGATCTAACAAAGTACGTATTATTGTATTATTATTCTATATAAATTTAAAAAATTTAAGTTTTATTTATTTACTTTTATAGTATATTATAGGCAAAGAGTGAGATTAAAAAAATTATAAAACACAATAAAAATAAAAATATCAAGTAATTTTAAAATACCAAACTCTTTAAAAAAATTATAATAATTAATTTACAAGTGCGGAATGTGAAAAAATATGCAAATGCTCGTGATCGCATCCTCTAGCTTTGAGTATGGTTACATCTTCGTTAAAACCATACAAACCCTGATGGATAGAATTTTTAAGGGAGTACAAAATAAATAAAATTCTTAATTATTAATTTACAAGTCTAAAAAATGCGAAAGCATATAAACGTGCAAGGTTCCTCAACCTTGAATTGTAACTCCCTTCATTGTGCATATCCTTGAACATTTGGTATTCTATAGTAGGGTGAACTGCCAATTTACCCTGAATTATCACCTCAGTAAAAATTAGGTCCCTAAACTATTTTTTTCAGAAAAATTAGTCCTTGAATTATAAAATCTGCCAATTACATCCCTAATATTATATTTGAAGCTACTATATTCAATTTTCTAAGTTACGTTACTTGCATGTAATACATATTGAAGGGTAGATTGGTAGTTTTTCATAAAGAAAAAAATGTATGGAGTTAACTTTGGAGGGTAAATTAGTAATTTTTCATAAGAAATAGTGTAAGTTAACTTCGGAGGGGAAATTAGACGTTAGAATCGCAACCTATATGAAATGTTAAAGGCTTATAGGCGAGAAAATGACGGTATTAGACTCTAAAGGGTGTCAACTGACCTAAGTTGACGAAAAATAGGATAAAATAGCTTTGAATAGAATAATAGGGACGAAATTAGTAATTTTTAATGAATTTAGGGACTTATTTTATCGCAAAAATAATTCAGGGACGTAATGACACACCCCGACTTGAGAATCAAGGCATCCTGGCCATCACATAAGCGTGACGTAACCATAAATGCAATGCGGAAGCGATAAGGTAAGAGAATTATGAATGACTAAAAACCGAATAATAGCAGTACTATCCAAATGATATGCTAGAGAGAATTTAAGTGCGAAATACACACAATCAGAGCATAAGATTCTAAGTCCATTCAAGTAGGACAGTTATTAAATTACAACACCCAAAGGTGAGTCCTACATTTGTGAAGTCTGTCAGAACAACCGTGGGGATCCTCGTGAGCTACCAAGCACTTGTAACTATAACCTGGAGGGGCGTAAAACAAAGTTGAGTGGGTTAGTACAGCAAAGCTTTTCGAAACCTCATTTATCAACATTTATAACCCCTCACTGTAAAACCAGTATACTTTCCCAGAAAATAGCATATAAGCATATATATATCATCATATTCTCAAATCCTAGTTCAAAATCAGTATTATGAAAGTATGCCATGCTATATGCATCAATAACATAATGAAGATACGTAAATATATCAGGTGAAATAATAAATCAACTGGAGACCCTACAGCAGGCATGTACGGCTAATCATATAGCTCAATACCTATGCCTGCACACGAGTCGGAACCACTTAAATGGTCTGTACAACAGGACTTGGTGTAATAATACGCTCTAGTGCAATTCTCATCAAACAGCTGTGCGAATAATCGCAGGTTACCTACGAGTCAGAACCATATAAGTGGTCTGTACGATAGGACTTACACCTACTTGCATCCAAGGGAGCGTACGGTGCGGGAGGTGAATATCACCATAAGCACTAACACCGGAGGTGTAGGTTATGAGCTCTCAACACAATTCACATCATCAACACAATATAACTCACCTGATACTTACTTGTGTGTCCACCGCACCATTTCATACATATGCATCATATACCAATTCATACATTTCATATAAATTCTATGCATGGAATTTTAAAACATACTTTCATTTAAATTCGATTTATGGGAAAATCAGTAAGTATATTGGTATATAACGAAAACAACTACCCACTCACTGGTATATAGAAGGGTCGTAACCCTCGCGTCGCCCTTGATTGTGCTCGTCCTCGGGATAGATCTCACAAAATGCGAAACAACTACAATAACATTATTTAGAGCACTTAACCAACAATACGAAATAACTTCTCATAAGATGCTCACTTGGGGTGTTTGAATATACCAACGTGATCTACACAACCTCACGAGCATCCCCATATTTTTAGAATTATTTTTGGACCTGACACGCACCCCCACGCGCCAAAAATGGCATGGACCTACGCGGCCACGTGCCAGGCACACTGACAGATTTTGAAACGACGTCAGGAATATTCCGTCAACTCCTAACGGAAACTGTTAAACTTAACCAACGGCGTCAGCATATTCCGTCCAAACTGACGGAATATTCTCCTTTCTTCTCCGGTGAGTTGCCGGTCGCTGGAAAACTGGGGAAAATTTCCAACTTCGATATCTCGGCCATTTTTACACCATTTTTCACGATCTTTATATCAAAATGAAGCTCCTAACTTTCAGAATCACGCTATACTAATTTAAAGCTCTAAGGGGGCGTTTGTTTCACCTCCTTAGGAGGGACTGGACTGGACTGGACTACAGTCCCATGTTTGATAGGTGTTGAGACTAAGTTAAGTGGGACTAAAGGGGACTCGTGTGGACTACGGGGCTCGCTAGGTAGTCTTAGCAAGACCCCCCAAATACCACCGGATTGCTAAGATCGTTGCTCTGCTCGACTCCTCACCGCTTTGCTCGACTGCTCACCCTGCTCGACAACCTCACTGGACCATCCCAGAACCATCCCAGGACCACCACCGCGTCCTCGTAAATCACAGCTTCCTCTGTACCTTTCTCTTCTTAGTTGCTCCGCGCGTCGTCTCACCCTGCTTCGCCGCTCTCATTTCCTTCTTCCTCACTGCCTCGCACATAAAAAAATCCAAAACATCCAACCCTAGAATTCGAAACAAAAAACAGAAAAAAAAATTTACAAAATCGTTGTTCCTCTGAAACCCAGTCGCTCCATCAGCCACACATCAGTCATTCCAGCACCTCCAAAATCCAAATCGCGACATGGGCTCTGTTGATTTTGTTAGATTTATTCGTTTTGCTTGGCTGTTAGAGGATGAGCTTTCGTCGACGACGACTGGGATGAGCACCGGTACTTTTTGCTCTAAGAGGGAGAAAGAGGAAAAAGAGGAAACTGGGAGTGTTGAGAGCATTGGAGGAGGAGAAAGGAAGACCTGGTGGACAAGCCCGATGACCCTATGAACAACGACCAGAAAAACGAAGCTCGATTCTTCGTTTTGCAGAATTTTTTTTGGCAATTAATCAGAAAAAAAGAGGAAAGGGACGGAGAGTGTGAGACGGAGAGAATGAGGAAGAAAAGGATGGAGGCTTCCAGAGAGAGGGAGAGTATTATTAGAAAAAAAAATAGAATTAATTAACATAATATTATTAGATATGAATTAAAAAATATAAAATATTATATTTTGTTATTATCCTTCTTTTTAGTCCGACACTGCACCAAACGCTTCACTAAGTTAGTCTAGCTTAATCTAATCTAAGTCAATCCAGCTTAGTCCCTGAAGCTAGTACAGTCCGAGACAGTCCGGTGCAACAAACGCACCCTAAAAGTCACGGAATCTTACTAAGAAATTTCCACAAAATCCGGCCAAGCTTCAAACCCACAATTCCTACGTGCAATTCTTTCAAACGAAGCACTCCGAGCTTCCTTGGGACCTTAGTAAGCTTCATATAAGCTTAGAATTCCCTGAAAACCAACATTTCACGTGTGCATGAACAGTGATATCAAACAGGGTTATGATTTCAACGTGATTTCGACGGTTATAAGTTCCAAAACTTGTACCAATGGACTCAGGGGAAGATAGGGAACAAGAATATTACCTTAAAACCTTCGATCTGTGAAGTTTGAGATGATTTTGGTGCTCGTCCATACGTGCACAGTGCACTGGTGCAGAAAAACCGAGAGAGAAGGGAGAGGAAGTCCACGGGAGAGAAATCGAGAGAGGGCAGGTTGTGTGTGTGTGTGGTCCACTAAGTCCCTAACCACACAATAAAAAATAAAAAAAATCTAAGTTCCAAATAAATTCTTCCGAAACTTAGGAAGAGGAATATTAACCAAATGTATAAATCACACACCTTAGTAATCTTTAGGGATAATTCCGTCTTTTCTTGTCCTCGATACAATGATTTCGGGACGGGCTGTGACAATCTACCCTCCTTATAGAATTTCGTCCTCGAAATTCACATAATCATCGCAATCCATTAATTATCATAAAACAACATCGGATACATCTCTGTCATCCGATCCTCTGTCTCCCAAGTCGTTTCTTCCACTTAATGGTTCCTCCACAATACTTTCACCAAGCTCACTATCTTGTTCCTTAGCACCTTGTCTTTCTAATCCAAGATAGTCACCGGTTCCTCATCGTACGTCAAATCCAGATTAATCTTCGAAGGTTGAAGAGGAATCACATGTGAAGGATCTGAAACATAATGTCGAAGCATCGAGACATGAAACAGATTATGCACCTTGGATAACTCTGGAGGCAACTCTAGCCTGTAGACAACTTCACCAATCCTTTCGGTGATCACATAAGGTCCTATGTGCCTAGGACTTAACTTGCCTTTCTTTCCAATTCGTACCACACCTCTCCAAGGTGATAATTTCAAAAATACCAAATCACCTACATTATAAACCTGATCAGTGGCATGTCTATCCGCCAAACTCTTTTGTCGATCTTGGGCCGCTTTCAGGTTAGACTTAATCATCTGAACATTCTGAGTAGTCTCATCCACTATCTCAGGGCCCACCAAAGCTTGTTCACCTACCTCTGACCAACACAAAGGTGTATGGCAAGCTCTACCATAAAGTGCCTCAAAAGGTGACATACCAATACTCGAATGAAAACTATTATTGTAGGCAAATTCCATCAAATCTAAGCAATCATGGCAAGAGCCACCAAATTGCAACACTGAAGATCTTAGCATATCTTCCAACGTCTAAATGGTCCTCTCTGATTGACCATCTGTTTGAGGATGATAAGCAGTGTTGTAAAGCAATCTCGTACCAAGAGCTTCTTGAAAAGCTACCCAAAACTTAGAAGTAAATCTTGGGTCTCGATTAGAAATAATATTCACTGGAACTCCATGATACTTCACAATCTTCCTAATGAACAATTTAGCCAATTTGTTCAGAGGATACTTCTCCCTCACTGGAATGAAGTGCGCTGACTTGGTAAGCCGATCTACGACCACCCAAACACCATCAAAACCATTCTGCGTACGTGGAAGCTTATACACAAAATCCATAGTGATATTTTCCCACTTCCACTGAGGAACGGGAAGCGGCTGCATCAACCCAAATGGCTTTTTCCTAGCTTTGACTTGTTGACAGAAGAAACACCTACTTACATATTCTGCAATTTCCCTTTTCATACTCGCCCAATAATAAAATGGTCGAATGGTATGATACATCTTAATTCCTCCTAGATGCATGGCATAAGCCGAACAATGTGCTTCATCCAAAATTTCTTTCTTTAATTCCTCATTATTTGGCACATACATCATATTCTCTTGCATAAGCATACCGTCTGATTCCCTGATTCTGAAATCTTTCTTCTTACCTCTCTCAACAGCCTCAATTATATCCTGAGATTCCTCATCATTCACCTAAGCTTCACGGACACGATCAACCAAAATTGGCCTAACTTGGAAACTTGCAAGAAATGCTTCCATTCGATTTTCCATTTCCAACTTTACTCCAGTAGATCTCAAATCTGCAAGAAGAAGGACACGACAAGCATACAAAGCATTAAGTCGGCCTTGAGGTTTCCTACTCAGTGCATTAGGTACTACATTTGCACGACCAGGATGATACTCAATCGTGCAGTCATAATCACTTAGTAACTCCAACCATCTTCGCTGACGAAGATTAAGATCATGCTAAGTAAAAAGGTACTGAAGACTCTTATGATCTGTGAAGATCCTACATTTCTCACCGTAGAGATAATGCCTCCAAATCTTCAAAGCAAAGACAATGGCTGCCAACTCAAGGTCGTGAGTAGGATAATTCCTTTCATGGATCTTCAACTACCGAGAAGCATAGGCAATCACTCTATTATGCTGCATTAAAACACATCCCAAACCATTTAATGAAGCATCACTGTAAATCTCAAAGTTACCATTATCATCAGGAAGTACCAATACAGGTGCATGAGTGAGACAATGCTTCAACCGCTGAAAACTTTGCTCACAATTATCATCCCACTCGAACTTAACATCTTTCCTGGTTAACCTCATTAGTGGTAAAGCAATCATAGAAAAATCTTGGACGAATCGTCGATAGTACCCTGCTAGACCAAGGAAACTCCATACCTCAGTGACGGTTCGTGTTTGCTCCCAATTCTCCACTGCTGCTATCTTTTGAGGGTTTACTTGAATTCCTTGTGCCGATACCACATGCCCAAAAAATGCTACTTGATTCAACCAAAACTGGCATTTACTAAACTTGGCATACAACCGATGTTCCCTCAATTTCTCTAATACCAAATGAAGATGTCGAATATGCTCCACTTTCGACTTAGAGTATACCAGAATATCATCAATGAAAACAATGACAAACCTATCAAGATATTGCTGGAATACTTCATTCATCAACCTCATGAAAGCTGCTAGTGCATTAGTCAATCCAAATGGCATCACCAAAAACTCATAATGTCTATAACGGGTCCTAAAAGTTGTTTTAGGGACATCCTCATCTTTGATCTTCAACTGATAGTAGCCAGATCTCAAATCAATCTTAGAGAACACACACGCACCTTTAAGCTGATCAAACAAATCATCTATACAAGGCAATGTATAACGGTTTTTAATCGTTACCCGATTCAGTTGCCTGTAATCAATACATAATCTCAGAGTTCCATCTTCCTTTCTCACAAACAATACTGGGGCTCCCCAAGGTGAAGTACTAGGTTGAATGAAACCTTTATTAGTTAATTCCTACAACTGAATTTTCAACTCTCTCAATTCAGCCGGAGCCATTCTATATGGAGTCAAAGATATAGGGTCCGTACCTGGAAGCAAATCAATAGAAAACTCCACATCTCTGTCTGGCGGCAATCCAGGTAGATCGTCAGGAAATACATCATGATAATGCCTGACTACTCCAACTTCCTCCACACTACTAGGAGCAACATCATTTAACACCACATGTGCTATGTATCCTTGACAACCTTTCGATAACAACTTCTTTGCCCTCATGGTAGAAATAACACCATGCCTCACCCCACTTCTCTCACCCACAAACATAACCTCAGGTATTCCAGGACGATAAAAAGTGACTGATTTCCCGTAACAATCTATATGGGCACGATTATAATGCAACCAATCTGCCCTTAAAATCACATCAAAATCCACAATATCTAACGGGATAAGATTAGCTAGCATAGCTACATCATCTACCATCATTGGACATCCTGGATAAACACTATCAACATGACATCTGTCCCTTATAGACATGGCAAACTCTAAATCAAATCCTAGAGGTGTAGGATAAGGTTGTGTCATTTAAGCAAATGTATGAGAAATCACAGAGTGTGTAGCACCGCAATCAATCAAAATTCTAGCAAAGTGACCAAGGATGTTTAACGTACCCATAATCAAGTCCGGATGGTTCTGAGCATCTTGCAATGAGATGTTGTTAACACGTCCCTGGGTTTGCTGTCGTCCTCCACGACCTCTATTACTTTGATTACCTCGTCCCTGAGACCTACGTCCTTGTCCTGCCTAGCTAGACTGCCTAGACAGTCCTGCACTGCTAACAGTAACCTCTCCCTGATGGGACGGACTTCCCTGATACCACTAAGATCTGCTAGCTGTCATAGAAAGATATGAAGTATAACCTTCAGGATTTTGGGAATACCCATTCTGAAAATAAGGATCCTGGGAATACTGATACTGCCCTGAAGCATAGGGAGCAGCATCACCTTGGTAGTGGTAAGCAGCACTACCCTGACTCATCTGACCATAACTGCCTGATTTGAGGTTCTGCTTGATCGGCGCTGGATGTGGCATAACAGACTGCTGAGGCCTCTGCTGACTCTAGGGATAATGTGCAGCTCTATGTTCTGTCTGTCCACATGTGTAGCAAGCACCGCTACCTCTCTTGCACTCCTTATAATGTCTGGAATTACAATGGCGGCATAACGGAGGACCTGAACCACCAGAACCACCGAAATCTCTCTGCTTCTGGAACCTGGGTCCACCAGTAAATCTTCCACCTCTCATCGGGCCTGTGGCACTAAATCCTCCACTAGAAGAACTCGAGCTGGCTCCACTTTTCTTGAAATTCTAGGTCTTACGAGGTCCTTGAGTTGAGATACCTTTACCCCTGTCATCTTTTCTCTGATTATCACCATTCTTATATTCCTCTTCCTCACTTTCACTAGGCAGATTTTCGGAGTCCTCAATCCGAACCAAAATCTCATAAAACTCATGATAAGTGGTGCAAGGAATAGCACTAGCAAATGTCCGCCATTTCTTCTTTGTTCCCAACTTAAAGCGACGAAGCATTTCCACCTGATTAACAGCCACTTCTGGATCATAGCGAGATAAGTCTGTAAACTTCCTATAATACTCATTCACCGACATTTTCCTTTGCTTCAGCTGAGTGAACTCTTGCTTCTTACGATCAATGTACTCTGGAGGAATGAATCTTTTCTTAAATGTCTCTTTAAATGTTTCCCAATCAACTGCTGCTTCAGGTGTCATAAATTTAGACTCATTTTCCCACCAACCTACAGGTTCTCCTCCTAGAAACCAAGTAGTCGTCTCGACCCATCTACTAGCAGGAAGATCCCCTGACTCTGCATTACCTGGTAGGTCTTCTCAATACGGTCTAACCACTTTTCTGCCCTTTCATGACTCTCATTACCAATGAAGTGGTCCAATTTCAGATTATAAACGGTCTCCAGGGGTGTTCTTTGAGGAGGACGAATGAAGTCTGAAAGGCATGGGCTATCGCTTCCCCTAACTGAGCTATATTGGGGAAACTGGGCTCAAAAGAAAGACGTGGATCCCTACGAGGCGGCATAGTTCTGACAGAAGACACCAAAGATAATTAGAGAATTCACAATTTATACAGGACTACAAACCTAAGCTCTGATACCAAACTGACACACCCCGACCTGAGAATCAGGGCGTGCTGGCCATCACATAAGCGTGACGTAATCATAAATGCAATGCGGAAGGGATAAGGTAAGAGAATTATGAATGACTAAAAACCAAATAATAGCAGTACTATCCAAATGACATGCTAGAGAGAATCTAAGTGCGAAATACACACAATCAGAGCATAAGATTCTAAGTGCAGTCAAGTAGGACATTTATTAAATTACAACACCCGAAGGTGAGTCCTACATTTGTGAAGTCTATCAGAACAACCATGGGGATCCTCATGAGCCACCAAGCACTTCTAACTATAACCTGGATGGGCGTAAAACAAAGTTGAGTGGGTCAGTAAAACAAAGCTTTTTGAAAATATCTCATTTATCAACATTTATAACCCCTCACTGTAAAACCTGTATACTTTCCCAGAAAATAGCATATAAGCATATGTATATCATCATATTCTCAAATCCTAGTTCAAAATCAGTATTATGAAAGTATGCCATGCTATATGCATCAATAACATAATGAAGATGCGTAAATATATTAGGTGAAATAATAAATCAACCGGAGACCCTACAATGGTCCTGTACGGCTAATCATATAGCTCAATACCTATGCCTGCACACGAGTCGGAACCACTGAAATGGTCTATACGACAGGACTTGGTGTAATAATACGCTCTAGTGCAATTCTCATCAAACAGCTGTGTGAATAATCGCAGGTTACCTACGAGTCGGAACCACAGAAGTGGTATGTACGACAGGACTTACACCTACTTGGATCCAAAGGAGCGTGCGGTGTAGGAGGTGAATATCAACATAAGCACTAACACCGTGGGTGCAGGTTATGAGCCCTCAACACAATTCACATCATCAACACAATATAACTCACCTAATACTTACCTGTGCGTCCACCGTACCATTTCATACATATGCATCATATACCAATTCAAACATTTCATATCAATTCTATGCATGGCATTTTAAAACATATTTTTATTTAAATTCGATTTCTGGGAAAATCAGTAAGTATATAGGTATATAACGAAAACAAATGCCGACTCACTGGTATGTCAAAAGGTCGTAACCCCCGCATCGCCCTTGATTGCGCTCGTCCTCGGGATAAATCTCACCTATATGCGAAACAACTATAATAACATTATTTAGAGCACATAACCAACAATACGAAATAACTTCTCATACGATGCTCAATTGGGGTGTTTGAATATACCAACGTGATCTACAGAACCTCACGAACATCCCCATATTTTTAGAATTATTTTTGGACCTGACACGCGCCCCCAAGCGCCAGAAATGGCACGGACCTACGCGCCTCCACGCGCGGCCACGTACTAGGCACAATGATAGATTTTTAAACGGTGTCAGGAATATTCCTCGGAATATTCCGTCAACTCCTAACGGAAACTGTTAAACTTAACTAACGGTGTCAGCATATTCCGTCCAAACTGACGGAATATACTCCTTTCTTCTCCAGCGAGTCGCCGGTGGCCAGAAAACTGGGGAAAATTTCCAACTTCGATATCTCGGCAATTTTTACACCTTTTTTCACGATCATTATATCAAAATGATGCTCCTAACTTTCAGAATCACGCTATACTAATTTAAAGCTCTGAAAGTCACTGAATCTTACCGGGAAATTTCCACAAAATCTGGCCAAGCTTCAAACCCACGATTCCTACGTCCAATTCTATCAAACGAAGCACTCCGAGCTTCCTTGGGACCTTACTAAGCTTCCTATAAACTTAGAATTCCCTGAAAACCTACATTTCACGTATGCATGAACAGTGATAGCAAACGGGGTTATGGTTTCGACGTGATTTTGAGGGTTATAAGTTCAAAACTTGTACCAATGGACTCAGGGGAAGATATGGAACAAGAATATTACCTTAAAACCTTCGATCTGTGAAGTTTGAGGTGATTTTGGTGCTCGTCCATACGTGCACAGTGCACTAGTGCAGAAAAACCGAGAGAGAAGGGATAGGAAGTACACGGGAGGGAAAGAAAGATGGCAGGTTGTGTGTGTGTGGTCCACTAAGTCCCTAACCACACAATAAAAAAAAAACAATCTAAGTTCCAAATAAATTCTTCCGAAACTTAGGAAGAGGAATATTAACCAAATGTATAAATCACACACCTTAGTAATCTTTAGGGATAATTCCGTCTTTTCACGTCCTCGATAGAATGATTTCGGGACGGGCTGTGACACCTAATTTTTACAGAGGTGATAGTTCAGGGACTAAATCGGCACTTCACCCTTTTATAGTAATGTATTGATGTTTTTTCATTAGGCTCTTATTTTGGAGTATGTAATACTTGAAAGACAAATGTTTTTTTTTATTTTTTATTTTTTTTAATGTTTGGAAGTAATATTTATGTGACAATATGATATGCATATACTAATTTAATATTATGTTTACCATTTTTTTGGGATCAAATTATGTTTTTCATTTTTATTATTTATTGATTTAAAATATATTTTCTTTAACGGGTAACGGGTCGAGTCATATTACATGATAATATTAACGGGTCGATTTCGGGTCGAGTCATATTATCCGTTTTCTTTAACACGTGTTACACGACACGACCCGTTACGATATTGGGTATGTTACGAAAATGACACGAACGCGAAAAACATGACACAAATGTCAGGTCTACTCACCCTTATCTCTCTACCATTCCTTTCCTTTTTTTTCATTTGCTTTCTCTTCTTCGCAGCCCATAATGAAAAATTAAGGGTAAATTACATTTACTACCTCACCTTTTAGTCAGATAATAAACACATACCTCATCTTGTGAACATTTCAATGTCTTATCCCAACTACGAATTTGTTGCAATGTTAGACCTCTGATTAAAAAGCTGTCAATTCATCTGTTAATTGATGATGTAGTAAACGCGGGGCCCACTCCCTAACCCAACTAGATTGAAATTTAAAAAAAATAATTAATTAATTAAGATTTTCTTTTTCCATTAATTAAGCTGAAGAAGAAGAAGAAGAAGAAGAAGGAGGAGGAGAAGCAGCTCGAGCTCTCTCTCTGTTGCATTAGTGGTTAACCTTCCAAGTCTGTTTTCAAATTTTCCACTCAAGCTTCTTATGCTGAAGAAGAAAAAGAAGGAGAAGAAGAAGCTCGTACGACAATGGAAATCTCTTTCGAATTTTTCACCTTCCAAATCGATTTCATTCTTTTCAAAATAACTCACTGCAAATACAAACCTATATCAAAATTGGTAAATACTTCTCAATCCAACACCAAATTCGAGTGACAAAAGTGGTCACTTTCCCAACTTTAGATAACTATATACTTTGCTGATTGGATCAAGAGATGGAAAATTCCAAAATTTTAAAGAAAAATTCACCTGAAACATCATCAATATCGAATATGAAGCAGAGAAATGAGGAGAAATTCCTAGAACGCTAAAACCCAATATTGAATTAGAGTTGTAAAATCTGAAAAGATTTAAGCAACGGAAGGCTTGAGGAGCTCCTGATTGATGGTGCTGAGAATCCTAATATAGTAATTGGACCTAGTGGTAGAGCCCATAATCTCGTTGTTCTGATCGACCATCTCCATGAACTGCCCGATGACGAGCGACACCAATTGGATCCTGTTGGCCTCCTCTTATGCGTGAAGCAGCTGCCCTCTTTATATTCTTCATCTCGTCCTTGACGTGCTATTGCTGGATGTCAATCGGCGACTAATGGTCACTACAACCCAACCCTCATGTGCTTCAGGCGCGACTGAGGGAGGCAGAATAATCGAGGAAGATGACACCTCGAAACGACATCGTTGCGATCTCCAGCTCAGGTTGTTGGACAACCTACCTAGTGCCTCTTGACTTCCACTCTCTCTTCGTCTTTCAACAACGGAAGTGATGGCGTCAACAAATCGACACTGCTGGCGGCGGTGCCCGCCTGCGGTGGGACCAGCATCGTCGAAAGATGAATGGTTATGCGACCTCTAATCGATTCTAAGCGGCGGATTAGAAAACGTGACGGGATCGAGAGGATGAGGGATTGAGAGATGCATCCTTGGGTTCGCTGGTTCGGCGTTTTGTTCCTCCGGGGTTTGTGTCTTCTGTTGTGGTGGATTCGTCGAGCTTTAGCCTTGTGTCTTTCGTTGAACTTCAGTCACGAGCTTTTTTTTTCTTTCTTTTTTTTTGCCAAATTTTTTTTCTTTGCTAAATAAAATAAAATTTTATTTTTGCCTAACTTGCGCATATTTGGCAGCTCTGTCAATAGAAGGGGGACTCACTTGTTCCAAGTCGTTGTATAACAGCTAATTTAAAAGATTTTTTTAACGAAAATATGACATTTCAATAATTTCATAAGTATGATATGATCATGTTTAAAAAATGAGCTATGCGATTGTGATGGCATTCCAACCTGAGGATGTAAAATGTAGTTTACCCAAAAATCAACTTGGCCACCAAATCCACTTCTCTAACACCTGCATATCTCCTTGCCCATCCTCACTCATACAATTGCGAACTCCCTATCCTCAAACACCCTTTTTGTGAAAACCCCAGATCAAAATTCAATCTTTCCAGCTGGATTTAGAGAAATGCCAAGTATTTGAGGATGGGTTTTCCGAGAAAATGGGAGATTTTGATCAGACGATCGACCCGTTTGAAACCAATTCGTCAGGCAAGTAGGAAATTTCCAGCATGAGGTTGATTTACGTGATGAGGTCTATTTGTGCGAGGTGTCAGAGTTCGCGACAACGGTGATTTAGGCGTCGAGGCGTCGCAGACGATGTAGGAGACACTGGGTTTGCAGGACTGCTTGCAGCCGAGGACAGGATTAGCAATCCCGTAGTTTTTTTTTTGGGGGGGGGGGGGTCGGTCTACCTAAAGACCTCCTAGCGAGGGAGTAGTCCAAGAGAATCCTCCTTTTCCCCATTAAACTTAGTGCTGTAACAAACACATGTCTATACTAATATGTGATCCAATCCAATCCAGTAAAACTTAATGAGACCAAACAAAGGCGCCCTATATGTTCTTGCATACCCTCTCAGGACCCATAGTAGTGCTCAAAGCCTATCGCCTTCATTCTTCCACTAATTAAAATTCTACAAATTACAAGTTAGAATTCTTATATTTGAATTTTATGGATGATATGTTCGAAAACAAATTTATTCTCCTATAGTCCTTTGATCATTGTATACAAAAACATCTTTGGAACTTGTACATTATGCGTTTCATATTTGACTACTTGTACATCAAAATTATACACAAAGAATGTAGGAAAGCTTGTAACAGATAATATGAGAATTGTTATGGCACTCCAAATCTTATTTTGCACTCCACACTTTCTATATTTCAAAAGAAAAATACACCTATGAGGAGTATAGAATGAGATTTTTAGAATGTCAATATAATTCCTAGATAATATATATGTTCTCATTTCATATTGACAACCATGGAGAGCTAATGGAGGCAAATGCCCCCAGTCCCACTAATTTATTATTTTGAAAAAAAAAACTACATGTAATATTACATGGCTAAAGACTGGTTTGGTATTGTAGTGCTTATGGCTAAGGGTTGGTTTGGAATTGTAGTGCTTTAAAAAAAAAACAGCTTATTAAAATATCTAGAACATCAAATGTGTTTGGTAGAACAAAAGAAAAAAGATTTCTTTTAAAAAAAAAAAAAAAAAAAAAAAAAACTGCTGTCAATGATAATAGAAAAACGTAGATAAGCAGAAGCAAGGTCTACCATGCTTTTAAAAAAAATGTTTTTTATTTCCAAAGCATAGTAATCAGTGTCCATTTAATGAAATTTTCAAATGACAAGTATACCTTCACATATTTTACAAAATTATAATCTTTGCCCCTACATTATTCTCTTTGGCAATTATTATATCACATTGAATACCATATCTTTTTTAGTCAATTAACATATTCACAACAATTTATATAAAAGTTTACTAAACACTCAAGCACTATTTTTTTTTTTGTTAAAAGCACTTTTACAAACAAAAAATAAAAAATATTACCAAACACTCAACAACTTTATTTTACAACTGGTTATCTCACAGCACATCAGAAACAATTTTATAAAAGGCACAACAATACCAACTAGCCCTAAGTATACAACCCAATTAAAAGCACTTCAATGAAAGAAAGAAAAATCTTGTTAATATTGACTACACCCCGCTCAGGTTTAATTATTAACTCACATACAAAGACCTGAAAGAAATTATAGAATGGTTGTGAAATCAGATGAGAGATCAAATAGAAATGATAATATCATGGTCACATACAAAGGTAACCATATTTGATAATATTTATGGGTCGTCTTTGGTAATCTAGACAACCGAGTAGTCCGATTTTTAAACATATGTAATTTTAATGTTACTTTATTGCTTGAAGATGCCCCATTCAACATAATTTTTGGCTTTGTCCCTGCTGACAGCCAATTTATATGCACTTATACAAGACTTCCCTTTTTGCTAGAAGACCATATTTACGTCCAATATTATATTAAAATTGGAACACATCCAATATATCTTAAATTAAACATCGATAGCTAGTATGGCCTCTCACCAATATAATTCCCAGGGGGATCATAATTACAAGTCATAAACACATCTCCATCGTCACACACAACCCTAGCACACCCGAGTCTCGTCGTAGTCTTCCACACAATTTGAGTATAATGTCCGCACATTTGACCAGCCTCGCACGTATTCGTCATGTAACTGTAGTACTTCTCTTCAGCAGCCCATGTCTTCACTGCGTCGCTTGGAGTCCATGCCGAGCCGCTGCCCCAGTATATGTTTTCTCCTAGCTTGAACCCGTCTTCCGGGAACGAATGCTGCAATTTGCAATCGGATTTTCTCTGGCCTGCCCACCACCTAGCATATTTCTCGAGTTGAAAGTCCCACATCAATGGCATCTCCCACTTTGCTGCCCTCACCAAATTGTTTTGGAACAAAAATTCAAAGGACTCACCTATGCAACCCCAGCATAGTTGCTGTGAGACCCTCCAGACGGTCTCGTTGTTCGGCTTTTGTTCATGTGCAGAAGTAGCTGAGCCGACGTCAGTAAGGTAGAGAGCAAAGAGGATAAAGAGGAATTGTGCCTTCATTTCTTTCAGTTATCTTAGACTCTCCTAGGAATTTCTCGTTTGTGACACTGCTACTATATAAAAAACTTGAAGGAGACGGAGGATGAAGAGCCACGCGCATTAGGGTTTGTGTGGAGCACAATCGATCTTATTTGGTGGTGGATAGAAGAATTTGGGTACTGATCATTGGAAGGTGTTGTAGAAGCAGCATGGTGGGACGTGGTGAAATATTATGGTTTTGTTCGCATGTCGTATGTACTATTATATAATCTGGTATGATTGAAGCTGCTCTCGTGAATGGCTATGTTGTGCCCGTGAGGTCTGTGTTGTTTTATTAGACGACATTGCGCCCACCATGGGCCTCTCTAGAACATGGTACGTGGCACAAAATACAAGCTCTAGGTAACGTTAGGCTAATGAACACTGAATATATATATATATATAGTCCAATCATGTGTTTAAGTTTTTCTCTAAATAAACTTCTATCATTAACCAGGGATGTAACTGTGATAATGAACTCATACCATAATTGCTCTCCAAATCATGACCTATGAGCATGTGTGGTATGTAACACATTTTTGGGATAGCAAATGAGTTTGTGTTAATTTTTTATGTTGTAACATTTTTTTTTTTTTTTTTTTGAATTCCAAGTCTCTGCATTTACCATTTGTGCATTTAGACAAATTTTGATCATTCACCTAATCTAATGGAATCCAATCCTCCCCGTCAGATTTGGATTAAAATCGCCTTCGTACAATATCGTATCCTTCTCCCTGTCATCTCCTACTCCCATTCCCTTCTCTCTTGTTGTCTTCTCCACTCTTTTGTAAAATCACAAAAAGCACTTGTCATGGCTGTGTGGTTTATTGTGCAATGCCCAACTATATACTTGTCTTTCATCAAGGAATAAGGCACATATGGCTTCAGATTTCTTATCCCAAAACTTTTTGGGGTGATGACTAACATCAATAATCCCTTCCCATGCAAGCCAGTTGAAGAACAAGATTGATAAAATAAAAATATAAAAACAATCAAAGAACTATTGTAGGCCTATTTGACTGAACTGTATAAAGGACATAGAGGGAGAGGGGCCGGCGGCAACAAAGAGAGAAGAGAGAGATTTAATTCTAAGGTGTGTGTTGTATCACCCCCTTATGACCTTATTTATAGTAGTAGGATAGGTAGAATCCTTACCCTTTTAGGATTACATTTCTTAATAGGTAATCAACTCCTAATAGGAATAAACTAGATACTCCTAGATATACTAGGATTTACACAATCACCTTCCTAATCCGATAGGATTGCACCACTCCCCCTTGAGTGTGTAAATACTCAAACAAAACGTCACATCAGATCTTTAACAGATGAGGTAGAATAGTTGATGAAGTCATCGGCACAAAGGGTGAACACGAGTCTCAAATGCAAGTAAGTAAGTATGCATTGGTAGTAAAACTCACAAAATCTCGCTATGGTAAAACCCAAAGCATGGGGAAAACCCATAGACTAAGGAGAAAGGTGAGAAGTATGCACAATGTCTAAAACAAACGTCAAACAGGATGAAAGTAGTGAACTCAACGGAGTATGATCATCCCAAGATGGGTGCCTCATCAAAACCTTGTTAGGTAGCATAAACCCAGTGGGAAAATGCTCTTAATCGTAGGAAAAAGAGTACATTAAGATCAAGTGAGTATGCTTCAGGATACTCCCCCTGAGTTAGACATAACTTACAAATAAGAGAACTACAAGCGATTTAATTCATATAATTTACACATACTGATTCCTTGGACGAGCTTTTGAAAAGTAGACTTGGGCAATGACTTCGTGAAGAGGTCGGGTTGTCCTAGGAACGAATTTGCTTGACTTCAATGTTCTGATACTATTGTTGCTTGTGAGAATAAAAGAACTTCGACACTATGTGCTTGGTGTTGTCTCCCTTGATATATCCCTTCTTTAATTGCTCGATACTGTTGGAAATGCGCCATAAAGCAAATCATATGATGATACTTTACGGACATTTCACATGTTAAACTAATCTAGTTTAATATAAAGGGCAAAGATTATTGTTTAAAGCTGTCTCATATAAATGTTATATGCTTAAACGATAAGTCCAGGGAATATGTAATTGGGAGAATGTGATCTAAAAAAGTTAGATACATGAGACCATTCTCTTTCATATGCATATCCTAAACGTTCCTAATCATATGATTGCCAATTGAGCATTGACAGTCTGTTAAAATCAGTATGTGCTATGTCTTCTCTTAGAGAGAGTGACTGGTCTCGAGTCATTGGTGTGACTGACACCAAAACAAGCACGTAGGTGCTCAATAGAGAAGGAGTCCACTGAATGCGATCAACAAGGAGTTCTCATACTCATGTCACATGAAAACTCGTGGTTGGGATAATGCAAAGTAGTCCCTTGACCTGAGGCATCATAGTTATGGTTAGGTCCTTGATCTTTGACTATGTCAAAGTCACTTCGTCAAAGGGTGTCCACGGCATAGTTGGGGTGAAGCCACTTAGCCATTAAGGCAAGTGAATGCACAACAAGGGATCTCTAACCTTCAAACCGTTTGAGGGAGAATACTCTATGATATGATTAAGAATCTTTGGCCAGAGTATGAATAAGATTTAGGAATTCGTTCCAAATCACATTCAAGGTAATCACATAAATAAGAGAATCACATTGGATAGTAGACATGAATAAACTATCAAATCAAACAATGTGGTCAAGAGTATTGTATCAGAGAAAGACCGTATTACATTGTAATCCCAAACTAGATAAATTCTCCACCTCTTCTGATTAGCTTGGGTAGCCATGACGTACCGCTAGGTGTCACTCATGGTTTGTGGAAGCCCTAAAGGTGCATAATCACTAAAGGGAGAATTGAAAAGTAAGTTTCAATTCACAATCGATTTGAAGAGTTCTAATCGCCCACTGCCTCGCTAAAAGGAACCTAATGGATCGTACACCGTGTAAGGTAGAGATTGAAGAAACAACGGAGATGAGTAAGGATAATTAAATGGTTTAATTATTTATGGCTATGATTAATTAATATGTTTATTAATCAAACAAATAAGTTCGTTTTAGACCTCGGGTTAGTTTTGGGCCTTAAGGCCCAATGGGCTTCGAATGTCAAGTCCAATAACTCAAGTTGTATGACAACTTGAAAACACAAAGGACCTGAAAACCCAATGAACCCACATGGTTGGCCATAGAGAGTATGAGGGAGAATTGGTTTTAATTTCAATTATGCCACTTAAGGTAAGTGGCTATAGAAATGAAATTATAACCCATTCCTTCATGGGGGTTTTCTAGAGAGAAAAGAGAAAAACACAAAAAAGCTCTCTCTTCTCTTAGGAGGCCGACCACCCTAGGAAGAATGGACTAGCATCCATTTCTTCCTAGGTCACTCATCTCTTCCTCAATGCTCTCCTTGGTGTGGAAACATAGAGGTTCCCTTTCTTGGGAACTTGAAGAATCCATTCCTTCATCCATATCCAAGAAGTCATGGAGCCAAGAAGCAAAGTTCCTCCATCCACATCCAAGGAGCCAAGGAGCAGGGAGACTAAGGATAGAAGGCCCTCACATGGGTGAATATCCTTGGCTAAACAAAGAGGTGCTTCAAAGGTATAAAAGTTTCTCAACTCTTTTCTTCAAGATTTGAATTAAGTCTTGGTTCACCACAACTACTAGGCCTTGAATTTCATGGGTAAAGTTTTTTTTTTTAGTGCATACAAGCATGATTCCGCCTTTAATTGTTAATTGCATGCATAGATGTTGCTCAAATGAACTTATTTTCACAAATTAGTCCTTCAAGTGGTATCAGTGCCTAGGTCTAGTAGTCGGTGAATCCTTTTGGGTTTTGTTTTTTTATAGTTTATGATTTGAATGTTGTAATTGTTACAAGCTTTATTCTTGCTTCTTTGAATGTAAATTTTGCTTGAAAATTTGCCATCTCAAATGTTGTAGATGTAGTTCATATGAGCATGAATTTTGGAGCTAAAATTTGGTGCCATGTTTTTGGGGAAATTCGGCCAAATCCAAGGGGTGGATTTTTGGGTTCTTGTTTGTCTTGTTAAAAGTGTTTTAAAGTGACATTAGGAACCCCTAAGTACCCTAGGATGTTAACCCTCTTTTGAGTAGTGAAAATTTGAGTTTTATTGAGTGAAAACATTCATGGAGCTCTTATGGGTTTTCATGGATGTTCTTCAATGTTCTTGCTTTGTTCTTGTTGTTCATACCAAAAACAAAAAGTTTGTTGTTTTGATTCAAAAAGGTGTTTGGTTGTTTATTTGTTTTTGGGTGATGGATGGTATGATTTTTTAAACAACACCCATACCTTTTTACTATTCACATCATACCAATGACTTACAACTTTCAATCACCTTTCAAACACACAAATCAACTCACACACACCATCACTACTCACCATGAACGGCCACCCCTATAATGGGGGTACTATTGGGGCTTTTATGCAATTACACAAAGTTTTGATACTTTTGTGTATTTTCACTTTTACCCGAAAGTTTACGTTTTTACGTAAATGCCCAAAATCACTAAAGGAGAAATTGTTTTGCTCCTTTAATGAAGTTTTTGTATTTGTTGAAATTTTTTGGTTTCTAGTTGTAATTACATGAAGTAGTGGACTGTTGTATTTTTACAAAGTGACCTCAAAAAGTTTGTATTTTGCAATATAGCCCTAAAGTTGAGGTTATTGCATTTTGGCCCAAATTAGTTAAGAACAAAATAGTTTTGTCTCTTTAAATGAGAATTGGATTTTCATTTCATTTAGCTCCATTTAAATCTAATGTATGGATACAAAAACCAAATGACAATGTTGCATTCAAGTTTAATTAGTTAAAGCGTTAATTAATTAAAGAAATGGTGATTATGAACCTAAGCCTACGATAATTAAGCTATGTGAAAGGCCGTCTCTCAAATTTTTTTGAACCATGGGAATGTGTAGATTAGTTTTTGGTTGTAATTTGATACGATCAAATGTTGTAAAAGAGCATAAGCTCTTCTTTACTTTGAAGTACTCTCTCTTGTTTTATTTGATATGCATGAAATTGGAGTAGTTGGGTCCAACGCCCAATAAGAAAACATGCGTTAATGTGATTAAACGCGTACGTCAAATCAATCACCATCCCTAGACCGAGATCCAACACTAGGCTCGTGCTGGATCGAATCAAAGGTTCATAGTCATCTTAAGGCCCTAAGGCAACTATATAGTCCATCAATGAATGCAAAGCTTATGTCAGTAGTACTATATACTCTTGCTTTAAAAATCATTTTACAAGCATAGTGGGAGTATTGATGTGAGAATTACTTGACACACAAATTAAACCCTATTGATGACAATTGTAGTAAAGATGCAAGTAGGGATCGTTCTAAACCGGGGATTAACTAGGGATGCTAATCAACACAAATAAGACTCAAAAACGTAAAAACAAAGTTTAAAACACTAAACTAGACTCAAAGAATGCAAGACTAAATTCTAAAACACTAAAACAACTCAAAAGACTCAAAACAGCACAAAAACACTCAAAACTGCCTAAAAACACAAACTGGGCAGTTTTGAACTCTAACACTACTTTGGACGAAAATAGACTTTAACTTGACTCAAGACACTTAAAAACACAAATCAAAACAGATTTTAACTAATATGACTCAACAAGTAAAGGGGGGTTTGTTTTTGAACGAATTTGAAAACAAAACAAGAAACTTAAAGTACTTAATGAAATCTGCACGAAATTGGGGACTTAGATGGGTGAATGGCTAGTTAGAGGGATCCTTATCCACACATAAACATATGCATACAACTTGATTCCCAGTTACTCTTTCGATAAACTATGAATGACAATGTTCCAAATTAATTGTATAGAACTAATTAATTTTCAGATTTCCCTAAGTTCATTGAATTGAATGGATAACGCATCACAACCAAATTATTCTTATCAAGTTCCCTAACTATGGAATACGCATGATAGAGATACATATCAAAGATCATTAAGTTCCATGGAAATCATAAACATTGACAAGGCATTCATAACTATGGAATACGCATGTTAATCCAGCCTAGGGTTTACTTAACATGATTGTGACTAGCAACCTTTACTACTTGTGAATATAAGTTCATAACGATTAGGTGAAATTCCCTTATATCCTAGCATCAAATTTATGCATGCAAATCAAGTGTCGACCCCCAACCCACATACATAAACAAGTTCTTAATAAGCACAGAAAAGTAAACCACATTCATACTTTATGAAATCGTAACTGGAGTGAATCAAATCATAAGAAACATATATTCATGGCTTCAAATTCCCCCTCTAACTAATAGGGGTTTAGTTCCTCATGACAGCAATTAAACAAAGAAAACTAAATTGAAACATTGAAACCAAGGATAGACAACACCTAAGAACGCTCCAGCAATAGTCACGACTTAGAGTAGCACCTTCTCCTTCCTTGAATAGCTGCGGTACAAGAGGGGTGGATGATATGGCACGGCAGGGGGTAGGGGATGATTTCTGGCGTGAATGGTTGTGTATGGAGGGTGGTGTGCACGGCAAAGGGTGTTTTAATATATATATATAGGCACCAAAAACCCTAAGTGAATCAGATTGGGACTTCTAGAAAACCAAATCCATCCAGAAATAGGCTCAAAACAATCAGATTTCCAATGGGAAAGGGCCTAAGGTGCGGCAGATTTGGATAAGGAGGGATAAGGCTTCTAGAAAGCCTTGCAAAGCAAGGAAACCAAGTTTTCTAGAAAGCTAGGTGCGGCAAGGCTTAGAGTTTCTAGAACTTTAATTTAAATGTCCCCCAATCAGAAAATAAACCCTCATTG